>OU342738.1:369613006-370264071 GCA_910589765.1 Avena atlantica
ACCGGAAGCTTCTAGAACCTTCCGGAAGGGGACCAACGTGGCCCCACCTTCCGGGAGGGGGCAATGGGCCTATGAGGGAAGTCCTGGCCGCTTTGGGCCGGGTCACAAGGCCCAGCCGATCCTAGAGAGTTTAAATCGTTTAAACTAGATAGGGTTTCTAGAAGAGGGGAGAGTCCATGCCCCCCACTCCTTATCCTTTGGGCTTGGGGGAGGGGCTAGGGCTGCGCCCCCCTCTATATAAAGAGGGATGGGGGCGCACCCAAACCCCTACACCTCTCCTCCAAACCCTAGCCTCCTTGCTAGCTTTCCTCTCTCCCTCCCGACTGTTTGTAGGCGAAGCCCTGCTGCAGAAATCTCCACCATATACACCACGCCGTCGTGTTGTAGATCCAATCTATCTCTCCACCATACTTGCTGGTCCGAGGAAGGAGGAGACGTCGAGGTGCTGCACGTGTGCATCTCACGGAGGCACCGCACTTGTGGTGCTAGATCGGATCGGATCGCGAGGAGGAGAAGCGAGTACGACTACATCACCCATGTTCCGACGAACGTTCCGCTGTGCGAATCTTCAAGGGTATGAAGATCTAATCCAATCTCTCTCGTTGTTTGCATCTCCTAGATTAGATCTTGGCTTTTCCTCTGTTCGCTCCGTAGAAAATTTTGATTTACTATGCCGCGAAACCCATCAGTGGTATCAGAGCTAGATCTATGCGTAGATGTGTTTTCACGAGTAGAACGCAACATGGTTGTTGCGGGGCGTTGATGTTTTCTGTTGCAAGCCTCTTTTTGTGTTCTTCTTATGACGCGGGATAGTGAGATTGAAGCGGTCCAGGCCAACCTTATGCGATGTCGTTCGCGAGACGGCTCCGCACTTGACGTGTGGCTTGTTCCACACATGCGGCTGGTGGATGTCAGTTTCTCTCACTATAGTTGTCATGGGATTAAACCGGAGTTGGCAACCATATATCACCGTTGTGGCTTTTCGTAGGTAAGATCGTTCTTAGCATCTACTCCCATAAGCCACGTAAAAACATGCAACAACAAAGTAGAGGCGTCTAACTTGTTTTTGCAGGGAGTGTTTTCTGTGATATGGTATGGCCCAAGATGTGATGTGTATAATGTATGCGATGATCATGTTTTGTAATGTTTCACAACTTGCATGTCGATGAGTACACAACCGGCAGGAGCCATATGGTTGTCTTTATAATTGTGTATGACCTGCGAGTCAACTTCTTATACGCCATGTAATAGGTTTACTTTATCGCTAAGTAGTTAGCAATAGTTGTAGTTGCTATTCGTGGTGAAGGCAATCATGGTGGAGTGATGGAGATCATGCCGGAACGCACAAGATGGAGATCATTGCGCGAAGATTGGCTATACCATGTCACATAAAGTTATATGCATGTGATGTTTATCCTTTATGTATCTATTATGCTTAGATCGCGACAGTAGCATTATAAGATGATTCCTCACTTAAAGATCAAGATAAAAACTATGTTCTACCCAAGTATGCACCGTTGCAAAAGTTCGTCGTGTCCAAGCATCCGTGATGATCGGGTGCTATAGACTCTACGCTCACATACAACGGGTGCAAGCCAGTTTTGCACACGCGGAAATACTTGGGTCTAGCTTGACGAGCCTAGCATGTACAGACATGGCCTCGGAACACAAGAACCGAAAGGTTAAGCATGAGTCATATGAATGATATGATCGACACTTTGTTGTCCACCATTGAAACCACATCTCTTCTCTGATGATCGGATTAGGTGTGGTGAATTTGGATCGTGTTCACTAAACAACTTGAGGGATGTTGAATTTAGTGGGAGTTCATCTAGTCATTTGATTAAGTGAACTATTTATCATGAACATAGTCTAAATTGTACTTGCAAATACTGTAGATCACATGGCCAAATCCAACTTCAACTTCAACGTTTTTGCCGAGAAGGAAAAGCTTAGAAACAATGGGTCTAACTTCACCAATTGGTTCCCGCAATCTAAGTATCATTCTGTCTGGCGGACAAAAGGACTATGTCCTGGGAAAGCGTTAGGTGCCCCCCCTGCTGCAACTGCGCCGGCTGATGAGAAAGCTGTCTATCAGTCGCGCAAAGATGATTATGGTGTGATTAAGAGCACCATGTTGTTTGCTATGGAACCGGAACTTCAAAATCGTTTTGAAACCTATCCCGGACCCTTTGAGATTCTCGAGGAGCTGAAAACCATGTTTCAGACTCAAGCCCGTTCTGAGATATTGAGATCTCTGAGAAGTTCTTTAACTGCAAGATGGAGGAAGGGAGTTCCGTTAGTGAGCACGCCATAAAGATGTCGGGCTACACTCAACGCCTTGAGCAACTGGAATGCACGATTCCAGAGGAGCTCAAGATTGACAGGGTTCTGCAATCACTCCCTCCTAGCTACAAAAGTTTTGTAGTGACTCATAATCAGATTGGCTCCACTGATACGATCACCGAGCTCTTCGCAAAGCTGAAGGCTGCGGAGGTGGACATCAAAAAGGATAATCATGTGTTGATGGTCAACAAGCCCTCCTTTAAGAAAGGTAAGGGAGCAAAGAAGCCCTTCAAGAAGGGCGGCGGCAAGCGCAATGCTCCTGCTGAGAAGAAGCTCAAGTCTGGTCCTAAGCCGGACACTGAGTGCTTCTATTGCAAGGACAAGGGTCACTGGAAGCGCAACTGTCCGAAGTACTTAGCGGACAAGAAGGCTGGCACCATCAAAGGTATATTTGATATACATGTTATTGATGTTTTCCTTACTGGCCCTCATGTAGTGCCTAGGTATTTGATACCGGTTCAGTTGCTAATATTTGTAACTCGAAACAGGAGCTACTGAATAGACGGCGGCTTGCGAGGGATGATGTGACGATGCATGTTGGCAACAGATCAAGAGTTGATGTGATGGCCGTCGGCACGCTCTCCTTAGTTTTACCTTCGGGATTAGTTTTAAACCTTAATAAGTGTTATTATGTGCCTGCGTTGAGCATGAACATTATTTCTGGATCGTGTTTATTGCAAGACGGTTATTCATTTAAATCAGAGAATAATGGTTGTTCTATTATATGAGTAACATCTTTTATGGTCATGCACCTCTTGTGAATGGTTTATTTCTTCTAATCTCGAAAGGGATGAAACACACATCCATAACATTGAGGCTAAGAGATGCAAAGTAGATAGTGATAATACTACTTATTTGTGGCACTGTCGTCTAGGTCATATTGTGTTGTAAAGCGCATGAAGAAACTCCATTCTGATGGACTTTTGGAGTCTCTTGATTTTGAATCATTTGACACATGCGAACCATGCCTCATGGGCAAGATGATCAAAACCCCGTTCTCCGGTACGATGGAGCGAGCAACAGACTTGTTGGAAATCATACATACCGATGTATGCGGACCGATGAGTGTTTCGACGCGTGGTGGATATCGCATTTCTCCTCACTTTTACGATGACTTAAGTAGATATGGGTATATCTATTTAATGAAACATAAATCTGAAACATTTGAAAAGTTCAAGGAATTTCGAATGAAGTGAGTGGAGAACCATCGTAACAGAAAGATTAAGTTTCTACGATCCGATCGTGGAGGTGAATATTTGAGTTATTATTTTCTCACGCATCTTAAAGCAAGTGGAATCGTTTCAGAACTCACGCCACCCGGAACCACACAGCGCAATGGTGTGTCTGAACGCCGGATCGAACCCTATTAGATATGGTCCGATCAATGATGTCTCTTACTGATTTGCCGTTATCATTTTGGGGTTATGCATTAGAAACCGCTGCATTCACTTTAAATAGGGCTCCATCTAAATCCGTTGAGACGACACCGTATGAACTGTGGTTTGGTGCTAAACCTAAGTTGTCGTTTCTTAAATTGGGGATGCGAAGCTTACGTCAAGAATTGATGCGGACAAGCTCGAACCCAAGCAGGAAGAAAAGAGAAACGCGTCTTCATAGGATATCCTAAGGAAACTATTGGGTATACCTTCTATCACAGAACCGAATGCAAAGTGTTTGTCGCAAAGAAACGGTTCCTTTCTTGAGAAGGAGTTTCTCTCGAAAGAAGTGAGTGGAAGGAAAGTAGAGCTAGACGAGGTTATTGAACCTTCTCTTGAGTTGGAGAGTGGCACAGCACCTGAAATTGTTCCAGTGCCGCCTGCACCAACGATAGAGGAAGCTAATGACAAGGATCATGAAGCTTCGGACGATGCTGCTACTGAACGTCGCAGGTCGACAAGGTCGCGTGCCCCTCCTGAGTGGTACGGCAACCTTGTCTTGACTGTCTTGCTAGTAGAAGACAGTGAACCTACGAACTATGAGGAAGCGATGATGAGTCCAGACTCTGAGAAATGGCTAGAAGCCATGAAATCCGAATTGGGATCCATGAGCGAAAACCAAGTATGGACTTTGGTGGACCCTCCTAGCGACCGAAAGGCCGTTGAGTGCAAATGGATTTTCAAGAAGAAAACGGACGCAGATGGTAATGTTACCGTCTATAAAGCACGGCTTGTCGCGAAAGGTTTTCGACAAGTTCAAGGTGTTGACTACGATGAGACTTTCTTCTCCCGTAGCGATGTTTAAGTCCATTCGGATTTTATTAGCAATTGTTGCGTTTCATGATTATGAAATATGGCAGATGGATGTTAAGACTGCTTTCCTCAATGGCAACATTGATGAAGAGTTTATATGATGCAACCCGAAGGTTTTGTCGATCCTAAGGATGCTGATAAAGTATGCAAACTTCAGCGTTCCATTTATGGACTGAAGCAAGCATCTCGGAGTTGGAACCTTCGTTTTGATCAAGTGATCAAGAGCTTTGGATTTGTTCCAAATTGCTACGAAGCTTGCATCTACAAGAAAGTGATTGGGAGCTCAGTGAAATTTCTGGTACTATATGTGGATGACATATTGATTATTGGAAATGACATTAACATGCTTAACGATGTGAAGAGTTATTTGAACAAGTGTTTTTCAATGAAAGACCTAGGTGAAGCTGCTTATATATTGGGCATAAAAATCTATAGAGATAGACAAAGACGTCTGATAGCTTTAAGCCAGAGTACATACCTAGACAAAGTTCTGAAAAGGTTCAGAATGGATAAGGCAAAGAAAGTTTCAGGCCTATGTTGTCAGGTAAGATATTGAGCAAGGCTCGGTGTCCAGCTAGGTAAATGATAGGGAAGCTATGAGCAAGTGCCTTATGCCTCGGCCATAGGTTCGATCATGTATGCCATGCTGTGTACTAGACCGGATGTGTCCAATGCTCTTAGTTTGACGAGCAGATATCAAAGTGATCCAGGAGTGGAACACTGGACAGACGTGAAGAACATCCTAAAGTACCTAAATAGAACTAAAGAAATGTTCTTAGTCTATGGGGGTGATGAACAGCTTGTCGTAAAAGGTTACGTCGACGCTAGTTTTGACACCGACAAGGATGATTCCAAATCTCAGACAGGATACGTTTATATTTTGAATGGAGGAGCTGCGAGCTGGAGAAGCTGCAAGCAAAGCGTGATCGCGGGATCTACAGTGGAAGCGGAATACATGGCTGCTGCAGAAGCGTCAAGTGAAGGAGTTTGGATCAGAAACTTCATCACTGAGCTTGGCGTGGTTCCAAGTGCATTGGACCCACTGGAGATATTGTGTGACAACACTGGCGCCATAGCACTCGCTAAGGAACCAAGATATCAGCCAAAGACCAAGCATATCAACCGCAAGTTTCATATAATCCGAGATTATATTGCAGATGGAGATCTGAAGATTAGCAAAGTACATACAGATCTGAATGTCGCAGATCCATTGACTAAACCTCTTCCACGTGTAAAACATGATCAACACCTCAGTGCCATGGGTGTGAGATTGTTTCCAGATGTAAACTAGATTATTGACTCTAGTGCAAGTGGGAGACTGTTGGAATTATGCCCTAGATGCAATAATAAAGATGTTATTATTATAATTCTTGTTCATGATAAAGTTTATATTCCATGCTAGAATTGTATTAAGCGGAAACTTTAATACTTGTGTGGTTTGTGAACAACACCGTGTCCCTAGTACGCCTCTATGGATTAGCTCATTGATCAATGATGGTTAAGGTTTCCTAACCATAGACATGAGTTGTCAATTGATAATGAGATCATATCATTGGAGAATGATATGGATAGACCCAAACTAAGCAAAGCAATTAGATCGTGTCATCGTGTTCGTCTTTACGAAGCTTTTCTTATGTCAAATATTGTATTCCTTAGACCATGAGATAATAAAACTCCCTGGTATCGGAAGAAGAAAGCTTTGAGGTCATCAAACGTCATCCTATGAGAGGGTGATCATAAAGGGTCTCTCAGGTGATCGGAAAGTATCTGTTGGGTTGTATGTATCGAGATGGAATTTGTCCCTCCCAAGTCGGAGAGATATACTCCGGGCCCACTCGGTAATCGATATCAACACCGCTTGCAAGCATGTGGTTAAGGAGTTAATCACAAAGTGATATTGGATTACGGAACGAGTAAAGTACTTGCTGTGAACGAGATTGAACTAGGTATGACGGTACCCGACGATCGAATCTCGGGCAAGTAAAATATCGCGAGACGAAGGGATATATATGGGATTGATTGAATCCTGGCATCGTGGTTCATCCGATATGATCATCGATGAATGTGTGGGAGTCAATATGGGTGCCCAGACCCCGCTGTTGATTATTGATAGAAGATCATGTCTGCATATTCTCGAACCCGCAGGGTCACACACTTAACGTATCTCGACGCTAGGATAGATTGGATAATTGGTTTATGAATTTTTGTTCGGAGTCTCGGATGGGATCCGGGATATCACGAGAGGTTCCGGAATGGTCCGGAGAATAAGATTCATATAAGGCAATGCAGTTTTTGGAGTTCGGAATTGTTCCGGGTTAATCGGTATTGTACCGGAAGCTTCTAGAACCTTCGGAAGGGGACCAACGTGGCCCCCTTCCGGAGGGGGCATGGGCCTATGAGGGAGTGTCCTGGCCGCTTTGGGCCAGGGTCACAAGGCCCAGCCGATCCTAGAGAGTTTAAATCATTTAAACTAGAGATGGTTTCTAGAAGAGGGGAGAGTCCATGCCCCCCACTCCTTATCCCTTGGGCTTGGGGGAGGGGCTAGGGCTGCGCCCCCCTCTATATAAAGAGGGGTGGGGGCACACCAAACCCCTACACCTCTCCTCCAAACCCTAGCCTCCTTGCTAGCTTTCCTCTCTCCCTCCCGACTGTTTGTAGGCGAAGCCCTGCTGCAGAAATTCTCCACCATATACACCACGCCGTCGTGTTGTAGATCCAATCTATCTCTCCACCATACTTGCTGGTCCGAGGAAGGAGGAGACGTCGAGGTGCTGCACGTGTGCATCTCACGGAGGCACCGCCACTTGTGGTGCTAGATCGGATCGGATCGCGAGGAGGAGAGAGCGAGTACGACTACATCACCCACGTTCCGACGAACGTTCCGCTGTGCGAATCTTCAAGGGTATGAAGATCTAATCCGATCTCTCTCGTTGTTTGCATCTCCTGGATTAGATCTTGGCTTTCCCTCTGTTCGCTCCGTAGAAAATTTTGATTTACTATGCCGCGAAACCCATCAGTGGTATCAGAGCTAGATCTATGCGTAGATGTGTTTCACGAGTAGAACGCAACATGGTTGTTGCGGGCGTTGATGTTTTCTGTTGCAAGCCTCTTGTTTGTGTTCTTCTTATGACGCGGGATAGTGAGATTGAAGCGGTCCAGGCCAACCTTACGCGACGTCGTTCGCGAGACCGGCTCCGCACTTGACGTGTGGCTTGTTCCACACATGCGGCTGGTGGATGTCAGTTTCTCTCACTATAGTTGTCATGGGATTAACACCGGAGTTTGGCAACCATAATATCACCGTTGTGGCTTTCGTAGGTAAGAATCGTTCTTAGCATCTACTCCCATAAGCCACGTAAAACATGCAACAACAAAGTAGAGGCGTCTAACTTGTTTTTGCAGGGAGTGTTTTCTGTGATATGGTATGGCCCAAGATGTGATGTGTATAATATATGCGATGATCATGTTTTGTAATGTTTCACGACTTGCATGTCGATGAGTACACAACCGGCAGGAGCCATATGGTTGTCTTTATATTTGTGTATGACCTGCGAGTCAACTTCTTATACGCCATGTAATAGCTTTACTTTATCGCTAAGTAGTTAGCAATAGTTGTAGTTGCTATTCGTGGTGAAGGCAATCATGGTGGAGTGATGGAGATCATGCCGGAACGCACAAGATGGAGATCATTGCGCGAAGATTGGCTATACCATGTCACATAAAGTTATATGCATGTGATGTTTATCCTTTATGTATCTTATTATGCTTAGATCGCGACGGTAGCATTATAAGATGATTCCTCACTTAAAGATCAAGATAAAAACTATGTTCTACCCAAGTATGCACCGTTGCGAAAGTTCGTCGTGTCCAAGCATCACGTGATGATCGAGTGCTATAGACTCTACGCTCACATACAACGGGTGCAAGCCAGTTTTGCACACGCGGAAATACTTGGTTCTAGCTTGACGAGCCTAGCATGTACAGACATGGCCTCGGAACACAAGAACCGAAAGGTTAAGCATGAGTCATATGAATGATATGATCGACACTTTGTTGTCCACCATTGAAACCACATCTCTTCTCGTGATGATCAGATTAGGTGTGGTGAATTTGGATCGTGTTCACTAAACAACTTGAGGGATGTTGAATTTAGTGGGAGTTCATCTAGTAATTTGATTAAGTTGAACTATTTATCATGAACATAGTCTAAATTGTACTTGCAAATACTGTAGATCACATGGCCAAATCCAACTTCAACTTCAACGTTTTGCTGAGAAGGAAAAGCTTAGAAACAATGGGTCTAACTTCACCAATTGGTTCCGCAATCTAAGTATCATTCTGTCTGGCGGACAAAAGGACTATGTCCTTGGGAAAGCGTTAGGTGACCCCCCTGCTGCAACTGCGCCGGCTGATGAGAAAGCTGTCTATCAGTCGCGCAAAGATGATTATGGTGTGATTAAGAGCACCATGTTGTTTGCTATGGAACTGGAACTTCAAAATCGTTTTGAAACCTATCCCGGACCCTTTGAGATTCTCGAGGAGCTGAAAACCATGTTTCAGACTCAAGCCCGTTCTGAGAGATATGAGATCTCTGAGAAGTTCTTTAACTGCAAGATGGAGGAAGGGAGTTCCGTTAGTGAGCACGCCATAAAGATGTCGGGCTACACTCAACGCCTTGAGCAACTGGAATGCACGATTCCAGAGGAGCTCAAGATTGACAGGGTTCTGCAATCACTCCCTCCCAGCTACAAAAGTTTTGTAGTGACTCATAATCAGATTGGCTCCACTGATACGATCACCGAGCTCTTCGCAAAGCTGAAGGCTGCGGAGGTGGACATAAAAAGGATAATCATGTGTTGATGGTCAACAAGCCCTCCTTTAAGAAAGGTAAGGGAGCAAAGAAGCCCTTCAAGAAGGGCGGCGGCAAGCGCAATGCTCCTGCTGAGAAGAAGCTCAAGTCTGGTCCTAAGCCGGACACTGAGTGCTTCTATTGCAAGGACAAGGTCACTGGAAGCGCAACTGTCCGAAGTACTTAGCGGACAAGAAGGCTGGCACCATCAAAGGTATATTTGATATACATGTTATTGATGTTTTCCTTACTAGCCCTCATTGTAGTGCCTGGGTATTTGATACCGGTTCAGTTGCTAATATTTGTAACTCGAAACAGGAGCTACGGAATAGACGGCGGCTTGCGAGGGATGATGTGACGATGCACGTTGGCAACGGATCAAGAGTTGATGTGATGGCCGTCGGCACGCTCTCCTTAGTTTTACCTTCGGGATTAGTTTTAAACCTTAATAAGTGTTATTATGTGCCTGCGTTGAGCATGAACATTATTTCTGGATCGTGTTTATTGCAAGACGGTTATTCATTTAAATCAGAGAATAATGGTTGTTCTATTTATATGAGTAACATCTTTTATGGTCATGCACCTCTTGTGAATGGTTTATTTCTTCTAAATCTCGAAAGGGATGAAACACACATCCATAACATTGAGGCTAAGAGATGCAAAGTAGATAGTGATAATACTACTTATTTGTGGCACTGTCGTCTAGGTCATATTGGTGTAAAGCGCATGAAGAAACTCCATTCTGATGGACTTTTGGAGTCTCTTGATTTTGAATCATTTGACACATGCGAACCATGCCTCATGGGCAAGATGATCAAAACCCCGTTCTCCGGTATGATGGGGCGAGCAACGGACTTGTTGGAAATCATACATACCGATGTATGCGGACCGATGAGTGTTTCGACGCGTGGTGGATATCGCTATTTCCTCACTTTTACCGATGACTTAAGTAGATATGGGTATATTTATTTAATGAAACATAAATCTGAAACATTTGAAAAGTTCAAAGAATTTCAGAATGAAGTGGAGAACCATCGTAACAGAAAGATTAAGTTTCTACGATCCGATCGTGCAGGTGAATATTTGAGTTATGATTTTCTCACGCATCTTAAAGCAAGTGGAATCGTTTCACAACTCACGCCACCCGGAACACCACAGCGCAATGGTGTGTCTGAACGCCGGAATCGAACCCTATTAGATATGGTCCGATCAATGATGTCTCTTACTGATTTGCCGTTATCATTTTGGGGTTATGCATTAGAAACCGCTGCATTCACTTTAAATAGGGCTCCATCTAAATCCGTTGAGACGACACCGTATGAACTGTGGTTTGGTGCTAAACCTAAGTTGTCGTTTCTTAAAGTTTGGGGATGCGAAGCTTACGTCAAGAAGTTGATGCCGGACAAGCTCGAACCCAAAGCGGAGAAATGCGTCTTCATAGGATACCCTAAGGAAACTATTGGGTATACCTTCTATCACAGAACCGAAGGCAAAGTGTTTGTCGCAAAGAACGGTTCCTTTCTTGAGAAGGAGTTTCTCTCGAAAGAAGTGAGTGGGAGGAAAGTAGAGCTAGACGAGGTTATTGAACCTTCTCTTGAATTGGAGAGTAGCGCAGCACCTGAAATTGTTCCAGTGCCGCCTGCACCAACAATAGAGGAAGCTAATGACAAGGATCATGAAGCTTCAGACGATGCTGCTACTGAACGTCGCAGGTCGACAAGGTCGCGTGCCCCTCCTGAGTGGTACGACAACCCTGTCTTGACTGTCTTGTTAGTAGAAGACAGTGAACCTACGAACTATGAGGAACCGATGATGAGCCCAGACTCTGAGAAATGGCTAGAAGCCATGAAATCCGAATTGGGATCCATGAGCGAAAACCAAGTATGGACTTTGGTGGACCCTCCTAGCGACCGAAAGGCCGTTGAGTGCAAATGGATCTTCAAGAAGAAAACGGACGCGGATGGTAATGTTACCGTCCATAAAGCACGGCTTGTCGCGAAAGGTTTTCGACAAGTTCAAGGTGTTGACTACGATGAGACTTTCTCTCCCGTAGCGATGTTTAAGTCCATTCGGATTTTATTAGCAATTGCTGCGTTTCATGATTATGAAATATGGCAGATGGATGTCAAGACTGCGTTCCTCAATGGCAACATTGATGAAGAGTTGTATATGATGCAACCCGAAGGTTTTGTCGATCCTAAGGATGCTAGTAAAGTATGCAAACTTCAGTGTTCCATTTATGGACTGAAGCAAGCATCTCGGAGTTGGAACCTTCGTGTTGATCAAGTGATCAAGAGCTTTGGATTTGTTCCAAATTGCTACGAAGCTTGTATCTACAAGAAAGTGAGTGGGAGCTCGGTGACGTTTCTGGTACTATATGTGGATGACATATTGATTATCGGAAATGACATCAACATGCTTAACGACATGAAGAGTTATTTGAACAAGTGTTTTTCAATGAAAGACCTAGGTGAAGCTGCTTATATATTGGGCATCAAAATCTATAGAGATAGACAAAGACGCCTGATAGCTTTAAGCCAGAGTACATACCTAGACAAAGTTCTGAAAAGGTTCAGAATGGATAAGGCAAAGAAAGGTTCAGTGCCTATGTTGTCAGGTAAGATATTGAGAAAGGCTCACTGTCCAGCTACGGTAAATGATAGGGAAGCTATGAGCAAAGTGCCTTATGCCTCGGCCATAGGTTCCATCATGTATGCCATGCTGTGTACTAGACCGGATGTGTCCAATGCTCTTAGTTTGACGAGCAGATATCAAAGTGATCCAGGAGTGGAACACTGGACAGCCGTGAAGAACATCCTAAAGTACCTAAATAGGACTAAAGAAATGTTCTTAGTCTATGGGGGTGATGAACAGCTTGTCGTAAAAGGTTACGTCGACGCTAGTTTTGACACCGACAAGGATGATTCCAAATCTCAGACAGGATACGTTTATATTTTGAATGGAGGAGCTGTGAGCTGGAGAAGCTGCAAGCAAAGCGTGATCGCGGGATCTACAGTGGAAGCGGAATACATGGCTGCTGCAGAAGCGTCAAGTGAAGGAGTTTGGATCAGAAACTTCATCACTGAGCTTGGCATGGTTCCAAGTGCATTGGACCCACTGGAGATATTGTGTGACAACACTGGCGCCATAGCACTCGCTAAGGAACCAAGATATCATCCAAAGACCAAGCATATCAACCGCAAGTTTCATATAATCCGACATTATATTGCAGATGGAGATCTGAAGATTAGCAAAGTACATACAGATCTGAATGTCGCAGATCCATTGACTAAACCTCTTCCACGTGTAAAACATGATCAACACCTCAGTGCCATGGGTGTGAGATTGTTTCCAGATGTAAACTAGATTATTGACTCTAGTGCAAGTGGGAGACTGCTGGAATTATGCCCTAGAGGCAATAATAAAGATGTTATTATTATAATTCTTGTTCATGATAAAGTTTATATTCCATGCTAGAATTGTATTAAGCGGAAACTTTAATACTTGTGTGGTTTGTGAACAACACCGTGTCCCTAGTACGCCTCTATGGATTAGCTCATTGATCAATGATGGTTAAGGTTTCCTAACCATATACATGAGTTGTCAATTGATAATGAGATCATATCATTGGAGAATGATATGATGGACAGACCCAAACTAAGCAAAGCAATTAGATCGTGTCATCGTGTTCGTCTTTGCGAAGCTTTTCTTATGTCAAATATTGTATTCCTTAGACCATGAGATAATACAACTCCCTGGTATCGGAAGAAAGCTTTGAGGTCATCAAACGTCATCCTATGAGAGGGTGATCATAAAGGTGTCTCTCAGGTGATCGGAAAGTATCTGTTGGGTTGTATGTATCGAGATGGAATTTGTCCCTCCCAAGTCGGAGAGATATACTTTGGGCCCACTCGGTAATCGATATCAACACCGCTTGCAAACATGTGGTTAAGGAGTTAATCACAAAGTGATATCGGATTATGGAACGAGTAAAGTACTTGCTGTGAACGAGATTGAACTAGGTATGACGGTACCGACGATCGAATCTCGGGCAAGTAAAATATCGCGAGACGAAGGGAATATATATATGGGATTGATTGAATCTTGGCATCGTGGTTCATCCGATATGATCATCGATGAATGTGTGGGAGTCAATATGGGTGCCCAGACCCCGCTGTTGATTATTGATAGAAGATCATGTCTGCATATTCTCGAACCCGCAGGGTCACACACTTAACGTATCTCGACTCTAGGATAGATTGGATAATTGGTTTATGAATTTTTGTTCGGAGTCTCGGATGGGATCCGGGATATCACGAGAGGTTCCGGAATGGTCCGGAGAATAAGATTCATATAAGGCAATGCAGTTTTTGGAGTTCGGAATTGTTCCGGGTTAATCGGTATTGTACCGGAAGCTTCTAGAACCTTCCGGAAGGGGACGAACGTGGCCCCACCTTCCGGGAGGGGGCATGGGCCTATGAGGGAGTGTCCTGGCCGCTTTGGGCCAGGGGCACAAGGCCCAGCCGATCCTAGAGAGTTTAAATCGTTTAAACTAGAGATAGGGTTTCTAGAAGAGGGGAGAGTCCATGCCCCCCACTCCCTATCCATTGGGCTTGGGGGGAGGGGCTAGGGCTGCGCCCCCCTCTATATAAAGAGGGGTGGGGGCGCACGAAACCCCTACACCTCTCCTCCAAACCCTATCTGCCTTGCTAGCTTTCCTCTCTCCCTCCCGACTGTTTGTAGGCGAAGCCCTGCTGCAGAAATTCTCCACCATATACACCACGCCGTCGTGTTGTAGATCCAATCTATCTCTCCACCATACTTGCTGGTCTGAGGAAGGAGGAGACGTCGAGGTGCTGCACGTGTGCATCTCACGGAGGCACCGCCACTTGTGGTGCTAGATCGGATCGGATCGCGAGGAGGAGAAGCGAGTACGACTACATCACCCACGTTCCGACGAACGTTCCGCTGTGCGAATCTTCAAGGGTATGAAGATCTAATCCAATCTCTCTCGTTGTTTGCATCTCCTAGATTAGATCTTGGCTTTCCCTCTGTTCGCTCCATAGAAAATTTTGATTTACTATGCCGCGAAACCCATCAGATGCCACATCGGAGCTCGCACCCCACCTAGGCCACATCGCGAGCTCGCACCCCATGGCCACCACCGGAGCTTGCACCCCACCTAGGCCGCCCCCGCAGCCGAGAGGGGAGGCCGTCCCCGTACCGCCTGGGCCCTGGGCCTCCCCGACGAATCCGCCTCCCTGACCCATCCCCTCCACTTCCCTGTCATTGGCCCCAATCCGTGGACGCGCTCGCGTAGCCGCTCCTGCCCGCCACACCCGATGACGCGAGCTACCACGTCAAAGCTGTCTTCGTGTCCGATTTGATCCTAGCTACTACTAATAAGTACAATGGTTTGAAATCATACTTTCTACAAAGCTTGTTCGATTTCATCTTGGTACATCTGTTCGGAGGGGTTCGATTTCATCTTGGTACATCTGTTCGGAGGGCCCCAATCCGTGGACGCGCTCGCGAGAGAGCTCGCGTGGGGAGGCCGGCTCCGACGAGGAACTGCTCGGGGGCGAGCACGGGGAGGAAACAACGTCTGCAGATGCGCGACGACGGGCAGCTGCAACGGCGGACAGAGGACCGGGTAGAGGCGGACGGCGACGTGGCAGAGCGCAGCCTGCA
This sequence comes from Avena atlantica, assembly GCA_910589765.1. NCBI lineage: Eukaryota > Viridiplantae > Streptophyta > Magnoliopsida > Poales > Poaceae > Avena > Avena atlantica. Next base: position 369,628,142 of record OU342738.1, read on the forward strand.
AAGGGGGGCGCCGGCGACGAAACAGAGAAGGGGAGGAAACAGAGAAGGGGAGGAAACAGAGGGGACGACCAGGCGCGATCCGCTAGCTCACCACGGCGTCGGGGTTCTTGTAGGCGCCGGCGTCGTCGTCGGCTTCGGTGGCGCACGCGCGGTGGCGGTGGCGGTCGTCGGCTTCGGTGGCTCGCGCGCGGTGGCGGTGGCGGTCGTCGGCTTCGGTGGCGCGCGCGCGGTGGTGGTGGCGCGCACGCGGCGGCGAGGGCGGCGACGGCGAGGGCTGGAGGGCTTCGGTGGCGAGGGCGCGCGGTGGCAACGGCGAGGGGTTGGCTCTGGGCGGTGGCGATCTGGCTCTGGGGGGAAGAAAGGAGCGAAGGGGATGGCGCATTTAATACCCCCCCTTTAACACCGGTTCGGGGCTGGAACCGGTGTTAAAGGGGGCGGGGGAATTCGTTTCGCGCGCGTATTTATTACCCCCCCTTTAACACCGGTTCCAGCCCCGAACCGGTGTTAAAGGGGGGGGGGTGCGCGCGGGAAACGAAATAAATGACCCCCCCTTTAACACCGGTTCCTGTCTGGAACCGGTGTTAATGGGGGGGGGGCATTTATTTCATGCATTAAAGGGGCTTTGTTAATTCAAAAAATATGATATGAATTTAGAAATATATATCTTTTTCATTTCAACTCAGAAAAATATGAATAATATATCATAATTTTCAGAAAAATAATATCTATCCATTCATGTAAATCATTTTATATTTACTTTACATGAAAATTTTCAAAATAATTAAAACACTTACATATAAATTTTGATTATTCAATTCAAACAAAAATAAATTGTTAAATCCTAAAACTTTGAACATAAGAAATATTAAGCATCTAAAAAATGATTTTTATTAGATCAAATCATATTTTAATGCCGCATATTTTGTATTAACATTTTTGAATTGATTGGATATTTAAATGTCGCATCTTTTGTATACACTTGAATCTCACCAAGCCTCGCTCAACTTGCATTGTTTTTTGATAAAATAGCATATTGTGAACCTAAAAATGATTTTTGTAAAAAATCATGAGCATCGTATCATGTACTTGTAGTTCATATGTGACCCACTTCCTGCCGATTCGGTAGGAATTTGTCTTTTTCACCAGAGGTGGACGGAAAAGTTTCAGATCCCCCTGTTGGTACATTGTGCATATAAGGTGGTCTAGTATTTTTGTAAAATGTGTTGGTGGTTTTTTGAATTAGCCATTTGGTGGTTGCTTCACAAAACCGTCCGTTTTTTATGCTCGGAAAATGGAAAATGCCTTTTTGGTGCGATAAAAAGGAAAACTTCCTCTTGCAACATTGTTTGCCATGCCATGATGCACATGTATGAACAATATGGCCATATTATCACAAACTATGCCTTGATTCTAGCCATAACATTGGTCATTTGACCCAAAAGCCAAGAAACCTCGAATGAGATAGGTCATTTTGAGACAGTTACATAAAGCCGAACTGGAACTGAAAATTAAGATACATAAAAGAACTGAAAATTAAGATACATGGCCAGATTAAGTAACAATCGGCCGAACTGGAACTGAAAATTAAGATACATAAAAGAACTGAAAATTAAGATACATGGCCAGATTAAGTAACAATCGGCCGAACTTGTTTCGGAATGTTGGAGTGATTCAGTCATGCTCCTGCCTACACCTGTAATACTCGCCACTGTAGTCATCGTACTCGCCGCCGCCGTCATCGCTGTCATCGTCGGGGTCACCGTAATTGAACCTCTGAAGAGTACGCGTGGGCTGGACTTGAGGGTAGCGCGTGGGCTGGACTTGAGGGTAGCGCAGACGGGGGCTAGAGTCGGCGGCAGTGTCATAGGCCATGACGCTCTGGAGAGTCCGACCACGCCACAATAGCCGACGGCCGGCCTAGTTGAAGTTAGGAGGAGGTGGGCCGTCCTCCTCGTGCCTGGCGAGCGCCCTCTCATGCCGATCCACGAAGAAGGCTTCCCAAGTAGGGAAATAGTCGGGATGCCATCTGGGATTCCTCCGCTGCTCCGGCGTGAGCTCGAAGTAGTAGTGGTTCGTGATGGCCATCCGGAGCGCCACACCTAGAGGGACAGGAGGAACCGGCACGCCTCCGACACCCAGCATCCAGCCGACGGGGACACAGTAGCCCGGCGGGCAGGGGTAGTTCGAGGCGCAAAGCGCCTCCGCCTCCCTGGGGGTTAGTGCTACGGTGGAAGCCATGGGAAAGAGTGATGAGGTTGCAGATATGAGTCTAGAGATGTGCAATGACAATGGAGGCCAACCCCCTACATATATATATAGTGAACTAGCGGGAAGAACTGGAGGGAAGAACTGGCGGGAAGAAAAATGGCGGGAAGAAGATCTGGCGGGAAGAAAAATGGCGGAAAAAAATGGCGGGATGAACCTTTAGTCCCGGTTGGAGACACCAACCGGGACTAAAGATGAACCTTTAGTCCCGGTTGGAGACACCAACCGGGACAAAACACGAGTCAGCACTAATAATAGGGGTGAGTGTCGATATTATGTCGTGCGGCGTGTACCTTGTCCCGGATGGTTTTCGAGAGCAGGGACACCACTACGGCCAGTTTCAGGGAGATGCCGACGGAGCCTAGTCCTCCGGCATCTCCAAGAAACTGGTCATAGAGGCACTCCCTAATATGTGACCGCGCGCGTTTGGAGATCAGATCTTAATGGTAAGTACGAATCGGGACAACTTCTTCTCATAGTCCCGGTCCATCCATAAAACATGACTAACACTCAAGACATGTATTAATATTAAAAACATGAACTAGAGTTACATAATATGAGCATGAACTTCTTGGCATATGTCCTTCCTTATGATCGCTTCAGACGTAACCATGGAGCATATTCTTTACTTAACAGAATGCTTGGGTCAGTTTTCACTGTGAAGGGCGGAATTTCATCAAACTTATTATAATCTTCTGACATGTCTGTCTTGTCCTCGATTCCCACGATGTTTCTTTTCCCTGAAAGAACTATGTGACGCTTTGGCTCATCATATGATGTATTCGTTTGCATATTTTTTCTTTTTTTGGTCTGGAGGACATGTCCTTCACATAGAAAACCTGAGCCACATCATTGGCTAGGACGAATGGTTCGTCTAAGTTCTTCATAAGATTGTTGAGATCCACCGTTGTCATTCCGTACTTCTTGTCTACCTCAACCCCTCCTCCTGTTAGCTTGACCCATTTGCATCTAAACAAGGGGACCTTAAAATTAGGTCCATAGTCAAGTTCCCATATCTCCTCTATGAACCCATAATACGTGGTCTTTTGCCCATTGTCTTCTGCTGCATCGAAGCGGACACCACTGTTTTGGTTGGTGCTCTTTTTATCTTGGCCTATCGTGTAAAATGTATTCCCATTTATCTCGTACCCTTGGAAAGTACATACAGTCGTTTACGGTGTCCTGGCCAACAAGTACAGCTGATCCCCAACAGTGGTGTTATTCGTGAGAAGTCTTTGCAGCCAGCCGCCAAAACTCGCCATGTGTTCACTTATAATCCATTCATCATACTGCCCCGGGTGTTTGAGGCGTATTAAATTCTTGTGTTCATTGATATACGGGGCAACCAAGATAGATCTTTGTAAAACCGTGTAGTGTGCTTGATTGAGAGAATGCCCGTCCCTACGTATCATTGCTTTACATCCTAGGGTGCCTTTTCCACGCAGTCTCCCCTCATGTCGTGATTCTGGAACACCAATCGCCTTAAGGTCAGGAATAAAATCAACACAGAACTCAATGACCTCCTCTGTTACATAGCCCTTGGAGATGCTTCCTTCTGGCCTAGCACGGTTATGAACATATTTCTTTAAGACTCCCATGTACCTCTCAAAGGGGAACATATTGTGTAGAAATACAGGACCGAGAATGGCAATTTCTTCTACTAGGTGAACCAGGAGATGCGTCATAATATTGAAGAAGGATGGTGGGAAAACCAACTCAAAGCTGACAAGACATTGGGCCACATCTGTTTGTAACCCTGGTAGGCTTTCTGGATCGATTACCTTCTGAGATATTGCATTGAGGAATGCACATAGCTTCACAATGGGTACTCGAACATTTTCAGGTAGAAGCCCCCTCAATGCAATCGGAAGCAATTGTGTCATAATCACGTGGCAGTCATGAGACTTCAGGTTTTGGAATTTTTTCTCTGCCATATTTATTATTCCCTTTATATTCGACGAGAATCCAGACGGGACCTTGATACTGCTCAGACATTCAAAAAAGATTCCCTTCTCTGCTTTGGTAAGAGCGTAGCTGGCAGGAGTTAAGTGGCATCGTTTACCCTTCTCGTTCTCAGGATGCATAGGCTCTTCAGGGGCCTTCAGACGTTGCTGGTCCTGTCATGCTTCCGGTGTATCTTTTGTCTTCCCATACACTCCTAGAAACCCTAGCAGGTTCACGCAAACATTCTTCGTCACGTGCATCACGTCGATTGAAGAGCGGACCTCTAAGACTTTCCAATAGGGTAGGTCCCAAAATATAGATTGCTTCTTCCACATGGGCGCGTGTCCGGCATCGTCATTCGGAACAGATAGACTGCCAGGACCTTTTCCAAAGATTACTTCTAGGTCCTTGACCATACCAAATACCTCCTCACCGGTACGGAGGACAGGCTTCCTCCGGGGTTCTGCCAGACGTTTGAATGCTTGCCTTTCTTTCTTATTGGATGCAGGTTCGGAAGAAATCGGCGATACCCTAGGTACACAACCTTCTTACATTTATCCAAATATACACTTTCAGTATCATCTAAACAGTGTGTGCATTCATTGTATCCCTTGTTTGTCTGCCCTGAAATGTTACTAAGAGCAGGCCAATCATTGATGGTTACGAAAAGCAATGCTCGTAGGTCAAATGGCTCCCCTTTGTGCTCATCCCACATACGTACACCTGGTTTGGCCCACAGCTGTAAAAGTTCTTCAACTAATGGCCTTAGGTACACATCAATGTCGTTGCCGGGTTGCCTCGGGCCTTGGATGAGCACTGGCATCATAATGAACTTCCTCTTCATACATAACCAAGGAGGAAGGTTATAGATACATAGGGTCACAGGCCAGGTGCTGTGACTGCAGCTCTGCTCACCAAAAGGATTCATGCCGTCTGTACTTAGACCAAACCTTAAGTTCCTTGCGTCACGTGCGAAGTCCGGGTACTCTCGCTCGACTTTTCTCCACTGTGACCCATCAGCGGGGTGTCTCAACATCGCGTCTTTCTTACGGTCTTCCATGTGCCATCTCAACAACTTGGCATGCTCTTTATTTCTGAAGAGACGTTTTAACCGTGGTATTATAGGAGCATACCACATAACCTTGGCGGGAACCTTCTTCCTAGGGGCCTCGCCCTCAACATCGCCAGGATCGTCTCGTCTGATCTTATACCGCAGTGTAGTGCATACCGGGCATGCATCCAAATTCTCGTACTTCTCACCGCGGTAGAGGATGCAGTCATTAATGCATGCATATATCTTCTGCACGTCTAATCCTAGAGGGCAGACAACCTTCTTTGCTTGGTATGTACTGTCGGGCAACTCATTATTTCTTGGAAGAAGATTCTTCATTTTTACCAACAACTTTGAAAATGCGCTGTCAGTCACACCATTCTCTGCCTTCCATTGCAGCAAATCCAGTGTGGCACCTAGCTTTTTGTGGCCATCTTCGCAAGTTGGATACAACAATGTTTTGTGATCCTTTAACATCTTCTCCAGCTTCTCCTTCTCCTTTTCAGTTTCACATTTTTCCTTTGCATCAGTAATGGCCCGACCAAGATCGTCATCAGCGGGCCCATCTGCTCCCTCTTGATCTTCATTATCTACCTCCGTTGCATTATTATCATATTCAGGATACATATTATGATAGTTTTCATCATCCTCTTCTTCTTCGTTGTCTTCCATCACAACCCCTTTTTCTCCGTGCTTGGTCCAACAATTATAGCTGGGCATGAAACCAGATCGAAGCAGGTGGGCGTGAATGGTTCTGGTATTTGAGTAGTCTTTCTTGTTCTGACAGTGAACACACGGACAGCACATAAAACCATTGTGACCACGGTTTGCATTAGCCACAACGATGAAATTTTGGAGGCCCGTAATATACTCGGAAGTGCGGCGGTCACCGTACATCCAGTGCCGATTCATCTGCATTAATATGTAGTATATATCAAAAAATAATAGGGAGATGACCATTTATATATATAGTACATCAATGACACATGAAACTATAGTTGCCGACCTCGACCGAGACGGAAAGAGCAACAAGAAAGCTTGTTTTGAGCTCTCGGGCATTTCACCGAACACCTCTAGTGCATATGAAAAAAACACAAACTAGCACTCTTCACACCCTCTTGCTAGGCTCCAAAATGTGAAAGAATGAAAGAGTGGGGTGTGTGTGGGCTGGGGTGGTGTCTTATATAGCCCCCCCTTAACACCGGTTCATGCCACGAACCGGTGTTAAAGGGGGGAGGGTGCGCGGGCCACGGGTGCAGGGACGAACCGGTGTTAAAGGGGCTCCTTTTTTTGCCACAGGGGCCACGCTGGTACGGCCCCCCCCCCCCCCCACACACCGGTTCGTAGCCCTTTTTCGGGATCAACAAAAGACCTCATTTCCACTAGTGTCATCTCGGCCGGAGATGTGATCACGGTCACTGAAACGTGTATCGCAGGCCACACCTAGACCGAACCGATTTATTTTTCTCTAGTACTAATACAAAAAAATCTTTCATTTCTAGTATTTGCAAAACCGTCCACGTAAAAAAGCGGCGGTCCGCGCACGCGAGGAAAGATAGGCAGCGACACGCCAACTAACGCACCGAACGGGTCAAGCTAGGGAGGCCGGAGGCTAGCTGGAGATGTCGCCGTCGATCGTCGGGTCATCACGGATTCACGGCGACGGCCGGCGATCCCGGGCGCCTCGCGCTGGCGCTGGCTAGTCCTAATCCGCTCTGCGGTTGCACCATGCAAGCATGCATGCACGGGCGCTGCTTGGATCTTCCTCGTTAAGCCTATCGTTGGTGTGTGGTGGCGGCGAACGTCGTCTGGCCAGCTGCAGCTAGCTATAATACAGGCTCGCTCCATCGGGTCTCTTTCCGGCCGTGGCTGCGATCGATGCTTGGTGGCTGGCTGGCCTAACCAAAACGAACCAAACTGACCACTAACCAACCACCCGGCCTTAATTAGCTATCTATGGCCCTAACTATGCTTACACTATAACAGTAGCTAGCTAACTAAACCTGGTCTCTTTCCAATGGTCTGTATTATGTAAAGGCTCTAGCATAATGTGAGGGGCGGTAGTAATGTTGTTTTTGCATAGTCCTCGCGAATAATAAGGTTTTTTTTCTCCGGGTACAGAAAGAGAAGATTTTTGGAATATAAAGGGAAGAATATCTATCTTCCGTTATTAAATACACTCCCTCCGTTTTAAAATATAAGATATTTTAGCTTTATGAAGCAAATGTATCTAGACTTCTTTTAGTGTGTAGGTTACTTTAGATATGGAGTGAATCTACACACTAAAATAAGTTTAGATATATTTGTTTCACAAAACTAAAACATCTTGTATTTTGAAATAGAGGGAGTATAAGCTGATGATTGGGAGCTCTGCGTGTCATAATCAAGGGGAAATTGAATTTGTTTCATGTGATGATGTTAGTGATTTAGGTGCTGGTCATGGTGCTACCTTCCCTGCATTTATCTACCCCATTGTGATTAACTAATTGGGTGATTACCTTCAAGTCATCGTTCATGACATCACAAGAGAATCATTGGCGATGGTTTTCTTTTCATTCCAAAACAAGGGATCACACAGCATTTCACGCCGTCCTTGAAGACTAACTAATACGGTTGATGATCTATCACACGCTACCAAAGATGGGACCCATTACTATATAAAACATGCCCTCGGTTTTTTTACGAACCTACACAATGAGTTCTAGTTTCATGACGATAAAATAAAAGCTGAGCTTCCCAACAACGGAGGCCCAAAGGCGGCATCTTCCTTTGCTCACGGCGCACCCATCGAGGGATGCAAAAGGAAGATGGTGTTAAACTTTTTAAGAACTTGTCTTTTATTTCTTTCTATTGTAAATATGTTCTTGTAAGGACTGGTTTCAGATAATATAATGGCCTTAGGCCTTTTTCGCAAAAAAAGATTACATAGATGAAAAGTAATTGTGGTCCTGTGTCTTGGACCCCAAGAAAAAGTAGGAGAAAGAGGATGGCGATGAATGCAATGCGAAAAGAAAATAGTGGGGGTGAAAAGGTCTAGAGGTTGAAAGATATATACTAGCATTGGATCTTATTCCAATTCCTCAAAAAATGTGTTCATTTGAATCAATGTATTGCATTAGCTGTCATGCATATATCAAATTCATCTCTGAGTTTGCCTCTAGTCTACATGCGTAAATACAGAGGAGATTTTCATATCTAGCCATGCCCTCTTCTTAAAATCTCAGCAACTTGACCCCCTCATGTATACTTACCACGTATAAATTGTTCCACCAGACATTACCCCGAAATCGTTACATTTTATTTGGATTAACCCTATTTAGCAATTTCCCTTCACCAGACGGACCTATCTATCAAGCATGTGACCATGGCGACAACTCATATGCATACATCAGTTGCGCGTTTATCATCTACCAGCGTAACTCGCAACCCACCCAACTTGTTGTGCAAACTAGGGTGGGGGCATGGGTTGACCAACATCATCAAACTGATGTAATCAAGGGACAGACAAGTGTGTTTGATTGATCGGGGAAGCATGTGTGATCTAGGTAAGCAGAGCACACCCAACTGATTTACGACGGTAAGTTGGTATCTTCGTCACCAACCATGATAGAATCTGACAAGTGGGTCCAAACAGTTAAAGGGGGGCACATGATGGTTTTTTTCTTTCAAAAAGGAGGTTAATACCGTCGAACCTCTGCATCGAAATGATGTACACAACACGTTTATTAAATTATTCAATAGAGGCTTACAAGACAATACATCAATCAAGCTGAAGCCACCTTCTTAGGGATAAGATTCACCACACCTACAAGCTTGATGATGGGATGGCCATGATCAGTGTCGCATGTCCTGAACTCACATCTACTCACATCATGTATATCCGGAGTACCGATCCAGCAGACCCTCAGCGAGCACCGTACGTTCATGCTCCATAAGTCGATGCCGCTGTCTTCTGCGAACTCATCTTCAGGATAGGGATAAAGGCATTGGCCTTGCCTGGCAACCCGTCGATGCCACCAAGATGCTAGACAGCGGCCCCGCACCACGCGAGTCCATCATGTCGTGCTTATCATCGAGACCTCGCCACATCACGCCGTTGAGACCAGACGTCGTCAATGCGGTAGATGCCACATCACTTCTCCTCTTGCATCCTCCATCCAACACCAACTCTAAAAAGACATGCATGCATGTAATTGGACTAACAAGGTTTTTTGATTTAGAAGTTTGAATGGACGTATATACTAAATAGTGTCTAAATTCATCCAAGTTTTAACAAATCTAAGACATCTATTTTGGGACGGAGGGAGTACTACAAGTGTGACTAAGTTTAATCTAAAAAATAAATCTTTGTTTTAGTTTGTTGTCTTGCCATCCTCGAAACAGGCATTCGCCCAGCTATATTAATATAGCAACCGATTGAGACCGTTGCTGGGCGAGACAGCACAACACCCAAAATAAAAACAAAGTAAAGAAGAAGAAAAAGAGAAAACAAAGCCGACAACAATGGCTCGACGAAAACGAGGGTAACCCGCAACCGCTGCGCCGTCCGAAGAATTCCACCGCTCTCCTAGCGCTCCGAAGCGTCACGTACCAAGCAGCACCCCCCAAGAGGGAAGTGACGACCATGACGCTGCTGCCCGGACTAGTCCTAGGGTTTCCCCCGATACGCTACGAGAGGTGGGGAAGAGATACACCCGACACCCTTCAAGAAGGACGATGACCGTGTCGGTGTCAAGATGACAAGGATTTCTCGGACGCTCCGCATTGCTCCACCAAGATCGCCGCCCACCAGCACACGCCACCACGATCTTGTAATCACCACCGTCATCTCACCGTGACCGACGATGTGAGGCTGGAACGACCGGAAATGAAGAAACTTAACACACGGGGGGAACTACCTCCACCGCCTGAGGGCGATAGCCGACCAGATGTAGCAGCATGGGAAAACCGGGCCCTCTCTGGCTTGGACGAGCCCAACTAGACTCGTGAAGCCCCACGGCCACACTGCAACAGGGGTGCCACCATCGCCGCCAACCCAAGCCCTAGTCCCTACTCCTTCGTCCACAATGAATTCACCGCCACTACAGATCCCCACCGCCAAGTAGCAGCGTCATCACCACCATGGTCACTCGGGCCAACCGGACCACCGCCGGTCTGAGAAGAGGCCAGAGCCCCGTGGAGCAGATCGGAAATTGTCCATGGCGAGCTCACAAATGGAAGGAGGCTGCTAGCGCCGAACCCAAGCCCACCTGGTTCGGATCCAGGCCACACAGACAAGATAGAGGGCCGGGCCTTTTCAGCCACCAGACCTACCTAGCCTGCAGGGCATGCTCCTGACCTAGGCCCGCCTGGCCCGGGTCAGAAAGCAGCAGCCCAACCGGCCAAGATCTGGCCCGCGCGGGCCTAGATTGGGCCAGCGCACCTCCGCCTCCGCGCCTTCCTAGATCGCTGCATCGACCCTGCATACCACCGTTGCCATTCGCAGCCCTCGATGGCCGCCTCCGCTAGTGGGCTACACGCCAGCCCGCCCAACCGAGATCGGGCCTGAACGGGCCTAGATCTGTGCCACGCCGTCGGCCACAGCAGGGCGCGCTGCCGCCGACTAGGAACCGCCCCGCCGTAGGCCGCCGTTGCCAGGACGTCGCCGCCGAGCCGCCCCACCGACGTGTCAACACCCGGATTTTTAATCCTAGATGCCTGTTATGCCATACATCGCAACCCAGGATTACCATTTTTGCGAGACATAATAGATTTGGATATCACAGTACATCATCCATTACAAACCATACATAAGGTCTTACACAAATAAGGATCTCATGATCTAGTTCTTAATACAACTCAAGCAGCGGAATAACGTAATAATAAAGGTAGCATAGGCGAAGCTCCATCTTCGGTGTCACAGGCAATGCTGACGATGGGAGATGATCCTAGTTGTCGCAACCTTCCTGTGGTCCATCATCCTGGTACTCCTCTTCATAGTCTGGCCACGGGAATAGCCAGGGACAAAGCCATGAGTACTCTTTAAGTACTCACAAACTAATACTAACAAGTTAGGGGGGGGGGGGGTTGTAGTAGGACAATAAGCTCTAGGGTTGTTTTGCAAAAAGCCAGATTTTACCTTTACTAAGTTCAGAAGCAAAGAAAGCTAATTGAGATTTTTATAACACCTAAGTGGGAACTTTAATTTCATATCACAACTTTGTTGTGGTCAAGTCAAAGTCTCAGTTTATTTCACAAGTCATTTTGAAAACATCTGACAGGGGAACAGTATGGCCACTCCAACTGTCCATAACCGCGGACGCGGCTATTCGAATAGTTCGACACTCTGAAGAGATTGTACACTTTCACCACAACATTCGATACATCCGTCAGGAACAAATCCTGAATTCACCATACTCAGTATGCGGATAATCAATCCTAACCTTTCAATTACACGCCCTAGTATAGGGACCTCTCCTGTGAATTTGGCCTCCCAACCATGACCAACTGTCATCTTGGGTACTGCACAGGTGGACAATCTTCACAAGGTAGCCTCAGCTCAGACCTTGGCCGTGAGGGAACCCATACTAAGGTATATAAGTTTCCAGTCAAGCCCTACCCAAATTTCGGGTATTGTGGTTGTACGATAAAATTGGAATGGTATCGCATCCAGACAACCATCAGTTTTATAAAGGGGCTAAGATCATGCCTCAACATTTTCATCATCAAAATCATCTGGTGTTCGGAAACACATGTCAAAACATTTCAGTAGAATGACTCATCATTCCAAGGTTTTCATAACCATTTTCACCAAGTATTCCCATCTAAAGTTGATCAAGTTTTATGCTTAGCACTAGCATCTACACGTGGGGTTAAGTACTAAGGAGGGGTGGTAAATAAGTGGGGATTTTCTAAGTTCAATTCTCATGCCTTAGGATGACATCAAGATTATCTACTTAGGCCAAATTTAATGCTCTTTATGCAACCTTCAGTTATCTTTCTAGAATCTACAAGTCACTTAAGTAAACCCTAAGAGAAAACTTTGATAAAGAATTAAAGTATAAAGCTTCCAAGTAAAACTAGGATTGGGTTATCAAGTGGGTAGGATCACATATGCTTAAGGCATATAGTTGGCATGGTAACAAGCAAATATTACCTTGCATAAGTAGGGTATCTTGCAAGGGTTAGCTTGCCAAATCAACTAGTAGTATTAGGTTTGCCTGGAGCAGAGCAGTGGTTGAAGTTCTCCTCGGCTTCCTCCTCGTTGTATCCTCCTTCCTCCTCGTATCCTTGGTCGGTACTAACGTTTATAAATAAATATGAGGTACACAATCACCAAACAATACTTAACTATTTTCAATCATCACACAAAGGTGCAATATAGATGATCTAGCATCATCACCTACATTACAAGCTTAAAACATTTGTCTTATTTATTTTAATTTGAGAAAAGTAATTTCTACTCATTGAAAAACTACTTAAGATTTAATATTCTCCAACTCAAATATGGGATCATGTTGACACATGTCATCACCACATATTTCAGTACATGGGAATGTGATTTAAAGTGGTGTCACAATTTAATAAGGTTTAACCTTTTTATTTTAATTAAATAAAGTGATTAGAAATGCCTAGGTGGCATTATTTTATTACTTGAATATTATTTCTGTAAGTAAACCCAAATATTTTTATATATTCTGAAAGGTATGATCAAATGTGATTTTTGAGAGTTGGAATCAACTCCAAAGCTATTATGGTTGAATTTTGAAAAATGTTTGAATGCACAAAAGCTTCTAACTTGTTATTTTTACCAAGGTTGATCCACAGATCCAAATGATTTGAATCCAACGGGCTTGGATTAAGCATTTTAGTACCTTTCTAACAAAATTAATTTCATGTATTTTGGTTCACTGAATCGAGCTGGGTTGAATTTTGAATCTATGTACAAAACTGTGTTTGAATTAAAATATAAAAATCTAAATTCAAATGGTTGGGTCGCTCGGGAGAGGTTAATGGGCCGGCCCAGTGTCACTCCGCAGCGCGCGGCTCAGCTGACAGGGGGTTCCACCAGTCAGTGGCTCATAACGCGCGAAGCGGTACGGGGTTGTGTGGTTCGTTGGATTAGAAGGGAGATTGACGGCTGGGGATCGTCGTCGACGATGAACATGTCACCGGCGAGCTCGAACCCTAGCGGCTCAGTGGGGGTGCATAGGGGGCATACCAGGGCTCCAGCGATGACGGCGAGGCGGACAAACGAACGAGTGGTCGACGGCGAGCTCAGGGACGGTCGAGGCAGCTCCGGGGGTGGTCGAAATCAACGGCCCCCTTCTTCTCCAGAGGCGGCCTGCTCCGGCGCAATTCCGGCGAACTGCTGCTCCTCGTGCTCCAGCTAGAGGGTGGAATGATCAGTGAGGTGAGGGGAGTGGAATGGTGTGCTTCAAACGGCTCGGGGTGGTCTCCTTTTATAGGCCCGACGGCGAGACCGAGAGGGATGGGCAGGCGACGGTGGCGACATATCTACGGGCTGCTAGCAGCATGGCTGAGGTTGGCGATCGACGCGCGGTCTCCTGGCGATGCTCTAGAGCTTAAATGCGGCTTAGGGGCGGTGGCAATCGGCCGGGAACGTGCGGTGCTCTACACGGCAGAGGCGGCGAACTCCATGGCGAGTGGTGGCTGTGAGGCACGGGGCGGCGAACAGGGATGTCTGGCGTGTTCCTTGCGTCATGGCGAAGCGGTGTGCACGGGCTGCGGTCGAGGGGCGGCGTGTGCATGCGTGCCGGGTGCGGCACTCTGGGGCAGGCTCGGCACGTCACAATGGCACTGGGCGCACGGCGTTCCTGGTGGTCCACGACTTGCACTAGCTTGGGGAGGGGATAGCGAGCGGCGGTGAGGTGCTGGCTACCTCCCAGACAGGCTGCTATCTGGCCGACGAGAATGGGGTGGCATGGTGAGGCTCGGCCTGCTCCCCATTGATGGCAAGGCAAGCTCATAGTGGTGCTAGATGTTTACAATTGAGCTAGATGATCTACTAAAGACTAGTTGCAACCAGAGAGGGAACAAGTTAGGCCAAATTTACTTCACACTATAGTGTTTGTGATTTGTTTGATTTGAATCGTCAAGGTGTTTGATGAAATGGCCGCAAGGAACTTACTTTTGAATTTTGAAAAGATTTTTGGTGGGTGTGATAGGAATGTGCTGAGGATTCTGTGGGTGCTTAGGTTTTGAAAATTGAGCTTGCTTGAGTGGTTTTTGAAATAGTGGGATCTTCCCATATGAGATAGATTCAATTTTAAACTGTCATTTAAACATAGTATTTGAATGTTCTTGGATGATCACAAAGTGGGCCTTGGTACCTTATTATGAGTACTAACAAGGGGTGCAAAGATCCACCAATGTTTCTGTTAATTTTGGAAAACTAGGGATAGCCAAAGTAGGCATGAGAGTTAATTTGGCAAAAATGACCATTCACTTCATTTGTTTATTTTAAGTTGTTTGTCTTTGGGAAAAGTTTGGGGATTGTTTAGATGATGTTTATTTCACGTAAGAATCATTCTGCAAGCAAAGAAACACAGAACTATGGCAATTCAAAAGAATCCAAATTTTGAATACACACATATGAATGCTTTCATCTTTTTAGTTGGGAAAGTTTTTGTTAACCCTAATTTTGATGATTATTATTTGATGATCCAATTTTAATATTTTTGGGATGTTACAAACCTTCCCCCCTTAAAAAAATCTCGTCCCGAGATTTGAAAAAGGACGAAAAAGATTACCTAGGATTTGAAGAGATCGGTAAACTCCGTCCTGATGTGATCTTCGCGCTCCCAGGTAGCTTCCTCTTCTGTGTGGTTGCTGCAATTAATCTTGAGAAACTTGATGCTTCGGGTCCTGGTAATTCTGAAAGCTTCTTCCAAAATACAGATGGGTACTTCGGGATAGGTCAGGTCATTGTTGATCTCTATGGTCCGGTGATCAATGTTCTGGAACACTTCAGTCTTCTCCGGAACTTCGAGGCATTTACGAAGTAATGAGATATGGAATACATTGTTCAGGGCTGACATTTCTTCTGGCATTTCCAATTGATACGACACTTCGCCTCGACGGTTCAGAATCTTGAAGGGGTCGATATATCTAGGGCCTAACTTTTCCTTCAGTTGGAAACGCTGCATTCCTTTCAATGGCGACACTTTCAGATACACAAACTCTCCGATGTTGAAGGCGAGGTCTCGACGTCTCTTGTCGGCGTAACTCTTCTGTCTTGACTGGGCTGTCTTGAGGTGCTCACGAATCTTGTGGACTTTCTCTTCTGCTTCTCGTAGGATGTCGGGTCCGAAAATATGACTCTCTCCTACTTCCGACCAGTTCATAGGGGTGCGACACTTCCTTCCATACATGAATTCAAATGGGGCCATTTGCAAACTAGCTTGATAACTATTGTTGCAAGAAAAATTCTGCGAAAGGCAGACAGTCTTCCCATTTAGATCCATACTCTAACACACATGCTCTCAACATGTCTTCGAGTAATTGATTTTCTCGCTCCGTTTGTCCATTGGTCTGAGAGTGATAAGATGTGCTGAAATCTAGTCGGGTTCCTAAACCTTCTTGGACTTTCTTCCAGAATCTCGAGGTAAACTGAGTTCCTCGATCAGATACGATGTTCTTGGGGACTCCATGCAAACTGACGATTCTAGCGATGTATAACTCCGCTAGCTTTGAACTCTGATATGTGGTCTTGACTGGTAAGAAATGGGCAACTTTGGACAATCTGTCCACTATGACCCAGATAGAGTCATTTCCCCTACTAGAAGTAGGCAATCCGGTGATAAAGTCCATTCCAATGGAATCCCATTTCCATTCCGGAATCTGCAATGGTTGCAACAATCCAGCGGGTCTTTGATGTCCCGCCTTGACTCGCTGACATATATCACACTTGGCGATATAGCTTCCGATTTCTCTCTTCATCTTATGCCATCAAAATTCCTCTTTCAAACCTTGATACATCTTCGTTCCTCCGGGGTGGATAGAATAAAGAGTATCATGAGCTTCCTTCAGAATAACTTCTTTCAACTCAGAATCTGCTGGTACACAAAGGCGTCCTTTGTACCACAGAACTCCTTCTTCGTCTTCGGTGAATTCTGGGTACTTTGCCTATACCGATACGACGCTTGATTCCGTCGATACTAGCATTTCCTTTCTGCACCTCTTTGATCTGGCTGAGCAAAGTGGGTTGAAGTTCTATGCTAGCCAAAAATCCTTCACTCACTAATTCCATTCGGAAATCTTCCATCTCTTTGTGCAGACTTGGTTGCTCCTTCAAAATCATGGAGTTAAAGCGGCACGGCAATCTGCTAAGGGCATATTCTACCACATTGGCTTTGCCGGGGTGGTAGTGAATGTCTAGATCGTAATCCTTGATTAGCTCAATCCATCTTCTCTGTCTCATATTCAGCTCCTTCTGAGTGAATATATACTTCAGGCTCTTGTGATCCGAATAAATCTCACAACGATTTCCCATCAGGTAATGCCTCCATGTCTTCAGGGCTAGAACTACGGCTGTGAGCTCGAGGTCATGGGTTGGATAGTTTTCCTCATGTTGTTTCTGTTGTCAGGATAGATAGGATATAACTTTTCCTTCTTCCATTAGCACACATCTGAGGCCGATCTTGGATGCGTCACAATACACATCAAAGGGCTTCGTGATATCCGGCATGATTAAGATGGGGGCTGAAATCAATCTCCTCTTGAGTTATTGAAAACTCGCTTCACATTAGTCCGTCCATTCAATCTTCTTGTCCTTCTTCAGCAAATGGGTCATGGGTCTGGCGATACTCGAGAATCCTTCTACGAACTTGCGGTAGTATCCCGCTAATCCGAGAAATGCATGAACTTGGGTTTGGGTGGTTGGGGCTTGCCAGTCTTCGACATCTTTCACCTTTGCAGGGTCAACGGCAATTCCTCCGGCTGATACAATGTGGCCGAGGAATCCTACCTCCTATAACCAGAATTCACATTTGCTAAACTTGGCATACAACTGATGCTCTCTAAGGGTTCCAAGAATGGTCCTTAGGTGTAGCTCATGTTCTTCTTCTGATTTGGAATAAATCAGAATGTCATCGATGAAAACAACGACAAACTTATCCAGGAAGTCCATAAAAATCTTATTCATGAGATTCATGAAATAAGCGGGGGCATTGGTTAATACAAAAGACATGACAGTATACTTGTATAATTCATATCTGGTGGTAAAGGCAGTCTTTGGAATATCTTCTGCGCGAATCTTGAGTTGATGATAGCCAGTTCTAAGATCAATATTAGAAAACACTTTGGCACCGGTCAACTGATCAAACAAATCTTCTATCTTGGGAAATGGGTATTTGTTCTTGAGAGTGACACCATTCAACTTCCGATAATCCGTACACAAACGGTTACCTCCACCCTTCTTGTCCACAAACAAGACAGATGATCTCCAGGGTGACGCACTTGGTTGAATCAATCCAATTTCTAGCATGGCGTCCAGTTGCTTCTTCAGTTTCGCTAGTTCATACGAGTTCATACTATATGGTATCTGGGCTATGGGTCCTCTTTCAGGGATTAGTTCAATGATAAACTCGATATCCCGATCTAGGGGCATATCGGGCAAAACATCTGGAAATACATCGGGGTATTCATAGACTATCCGGACTTGGTCAATGGTAGGTTGGGCTATACTCTTTTTGCACTTGAATTGACGAGGTAAGGTTTCAGATACATGCTCGACTGATACTCCAGTTGTACTGGTCATGGTTATGGATTTCTTGGCATAGTATATTAATCCTTTATGTTTGGACATCCAATCCATTCCGAGTACTACTTCTAAACCTTTTGTTCCGAGTACTATCAGATTTCCATAAAAATCTATGCCATGGATTCAGATAGGGACGACCTTGCAAATTTTCCTAGCTTTGGTGGTTGAACCGGGGATTTGAACAATCATAACATGCTTCAGTTTGGTTGGTTGAATCTTACTAGTGCATGAAAATTCTTCAGTGACAAATGAGTGTGATGCACCAGAATCAAACAACACTCTAGCAAGTACTGAATTAACAGAAAACATACCCAACACGGCATCTGGCGCTTCCTGGGCTTCTTCAGCATGCATGAGAAAAAGACGGCCGTTGCGGTTGAGCGAGTTCCCTGGGGCAAACCTTCTTCCAGGCTGAACACGATGCTGCTGCTGAGCTGGGGCATTTGCATTGGGGGCTGCGGCATTCTTCTTGGGGCACTCATTGGAGTAGTGACCCTTATTTCCACAGTCATAGCAAGTCACTTGCGACTTGTCCTTTGCTGCAACGGGCACAACATTGCTTCCAGTCCTCGGGGCAGTGTTGGTGTTGGCGGTAGCATTTTTGTTGTTGTACTTGGGTGGTGCACAGTTGAAATTGCTAGAGTTGCCGGGGTAGTTGTGGTTTCCTCCAGGCCTTGGGTTTCCACGGTTAGGATAGGTTGGACGGTTCATCGGGGGTCTGTTGGTTTTCAGGGCAAATCCTGGAGATGGGTTGGGGCGATACTTTGGGGTATGATGGGTTCCTGGCTGATGCATCATGCGGCGCTTGCGGTTCTCATTGGCTTGGTTGATCTTTCCTTCCATCTGAATGGCAGAGTCGACAAGGGCTTCAATATCTACAAAGGGGATATTGACCAATACCGTCTGCATCTCATCGTGCAGACAATCAAGAATCTTTCTTTCTTCTTGGATTCAGTATCGATATCATCCGGGGCATACGTAGCTAATGACAAGAATTTGTCACTGTATTCCACTACGGTCATCCTTCCCTGCTTCAGTTCTCTGAATTCATCTCTCATTCTCTTGATCAAACCCGGTGGCACATGGGTTCTGCTGAACTTGACCTTGAATTCCTCCTAGGTCATCATCTGTCCTCCGGTCATGGCACGAACGCTGTTCCACCATGCTCTTGCATCTCCGGCTAGATAGTGGGTGGCGAACAGAACTTTCTCGTTAGCTTCCACTCCGGCGACTTCCAGGTTGTTTTCCATGGTTTGCAGCCAATCATCTGCATCTAGGGGCTCTTCCGACTTAGTGAAAACATGTGGGTTGGTGTTTTGGAAATTCTTGAGCTTAGATCCATGGTTGTCTTGATTTCCTTGGCCTTGATTATTGTTAGCCATTTGAGCTATGTGCTGAAGGGTGGCTAAGTTGGGTTGACGTTCGGCTCTTTCAGCTTCGCGGTCAGAAACCAACATTTGCAGGATCTGCAACATCGGGTCCGGGGATGAACCACTTCCTCCGCGATGCATCTAAAGATTGAGATAAATCATGAGAAAAGAGGGAAATTTCTATGGTTCGGGGACTTTGAAAAGTTTTTAAAGTTTGACTCAGATTTTCTAGCAACTTGCTTTTCATTCAGTCATTCATAGCACACGATACAACACACACCACAACAAAGGAAAACAGATGGTTTTAAGAACCATTCTGGAAACTACGATACAGTGGGACCGAATAAAACTCACTACACTAGTGCTCAAGTGCTACTACTCCTTGGAGTTGGTGTAATCATCATCCTCATCATCCTCATTGTCATCGATGAAGGCGAAATCCTCCTCATCGGTGAAGAAGTCCATGGCCTGATCCTCCAGAAAGTCATCATCATCGCTGAGATAAGAGTAGGGATCTCCACGAAGATCTTCTCCGGCATTCTCCCTTTCCTCCAACTGCATGTCTCTCTCGTGGATGGTCTCCTCCAAATCCGAGATACGATGATGAAGATGTGCAATGATGCGCTCCTTCTTGTCGAGTTGACGGCGATGAGACTTGCGGTCATTTGCTAGCGTGGCGATGGTCTGATCCTTCGTCTTGATGATGTTAGACTTGTGGTTGGAGTAGTCACGGGCATTGTCCAGTTCCTGCTGACGATCATACATCATGAAGCTAAGGTGGTCCAACTGAGTCTTCAGCTCATGGTGGTATGGGGCTTCTAGTGGCTGTCCCATAGCATCACACTTTGGACAAAAATCAAAGCGGGTACCCTTGATATGGTTGATACTCTGCCCACATAGACGAGCAAGAGATTCCTGCATGGCCCTGGAAAGTCCATCGAGCCAGTTGTTCTCTCTTAAGGTGAACTGAATTCCTTCTGCTGTGGGAGGTTCAATCTTCCCTCTGAGACTTGCAACAACTAGCCACTGCCGATATTCTCCTTCCTGATCATTGAGCTGAGCTCCGAAGAACTCGGGGTGCGGATGCTCCAGAAGTTCAGAAAGCTGGTCCAGGTCACGCTCAAAGATGAGGTCTCCTCCATTCCCCAACTGATAAAAATTGTTGTACTTCACGTCCATCTATAAGAATATAGGATGAGTAAGTTAGTAGAGTGTTCAAGTGTGTCAAATTTTATGTATTTTGCAAGAGTTTTTGAGGAACATGAATTTTCATGAAAGAATCAAAGTGATAAGAATGGGAATAAGTTTTTGTAAATACTTGCTTCCTTTAGTTTTGAAACTAAGTTTTTGATTTAAACGTCCAGTCTAACTAGGGTATCCTATGGTCAGGATGGCTCTGATACCAACTTGTCAACACCCGAATTTTTAATCCCAGATGCCTGTTATGCCATACATCGCAATCCTAGGATTACCATTTTTGCGAGACATAACAGATTTGGATATCACAGTACATCATCCATTACAAAACATACATAAGGTCTTACACATATAAGGATCTCATGATCCAGTTCTTAATACAACTCAAGCAGCGGAATAACGTAATAATAAAGGTAGCGTAGGCGAAGCTCCATCTTCGGTGTCACAGGCAATGCTGATGATGGGAGATGATCCTAGTTGTCGTAACCTTCCTGTGGTCCATCATCCTGGTACTCCTCTTCATAGTCTGGCCACGGGAATAGCCAGGGACAAAGCCATGAGTACTCTTTAAGTACTCGCAAACTAATACTAACAAGTTAAGGGGGTTTTTGTAGTAGGACAATAAGCTCTAGGGTTGTTTTGCAAAAAGCCAGATTTACCTTTACTAAGTTCAGAAGCAAAGAAAGCTAATTGAGATTTTTATAACACCTAAGTGGGAATTTGAATTTCATATCACAACTCTATTGTGGTCAAGTCAAAGTCTCAGTTCATTTCACAAGTCATTTTGAGAACATCTGATGGGGGAACAATATGGCCACGCCAACTGTACATAACCAAGGACGCGGCTATTCGAATAGTTTGACCTGCAGATATTCTACACTTTCACCACAACATTCGATACATCCGTCAGGAACAAATCCTGAATTCACCATACTCAGTATGCGGATAATCAATCCTAACCTTTCAATTACACGCCCTAGTATAGGCACCTCTCCTGTGAGTTTGGCCTCCCAACCATGACCAACTGTCATCTTGGGTACTGCACAGGTGGACAATCTTCACAAGGTAGCCTCAGCTCAGACCTTGGCCGTGAGGGAACCCATACTAAGGTATATAAGTTTTCAGTCAAGCCCTACCCAAATTTCGGGTATTGTGGTTGTACGATAAAATTGGAATGGTATCGCATCCAGACAACCATCAGTTTTATAAAGGGGCTAAGGCTCATGCCTCAACATTTTCATCATCAAAATCATGTGGTGTTCGGAAACATATGTCAAAACATTTCAGTAGAATGACTCATCATTCCAAGGTTTTCATAACCATTTTCACCAAGTATTCCCGTCTAAAGTTGATCAAGTTTTATGCTTAACACTAGCATCTACACGTGGGTTAAGTACTAAGGAGGGGTGGTAAATAAGTGGGGATTTGCTAAGTTCAATTCTCATGCCTTAGGATGACATCAAGATTATCTACTTAGGCCAAATTTAATGCTCTTTATGCAACCTTCAGTTATCTTTCTAGAATCTACAAGTCACTTAAGTAAACCCTAAGAGAAAACATTGATAAAGAATTAAATTATAAAGCTTGCAAGTAAAACTAGGATTGTGTTATCAAGTGGGTAGGATCACATATGCTTAAGGCATATAGTTGGCATGGTAACAAGCAAATATTAGCTTGCATAAGTAGGGTATCTTGTAAGGGTTAGCTTGCCAAATCAACTAGTAGTATTAGGCTTGCCTTGAGCAGATCAGTGGTTGAAGTTCTCCTCGGCTTCCTCCTCGTAGTATCCTCCTTCCTCCTCGTATCCTTGGTCGGTACTAACGTCTATAAATAAATACGAGGTACGCAATCACCAAACAATACTTAACTATTTTCAATCATCACACAAAGGTGCACTATAGATGATCTAGCATCATCACCTACATTACAAGCTTAAAACATTTGTCTTATTTATTTTAATTTGAGAAAAGTAATTTCTACTCATTGAAAAACTACTTAAGATTTAATATTCTCCAACTCAAATATGGGATCATGTTGACACATGTCATCACCACATATTTCAGTACATGGGAATGTGATTTAAAGTGGTGTCACAATTTAATAAGGTTTAACCTTTTTATTTTAATTAAATAAAGTGACTAGAAATGCCTAGGTGGCATTCTTTTATTACTCGAATATTATTTCTATAAGTAAACCCAAATGTTTTTATATATTCTGAAAGGTATGATCAAATGTGATTTTTGAGAGTTGGAATCATCTCCAAAGCTATTATGGTTGAATTTTGAAAAATGTTTGAATGCACAAAAGCTTCTAACTTGTTATTTTTACCAAGGTTGATCTACAGATCCAAATGATTTGAATCCAACATGCTTGGATTAAGCATTTCAGTACCTTTATAACAAAATTAATTTCATGTATTTTGGTTCACTGAATCGAGCTGGGTTGAATTTTGAATCTATATACAGAACTGTGTTTGAATTAAAATAGAAAAATCTAAATTCAAACGGTTGGGTCACGCGGGAGAGGTTAATGGGCCAGCCCAGTGTCACTCCGCAGCGCGGGGCTCAGCTCACAGGGGGTTCCACCAGTTAGTGGCTCATAACGCGCGAAGCGGTATGGGGCTGTGTGGTTCGTTGGATTAGAAGGGAGATCGACGGCTGGGGATCGTCGTCGACAATGAAAATGTCACCGGCGAGCTCGAACCCTAGCGGCTCAGTGGGGGTGCATAGGGGGCATAGCAGGGCTCCAGCGACGATGGCGAGGCGGGCAAACGAACAAGTGGTCGACGGCGGGCAAACAAACAAATGATCAGTGAGGTGAGGGGAGTGGAGTGGTGTGCATCAAACGGCTAGGGGTGGTCTCCTTTTATAGGCCCGACGTCACGACCGAGAGGGATGGGCAGGCGACGGTGGCGACATGGCTAGGGGCTGCTAGCGGCATGGCTGAGGTTGGCAATCGACGCGCGGTCTCCCGGCGATGCTCTAGAGCTTAAATGCTGGTTGCAATCGGTCGGGAACGTGCGGTGCTCTGCGCGGCAGAGGCGGCGAACTCCACGGCGAGCGGTGGCTATTAGGCACGAGGCAGTGAACGGGGATGTCTGGCGTGTTCCTTGGGTCATGGCGAAGCAGTGGGCACGGGATGCGGTCGAGGGGCGGCGTGTGCACGCGTGCCAGGTGCGGTGCTCTGGGGCGGGATCAGCACGTCGCAGTGGCACTGGGTTGGGGAGGGGACAGTGGGCGACAGTGAGGTGCTGGCTACCTCCCAGACAAGGTGGGCAAGGCTAGGGTGGCTGCTATGTGGTCAGCGACAATGGGGTGGCATGGTGAGGCTCGGCCTGCTCACCATTGATGGCAAGGCAAGATCATAGTGGTGCTAGATGTTTACAATTGAGCTAGATGATCTACTAAAGACTAGTTGCAACCAGAGAGGGAACAAGTTAGGCCAAATTTACTTCACACTATAGTGTTTGTGATTTGTTTGATTTGAATCTTCAGGGTGTTTGATGAAATGGCCGCGAGAAACTTACTTTTGAATTTTGAAAAGATTTTTGGTGGGTGTGCTAGGAATGTGCTGAGGATTCTGTGGGTGCTTGGGTTTTGAAAATTGAGCTTGCTTGAGTGGTTTTTGAAATAGTGGGATCTTCCCATATGAGATAGATTCAGTTTTAAACTGTCATTTAAACATAGTATTTGAATGTTCTTAGATGATCACAAAGTGGGCCTTGGTACCTTATTATGAGTACTAACAAGGGGTGCAAAGATCCACAAATGTTTCTGTTAAATTTTGAAAACTAGGGATAGCCAAAGTAGGCATGAGAGTTAATTTGGCAAAAATGACCGTTCACTTCATTTGTTTATTTTGAGTTGTTTGTCTTTGGGAAAAGTTTGGGGATTGTTTAGATGATGTTTATTTCACATACGAATAATTTTACAAGAAAAGAAACACAGAACCATGGCAATTCAAAAGAATCCAAATTTTGAATACACACACATATGAATGCTTTCATCTTTTTAGTTGGGAAAGTTTTTGTTAACCCTAATTTTGATGATTATTATTTGATGATCCAAGTTTAATATTTTTGGGACGTTACACGACGCCTGGCCAGGCTCTGCCCAAAGAGCAGCAGCACACCGCCGCCTGTCGCATCTTCCCTGCCAGAACCTCTAGGCGCCGGGGAAAGGCTAACCTGCTGCCGCTAGCACCGCCCGAGCTTCGCTCGACGGCTCCCGCCGGCGGCGGCGGGGAGGGAGAGGAGGAGGGGTGTGGCACCTCGGATTTATGGTCCGAGAATACCCGTTATGCATACAATTCACGTTCCCATGATCAGTGAGCCGTGAGCATAACCGACTAGTATCATTACAACATCCATAAAGTAGCGAGTACAACACTTACAAAGAGGCCATTATGGAGAATACAACACAAGTAGCGGAAGTCTTCAGCGCAGAGCCCGTGCCTTAACCTACAGGCAACTGACTGGGAAGACGGCCTAGCTCGCATAGACGTCAACACCTTCGTTTCTTCTTAACATCCGCAATCTGGCCAAGTAAATAGCCAGGGACAATGCCGGTGAGTACTTTGAATGTACTCACAAAACCACCGAGACAAGGTAACAAGAATCATGCATATTGAGTTGTGGCGAGATAGCTCTACACTATAGTTTTTTTTGAAAGACCTAACATTGGCATCTCTATATATTTGTTGAAAAGGGGTTTTTGGAAAAAAAATGCCCCCTTTTAGAAAATCTGGACATCTCCACGTCCTTGTTAAAAAGATAAAAAACAGTTTTGTTGTAAAACCATTTTTAAACATCTTCGACCATCACTGGTCAAAACCAAACTCGTTCTTATCTTTCCTCGTGACCAAGTCACATCCTTTATTTTATCTCAACATAACCGAAGGGTCCTCCTAGCTCTTGCCATTCCAATCGTCCTTGACCATGGACACGGCTATTCGAATAGATTAGACTCTGCAGAGTTTGTGCACTTTACCCCCAAGAATCAATACATCTGCCGGGATAAAACCACGACCCGCTACACATGGTAGACAGGGGTTTAGATAATCAAACTTAAACCTTTCATTTATCCATCCCTAGCAACGACGACTTTTCCTTTTGGGTTGTTCTCTCCGGTACGAGTATGGGGTACGACGACCCTGGTCCTTCCTCCCGTACTGACCCCTACCTCCAAACCGTAGTTTGACCGGTAGCACTAGTGACAAAAACTTCCTCCTGTACTAGCCAAAAGGCATACCGTCTGCGAGAGACCCAATTGTTGCACCGGTACCTTGCCCATGGCAGTCCGGATTTCAGGGGATTTCTCCCTTTTAGTGAGTACGAGTAGCCCCGGCTAAAGACCGCAAACTATGAGCTAAGCCCCAGCGTCTGGGGTAATGTGGTTGCACGGATAAAATTGTTCCGGACATTGTCTTAGAACATCCCTTCTCTTTCTCTTGCTTGACATTCTATTCATCCACCTTATATTGTCTTTAGTAAAACTTCCATTCGGAAATGATGCCTCTTTCCAAGGGTTTTATTTTGAAAACTTTGTAGTAGGGTAAAATCCCAAAATAGTTTTATCATTAAAAAACCGTGGGTTCCAAGAGGGAAGATGCTAAACATCTTAGCCTCGATGTAAAGGGGTAAAAATGGGTGTCAATAGGGAAGGTGTCCTAAGGGACACTCATCCATAACTTAGAGGAGCCAAGTTACTCACGCACTTTTATTTGAAACAAAACATGCAATTTATTCGTGCAGTTTATAAACGAGATATAAAGCAATTGATAAACAAGAATAGGTTAATATAGGAGTTCAAGATGGTGGCTTGCCTGTGACCAGCCAGATGTCCCTTGACTTTTTTATAATACCATAAATCCAATAATAACAATAATAAAGATAACCCCGATGCTTCCTTCTTCGCGACGTCACACAATCGCAACTATCGCCATTATCGAGCATACATGCAAGCAAACAATACACCAATCAATACCAGGCATTCAAGCATCAAACCGTACAGCAAGTAAGGGATAACTACAAGATATACATCCGTAGGATGTTGGAGGTTTGACTCGATTGGATCGAGAGGGGATTTGAAGGCATGGGAGAAGGGGATCCTTTTGGCTTTAGAGGCTAGGAACCATCTATGAGAGGGGTTTTTGACCAAGCGATTGATCTGTATGATACCATTTTATATAAATGATACCATCAGGTAGGTATTGATAAAATGAAGCCAAAAAAGTGGTTTCACTATTTTATCAATTTCCTAAGATTTATAAAGGATTTTATAGTGATTAAAGCTCTAGTTTTAGGAAATAATTCCCCAGAACTTCTCTGGAGTTCCAAAAATTATTTCCTTGGGTGATTAGGTAGTGGACTGGTTCAAGAGAAGTTGGAATCACCTACAAAAAATTACCAGAATGCCCTTGATAAATTCCCAAAGGCAGTACTAATGGGATTTGTCTTTTTCATCAGATTTATTTTACAGAAGATTTTTAGTTGATTGCAAGGACACATGTTAGGTACTGAGAATACCTTTCTGTAAAAATTGGAATCAACCTTTTTGGAGTTGCATAGCTACTGTAGTGATTTTATTAGTGAATAAACCGTGCACAGAAGAGTTTAATTCACAAAAATTTAATAGAGACTCATAAAATTATTAGCTTCTGGATTCTGAAATATATGGTTATGTGTGTCATCTGTGAGCTTGAATTAGGTCAAAAACTCATTTGATTTGACCTAGGGAAAATACTAAAGTCAGAAAAGGCTTTATTTTGTTATTTTTGTTACCGGTAATCTGGGAGAAAATGACTATGGGGACTTTGAGACATGAAAGGTATGGATTATACCTTCCAACAACAATTGGATTTGACCTATTTGGGTTAGTGAAAATCCCTGGGGAATTTATTTAGTGCACTGGACAGATCTGGGTATATGATTTATCATATTAATCCTAAACATCAAAAAGGTTAGGGAATGGCTCTACATGTTAGGTATAACATATAGATACCTTAGGAATTTCAGATCTAGCCATTTGCATTCATTTTGCATTTTCAAAAAGATTTAAACCAACTGGCTATAAACAGATCTCGTGGAAAACAAAAGGAAAAAGGGGAAGAGGGGCCTTCGGTCCAGATCTGCAAGGGGAGTGGGCCTTCCAGGGGAAAGCGGCCCAGCAGCAATGGACGCGCGTGGGTGACGCGGGAGCACCCGCAGCCCAACAACCGACCTGTTCGCGGGGCTCCGGGGCGAAGGGGTACGGGGCGTCCCCGAAAGTCGGATCTGGCTGGATCTGACGGACGCGGGGTGTCATCTTCGCGACACCGGCCAGACGACGGCGGAACCCTAGCTAGCGACAGGGAAGGAGAGGGGAGGCTCACTGAGGGCTCGGGGGAGGTCGTGGAGGCGGCGGTTCGATGCGGCAGGCTCCGGCGGTCACGGGGATGGTCGGCTCGATGGATTCTGACATCAGGGAGGATCTCGAGTGACAGTGGCAGAAGGGAAAGCTCGCCGGAGTTCCTCGAGGCGGCTTTGGGGGTGCCTGCATGTCAACAAAAGGAGCACCTAGAGCGTCAGTGCGAGGAGGGGGAGGTGCTTTGCTCGACTTTGTGCGGGTGGCCGAGAGCGTCTTTCTCTCCTTCTCTCGGGCAAGGTAGAGCAAGGGAGAGGGAGAGGGGCTCTGGGAGGTAAGTAGGGAGGAGAGGGGGCAAATGAGGACGAGGGGAAGAGCTGTACTGGCCTGGGGCCTTATAAACCGAGAGAGGGTAGTGTGAGAGGGGCCAAGTCCATTTGGACAAGAGCAAGGGTGAATGGCTGCTCATTGGCTGCTTGGGGGTGGTGCTGGGTTCAGGTGTGGTGCCAAGCATGACCAAAGAGGGAGAGGGGAGTGGTGTAGCTGCTGCCCCTTTAATACAAAAGATCTTTGCAAGATTGCCTCTCTCTCTCTCTCTCAAGCACATGGGACAAGGGAGGTGATAGGTACTGTAGTGCTACAGTGCACACGACCAGGAGGTAGTGATGATGCTGTGGAGGAGTATTTGACAAGATTTGGTGAGGAGTAGAGTTGGTTTGAATCAAGTTTGCATTGTTTTAGCAAAAAATGATCAAATGGAGGCTTCTGAAGGAAGTTGATAAATTTGCATTGGGCAAAGTGTGGAAATGGTACTGGTAGGTGGAGTAGGTCAAACAATCTCTCCATGATTTAAATGGGATTTTTCTAGAGATTATAATCCCATTTAAATGCACTTCTTTAAAAAGTGCTGAAGTAGATTATGGAAGAAAAAAATGATATTTTTACATTGGACAAGCTTAGTTTTTGATGTGATATGGTCCTAAATACCATAACACATATTGAGTAATTTTATTGGTATTTATTGAGGTGGGAAAGTATTTCTGGGGAGTTATTTCTTGTTTCTGCCATTTAAGAAAAAAGGGAAAAAAGAAATAATAAAGGATCTCAAAAATATTTATATTTGAGTTTTAAAGATGGGATATGATATATAGGCATCAAATGTGTCTTGAGTTGACAAGGTAATTTGGAGAAAAACAAAATTGCCTTTGAAGACTAGGTTGTTGGCAAATTGGTAAGTAAAGGAAGTAAAATACTTTAATAATCCAAATAATTATGGGAAAATATTTGGGGATTCTTATATCCAAGTTAGATGATGTATAATTGATTTAGGCATCAAGGTCATCCTTGGTTTTGAAACAAAGTGGTGAAAAGGGTGGAAACTAGATTTTTGGAGGATCTAGGGTTTGGTTATTTTGATGCCACCTAAACAGGGTTGGTTTAGGGAGCTCAGAGCTCACCTTGGGATAAGGGGTATATGGATGGATAGAACAAGTCATGTAGATGAACAAGGAATCAGGGGTTGGGCTTGGTTGCAAATGAGGTGATCTAGAAGAGATGGAAAACTTTGTTGAAAATAAGGCTACCATAACAGATACATCGAGTAGCCTTCTAAACCATGTGGGTTTAAGAAGCACAAGGCTTCAATGGAAGCAAGTGAAGTGGGTGTTGATAGGCCATCATTAGTAGATCACAATCATGCAAGGATTTGGTCAAGGGGAGGTGTCATACAGATGTGAGATTCTGCAGATCAAGGCAATTCATCAGACATCAGATCAAGGCAATTCATCAAACAGCAGATCAAGGCAATTTATCTTATTACTTAACTAACTACTACTAGGGTTACCATCAAGCCTAGCTTGAGGTAAGGATGGGTATTTTGGAAAGGGTTTTTGCTTTGGAGTAAGATAAGGATCATCTTGGTATTACAACAAGATTGGAATAAAAGGTTTTTAATAAAGGTTTCTTGAAAACCTAGTGATAAGGGTAGTTGAAGGTTCTGTCTTGAAAACATAAGGAGAGTATATATATATATGTCTCCATAGTTTTGGCAATAGAAGCTAGTAAAGTTTTTTTTTGTGTCAAACTCATCTTGGCTCAGGTTTTGAAGTGCCAGAACATTTGAGAATATGAAAGATGAGCCAACACATCTCTTTTGTAAAATAGTTTTTGTAAGGTGGTGTTGAGATGAGGAGTGCACAACTATTACACAAGAAGTTGCTTGAGCACAAGCAGGCAAGTAAGCACACATTACAAGAAAAGTTTTTGTTCCCCCTGATTATTGCCTTTTGGACATTTAATCAGGGTTGCTGAAATTGGGATGTTACAGACCTTTCCCCCTTAAAATAATCTTGTCCCGAGATTAGGGAGGAGTAGGGTTAGGGTGATAACATCCACTTAACAATTTCAGGGGATGAAAGTAGGGGTGTTAGCAGGTCTTCTAACGAACAAGCAAGGTTAGCTATGGTTTGGAGCTGTGTGGCTTCGGGTTTTGGGCGTTTAGAATAAGCGAGTGGAAAAGATGCAGTCTTTTCCCCTTAGGACAAGTCGAGGTAGGTTTAGCGTCGATGGTGTACTTCCTTCTTGAGGCGAGACGGCGAGTTGAATCTTCTTTCGCCTCGTGGTCGACTTCTCTCTCTTCAAGGTCTTGATACACCAGAGTGTTGGCTAGACAGTCGAACTTGGAGTGGAGGACTTTCTTGATGTATCTTCTGAATCGGGGGAAACACCGATTGTCGTTCTTCTTGCAGGTTCGTTGAGTCGGATTGGGAGGGGTGGTCATCCCTTCACGCTAACTATTTTTCGACTCCCGGGGTCTATCGGGTTTTTGGGCGAGAAAGACGCAGTCTTACCCCCTTAGAGCAACACTAGTGGTTCTTGGTGAAGTCGCCGACTTTCTTGATTGGAAACGTATGCTGATGTCGGGGTAGGGCGCTACGCCTTTCTTTCGGGTAGGCTATCTTCTGTCGACGTCATCGGAACTGGTTCATGAGTTAGAAGGTCTATCGGAAAGGGTGTCTACTAGCTTCCGGGTAGTTAGTTTGGAGAGTGTTAGGGGTACGACGGGTTGGAGGATGCCATTGGAGTTTGGCGCTCTAGGAAACGAGGTCCTATGGGAAGGGTCGTTCCAGGTTTAGTATGATGCAATGTCGTGGGTAAAACATGCAAAGAAGGATATCATACTGGCATATCAGCCATAGATTTAGCAGGTTCAGCCGGTCGGTGGCGGAGGTACTTAAAGTTTTACAAATAGCTTTTTTCTAGGATACACCCTGGGAGGTGTACCAAACACATAGAAGGGTTGCTGACGGCAGGTTACAACACCGCAACGCGGCAAGGTCCTGCTGTCAACAGGGGTGATAGCTCCCCAGCGTAAGCCTACTCTCCGTCCATCAACAACAGGGACACCGGCTCCGGAAAGCCAAAAACCTCCGACCTAAACAACCTAGCTAGGCGCCATTGCGAGAAGTCTATCCTGATCCGCGCCTTGATGGACTCCACGGCCGGCCTTGCCTTGTTGAAGACCACATCATTACGATGCCTCCAAATGGACCAAAAAACTAAGATGACCGCCGTCCAAAGATCGCGCCTAATGGCCGTCGGGCATGGCCTCGATGTCCACCACTGCAACAGATCTGTGTCCGCCAACAGCATCCACTCGAGCATGCCCCACCTCTGCAACGCTCAAGCCCACACCTCCCGGGCCACCACACAACCGAGGAGCAAATGTTGTATGCTCTCCGGTGCCTGATCACACAAGGGGAACCTTGCTGGCCACGGTAGGCTCCGACGCTCCAGCCGGTCCGCCGTCCAGCAGCGGTCCCTCGAGGACAGCCAAGCAAAGAACTTGCAACCACTCGGGGCATGGGAGCGCCAGATCTGAGACGCAACCGGGGCAAGAGTGGTACCGGCGAAGAAAGCCCTATAAGCCGACTTTGCCGAATAGCACCCATCACCTGTCCATCGCCAGGTCAACACATCCTCGCGCTCTGGGGTCAGCTGAATCCCGGCAATGGCGTGCCTCAAGAGGAAGAACTCCGGAACCGCTTCGACACCCAGGTCAGGCCCACAATCCAGCAGCCATGTCCCACTCAGACGTTCTCTGACCGAACGCTCTCTGACCTTGCGTGGCGGGATCATGGCCAGCAGGTTTGGGGCGATCTCCTCCACCCTCCGACAATTAATCCATCTATCTTGCCAGAACCGCGCCCTCTGACCATCCCCCACAGTGTAACAAGTGGCCACATGGGAAAACTTCCATGTTTGACGAGGAAGGCCCAAGTCGATCTCGTCCCAAGGTCTCCTAGGGTCCACTCTCTGGAGCCAGGCCCAACGGCACCGTAGTGCAAAGTTCATGAGGCAAAGATTAGGGATCCCCAGCCCCCCATGCGTCTTAGGGGAGCACACCTTCTCCCACGCGACCAAGCAGTGGCCACCATTGGCCTCCCTCCTGCCCCTCCAGAAGAAAGACCTAAGCACCTTTCGAAAGGCCACCAGATTCTCTAGCGGAACATCCAACAAGAGCAACGCATGAACCGGGATGGCCGCCAACGTCGTGGTCACAACGGTAGTACGACCCCGTGGCCCATGAGGCCAGCGCACCACGAATGCATCCTATTAGTCGCATTGTCCACTATGTATTGAAGCTGGGCCGGCGTTGGCTTCCGTAGGCCGAGGGTGAGGCCCAGGTATTTGCAGGGAAAACTCCCCACCGTGTAGCCCAGGATGTTGTGGGCCACTTCCACCTGCGGTGGAGAGCACTAGATCGGGTGCACGGAGCATTTAGCCATGTTCGTGTGAAGCCCGGAAGCCCCCCCGAAGTCCGCCACAATTGCCGCGCAGGTGCGGAGATCCAGGGGCGTGGGTCGAACAAAGGTGATGACACCGTCCGCATACATGGAGGTGCGGTGGCGAAAGCTCCTGTCCGCCAGCCCCAAGAGAAGGCCTTCGCTAGACGCCTTCTCAAACAAAAGATGTAGCACATCCATCACCACGTCGAAGAGCAGCGGGGACAAAGGATCCCCTTGCCGCAGCCCCCTCTGGTTGTAGATCACCGATCCAGCCACCCCGTTCACCAGAACCCGTGTGGAGGCTGCACACAGGAGCCCGCAGACCATCGAGATCCACCTGCTGCCAAACCCAAGCTTGGCAAGGACCTCAAGCAGGAAAGCCCAGTCCACGGTCTCGAAAGCCTTGGTGATGTCTAGCTTAAGCATGACGGTATCCGACTTACGTCGGTGTAGCTCCCTCGCCGTGCTCTGAACCAACTGGAAGTTGTCATGAATGCAGCGGCCTTTTATGAATGCACTCTGATGGGGGCCTACCAGCTGAGGCATTCTGGGCGCGAAACAGACCGAGAGCACCTTGGCCAACAGCTTGGCCACGCTATGAATCAAGCTGATTGGGAGGTAATCCTTGACTTCCACCGCATCCACACTCTTTGGCAAACGAGCAATGAGGGCCTTGTTGACGGCATGGAACCCCCAGCAGTCTCCGCTCCACATGGACTGGAACGCGTCTAACACATCTGTCTTAATAATAAACCAACATGATGTGTAGAACCTACCAGTGAACCCATCCGGCCCGGGGGCCTTTTCTAGCTCTTGGACCTTGATCACCCCACACTTCCTCCTTAGTGAAAGGAATCTCTAACTTGGACAGATCGTGCCACCAGGCCCCCAAGAAATCTAGGTCAAGGGAGAACTCCCTGTGAGGGCATGAACCTAGCAGCTGCTCATAGAAGGAGTCAACTGCCAGCTTCTTGTCCTCCTGGTCCGCCACCAAAACCCCCTCCACCTTGAGATGGGCGATATAGTTTTTCTGCCGCCAATGGCTAGCGTGCAGGTGGAAGAACTTGGTGCTAGCGTCGCCCTCACTCAGCCAAAGAATACGTGACTTATGTCTAGCAATAGTCTGCTCCAAGGAAGCCAAACCCAACAGCTTGCGCTTGAGGAGCTTACGGAAGGCTCGCTCCACTGGAGACATCACTCAAGTCTCCATAGCCACATCCAGCCACATAATCAATTCGTTGGCCAGCAAGATATGCTTCTTGTTGTTTCCAATGATGCGGTCACTCCAGCTGGTAAGTGCTTTCGCCGTTGCCGCAAGCTTTGCCGCCAGCTGCTTAAAGGGGTTGGCGCTGGCTGGCATGGAAGCCCACGCCGCCTCCACAGTCTCAGAGAAACCCTCCACCTTGGGCTATAAAGACTCGAAGCGGAAACGCTTACCCGTCACCAGCTCAACATTGAGATTGATCAGGAGTGGGCAGTGATCCGACGCCGAGGAGGACATGGCCGAGAGGAAGGACGAGGGAATCCAGCCTCCCACTCCACCGACACAAAACCCTGTACAAGCGCTCCATCGTCGTCCGCTCCCTCTCATTGGACCACGTGTATCAACGCCCATTAAGGTACAACTCCTTGAGATCCAAAGTGGATATAGCCCTCCTAAACTTTGCCATCATGCGCCAGTTCAGGTTGTTGTTGCTCTTATCGACAACATCGACAATGAGGTTGAAGTTGCCTACCACCATCCACGGATCGGGGTACAGGTCCCTAATGTCTGAGAGCTCCCTCAAGAACCGCGTCTTATCAACATCCCTATGTGGCCCATACATTCCAGTAAACCACCATCCATCCACACCCGGGGATTCGACCCGAGTAGTGATGGCGTTCTCAGAGAGGTGTGGGTTGGATAGCGCCACCACAACGGATTTCCACGCCAACAGTATACCCCCTCGAGTACCATCGGCAGGCAAAAATAAAAACCCGTCAAATTGCCGCCCCAGGCAGCGATCAACTGTAGCACGAGTAACCACCTGGAGCTTAGTCTCCTGGAGGCAGACCACACTCGCCCCAGAGAGCGCCACCAACTGATAGACCGCATCACAACGAGCCAACTGATTGAGCCCCGGGACATTCCACACCAAAAAAGAGATCAGGTCCGACATTATTCAGAAACAGTTCACAACGCAATGCGAGACTCTAAGCCATGACACTCTGAGCAACTAAATCTCTAAGGTCTCAACATCGTCGTCAAGTGGCAAAACGTCAGGAGTCCAACCGAAGAGGACAAGGCAAGCAGCCAGGCCCTCCTGCGTCAACGGCTTGGAGAAGAAGCGGAGGTATGCCTCCAGCGCCTCGTCGCCGATCACTTCCCCTTCCCGCGCAATCCCTAGCTGGACCATCAGTGTCTTCTGCTGCTGCCCCACCGGAGCACCTGCAGCAAACCTGCCAGCCACACGCCTGCTACGGCGTAGCACCGAAGGAGGCGTTCTCTTGTGGCGGGGCCTCCTCGGAGCTGGGCGAGGAAGCAGCGCCGCCTTCGCTGACGGCAGCGCTCCCTGAAGCTGTCTAACCTGAGGTCGATGCCGGTGGAGACCGGGGTGATCGCCGAACCCCCGCCCACACCAGTTTGCTGGGACGAGATGCCTGACGGAGTCCCGGCCGGCGGAGAAGAATTCCCGTGAGCCCCGCCCAATGGACCCACCGCCGAGCCGGCACCCCGGGCCCCGCCGCCAGAGATGGGCGACAACCCCGCCGAGTCCCTCAAACCTGGTCCTGACTTGGCGAGCGAACCACACGGCGACC
Source organism: Avena atlantica (assembly GCA_910589765.1). Taxonomy (NCBI): domain Eukaryota; kingdom Viridiplantae; phylum Streptophyta; class Magnoliopsida; order Poales; family Poaceae; genus Avena; species Avena atlantica. The sequence goes on from OU342738.1 coordinate 369,663,661, forward strand.
GAGCCGCAGACGTCTGGCCACCGCCATCTCTTGCCAACTTTGGGCGACCCTCCCCAAACAGTTTTTGGGACGAGACATGGCTCTACCCATATGGGGGAATGGGCGAGCTTCTGGGTGCTAAACTACTTCGAAGGGTCGCCCAGAGTCTTGTCGTCTTTCGAGGGTGACGGGTTTCTCCTCAAGTAGTGCTTTCTCGGAGGCAGAGGAGGTTCTGGGGATAGTGGCCTCCTGATTCTTTTAGCCGAAGGGGGTTTGTGGTTTCTTGCTATTTTCGGGTGTCGCAACGGCTTGTTTCGGGTTCATCCAGTACTGGTCTGGACAGCTGCAGGCGAAGTGGTCCGGTTCTCCACAGGTGTAGCAACCTCTTTTCTTAGCTTCAAATCCTCCTTGGGTTTGTCTTGGGATCTTTATAGGGATGGTGGGTGTCTTGGCCTTTTCTTTGGTATAAGTGTTGTCAAGACCATGTTGGGGGCACTCTCGGCTGAAGTGACCCGGTTCATCAAAGGAGGAACAAGTGCCTTTCTTGGAACATCCTTCTCTTGATTTCTTCCCAATGTTGACGCAGGGGAGTTGATGAGCCTTGCCAATCAGGAGATGGAGGGGGCAGTTGGCCGGGACATGGTCTTGACCTTCATATAGGAAACATGTGAATAGTTGGGTGGGGCAATCTGTAGGAGAGTGGAGAGCTCCACAATTTGGGCAGTTGCCTAAGAAATTGCTAGCTTGATGTCCTTCTTCACCGTAGCGGATGCATGCTTTCTTCAGTCTCCTATCTTCAGGGCAATACTCAGGGTTTTCTGGTGGAGGTAAGGTCTCCGGCTGTAGAAGGAAACGGGCTACGAAGTTAGTCTTTTGGGCTTGAGGGGAGAGGAAATAGTGAGGTATAATATTGGGTGGAATTCAAAGGTTGACGAAGATAGGTCAACAGGGGTGTATCGGACACTACTAGGAAAACGATTATAGGTAGATTTTAATCTTGTGGCGCATATAGGGAAAATGCTCCACTAAAATTAATTATGTGGCGCATATAGCAAATGCTCAATAGAATTCATGCAATTCTGTGGCGCATATGGCTATATGCGCCATAGAAAGTGAGAATTCTGTGGGCCCCATGTGGGCCTGACCCAGCACATGGGCATGCCAGAATTCTGTGGCGCATATGGCAATATGCGCCATAGAATGTCAAAATTTTGTGGCGCATATAGCATATGCGCCACAGAATTCTCACTTTCTGTGGCGCATATAGCCATATGCGCCACAGAATGTGCGAAACAGATCTAAAAAAAGGTGGCATCCCCTCCTACCTACCACCACTCTTTCCCTTCTTCCCACCTCCAACTAGCTCGTCCCTCTCCTCCCTCCCACTCCATTTTGCTCATACTCACCTCCAGTGTTGATAGCTAGACCTACTTTGATTCATGTACTTGTGAGGGAAGCTACTCCTAATTTGTAAAGGTACTACACCTACCCATACTTTGCTCCTCCACCGCTATGCCTATGGTTGTGGATTTGTGAGGTGTGCATGGGTACTTGTGTGTGATGCATGTTTTGTGTGGCCGGCATGAAGGGAATATGCCCTGAGAGGCAATAATAAAGTGTTTATTATGTGTATTCCAAGTATATGATAGATGTTTATTTTGCATGCTATAATTGTATTAATACGGAAACGTTAATACATGTGTGTTTAATAAACAAACAGAAAGTTCCTAGTTATGCCTCTCTCATAAACTAGCTCGTTGATTAACAAGATGATCAAGGTTTCCTGATCATGGACATTGGATGTTGTTAATAACGGGATCACAACATTAGTGTAATGGTGTGATGAACATTCATCCGAAGTATAGCATTACGATCAAAGTCATTGAGTTTATATTGCTATAACAACTTACGAAGTGATCCTAATCCTTAGACCATGAGATCATGTCAATCACTAACACCGGAAGAGTTTCTTGATAACACCAAACGTCACACCGTAACAGGGTGATTATAATGATGGATTCAGAACTAATAAAGTGTTATGTTGAGGCTCATCGATCGAGAGTGGAATTTTTTCATCCCGATGAAGGATATATATACTCTGGGCCCTCTCGGTGATATCACATTGATTAGCTTGCAAGCAAGTGATTTGATCACTAGAATGTTATATCACAGGAACGAGAAAAGAGTGCATGTCGATAACGAGATCAAACTAGGTATGGAGATACCGATGATCGAATCTCGGATATGTAATATATCATGAAACAAAGGGATTAAGATACTAGCGTAAAAGGTTCCGACGATCACAAGAAAGTCATCGTTGAATGTGTGGGAGTCAGTATGGGTCTCCAGATCCCGCTTCTGATTATTGATCCGAGAGGGGTCTCGATCATGTCCGCATTATTCACGAACCGTAGGGTGACACACTTAAGAGACACCGACATCCAATTGGAGCAAATGTTTCATGCCGAAAGAATGAACAAGCGCAGGAATTTATTTCACTAGATACCGAAACAGGTTTTCGGGTGAAATTGCATAAAGTGGTTATGCATGTGAAATAGAATTCTAGCAAGGGGTTATTTGTGAATGTTTTTCATTAAAGTAATTGACAAAATTCTGAATAAAATAAAAGAGTTTTATTTAATGAGAGTTTGCATTAAATTTGGTGGAAATTTAATGGGAATTTGAGTGGACGTTTGAGTGGAGGGATTTTAAAGGGCATTTGTGACTGGAGTGTACACCCACATGAATGAAGGAGTGGAGGGGGCAGCCCCCATGGCCGGCGGCCACCCCCTTGGGTGCCCCCCTCCTCCTATAAAAGGAGCCCCCCTCCTCACTTGTCTCTCACACCTCCTCGTGAAGGATCTCTCTCCCCCTCTAGAATTTATCCCCATGGTCTCGGACTAGCGAGATACATGTTCCCGGTGGCTATTCGGCAAGAAAGAATTGTGCTTCCGCTGCATCGCTGTAGCGAGGAGGCGGAGGTTGCTCGGTGCCTCGAACGTGTGTGCGAGCACGGATGCGCTGCTTGATTTGCGGCGCTAGGACTTCCTCTCGATATTGAGATCGGCAAGAGATCGTCTACATCAACCACAAGTTGAACTCGTTAAGCTTTGTCGGTCTTCAAGGGTATGTTCTCTACGGATATACATCCGCCCGTTGTTTGTATCTAGTAGATAGATCTTGGTATTAAGTTCACATCGTAGGAAATTTTTTGTTTTCTATGCTGCGAACCCTACAGTGGTATCAGAGCCGGATCTATGCGTAGATACTTTACACGGGTAGTACACATATGAGTATGTGGGCGATGATGATCATGTTGTTGCTCCTTTGTTGTAATTTTGGATATTGGTGGCATAGTGGGATGAAGCGGCCCGGACAAACTTTACATGTACTCGCACATGAGACCTGTTCCACGCTTGACATGCAACTAGTTTGCAGAAGTGGCTAGCGGGTGTCTGTCTCTCCTACTATAGTCAATATCTATTTTGCAAGCGAGTTGTCAACAATTTGATTATCCTCGTTGTTGTTCATGTTTGTAGGTAAGAACGGTTCTATCTCGAAAGCCCTAAGCCACGTAAAACTTGCAATGGATAAATTAGAGGCGTCTAGTTTAGATTGTTGCTGGGCTAGTGTTATGATATGGTAGTGTTGTAAGTAGAAGAATGAGATGATACTCTTACAACACACATAGCGTGTAAAATCCATAGACCTTGGATTTACACATATAGGTATGATAGTGATCATACCACGATGCACATGATAGAGATCATCTGCGGGAACCATATAATTTCACTAATAAACATATGATCTTTGATTGCATCTTATATTGCTTGTTTAGCGCTTTGTTAGCATAATAAGATGATCCCTCATTTAAATATCAAGATAAGAATGTGTTCTTCCTTTAGTATGCACCAATTATGTTTTCGTCGCTCCAAGACATCACGTGATGATCGGGTGTTCTTGGATCCACGACCATATTTCGGGTGTAAAACAGGTACACACGCGAATACTAAGGTTCTAACTTGGTGAGCCTAGCATGTACAGACATGGCCTCGGAACACGGACCGAAAGGTTAAGCATGAGTCATATAGTTGATATGATGCCCATTTGATGCTCGCCTTTGAAGCTATACCGACTCACGTGATGATTATACTTGGTGTAGTGGATTTGGTTCATGTAATCACCAAAAAGGCACGAGGGATGTCGTTTTTGAGTGGGAGTTCATTCGTAATATAGATTAGTTGAACTCAATCTATCATACACTTAGTCTAAACTTTACAAATTTTGTTGTAGATGGCACCACCTGCTTTTAATTTCAATGTATTCATGGAGAAAGAGAAACTAGCAACGAACGGTAGCAACTTTACCGAATGGGCCATGAATTTGAGGATTCTCCTCTCTGCTGCACAAAAGCAATATGTGCTAGAAGCGCCGTTAGGCCCCCCACCTTTTGATGATGCCCCTGACGAGGAGAAGAATGTCTATCAGACTCGTCAGGAGGACCACAACTTAGTTCATTGCGGCATATTGTATGGGCTAGAGCCGGAACTTCGAAAGCGTTTCGAAAACGGCAATGCATTTGGTACAATGGGTGAGTTGAAAATGATTTTCGACACACATGCTGCTATAGAGAGCTACAACGCTTCAGAAAAGTTCTTTAGCTGCATGATGGAAGAGCACAGCTCCGTTAGTGAGCATGTACTCAAGATGTCGAGTTACGCCGATAAGCTTGTGTCCTTGGGAATATCGATTCCCATTGACTTAGGCATCCATCATGTTCTGCAGTCTCTGCCACCTAGCTATAAGAGCTTCGTGATGAACTATAATATGCAAAGCATGAAGAAGTCTCTCCCCGAGCTTCTGTCAATGCTTAAAACTGCAGAAGTGGAGATCAAAAAGGAACATCAAGTGTTGATGATCATCAATAGGAACACTGGTTTCAAGAAAGACAAGAAGGGAAAACGGAAGGGAAGTAAGGGCGGCAAGCCTGTTGCCGCGCCTGAAAAGAAACCCCGAGTTGGACCTAAGTCTGATTCCGAGTGCTACTATTGTAAGGGGACTGGCCACTGGAAGCGCAACTGCCCCAAGTATCTGGCAGACAAGAAGGCCGGCAAGGCAAACAAAGGTATATATGATATACATGTTATTGATGTGTACTTGACTAGTGCTCGTAGTAGCACCTGGGTATTTGATACCGGTTCAGTTGCTAATATTTGTAACTCGAATCAGGGGCTGCGGAACAAGCGACCGCTAGCAAGGGGTGAGTTCAAGATGCGTGTCGGCAATGGATCAAGCGTTGATGTGATCGCCGTCGGAACGCTGCCTCTCCATTTGCCGTCGGGATTAGTTATAAACTTGAATAAATGTTATCTAGTGCCTGCACTGAGCATGAACATTGTATCTGGATCGTGTTTGATGCGAAGTGGTTATTCATTTAAATCCGAGAACAATGGTTGTTCCATTTATATGAATGAAATCTTTTATGGTCATGCACCGATGATGAATGGTTTATTTCTATTAGATCTCGATGATAATGTTACACATATTCATAATGTTGATGCTAAAAGGCTTAAACTTAATGATGATATATCCGCATATATGTGGCACTGTCGTCTAGGTCATATTGGCGTTAAACGCATGAAGAAGCTCCATTCGGATGGACTTTTGGAATCACTTGATTATGAATCATTTGATACATGTGAGCCATGCCTTATGGGCAAGATGACTAGAACGCCGTTTTCCGGTTCAATGGAACAGGCGACAGATTTATTGGAAATCATACATTCTGATGTATGTGGTCCAATGAGTGTGTCGGCGCGAGGTGGATATCGTTATTTTGTTACTTTCACGGATGATTTGAGTAGATACGGTTATATCTACTTGATGAAACACAAGTCTGAAACCTTTGAAAAGTTCAAGGAATTTCAGAATGAAGTGGAAAATCATCGTAATAGAAAGATCAAATTTCTACGGTCCGACCGTGGAGGTGAGTATCTAAGTTACGAGTTTAGCACTCACATGAAAGAGTGTGGAATTGTTTCACAACTCACACCTGCCGGAACACCACAGCTAAATGGTGTGTCGGAACGTCGTAATCGTACTTTATTAGATATGGTTCGATCTATGATGTCTCTGACGGACTTGCCGTTGTCATTTTGGGGTTATGCACTAGAAACTGCTGCATTCACTTTAAATCGGGCACCATCTAAATCCATTGAAAAGACACCGTATGAATTGTGGTTTGGAAACAAACCTAAGCTGTCATTTCTTAAAGTTTGGGGATGCGATGTTTATGTGAAGAAACTTCAACCGGATAAACTCGAACCCAAAGCGGAAAAATGCGTCTTCATAGGATACCCTAAAGAAACTATTGGGTATTCCTTCTATCACAGATCCGAGGGCAAGGTTTTTGTTACCAAGAATGGATCCTTTCTAGAGAAAGAGTTTCTCGCGAAAGGTGTGAGTAGTCGGAAGGTAGAACTCGAAGAGGTTGTGGAACCTTCTCTTCAAAGTATGGCGAGTAGCGCAGCGCCGGAAGTTGTTCCAGAGTTGGCTCCACCTGTTGAAGAGGGAACTAATGATAATGATCATGAAATTCCGAAAGAGAGTACTACCGAACCTCGCAGGTCAAACAGGACGCGTGCAGCTCCCGAGCTGTACGGAAATCCTGTCATGAATTTCATGGTTGATGAAAATGATGACCCTGCGACGTATGAAGAAGCGATGATGAGCCCGGATTCCAACAAATGGTTAGAAGCCATGAAATCCGAGATGGAATCCATGTATGAAAATCAAGTTTGGAACTTGGTGGAATTACCTCACGACCAAAAGGCCATGGAGAACAAATGGATTTTCAAAAGGAAAACTGATGCTGATGGTAATGTGACCGTCTATAAAGCTCGACTTGTCGCAAAGGGGTTTCGACAAATTCAAGGAGTTGACTACGATGAGACTTTCTCTCCCGTAGCGATGCTAAAGTCAGTTAGGATTATGTTAGCAATTGCTGCATATTTCGATTATGAGATATGGCAGATGGATGTCAAAACCACGTTTCTCAATGGTAATATTGAAGAAGAGTTGTATATGATACAACCAAAGGGTTTTGTCGATCCTAAGGATGCTAACAAGGTGTGCAAGCTTCAGCGATCCATCTATGGATTGAAGCAAGCATCACGAAGTTGGAATCTCCGCTTTGATGAGGTGATCAAAGAGTTTGTATTTGTCCAAACTTATGGAGAAGCTTGTATTTACAAGAAAGTGAGTGGGAGCAATGTGGCATTTCTGATATTATATGTGGATGACATATTATTGATCAGAAATGATATAGATCTTTTAAACAGTGTTAAAAGTTATCTAAACAGCAAATTTTCAATGAAGGACCTAGGTGAAGCGTCATACATATTAGGCATAAAGATCTATAGAGATAGATCTAGGTGCCTAATAGGGCTATCGCAAAGTACATACCTTGATAAGATTTTAAAGAAGTTTAAAATGGACGGAAGTAAGAAGGGGTTCTTACCTATGTTGCAAGGCAAGGCATTGAGTAAGACTCAAAGTCCGGCTTCGGCGGAAGAAAGAGAGATAATGGACAAAGTCCCCTATGCTTCAGCCATAGGCTCTATAATGTACGCCATGCTATGTACAAGACTGGATGTGGCACATGCTATTAGTTTGACTAGTAGGTACCAATCGGATCCAGGTTCGGAACACTGGATAGCGGTCAAGAATATCCTTAAGTACTTACGAAGAACTAAGGATATGTTTCTTGTATACGGAGGTGAAGAAGAGCTCGTCGCTAAGTGTTATGTCGACGCTAGCTTTGACACCGATCCGGATGACTCTAAGTCTCAATCCGGATGCGTATTTCTCATGAATGGCGGAGCGGTTAGTTGGAGGAGCTCCAAACAACCTGTGGTAGCGGGATCAACAACGGAGGCCGAATATGTTACTGCTTCAGAAGCGGCTCAGGAAGCAGTTTGGATGAAGGAGTTCATATCCGAACTAGGAGTGGTGGCAAACGCGTTGGACCCAATGGTGATCTATTGTGACAACAATGGTGCCATTGCCAATGCCAAAGAGCCAAGGTCTCACAAGCATTCCAAGCATATTAAGCGCCGGTTTCACTCCATCCGCGATCATGTCAAGGATGGAGATATAAAGATTTGTAAAGTACATACGGATCTCAATGTAGCAGATCCGTTGACTAAAACTCTCCCTAGAGCAAAACATGATCAACACCAGAACTCAATGGGTGTTAGATTTATCACTATGTAACTAGATTATTGTCTCTAGTGCAAGTGGGAGACTGAAGGGAATATGCCCTGAGAGGCAATAATAAAGTGTTTATTATGTGTATTCCAAGTATATGATAGATGTTTATTTTGCATGCTATAATTGTATTAATACGGAAACGTTAATACATGTGTGTTTAATAAACAAACAGAAAGTTCCTAGTTATGCCTCTCTCATAAACTAGCTCGTTGATTAACAAGATGATCAAGGTTTCCTGATCATGGACATTGGATGTTGTTAATAACGGGATCACAACATTAGTGTAATGGTGTGATGAACATTCATCCGAAGTATAGCATTACGATCAAAGTCATTGAGTTTATATTGCTATAACAACTTACGAAGTGATCCTAATCCTTAGACCATGAGATCATGTCAATCACTAACACCGGAAGAGTTTCTTGATAACATCAAACGTCACACCGTAACAGGGTGATTATAAAGATGGATTCAGAACTAATAAAGTGTTATGTTGAGGCTCATGGATCGAGAGTGGAATTTGTTCATCCCGATGACGGATAGATATACTCTGGGCCCTCTCGGTGATATCACATTGATTAGCTTGCAATCAAGTGATTTGATCACTAGAATGTTATATCATAGGAACGAGAAAAGAGTGCATGTCGGTAACGAGATCAAACTAGGTATGGAGATACCGATGATCGAATCTCAGATATGTAATATATCGTGAAACAAAGGGATTAAGATACTAGCGTAAAAGGTTCGACAATCACAAGAAAGTCATCGTTGAATGTGTGGGAGTCAGTATGGGTCTCCAGATCCTGCTTCTGATTATTGATCCGAGAGGGGTCTCGATCATGTCCGCATTATTCACGAACCGTAGGGTGACACACTTAAGAGACACCAACGTCCAATTGGAGCAAATGTTTCATGCCGAAAGAATGAACAAGCGCATGAATTTATTTCACTAGATACCGAAACAGGTTTTCGGGTGAAATTGCATAAAGTGGTTATGCATGTGAAATAGAATTCTAGCAAGGGGTTATTTGTGAATGTTTGTCATTAAAGTAATTGACAAAATTCTGAATAAAATAAAAGAGTTTTATTTAATGAGAGTTTGCATTAAATTTGGTGGAAATTTAATGGGAATTTGAGTGGACTTTTGAGTGGAGGGATTTTAAAGGGCATTTTGTGAGTGGAGTGTCCACCCACATGAATGAAGGAGGGGAGGGGGAAGCCCCCATGGCCGGCGGCCACCCCCTTGGGTGCCCCCCTCCTCCTATAAAAGGAGCCCCCCTCCTCACTTGTCTCTCGCACCTCCTCGTGAAGGATCTCTCTCCCCCTCTAGAATTTATCCCTCATGGTCTCGGACTAGCGAGATACATGTTCCCGGTGGCTATTCGGCAAGAAAGAGTTGTGCTTCCGCTGCATCGCTGGAGCGAGGAGGCGGAGGTTTCTCGGTGCCTCGAACGTGTGTGCGAGCACGGATGCGCTGCTGATTTGCGGCGCTAGGACTTCCTCTCGATCTTGAGATCGGCAAGAGATCGTCTACATCAACCACGAGTTGAACTCGTTAAGCTTTGTCGGTCTTCAAGGGTATGTTCTCTACGGATATACATCCGCCCGTTGTTTGTATCTAGTAGATAGATCTTGGTATTTAGTTCACATCGTAGGAAATTTTTTGTTTTCTATGCTGCGAACCCTACACGGCGGGTCTCGGAGCATGCATGTATATATGGATGTTTTGTAGGTGTAGATGGTCCCGCGGGCTGTGTGCGATGGCGATACGATGTTCCTTTGCTTTGTGTTGTGTTTTTTGAATGCATGCATGCTTGCTTCTGGAGGAGCTTTGTGTTATGCTTGAATGCATGTTGCTAGCGCCGGGTGCATGGAGGTTTGCCGAAATGTTGATACACGTCCATTTCGGCAAATTTCTGCACTAGCCATATGTCCTACTTTTAGGATAGGTCATGCCGAAATTTTCTGGTGATCATGCATATATGTGTGCACGTCATGTGTGCGTGCATGTTCTAACACTCTCTCTTTAATTTGGTTTATGTTCACGCGCATGCGACCATGGTCATCCATATGAGAAAACGCTGGGTGGTTAGATACAAGGCTGACGCGATGGCTAATATGGTTCAGAACAACATGAAGAAGATATGATGTCCATGCCGAACGTGCAAACACCAGAAGTGGATCAACACTGATTCTAGACAACTAGAGTCTCACCTTCGCACGCGTGGTTTCATGCACGGCTTCTTAGTGAATGAGCAACCGGCAGATGGCGGTGGCCATGATGAATAAGAGGCCGGGGGCGGGGAAGAAGACAAAGGGTCTCCCGGACATGGTCATCATGACGAAGGAGAACATTATGATCATCATGAAGAAGGAGATGCCGACGGACACGATCATCATGAAGGAGATGATGCCAGAGCAGATGGTGGTGGTGGCGGAGAAGAAGGGAGCACGGACACGACGCTAACTTCGTCCTTGCGGGACCCTCATCTTCAAGAAATTCTCCTCAAGCAGACGACCAACGCGAAAGTTGCAGCCAGAGAGAAAGCCAAGCTGGCACAGATGGAGGTAGACGGGAGGACTCCACTGTATCTTGGGTGCCGGCCCGAGGATACACGCTTGTGGCATCCCGCAAAACCACTACTAGAAAATCGCGTTGAATTTGTGCATTGCATCATCATCATCATGCATTGTTCGCATAAAACTATTTTCGCAAAGCCCGATTTATATTCCAAACGCCCCACCTTCATTCAAACACGCAAACCCAGTCTCCGGATTATTTTTGTTTGAATGCTATCGGTCTGCAAAAGGTGCATTTAAATTCAATAAAAGAATTATATTATTTTTAGCGGGGCAGTCGAACGGGCCGAATGACCCGAACGACCACCCCAGGAATTTAAAAACCGGTCCAACTAAAACATAAAGTTACCCAGTCCTATCTACCCACAACCCCAGCCACATCATCCCACCCAATCGCAGCACGCCACGTCACCTCGCCCTCCCCTCTAGCCTATCAAAACCTGCCACCTAATCCTAACCCACTCCCTCTCCTCTCCCACCAGACCCACACACCACGCACACACGCACGCCAGCCACCCCGGGTCCCACGCCCGTCCCCACCTGGCCCCATCCCTGCTCCTGACCCCGGGCCCCGCGTGCCCCCACGCTCTCCTCTCTCCTCCCCGCAGACCCTCTCTTCCCCGACCCTCTGCTCCACCCCGACGCCTCCCGTCACCTCCAGCGTCGGGCGCACCCCGCCCCTCCCCTCCGGCGTGGCCGCGCCGCCTCCCTGGCTCTCCTGCTCTGCCGCCACCCCTCCTCGCTTCGCCCTCTTCTTCCACCAGCATCCTCCCTCCACCGTGCTCTGCGGCCCGACCCCGCCTCCTCTCCAACCACCGCTGCCTACCTCCCTTCTTCCCCGCCTCGCGCGCCCCGGCGCCCCTTCACCAAGCTCCCTCCGCCCCGCGAGTCTCCCCGCGCGGCCCCCCTCCGGCCCGAGGTCGTCGCGTCCCCGTTGCCCGGCCTTCCCCAACCGCCGGTCCCAGACCCGGCGCCGGCCTCCGCGTCCACCACCCCTCGCCGGAGCGCCGCCGAGCCTCCCTCCGCCGCCTCACCGCGGGCCCCCGCCGCCGGCCCTCCTCCGCGCGCGACGGACGCCGCCGCCCGCGTCGGGTCCTGCCCCGCCACCCTCGCCGCTCGCTGCCAGGGCCCCAGCGCCTCTCTCCGCCCACCCCAAGCCTGCGCCTCCGGCGCGCTTCACCGGCCTCCTCCTCGCCGTCCCGCCTCCGACCGGGCCCGCCTCCTCTGCTCCACCCCTGCCTGCAGAGCCGCGCCGCCCATGGTCGCCCGCGCCGGCAGGGCCCCGTCCGCGCCTCCGCGCCGTTCCCCGAGCCGCGCCGCCGCGCGGGCCCGCCTCGCCGTCAACCTCCTCGCCGTCAACCGCCTCGTCGGCGCCGCCCCTGCTACCTCTGCCACCGCCGCCCATCCGCCCCGCGAGCCCCGTCACCGTCTGCTGCCCCGCGACGTGGCCCAGGACGCCGCCGCCATGGCCCTCCTGCACATCGCCACCGCTTTTCTTCAGTCACGCGGTGCCTCGCAGGAACCACCAGAGTACCTCCCGAAGATCGCCAGCGTCGAAACTCAAGCATTGCACCTCGATCGAGCCGAACCCTCAAGATCTCCGACATGGCGCAGAAGGACAAACCCCAAAGACCCGAACCCCGATGCACCATGATCCCCACTGCAGAACAACAAGGCCTTCGAGGTGGAACCGACAAGATCTGCAACCCGGCCGCGGAGTGACCCTCGGACGCCCAGATCTTCTCCTCGGAAACGACAGGAACTTCCCTCGCACGCCAAGATCTACCCTCGGACGCCAAAACCCGAACCGGAAGGACGCAAAGATCGCCACGAGACCGACAAGCGCTTCACCCCGAAGACAAGACCGACCCGACTTGAGAACCGACAAGACCGTCGCGACGACAAGAACGGCATCGGCCCGGAAGAATTCGACACGCCCCGACACCGAACCAAGACCTGCTTCCCGGACGCGACAAGAACTACCCCGATCCGAGACCCTAACCCCGGAGTTCGAGAACGACCCCGTCAGAACCCTGGACCCCGAGACCGGACCCTGGACCCTGTCGAACCCTGAACCCCGGAACCCCAAGTTCGTCGAGACCCTAATGTGTGAACCTTTTCCCGAGCCTATTTTATAAATGTCATCTATAAAACTTGTTGCATATTTAACTGTTCATGCATGCATACTTGGCATGTGGTTTGGGGGCCTTATGCCGATTCACCTAATAATTAAATATGGGGCCCATATGCGGGCAAATCCAGTCTCATATTGGCCTCATTTAAATTGCGTAGCGAACCGGTGCTATCTTTTGCCTTGCTAAAACAACATTTAATTGCGGGGGTTCTAAACAACTTGAACCATTTAATTAATTGTCGGGACCCCGGTTCCACTTAATATGACCTAATTGCATCGCACCTTTGCCATGCCATGCATCATACATGCATCATGCCGATCTTCTGCCGTTGTATTAAATACTGCATCCGATGTTTATTCTAGTGTTTTGCTTCTTCGCGGATAAGGCCGTTGAGTTGATGTGAGCTTCGCCCCGATCTTCGGTTGAATCCTTCGACAATGTTTTCAGGCGAGCATCTCCCCCTTTCTACCTATCTTACTTTTATAGTATTTATTCCCTCCTGTTGATCTATTGCTATCTGTGTTGCGATGCTCTAGTTTCGTTCCCTGGATATTCCCTGCAGCCTCATATTGCCTTGGACACATCCTATTACCTGTTGTTTGGTAGATAGTTGGACCTGCGCGTCGTAGTCGCTTGTTCAAGTGCTGCTGCGTGTTGTCAAGTGCCACAGTTGTTGGAGTAATGCCGCATGTTTGACGTTGGAGATGATCATAGTTTTACTTTTCCTTCACTTTAATTCCTGTTTAACAACTAAAATTGAAGTAAGTAAGCAGAGGCATCGGTGGGTGATAGATAACATTTGGTTTCCGAACGCCCACTTGTGTCCCGTAGGACCCCGAGTACTTGATACCTGTTCCTTGATTTATCGCGCTATCCACATATGGGGAGTATGGGCCCCCCTTAGCCAGAGCTTGATTCCGTCTTATTTCTTGGGGCCACAAACTAGTTTGAGGTTTTATTTACGATCCTGTACTTATGCCATGCTTTACTGCTTTATTTAAATTGTGCGACAGATAGCACACTGTACTGTTTAGGTAAGCGGAGTGATTACGCGGTATCGACACCCCCGAGTTTTCGGGTTCCCAGTCGCTTACAGCCATTGACGCAAACCTTGAGTCCGTATCGGAGCTAGCTTACTTCGTTGCGGATCTACTCAATGGGGTGGCCCCCTGAAATATTTCTGAATCTTGTGATTGCTCTATCGTGAAGACCTCGTTGGGTTTTGATTTGGTTTTTCCGAGGTTGATCGTGTGTGTGTTGCTATTTGTGCACCCCGGCCGGGTTAAAACTTTCTGAAAGCCGTGTCCGCGGTTATGGATGACTTGGAGCACAGTATCTCGACCATAGACAAGCATAACTAAAGTTTACTGCTATAAATTTGACTTTATAATGACTAGTAATCAGCTTCACTATAATGGAATGGCTAAATAATACTGCCCACAGTTGCTTGTTTGGAGTGTCGCTTGCGACCATTGTACCTGACTAGTAAGTATTGCAACTACAACGGAATGGCTGAATAAAAGTACCAACAACTGCTGGGTTTTGGGTTATCTCATGCCATCTATATCTGATTAGTAAGTGTTGTAACTATAACGTAAAGGTTAACTAAAAGTTCCCACTGCTTACTTTATCAGGATGATTATCTAAACCTGACTAGTAATTGCTGCAACGATAACTGAATAAATAAAACTGCCAACCGTGTGAGTTCCTCGGTTGACTTCCTCGTTTGGTCACGAGGGGGGAAACGCCAGGATGAGTTTGTTTGATGGTAGTATCAGGTTGGATCCGATTAGGTCCTTCTTATCCCTCTCTGATAACCGCCAGTTGTATCGAGTCTCTATAGGTTGTTCAGTGCATGCTTCCGCTGCCGCTTCAGTCCACCATACCTGTGTAGGCGAGGACCGCCGAATTCTAGTCTCGCCGTGTACTGGCCTCAGTACTGACGCTCCTTCTTTTTCCTTTGCCCTTTGTCGGCACCCCTTTTGTTTAAGCAGGTTTTGGGATCGACGCCGTTAGCAGGGTTACCCTTCCGGCTTGGCTTGGGCAGGGTTATGGACGCCATTGGTTATTCTTCAGGGCTCTTAGCCCCATTTGCTTCTTGTCCGTAGTCGGACGCTCTACCGTTTTCAAGGTGATTTGGATCTTGTATATTATATCTGTATTCTTGACTCCTTGAGTCGCTGTTATATATATCTGTTCTGTGGGTCCCATCGAGGACTGTTGTGTAATGTTATTACTTCGTTTTCCACCCGCACGAAAGTGCCTGGTGGGCACCTTTGAATCGTTTCTATGCGGGTTTGGCGGGAATCGCTGAAACTTGCATAGGTCCGATTCTGAGGGTGTTACAGAGTGGTATCAGAGCTCAGCAGTTGCGATACCCCACAAGTCCAGCCTGTAGGATAACCTAGCTAACGGCCGAAGTAGAGTGTCAAAACTATTTTTGAAAATTGGTTGGATAGTTCTGATTAGGTCTGATTTTATTCCTTACCCCTCTGCTATTCTCCTCTTACCTTTGCGAGTTTTGAATCCGCTCTCGTCTCTTTCTTCGAGTCCAGGAATTCTCGTGGTTGGGTTCCGTCGTACCTTTAGGGTTTCGCTTCCTTCTTTGATAACGGTGCTCTACCATCCGGTGTTCATGCTGCTTGAGGAATCCGTCTACTGTGGTACCATTCTTTGTTCCTTGTTTGTGCCTTCCGGTGTTTCCCGACGCGACGACATCATCTCCGCCAGATCCGATGCAGAGTCCGCATCCCTCCTTTGTTTCCGAACCTCGCTTATCGAGATCTTCAGTCTAATTCCGAGAATGGTTGCACTCTTTTCCACTGATTGTGCGGAGTAATAGTTTGGGTGCGTGATGGATTGGCCCCCATGCCGACTACCCTTCCTATTCGCTTCGGTACATTGAAGTGGATGAGAATGCATCGGTTCCCTTTTCCACCGAAGTTAGAGGTGGCTCTATTTGTTGATACCTCTGTTTTCGACCTTTTGTTTCCGGAGTGTTCTCGACGATCAAGGACAACGACCTCTTGTTAGTGGTGTCGCGAGGATCTACACGAAGCGAGAGGATGCAGATCGCCGACCTTCCTTCCGGTACCATGAGGCGGATCTCGAGGGCGAGATCCCTTGTTAGTGGTGTCGAATTGTGGCATCCCGCAAAACCACTACTAGAAAATCGCGTTGAATTTGTGCATTGCATCGTCATCATCATGCATTGTTCGCATAAAACTATTTTCGCAAAGCCCGATTTATATTCCAAACGCCCCACCTTCATTCAAACACGCAAACCCAGTCTCCGGATTATTTTTGTTTGAATGCTATCGGTCTGCAAAAGGTGCATTTAAATTCAATAAAAGAATTATATTATTTTTAGCGGGGCAGTCGAACGGGCCGAATGACCCGAACGACCACCCCAGGAATTTAAAAACCGGTCCAACTAAAACATAAAGTTACCCAGTCCTATCTACCCACAACCCCAGCCACATCATCCCACCCAATCGCAGCACGCCACGTCACCTCGCCCCTCCCCTCTAGCCTATCAAAACCTGCCACCTAATCCTAACCCACTCCCTCTCCTCTCCCACCAGACCCACACACCACGCACACACGCACGCCAGCCACCCCGGGTCCCACGCCCGTCCCCACCTGGCCCCATCCCTGCTCCTGACCCCGGGCCCCGCGTGCCCCCACGCTCTCCTCTCTCCTCCCCGCAGACCCTCTCTTCCCCGACCCTCTGCTCCACCCCGACGCCTCCCGTCCCCTCCAGCGTCGGGCGCACCCCGCCCCTCCCCTCCGGCGTGGCCGCGCCGCCTCCCTGGCTCTCCTGCTCTGCCGCCACCCCTCCTCGCTTCGCCCTCTTCTTCCACCAGCAGCCTCCCTCCACCGCGCTCTGCGGCCCGGCCCCGCCTCCTCTCCAACCACCGCCGCCTACCTCCCTTCTTCCCCGCCTCGCGCGCCCCGGCGCCCCTTCACCAAGCTCCCTCCGCCCCGCGAGTCTCCCCGCGCGGCCCCCCTCTGGCCCGAGGTCGCCGCGTCCCCGTCGCCCGGCCTTCCCCAACCGCCGGTCCCAGACCCGGCGCCGGCCTCCGCGTCCACCACCCCTCGCCGGAGCGCCGCCGAGCCTCCCTCCGCCGCCTCACCGCGGGCCCCCGCCGCCGGCCCTCCTCCGCGCGCGACGGACGCCGCCGCCGCCGCCCGCGTCGGGTCCTGCCCCGCCACCCTCGCCGCTCGCTGCCAGGGCCCCAGCGCCTCTCTCCGCCCACCCCAAGCCCGCGCCTCCGGCGCGCTTCACCGGCCTCCTCCTCGCCGTCCCGCCTCCGACCGGCCCCGCCTCCTCTGCTCCACCCCTGCCTGCAGAGCCGCGCCGCCCATGGTCGCCCGCACCGGCAGGGCCCCGTCCGCGCCTCCGCGCCGTTCCCCGAGCCGCGCCGCCGCGCGGGCCCACCTCGCCGTCAACCGCCTCGTCGGCGCCGCCCTTGCTACCTCTGCCACCGCCGCCCATCCGCCCCGCGAGCCCCGTCACCGTCTGCTGCCCCGCGACGTGGCCCAGGACGCCGCCGCCATGGCCCTCCTGCACATCGCCACCGCTTTTCTTCAGTCACGCGGTGCCTCGCAGGAACCACCAGAGTACCTCCCGAAGATCGCCAGCGTCGAAACTCAAGCATTGCACCTCGATCGAGCCGAACCCTCAAGATCTCCGACATGGCGCAGAAGGACAAACCCCAAAGACCCGAACCCCGATGCACCACGATCCCCACTGCAGAACAACAAGGCCTTCGAGGTGGAACCGACAAGATCTGCAACCCGGCCGCGGAGTGACCCTCGGACGCCCAGATCTTCTCCTCGGAAACGACAGGAACTTCCCTCGCACGCCAAGATCTACCCTCAGACGCCAAAACCCGAACCGGAAGGACGCAAAGATCGCCACGAGACCGACAAGCGCTTCACCCCGAAGACAAGACCGACCCGACTTGAGAACCGACAAGACCGTCGCGACGACAAGAACGGCATCGGCCCGGAAGAATTCGACACGCCCCGACACCGAACCAAGACCTGCTTCCCGGACGCGACAAGAACTACCCCGATCCGAGACCCTAACCCCGGAGTTCGAGAACGACCCCGTCAGAACCCTGGACCCCGAGACCGGACCCTGGACCCTGTCGAACCCCGAACCCCGGAACCCCAAGTTCGTCGAGACCCTAATGTGTGAACCTTTTCCCGAGCCTATTTTATAAATGTCATCTATAAAACTTGTTGCATATTTAACTGTTCATGCATGCATACTTGGCATGTGGTTTGGGGGCCTTATGCCGATTCACCTAATAATTAAATATGGGGCCCATATGCGGGCAAATCCAGTCTCATATTGGCCTCATTTAAATTGCGTAGCGAACCGGTGCTATCTTTTGCCTTGCTAAAACAACATTTAATTGCGGGGGTTCTAAACAACTTGAACCATTTAATTAATTGTCGGGACCCCGGTTCCACTTAATATGACCTAATTGCATCGCACCTTTGCCATGCCATGCATCATACATGCATCATGCCGATCTTCTTCCGTTGTATTAAATACTGCATCCGATGTTTATTCTAGTGTTTTGCTTCTTCGCGGATAAGGCCGTTGAGTTGATGTGAGCTTCGCCCCGATCTTCGGTTGAATCCTTCGACAATGTTTTCAGGCGAGCATCTCCCCCTTTCTACCTATCTTACTTTTATAGTATTTATTCCCTCCTGTTGATCTATTGCTATCTGTGTTGCGATGCTCTAGTTTCGTTCCCTGGATATTCCCTGCAGCCTCATATTGCCTTGGACACATCCTATTACCTGTTGTTTGGTAGATAGTTGGACCTGCGCGTCGTAGTCGCTTGTTCAAGTGCTGCTGCGTGTTGTCAAGTGCCACAGTTGTTGGAGTAATGCCGCATGTTTGACGTTGGAGATGATCATAGTTTTACTTTTCCTTCACTTTAATTCCTGTTTAACAACTAAAATTGAAGTAAGTAAGCAGAGGCATCGGTGGGTGATAGATAACATTTGGTTTCCGAACGCCCACTTGTGTCCCGTAGGACCCCGAGTACTTGATACCTGTTCCTTGATTTATCGCGCTATCCACATATGGGGAGTATGGGCCCCCCTTAGCCAGAGCTTGATTCCGTCTTATTTCTTGGGGCCACAAACTAGTTTGAGGTTTTATTTACGATCCTGTACTTATGCCATGCTTTACTGCTTTATTTAAATTGTGCGACAGATAGCACACTGTACTGTTTAGGTAAGCGGAGTGATTACGCGGTATCGACACCCCCGAGTTTTCGGGTTCCCAGTCGCTTACAGCCATTGACGCAAACCTTGAGTCCGTCTCGGAGCTAGCTTACTTCGTTGCGGATCTACTCAATGGGGTGGCCCCCTGAAATATTTCTGA
This sequence comes from Avena atlantica, assembly GCA_910589765.1. Classification (NCBI taxonomy): domain Eukaryota; kingdom Viridiplantae; phylum Streptophyta; class Magnoliopsida; order Poales; family Poaceae; genus Avena; species Avena atlantica. The sequence continues at coordinate 369,683,038 of OU342738.1, forward strand.
ATCTTGTGATTGCTCTGTCGTGAAGACCTCGTTGGGTTTTGATTTGGTTTTTCCGAGGTTGATCGTGTGTGTGTTGCTATTTGTGCACCCCGGCCGGGTTAAAACTTTCTGAAAGCCGTGTCCGCGGTTATGGACGACTTGGAGCACAGTATCTCGACCATAGACAAGCATAACTAAAGTTTACTGCTATAAATTTGACTTTATAATGACTAGTAATCAGCTTCACTATAATGGAATGGCTAAATAATACTGCCCACAGTTGCTTGTTTGGAGTGTCGCTTGCGACCATTGTACCTGACTAGTAAGTATTGCAACTACAACGGAATGGCTGAATAAAAGTACCAACAACTGCTGGGTTTTGGGTTATCTCATGCCATCTATATCTGATTAGTAAGTGTTGTAACTATAACGTAAAGGTTAACTAAAAGTGCCCACTGCTTACTTTATCAGGATGATTATCTAAACCTGACTAGTAATTGCTGCAACGATAACTGAATAAATAAAACTGCCAACCGTGTGAGTTCCTCGGTTGACTTCCTCGTTTGGTCACGAGGGGGGAAACGCCAGGATGGGTTTGTTTGATGGTAGTATCGGGTTGGATCCGATTAGGTCCTTCTTATCCCTCTCTGATAACCGCCAGTTGTATCGAGTCTCTATAGGTTGTTCAGTGCATGTTGCCGCTGCCGCTTCAGTCCACCATACCTGTGTAGGCGAGGACCGCCGAATTCTAGTCTCGCCGTGTACTGACCTCAGTACTGACGCTCCTTCTTTTTCCTTTGCCCTTTGTCGGCACCCCTTTTGTTTAAGCAGGTTTTGGGATCGACGCCGTTAGCAGGGTTACCCTTCCGGCTTGGCCTGGGCAGGGTTATGGACGCCATTGGTTATTCTTCAGGGCTCTTAGCCCCATTTGCTTCTTGTCCGTAGTCGGACGCTCTACCGTTTTCAATGTGATTTGGATCTTGTATATTATATATGTATTCTTGACTCCTTGAGTCGCTGTTATATATATCTGTTCTGTGGGTCCCATCGAGGACTGTTGTGTAATGTTATTACTTCGTTTTCCACCCGCACGAAAGTGCCTGGTGGGCACCTTTGAATCGTTTCTATGCGGGTTTGGCGGGAATCGCTGAAACTTGCATAGGTCCGATTCTGAGGGTGTTACAACGCTTGAGTGTAACGCTGAAGGCTTTGGAGATGAAGGCGGAGCACAAATGGACCGACACTATCTTCAACGCTCACATGAAATTCTGGCACGCTCGTCTTCCCAAGGACAACACACTGCCAACAAGTATCGAGGAGGCGAGGAAAGTAGTTTGACCACTAGACATGCCGTACGTGAAGTACCACGTATGCATCAACGACTGCGCACTTTATCGGAACGAGTACAAGGATAGAACCACATGCCCAGTGTGCGGCCAGGGACGGTACAAGAGAGGGAACAATAAAGTTCCCCGAAAAGTGGTGTGGTACTTTCCTATCACTTCTCGTCTGCAGCGGTATTTCGTAGACCCTAAGGAAGGAAAGCTCATGCAATGGCACGCGAAGAGGGAGAAGCCGGAAGATGATCCGGAGAAGGGCAAGATCCTGACACACCCCGCGGACGCTAGCCAGTGGAATGCACTAGACATCGAATTCCAAGATGAGTTCGGGCTCGATCCAAGGAATGTCAGGCTGGGCATGAGCACCTACGGACTCAATCCCTTTGGCAACCAGAGTAGCACGCACAACACCTGGCCCGTGTTTGTATGGCCGTACAACCTCCCCCCTGGCTGTGCATGAAGCAGCGGTACGTACACATGAGTATCCTTATCCAGGGGCTAAAAAACCCGGGTGTCGACATGCATCTATATCTCGGGCTCCTGAAAGAGGAGTTAGCGATGTTGTGGGAGACGCCGGCACGTACGTGGGATGCCTACACTGGAGATTATTTCGACCTGAGAGTCGCGTTGCTCATGACGGTGCATGACTATGCTGGTTACGGATATGTCTCGTGCCAGGTGAACCATGGATTCTTTCCATGTGTTAGGTGCATGGACAAGACCCTGCATCTACAGCTGCCGAGGGATCCCGGGTCTTCGAAAACCGTGTTCCAGAGGACTCGAATGTGGCTCTGCAAGGATCACCCGTGGAGAAAACACAGAGACCTGTTCAATGGCAAAGACGAGCTTGATAATGCCCCACGACCATTGAGCGGCGAAGAAATCAAGGAGCTTCTAGACAATTGGGAAGAGTGCCCTGCACCGAGAAAGAAGCGGCTGAGGGAACAGCCGCCACCGTTGCATGGAGTATGGAAGGTGAGGTCTGTTTTCTGGGACCTTCCTTACTCGAAGGTCCTCCACACGCCCCATAGCCTCGATATGATGCACATCACGAAGAACGTTACTGAGAGCCTGCTCAGCACTCTGATGAACATGCCGGATAGGACCAAGGATGGGCCGAAAGCAAGAAGCAATCTGAAATTGCTTGACATTAAGAAGGAACTTCAGTACCTCGATAGTGACGATGCCGGCGATGATGATGAACAGATGGAAGGGACTCAGGGTCACCGCAAAAGGGCTAAGAAGAATGGGGTGGTGCTTAAATCTACATGCTTTACTCTGAGCGAGGAGGATCTCCAGAGGTTTTTTAGTTGCCTCATAGGAGTCAAGGTTCCCCACGGCTACTCTGGGAAGATAAGCAGATATCTGGACGTAGCGAAGAAGAGGTTCAGCGGGATGAAGTCTCACGACTGTCACGTGATGATGACGCAGATACTCCTTGTTGCGATCCGAGGGATAATGGACGAGCATGTCCATGAGACGTTGTTTGGCCTCTGCAACTTCTTCGACGTCATCTCTAGGAAGTCTATCGGTGTGAAGCAGCTCAGCAAGCTACAGGAAGAGATCATCGATATACTATGCGAGCTCGAGATTTACTTCCCTCCCGTGTTCTTCGACATCATGGTGCATCTGCTTGTCCATGTCGTGGATGCCATCATCCATCCATTCCTGCACAACATGATGCCGTTCAAAAGATTGAACGGTGTCATCAAAGGATTTGTTCGCAATAGGTCATGTCCAGATGGAAGCATAGGCAAGGGCTTTCTGACCTACGAGTGTATATCCTTCTGCCAGAACTACCTAAGCATCGAGAACCAGGATGTCGGTCTGCCCACCAGGAAGCACCTAGGGAGGCTCACTGGATTTGGTCACCGTGAGGGCTACCACGCACTCCACGTCGGCGTCGAACTCGAACGCGCTGACTTTGACAGGGCAAACCGAGTCGCGCTACAACACATAGAGTTGGTCGGCCCCTGGGTGGATGAGCACAAAACCTTAATCGAGCAGAAGCTCGCTAATAACCTGGGCACGACAAGGAAGAAGGGAGACGTAACCAGAGAGCACAACGCCAGCTTCACGGGGTGGTTCAAGAAAAGGCTACTGGAAGCTCCCATGCCGACGCCTTACACTGAAGATCAGAAACTCATATTCTCACTCTCACAGGGCCCCGGGCGCAACGTTAGGACCTATCGGACATACGACATCAACGGCTACAGATTCTACACCGAGGAGAAGGACAAGAATAGCGAATACCAAAACTCAGGAGTAACTATGCTATCATACGCCGATGACGAGATTGATGTCAAGGAAAGATTCTATGGAAGGATCGAGGAGATATGGGAACTCGACTACTGCGAAGTGACGGTGCCGATGTTTCGTGTCAGATGGGCCAAGAGTGTCGAAAAAGATGGCCAGTTTTTCACCACCATGGTTATACCCGATGCCAAATCGAAGAACGCCTCCACAAAAAATGAGCCATGGGTGCTCGCTAGCCAAGTTGATCAATGCTTCTTCATTACCGACCCGGCAAAGCCAAGACGTGTTGTCGTGAGGAGCGGCAAGATGAGCATCATCGGAATTGAAGGACCTGCCAACAAGCAAGACATCGAAAAGAACGGTGATCCCAAGATCGAAGAGGAATTCGACAAGTACTTCGACAAGCCTACTACTTATGCTAAAGTAAGAAGGAAGACCACCCTACCGGCTAAAGGTTGCTCGTACACGAGAAGAAATCTCAAGGTGGTCGGCCTAAAGTATTCTACCGAAAAGAAGAAGGGCAAGAAAAGTTGTTGTGAAGAGACACTAGCGCTACCTCGGAGCCGACTTAGCGGTTTTTGATGCCTTTTTAATTAATGCATGCGGATATATTGATGTGGCTGTGTGTGTGACAAGCATATAATATATTATTACCATCCTTAATAGGCAAATATATTAGTTCTTGTTTTTAATATATTATTACCATCCTTAATAGGCAAATATATTAGTTCTTGTTTTTAATAGTAAAATATATTAGTTCTTGCCTTAAATATATATTTACCATCCTTAAAATATTAAAAAAAATTAAAAAAATTGGGGCCGCTAGGAATCGAACCTGGGGCATCAGTGTGGTGGAGCAAGCGCTGAATCAATGCAGTGAGATGTGTTTGATGTCACATATGTGCAATGATCGTTGTTGTACCATCAGTAAAAATTATGTGGCGCATATATAACAGATGCGCCACAGAATTCTGTGACTTAGCCGTTTTGAGCCGTGTGGCGCTTATTCCCACTTTACTTCCCCCCAAACCTTTTCGACGAACCGTAGCTACTAGTCGTGCCGCTGCGCTCGATCTCGCCACCGCGCCGCGCTTGCCCCGCTGTGCCGCGCCCTCCATCCACCATCACCACCACTCCGCAGGTGACCCCCGGGCCTCCCCTCCTTCTTCCCTGTGCCCTTCCTCCTCTTTCCATGCTGACCTCGTCGTGGTTCATGCGTAGAGCACCAGGAGGAGGAGGAGAAGGAGGCTCCGCCGGTGTCAAGGACCACCACGGGCACCACACCCCGCGTAGGTGACCCCCTCCCCTCCTTCTTCCCTGCCCCCTTCCTCCTCTGTCCATGCTAACCTCGCCGTGGTTCATGCGCAGAGCACCAGGAGGAGGAGGAGGAGGCTCCGCCGGCGTCGAGGACCACCACGGCCACCACACCCCGCGCAGGTGACCCCCTCCCCTCCTTCTTCCCTGCCCAATTCGATCTGCACCTCATTGCTTCGCTTCTGCTTTGCTTCTGAATCCCTAGACCGTCATCTAGGAATCCCTGGACCGTCATCTAGGAACCTTCCCATTCACTTACTTGGGACTTCCTTTAGGAACAACCAAACCAAAAATGGAACACCTACTACCTCTAGTCACAAGGATTGAAAGAATACTTCAAACTTGTTCTGATTTTCTCACATATGGGGGGAATCTTGAGCTGGTTAATTCTGTTTTGTCCTCTTTGCCTACTTTTTATGTGCATAAACTTAAACTCTATAAGGGTATCATTGAGCAGCTTGACAAATACAGAAGACATTGCTTATGGAGAGGTGGAGATCTCACAAAGCATAATCCTACACCTGCAGCATGGGCTACTGTATGTCAACCAAAAGACAGGGAAGGACTAGGAGTCATTTATTTACAAGTTCAGACTGTTCATTTGGGGCTACTGTATGTCAACCAACATCTAGACAAAATTTTCAACCAGGTTGATCTCCCTTGGGTAAACTTGATTTGGGAAAAGTATCACAACTATGCTCTACCACCTACCAAAAAGTCAAACTGTTCATTCTAGTAGAGAGACTGCCTGAAGCTCCTTCCAAAATTCAAGCAATTTTTGGTTTGTACCATGAATAATGGTTCTTCTATCTTATTATGGCAAGATACATAAAACCATCAAACTTTACAGGAAACTTATCCCCATCTGGTAACATTTACAAATAATATCAACATCACCTGTAAAGAGGCTCTACAACATGACTCTCTCAGTGATCTCTTTCAGCTACCTCTCTCTGCAGTAACCTTTGAGGAATTCCTAAATTTTGAGAATCTTATGATGGATAGACAGGAAAATGAAAATAAGGATTGCTGGACTTATAAGTGGGGGCAACAATATTCTATGGGAAAAGCCTATTCTACCCATAAAGCATCAGACATCCCACACCCTGCTTTTAAGTGGCTATGGAAGATCTGCTGTCAGAAAAAACATAAAGTTTTCTTTTGGTTATTGTTGCGGGACATACTTAACACAACAGATGTGCTGAATAGAAGAGCCTTCTTCTTGCCAGATTACTCATGCATAATGTGCAATGATCAAGTTCTTGAAACAAGATATCATATGTTCTTTCACTTCAAATGTGCACAAGCCTACTGGAAGTATATTCGCCCCCAAGGTACCTTTCCTAATACAAACACACATCTGCAACTACCATTTTTGCTTTTTTGTACAAATGCAAAGCTACTATTTAAATATGGAGAACCATATGCAAAGCTAGTATTTAAATCTGGAGCATCATGTTAGGTCTCAAATCTGGAGTACAAATGCAAAGCTACTATTTGTGCTTTTTTGTATGTGCTACTGTTTAAATCTAGAGCACCATATGTGGCTGTTTTTGCTACTGTTTAAATCAGGAGCACCATATGTGGCTGTGGAGCACTATTTATGCTTCTTAGTATGTGGAATGTTTAAATCTGGAGCACCATATGTGGCTGTTTTTGCCATTGTTTAAATCTGGAGCACCATATGTGGTTGTGGAGCACTATTTGTGCTTTTTTGTATGTGGAATGTTTGTAGGGAAATCACCCGAGCAGCCCATTTCTCCTGAAATGTTGACTTCGATCCATTTCGGTCGAGAAATGGGGCTCATATGTCAAAAAATAGCAAAGGTCATGCCGAATTTTTCGGTCGGACACTTCGTAATTTTTTTTGACATATGAGCCCCATTTCTCGACCGAAGTGGAAGTGAATCGACACTTCGGGAGAAATGGCAGCTCATTTTAAATATTGTCGACACTAATTAATACTAACTTAGTTCAATTTGTTTAGAAGTGTGCAAACATGTCGGTCGCCGATGGGGCCGGCACTTCTAAGGCCGCCATGAGCATCGAAGCCAAGCTAGAGCGGCGAACCTCAATTTCTGGGAGGTGGCCTCGGAGTACGAGGCGGCCGAGTCTCAGCATGAGGACGTGGCAGCTTCTGCGGGCCATGATGGGGATGATGAGCAAGAGGGGGACAAGGACTACCGGATAGATGGAGCCGAGGAGGAGGATGCGACCACCTCCGATGGTGGAGGCCGCATGACCGATGGCGGGGACCGCACGACCGATGGCGGGGAACACACGATGGATGGCGGTAGCAGCAACCCGTCTCTTAAGAAGAAGAAGCCTAGGAAGGATCGGAAGCCGCAAAAGCTCGCCGACACCACCGACGAGATCACTGTGGTCTCGGAAAGTGGCCAACCGTTGGAGCCTCCGGATGATGCCGTCGGGTTCGGCATGCAACTCGGGTGCATCGTCTGGGAAAGCATGTCGATCAACACGAAGCACCTGAGAAGTGAAGCGAATGAGCGATTGGTGGCAAACTGCATTAAGAAGCTTCACCGACGGTACAAGTTCCTGGCCCCGTACACCGACAAACTGGACCCGTCCAATAAGGTGAACAAGTCATCCATCACGAAGATGGCCAATGCCTTGAGCAGCTGGAGAACCCGGGTGAGGAACAAGATCGCTAAAGAGGAAAGTTCGGAGAAGATCAAGAAGGGTGAGCCCATGAAAGACGAAGACGAGTTCAAGATATTCAAGGTGGAAACGAAGACTGACGATTCGAAGGAATGGACTGAGTGGGGTCAGCAAATGCGGGAATAGAACATAGGTAACCACCGATGTGGAAGCGGCGGTTATAGGGGAAAGAAGGCCATATGGGCATGGGAGGACGCCGAGGTTGAGCGTCTCGGGAAAGAAAACCCATTTTTTAAAATCACGGACAAGCAGACCCGGAACTTTGTTCGGGCCCGCTACTATCTGGACAAGGATACCATGGAATTTGTCACCGACGATGACGATGTTAGGAAGTTTGAGGAGAAGCTGGTAAGTAATTTACCCGCAGTCCATTTGCTTTCATTTTGAATAATGAAGGCAAGTTCCTAAATGTGGGTTCACCTTTCCTTGTCTGCAGGACACTGAAATAAAGGATGCGCATGAGGCGCTGGACCCGTCGTCCCAGGGCTCGACAGAGCCATGGGACACGGTTTTCAACAGGGCGACCAACGCCTACAAGGGGAGGCAGAAGTACGACCCGCCCACGTGAGCTGACCGTATATATGGATTTGGTACGAGCACAAAGTTCTGCGAGTACTACAACGGGGAAGCCAAGAAGAGAAAGGAGAGGCGGACCCAGTCGGCGGCTCAGGATCAAGCCGAGAAGGAAGAGCTAAAGCGGAAGATCGCATATCTGGAGGCCAGTAAGGTGGGCCAGGACGAGATGAACGCTATAGTGCAGCAGAAGATCCTCGAGATGCTACCCCCTCGGCTAATGGAGGGGATATCAAAATGGAATGCGGACGGTCAGGTGGGGCCGATACAAGTGCCCAGCGCCGGCGGCAGCACCTCGAGCCACCAAGTGTCGCTGGACATGGTTACCCCGCCGCCCTCCATCCCCGCGGCGCAGCCGATGGAGTTGGATGCGTCTGAGCTACCCCTCCTGCCAAGACTACCAAGGCGCAGCAGTTGGCGGTGCTTCCTAATGCACCAGAGCCGGAGAAGAACAAGGATCATCCGCCGACCGCCCGTGTCTCAACATTAGCCGAGCTCGGCGCCATTACCAAGGTAAAATAAGTAGTCAGTCAGCGTTCTATACTTAATTCATTTGATTGGCTGCCATCTCATGATGCATATCTATATGCCTCAGGACACTCCGTGCGTGCTCCTACATAAGGTGCCCGACGGCGAGTTGAAGGATGTTGCCACGGGCAAGCTAATACAACCGGTTAACCGCACGATGCACTGCAAGCCCATGGATGATGTCGTGATGCGCGTCGAGTTGGGTCGGGTGTTGGGGGGGTGCGAAAACATGGACCCTCAAATGCAACCTCCGGGAGCCGACGAGCACCTGACCCTGGAAGGTTGCCATGGGTATCCCATGATTTGGCCAAAGACCCAGATTCGTATTGGGTCTCGCTCCACCGGCGCCACCTCAATCGTTCGGCCGCCAAGGACGAAGCCTCCTACTGCACCGGTCGTCGTCGTCGCCACCACAAGCCGTCACCACAGACTCTTATTGGGAGCGTCTGCACCGACGCCACAAGAAGCCAAGGGCGTGGTTGCTCCTCGACCGCCATCGCCCCCGCCTAAAGGCAAGGCCGTGGCACCGCAACCGCCATCGCCACCACCCTAGGACGACGTGGACATGGCGGCCTTCGACGCCAACATCGAGGTGGATGATGATGATGCACCGATTGACGTCAATGCCTTCGTCAACACCGGCGCCGGAAAAGGATCGTTCATGCCTCCTCTCGATGAAGAACCATCATTCCGTGATCAAGCTACCCATCCCAAGAAGCGCCTGGTCTTCCGTGGGTTTTCTTAGGAGACGACTTTGGCCGCCGAGACACAACCTCCACCGGCCGGAATCATTTTCAGCCCGGACACACTCCACAGGATGGCAGGTGAGGGGATAGCATCGCCAGTGGAGGACACTGCTGATGAGAAGAGGAAGAAGGTGAGGAAGAGGCCGAACAGGAACAAGGACAAGGCTGCGAGCCAGCCCGCTCTGATCCGTTACGAGGACGATGTTGTACCACCCCGCCAGGATGGCTTGACCAGAGTGCACGAAGCTGGTCAGCCCATACCGCCTCTGGAACTGCGCCACCTGGCTTCGGGAGCTATGATGAGTTTGCATGAAGGTATCTGGACACTGGAGGGACTCCTTCTCAAGGACAATAACCCGAGTTACCCGGTGTTCACCATTAAGGTGCCGGAGGACGTGGGCTTCGTCACCGATGCCCCCGCGGATGTGTTCTTCATAGCCTACGAGGACATCTTCAAGCTATTCCACTCGAGACGGCTGGACTATAACTTGGTTCGCCTATTCGCGCTTATGGCGATGAAGGTCAAGAGAGAGCAAACCCCGTTTGTCGCGATAGCGGATCCCTACTACATGCGGGACAGCCAGCTGGTAGAAGGAACAAGGACCCGGGCCCGGGCAAAGTCCTACCTTCAGAAGCTATTGATGGAAAGCAAGAGGAAGGACAACATCCTTGTGCCTTTCTTTCCCGAGTAAGTGTACACATCCTCCTACCGCCGTCGTAACACATAATTTTTTCTTTAAATTGCTCTATTCCAACATCACGTTCCACATTGTGTGTTGCCCGCAGAGACAAGTAATGCACGCTCATCGTCCTCTCCACGAGGTATTCGCTTGCCACCTACTTCGACTCGGGGAGTGCGAGGAGGAAGAACTACGCCAGAGTAAAGAGCGTTTTGGATGGTGCTATCGACGGCTATGCCAAACAGGGAGGCCCCTTCGACTATAAGGGGGAGGCTTACAGGAACAATGGCTCACACAAGTTCAAACACGTGTGCGAGTTCCCCTGCATCAAGCAGACGTCTAGCAGCGTGAAGGAGGCCTTCTACGTTTGCCATCAGCTCAAACGGTTTATCCGGGATGGCAAGATGCTAACGCTGCCATCTTCTCTCCGAGGATGGGCCCAAAAGTTGCATGGGATCAATGACTCCGATCTCATGGAAGACTTCCATGATACGCAGGTGAAGCTATCACATATCATCATGGAACAGGTCAACACAACTGGTGGGCTCTTACACCAGCCCAGGTAGTTCACCAAGAGGGAGATCGAAGCTCGCCTCAAGGCGCATGGTGACTTTAGGACATGGACGAGGAAAGACATGTACAAGCCGTTCCTGACGCCCTCTGAGGAGAAGGATACTTGACCGAGAGAGCGTGTGTGTGTATCGGTGGACACATGTAGTGTGTGTGTCAAAAAACTTATCTTGCCTAGCTTGAAACCGTTGTTGTTATTGTGTCATGTAATAACCATGGTCGTTGTTATTGTGTCGGACATGTTGTCGTGTTTCTTTCATTGTCATCGATGCATTATTTTAAGTTTATGAATGCGTTGCTCTAATATTTGTCAACATATATATTTGCATGATGTACTAATATGCCTTGTCAATAGATATGCCGACGTACGTTGTGTACAAGGGTCGGGTTCCAGGTGTGTACGAGGAGTGGGTGGACTGCCACCAACAAGTGCAAAAATTCAGCGACAATAGCTACAAGGGATACGCGACTAGAGAGGAGGCGGTGGCCAAGTGGAGGAGACACGTATGGAAGATGAACCAGACGAAGATCTTGATGTCGCTCCTCCTCACTGGCATCGCGGTTACGGTGTACTATATATTCTGTTTTAAGGTAGTAGGTGGTGACAACATCACGCGGTTGTAATTAAGTTATGTGAGTGAGATGAACACTTGTGAAATGTACACTTGTACACTTATTCGGTTCTAATATGTGTCTAGTATGTGATTGATGAACACTTGTGAACATTTGTGCTTGTTGATGTATTATATGTGAACTGGAACATTTGTACTACTGTATGCAGCTTTTCTGTGTATTTATGTCAAATTTAGGTGTATTTCTTGTAGTATACCTGTATTTGTACTGAATTCTGAAAATTTTGAAATTCTGAAAAAAAGTATTCTGTGGAGCATATGGCATATGCGCCACAGAATCTGGGACAGAATTCTGTGGTGCGCCACAAAATGTTGAGAATTCAGTGGCGCATATGGCATATGCGCCATAGAATTTAAATTTTAGTGGCGAGGATTTAGTGGCGACACCCATATGCGCCACAGAATTCCAATTTGGTGCGCCACTGGTAGCGTTTTTCCTAGTAGTGGGAGTTGAGTGGAAAGACACAGTCTTTCCAACTTAGGGCTTTAATTGAGGTTGCCGAGGTTTTCTTAGGTGGCCATCCTGCTAAGGAGAGGTTTCTGGCTATGAGGTTGCGAGAGTTAGCATCGGGATACGCTAGCAAGGTGGTCAAAACTTTAGGATTGAATGATCCCAAGCAGACAATCAACACACTTCGAGCATCAAACACGCACATGACAAGCAAACAAGGCATACCATAGGTACTAAGGAGGTGACTACACGCCATAAGAGGGAAATCCTATTTTTCGGAATGCTAATCCTAATTACGGACGCTATAGGGGTCTTGAATTTTGGTCTCGCCATTGGTTGTCAGTGTCGTACTTGATTGATTTGTGGGCGGTGAAGGACTCTGTTGGTAGGGCGATCTTGTAGTGTCTTTCGTCGTTTGTAGCTCCTTTGGTTTGCTTGTCTCGGTGTCTCTTCATTCCGGGATCTCTGTCTTCATAGTCTCCACTTCGGACTTTGTTTTTGAAAACGGAACATTTGAAGTAGACGAGATGTAGAGTAATCCACTTTCAAATTGTTTAAGTCAGAGAAGATGAGATAAGAAATCTTTCGAAAACCTTTTGAGGAAATAGTTTGCGAAAACAGGTGTTTTCATAAATAGGGGTTGTCCTGCCTAACGTCCATGCTAACTAAGGTTTCCTACAGTCAGGATGGATCTGATACCATGTCTATGGCACCCCAGATTTACGGCCCGAGAATACCCGTTATGCATACAATTCACATTCCCATGATCAGTGAGCCGTGAGCATAACCTACTAGTATCATTACAACATCCATAAAGTAGCGAGTACAACACTTACAAAGAGGCCATTATGGTGAATACAACACAAGTATCGGAAGTCTTCAGCGCAGATCCCGTGCCTTAACCTACAGGCAACTGACTGGAAAGACGGCCTAGCTCGCATAGACGTCAACACCTTCGTTCCTTCTTAACATCTGCAATCGGGCCAAGTAAATAGCCAGGGACAATGCCGGTCAGTACTTTGAATGTACTCGCAAAACCACCGAGACAAGGTAACAAGAATCATGCATATTGGGCTGTGGCGATATAGCTCTACACTATAGTTGTTTTTGAAAGACCTAACATTGGCATCTCTAAATCTTTGTTGAAAAAGGGTTTTTTGGAAAAAATGCCTCCTTTTAGAAAATCTGGACATCTCCACATCCTTGTTAAAAAGATTTAAAATAGTTTTGTTGTAAAACCCTTTTTAAACATCTTCAACCATCACTGGTCAAAACCAAACTCATTCTTATCTTTCCTCGTGACCAAGTCACATCCTTTATTTTATCTCAACATAACCGAAGGGTCCTCCTAGCTCTTGCCATTCCAATCGTCCTTGACCGTGGACATGGCTAATCGAATATATTAGACTCTGCAGAGTTTGTGCACTTTACCCACAAGAATCAATACATCTGCCGGGATAAAACCACGGCCTACTACACACGGTAGACAGGGGTTCGAATAATCAAACTTAAACCTTTCATTTGTCCATCCCTAGCAACGACGGCTTTTCCTTTTGGGTTGTTCTCTCCGGTATGAGTATGGGGTATGACGACCCTGGTCCTTCCTCCCGTACTGACCCCTACCTCCAAACCATAGTTTGACCGGTAGCAATAGTGACAAAACCTTCCTCCCTTACTAGCCAAAAAGCATACCGTCCACGAGAGACACAATTGTTGCACCGGTACCTTGCCCATGGCAGTCCGGATTTCAGGGGATTTCTCCCCTTTAGCGAGTACGAGCAGCCCCGTCTAAAGACCACAAACTACAAGCTAAGCCCCAGCGTCTGGGGTAATGTGGTTGAAAGGATAAAATTGTTCTGAACAATGGCTTAGAACATCCCTTGTCTTTCTCTTGCTTGACATTCTCTTCATCCACCTTATATTGTCTTTAGTAAAACTTCCACTCGAAAATGATGCCTCTTTCCAAGGGTTTTATTTTGAAAACTTTATAGTAGGGTAAAATCCCAAAATAGTTTTATCATTGAAAAACCGTGGGTTCCAAGAGGAAAGATGCTAAACATCTTAGCCTTGATATAAAGGGGTAAAAATGGGTGTCAATAGGGTAGGTGTCCTAAGGGACACTCATCCATAACTTGGAGGAGCCAAGTTACTCACACACTTTTATTTGAAACAAAACATGCAATTTTTCGTGCAGTTTATAAACGAGATATAAAGCAATTGATAAACAAGAGTAGGTTAATATAGGAGTTCGGGAATGGTGGCTTGCCTGTGGCCAGCAAGATGTCCCTTGACTTCTTTATAATACCAGAAATCCAATAATAACAATAATAAAGATAACCCCGATGCTTCCTTCTTCGCGGCGTCACACAATCGCAACTATCGCCGTTATCGAGCATACATGCAAGCAAACAATACACCAATCAATACCAGGCATTCAAGCATCAAACTATACAGCAAGTAAAGGATAACTATAAGATATACATCAGTAGGATGTTGGAGGTTTGAGTTGATTGGATCGAGAGGGGATTTGGAGGCATGGGAGAAGGGGATCCTTTTGGCTTTAGAGGCTAGGAACCATCTATGAGAGGGGGTTTTGACCAAGCGATTGATCTATATGATACCATTGTATATAAATGATACCATCAGGTAGGTATTGATAAAATGAAGCCAAAAAAGTGGTTTCACTATTTTATCAATTTCCTAGGATTTATAAAGGATTTTATAGTGATTAAAGCTCTAGTTTTAGGAAATAATTCCCCAGAACTTCTCTAGAGTTCCAAAATTTATTTCCTTGGGTGATTAGGTATTATTTGGTGAAATGGTTCAAGAGGAGTTGGAATAACCTCCAAAAAATTAACAGAATGACCTTGAGAAATTCCCAAAGGCAGTACTAGATGGGATTTGTCTTTTTCATAAGATTTATTTTACAGAAGCTTTTTAGTTGATTCCAAGGACACATGTTAGGTACTGAGATTACTTTTCTGTAGAAGTTGGAATCAACCTTTTGGGAGTTGCATAGCTACTGCAGTGATTTTATTAGTGAATAAACCATGCATAGAAGAGTTTAATTCACAAAAATTCAACAGAGAATCATAAAATTATTAGCTTCTGGATTCTGAAAGATATGGTTATGTGTGTCATCTGTGAGCTAGAATTAGGTCAAAAGCTCATTTGGTTTGACCTAGGGAAATTCTAAAGACATAAAAGGCTTTATTTTGTTATTTTTGTTACCGGCAATCTAGGAAGCAAATGACTATGGGGCCTTTGAGACATGAAAGGTATGGATTATTCCTTCTAGCAACAATTGGATTTAACCTATTTGGGTTAGTGAAAATCCCTGGGGAATTTATTTAGTGCACTGGACAGATTTGGGTATATGATTTATCATATTAATCCTAAACATCAAAAGGGTTAGGGAATGGCTCTGCATGTTAGGTAGAACAACCAGATATCTTAGGAATTTTAGATCTAGTCATTTTCATTCATTTTGCATTTTCAAAAAGATTTAAACCAACTGGCTATAAACAGATCTGGTGGAAAACAAAAGGAAAAAGGGGAGGAGGGGCCTTTGGGCCAGATCTACAAGGGGAGTGGGACTTCCAGGGGAAAACGGCCCAGCAGCAATGGACGCACGTGGGCGACGCGGGAGCACCCGCGGCCCAACAGCCGGCTTGCTCGCGGGGCTCCGGGGCGAAGGGGTACAGGGCGTTCCCGGCCGTCGGATCTGGACGGATCTGATGGACGCGGGGCGTTGTCTTCGCGACGCCGGCCAGACGATGGTGGAACCCTAGCTAGCGACAGGGAAGGAGAGGGGAGGCTCACCGAGGGCACGGGGGAGGTCGTAGAGGCAGCGGTTCGACGCGGCAGGCTTCGACGGTCACGTGGATGGTCGGCTCGATGGGTCCTAACGTCGGGGAGGAGCTCGCGCGACGGTGGCCAAGGGAAAGCTCGCCGGAGTTCGTCGGGGCGGCTTTGGGGGTGCCTGCATGTCAACAAAAGGAGCACCCAGAGCGTCAGTGAGAGGAGGGGAGCTCGATAGGGTGACATGCAGTGAGAGAGACTGAGAAGGGGAGGTGCTTTGCTCGACTTTGTGCGGGAGGACGAGAGCGTCTTTCTCTCCTTCTCTCGAGCAAGGTAGATCAAGGGAGAGGGAGATGGGCTCTAGGAGGTAAGTGGGGAGGAGAGGGGCAAATTAGGACGAGGGGAAGAGCTGTACTGGCCTGAGGCCTTATAAACCGAGAGAGGGTAGTGTGAGAGGGGCCAAGTCCATTTGGACAAGGGCAAGGGTGGTTGGCTTCTCATTGGCTACTTGGGGGTGGTCAGGTGTGGGGACAATCATGACCAAAGAGGGAGAGGGGAGTGGTGTAGTTGCTGCCCCTTTAATACAAAAGATCTTTGCAAGATTGCCTCTCTCTCAAGCACATGGGACAAGGGAGGTGATAGGTACTGTAGTACTACAGTGCACACGACCAGGAGGGAGTGATGATGATGTGGAGGAGTATTTGACAAGATGTGGTGAGGAGTAGAGTTGGTTCGAATCAAGTTTGCATTGTTTTAGCAAAAATTGATCAAATGGAGGCTTGTGAAGGGAGTTGATATATTTGCATTGGGCAAAGTGTGGAAAAGGTACTGGTAGGTGGAGTAGGTCAAACAATCTCTCCATGATTTAAATGGGATTTTTCTAGATATTATAATCCCATTTAAATGCACTTCTTCAAAAAGTGCTGAAGTAGATTATGGAAGCAAAAATGATATTTTTACATTGGACAAGCTTGGTTTTTGATGTGATATGGTCCTAAATACTATAACACATATTGAGGAATTTTATTGGGATTTATTGAGGTGGAAAAGTATTTTTGGGGAATTGTTTCTTGTTTCTGCCATTTAAGAAAAAAGGGCAAAAAGAAATAATAAAAGATCTCGAAAATATTTATTTTTGAGTTGGAAAGATGGGATATGATATATAGGCATCAAATTTTTCTTGAGTTGACAAGGTAATTTGGAGAAAAACAAACTTGCCTTTGAAGACCAGGTTGTTGGGAAATTGGTAAGTAAAGGAAGTAAAATAGTTTAATAATCCAAATAATTATGGGAAATTATTTGGGGATTTTTATATCCAAGGTATATGATGTAGACTTGATGTAGGCATCAAGGTCATACTTGGTTTTGAATCAAAGTGGTGAAAAGGGTGGAAACTAGATTTTTGGAGGATCTAGGGTTTGGTTATTCTGATGCCACCTAAACAGGGTTGGATTAGGGAGCTCAAAGCTCACCTTGGGATAAGGGGTATATGTATGGATAGACCAAGTCATGTAGATGAACAAGGAAGCAGGGGTTGGGCTTGGTTGCAAATGAGGTGATCTAGAAGAGATGGCAAACTTTGTTGAACATAAGGCTACCATAACAGATACATCGAGTAGCCTCCTAAACCATGTGGGTTTAAGAAGCACAAGGCTTCAATGGAAGCAAGTGAAGTGGGTGTTGATAGGCCATGATTAGTAGATCACAATCATGCAAGGAGTTGGTCACGGGTATGTGTCATATAGATGTGAGCTTTTGCCAAAGTAGGCAAGATGATAAGATTTGCAGAAAAGATTATTATCTTGACTACAAAACCATCATGGATGAGTGGGAATTGGAATGGATTTGGCAAGAGTGGTCTTTGGTAGTACTAATGATGTAATAAAAGAGGGTTCATGTACATTCTCAAGAATGCACATAGGTTGGAAAAGGTAGAGCTCCAAAGATGGTATCCAGATAAGAAATCCATACTTAGCCATTTTGGCAGATTTAGGGTTTTAGACTAGAGTGCAAGTGTAGATGATTTTGAGAGGATGCTAGTTTCCAAACTATTGATCAAGGAGAGGATGTTGAGGTACTAACTAAGTAGATAGGATTCATGCTTAGATTGGGTCTCCACAGAGTTGGAAACCATCCGGAGGTATTTTCCTGGGACTGAGCTGAGCAGGAGATGAGATGGTTACTTTAGTGGCATAGGATAGATCCGGACTTGGATGCTTAGCTTGAGATTGATTATCACAAGCAAGGATTAGGTCCTAAGGGATGATACACAAGATTAGCTCACTCCTAGTTCCTAAGCAAACAAGGCAATCAGCAGATCAAGGCAATTCATCAGACAGCAGATCAAGGCAATTCATCAAACATGAGATCAAGGAAATTTATCTTATTACTTAACTAACTACTACTAGGGTTAACATCAAGCCTATCTTGAGGTAAGGAGGGGTATTTTGGAAAGGGGTTTTGCTTTGAAGTAAGATAAGGATCATCTTGGTAGTAATACCAAGATTGGAATAAAAGGTTTTTAATAAAGGTTTCTGGAAAACCTAGTGAAAAGGGTAGTTGAAGGTTCTGTCTTGAAAACATAAGGAGAGTATATATATATATGTCTCCATAGTTTTGGCAATATAATCTAGTAAAGTATTTTGTTGTGTCAAACTCATCTTGGCTCAGGTTTTGAAATGCCAGAACATTTGAGAATATGAAAGATGAGCCAAGATATCTATTTTGTAAAATAGTTTTTGTAAGCTTGTGTTGAGATGAGGAGTACACAACTATTACACAAGCAGTTGCTTGAGCACAAGCAGGCAAGTAAGCACACATTGCAAGAAAAGTTTTTGTTCTCCCTGATTTTTGCCTTTTGGACATTTGATAAGGGTTGCTGAAATTGGGATATTACAAGGGGCTAGACGGGCAGCGGCGCCCGGGTCATGCGAAATGTTTCCGAACTGACGCACCTAACGAACTTCCCAAGTATTGCCATCCTGATTCCTGAACCTTCAATAGCTCTGTTGGACGGTTACATGAGGCCAAAATGGCTGCTAAAAGGGAAAAATCCGGACACGAAAAGGGCTGCTAAAAGGGGGAATGAGAATCTGCCTGGTAGTTTCAACCGTCATCCTACCTATTAGAAAACCTATCAACCAAAAACAGCTACAACGGTATTATAACACACTGATAATAACAACCCAAACTCGCTCACAAAGAAATAACAACTTAAACACCCCAAGAACCATGAACCACTAAATAATTCCCATCCCCGACATGCCGTTATTTCCAAGAAGCAAGTTGGACTGCTGGTTTGTTCTGGTGGTGTTAGTGTCGTTGCTTTGAGAAACCGTTCTCTGTAGTGGACTTCTTTATTTTTGTAATTCTTCTTCTTTTTTCTATGTGGTGTGCATCCGTAAGGCCGCTAGGGCATGCATTGTTGCAGAGGCTGAGTGTACTCTTTTTTTTAAAAAAAATCCATCCCCGGCATGCATTATTTCCGGTTGACGCAATCCAATCCATTCAATCCATGTCATATATGTACAGGTCCAGCTGATGGCAACAATATTTTTGAAACAAGACAAAATTTTGCCATTTTCATTGATTATTAAAGAGAAAAACTGATGTCAACATTAAGTCGGCTGGCTTTACCTAATTAGGTCTCGTTAGTTAGGCCCACCCAAATACGTGAACTACTATCCTACATAGTACGTATCATCACCAGCATTGATCAAGAAGGTCACAGGGATTAGCAGCTCCATCCAAGCTGTCCAGCACTAATAGGTTATTGTCATCAGCTCAACTACCGGTCCCGGCTGCCCCTACCACACATACCTGCAGTAGGCAGCGGCAGTATCTGCGCACTTAGCTGCAGCTAGCTAGCTGAGCAGATGTGATCGGTGGCCATGTTGCAGGGTACTATACTCACTAACCGAAGATCATGTCTGAGCTGATAGTTTGGGAGAATATTTTAGCAGCTCCAGGTACCAACTTGATAGGTTGCTCCAGTATAGTCCTGGATCCCCATGCAACCACAGGTTATGGTACCATTTGACTTGTTAAACAACATGGTGTGTCAGTAATGTTAAAGAGTAGGCAGACAGGATAAACAGTGGAAGAGCCCCATTTGCATATTTGCAGTTATCCGGTAAATACACAGTAGATCGATGATAGATAGATAGCACACATGATCAGCACATGCCGCACATGATCAGCACATGGTAAATAAGTATTCCATCCTGCCGCACATGATGGAATATTTATTGTAACAAAAAAATGCTGATGGTATCTAGTGTTTTCTTAGATGAACTTGTACTTAGATTTGCCCATGATTGTTCCATGATCCATTCTGGTCAAATTATCTAGGGTTCTCCTAGATGGGTACTAAGTAGTAGTACTGTCTAACCACCAAGAAGGTCAAGTACTTACTCAACTAATCAATGAAGCGAGAAAAGGCTAATGCTGCAGCATAGCTTGTTTGACAATGTGGAAATAAAAGCCCATGAACAGATTGGCCTAATGAATAGATACTGCAAGAAAGGTACATATTCCAACAGTTAGTACTCCCTCTATCCTAAATTACTTTGCGTTCTAGGTTTGGTCAAAGTCAAACATATTAAAACTTGTCCAAACATATTCTACAAAATACCAATATTTTAAAAACTATTACATATAATATAAAAGTATGTTTTATGGTGAGTCTAATTATATCTATTTCATATTTTAAATATTGATATTTTTTGATATGCATAGTCAAAATTTATAAAGTTTAACTTTACTAAACCCAAAACGCAAAGTAAATTGAGACGGAGAGAGTATTAATTCCATTCCGTGCTAAAGGTTTCGCTCAACGCGCTGACCTAAGCGCCAAATAAAGGTCGGTTGATCAATTAGATCGAGCGATGAGACGATCATGGAGTGACCAAGTGGAAGCAACAAGTTGATGCAAGTTCCAAGAACTGTTCTGCCGCCTTCTCATAGAACATAATGTATATAACATGATGATTCAGCACGCACTGAGCTAGTTGCAGTGCATGAACCTCTGCTTTGGATCGTTAATGAATACGTTAATGATTTGTTTGAGACTTTTCAAGCAAATCTAGTGTACGACATTGTTTCCTCTGAAACCAAGCTAGCTAGCTAGCCAAAAGTAGTTTCTGTTAGAAATAATTAGGCCCATGTTTATTTTAGATTTTTTCTAAATCTTACAGCCCATGTTTGTGGCAGCTCACATGTAAGTGGAGTGTGAGCTAAAGTTTAGTCCCACATAAAAAGTTGAATGAGAGTTGCACCACCTTATAAGGTGGAGTGTTGCACCACTTTAACAGTGGGTGCCAATAAGAGAGATACACGCACGCACGTTCGTCTGCTCGTCACGTCACGACGCGCGCCGCTGGTTGCGGGAATCTAGCTAAGCCGAGCTTTATTTTGCTGCTCAGAAAAATTGGGAGGTTTTGACAGACGTGTCAAACGGTTAGCTTATTCAGGTCGCTTTCTCGGATCATGGGGCTACTGTAACTGACCTGAACATACGCAACGTGGACTCGGCCCATGTTCTCCTCCGTTAGGGTTTTCTGAGCCGCTCTATATAAAGTCATGCGCGGCTACCGCCACAATACACCGAAAAACCAATCTAGGGTTTTGCCTCCTCTCTGCTTGCGCCGCCACCTAGTCTACTCTATCCCGCTTGCCGGCGTACACCGGCGGATGGGAGAGCAGGTCTCTGAAACCACTCGCCTTTATGATCCTGTACGGGAGAGGGCGAATAAGGTTTTTGGAAAGCGCTCTGCGTGACTGGTCGAGTTCTCCATCACGGGCCGTCTTCCATCCAAGTCAGACGGTGCCGCCTATCGCTGTCTTCGCCGCCATCTGCTTCGATCGGTCTTCCCCAAAGAACGGTACGTGTGACGTGCTCCTGTTTGGTTGTTCATCATGTTCTGCGAGTACATGTTTAGATACTGCTTATTTCCGTTCATCTTGTTGTTTAGTACATCTAGTATGTTCGAGTTATAAGAGCTAGTAGATGGTTTTGTCATGTTTAATATTCTAGAATTAATCATGAAAATTGTGCCTAATTTTTCAACAGTTTCTTCTATTGCGGTGCTAAAGGCTGCCTCTTGCTTCATATTGACCTGACTAGGAAACATGCGGTTCGATCGCCTATATATTGATCTCTCGAGCAAGACCTAGCTAAACTACAGATATCATGGTTCATGGTGGTATGGTACTGGAAGTTTGAAACATATTTCATAAGCAAAGCCTGCCTAGGCTACACGTATGATGTATTGGGAGTTGGGACGCATATCTTAAGCAAAGCCTGAGCATATGATGGCGTTACCACCTCTAAGGTGATGATTTAGTGGTAGAATCATAAGTGGGATCTAAATTTTGATACTCTTATTTTCGCAGGAAATAAGTTCAATTCTAGGAGGACCAAAAATCACAGCAATTCTCTGGTCTAGGAGCTGCCTTTTCCTTTATGTTGACTTGACTAGGCAGCAAATATGCAGTTCGATCGAATATATTGATCTCTCAAGCAAAGCAAAGCCTAGCTAGCGAAACTACGGATGCCATGGTACTCGATGTTTGGGACACGTCTCCTAAGCAAAGCCTGCCTAAGCCTAAATGTATGATGCATTGGCAGTGAGAGGATCACAACTGGATTCTAAATTGGGAAGTCCAAAATGTTGATGCTTCTCTAAATTCCACAGGAAATGATATTAGTTTTGGGAGGATTAACATTACATCAAAACCTGGTTTCAGAAAAAATAGAGCAAATCAAGTATGCCCAAAAGGTGTATGCTTAATTCATAACTCATCCCTCAAGATTTACTAGGAAACTGTTTTCCATGCATATACAATTTTTTTTAAGATTAAAGCTGCGATATATTACTCCCTGGCGCTATCAGTAGCCAACAGGGGCACAAGCAAATCTGGTGGAGATCCCAACCAAGTCTTACACAAGTTATATATGAGGAGGTGTGCTTCGGTCCGTCCCCCCCCCCCCCCCCCCCCCCTAAACTTAAGCTGCATGGGCCATTTTATTTTTTTGATCCGTCGAAACCTATATCAAGGCCATGTATATCTTTGTATATGTGTAATCGGTCAAAGTGGGTATAATCCACGTTCCAGTCGGCTGATCCCACCTCCCATTATCGCGATCTATGTCTTTGCATGTCATATTTTAATTTTTTGTTGTTGTTATATAACTTTTGATTTTCGCCTTTCCGCAGGCACATGAGTATACGTATACCGTGAGTATATGTTTAAGAGAACCATACGGACTTTGGGTGGATTCGTACGGTTCTCTAAACAGTCGGTATCGAGTTTTTATTTGTTAAAGTTTGAAAGAGAGGGAGGGGGGGGGGGGGACCGAAGCAAAAGTGATATATGAGGCTTGGGCATTGGTTAGTGGAAAAGTGGGCACTGCAAAACCGAAAGGATATCCAGAAAGGCAAAGTGCCAAAATGTTTGATTGCCCATGAAAACGAGAGAGGGAGAGAGAGCTGGAGCTGGGCCAATAATAGGCGCCCAATTATTGCCATCCGAATTGCTGCTCTGCCATGAATATGGATCAAAAGAGAAAGGGAACCATTGACAACAACTCCACTTAGGAGTATCTAGACATATATACTCAACTAAACAAGTGCTTTGTCCTTTTTCAGTGAGGGAACCCAACACTGATTGCAATCGGCAACCCGCATAAACCTTCGAACGTAAATTTAATTTAAACTAGACTAGTTTTGCTAGAAGAAATAATACTAGACAAACCAATTTTCACTATGAAGCGGGGGCGGGTCGGACTCCGTTTTGCAACTCGAGGTACAAGTGCTCGTCGCTTAGGGGTATAAGAAAAACTAAGACTCGTGAGCTGCTCAAGGGACTCGTTTTTAGCTCCACGCTATATTTATGGACTTGGAAAGAAATTAGCCAAAGTATGAGTATCTAATAGTATATCTCAACCCGGAAAATGGGCTTATTTTGAGACAACACTGCTTTTCTTGATGTAGTTTGACCATTAGTAAAAAGATGGTTCTATTATAATCCATTTGTTCTAAGATACAAGGTAGTTTAACCTTCTTCTGGAACGCACTAAAAAGCGTCTCAATATATGAGTTTTAGAAAAAAGCTAAAACATCTTATATTTTAGAACCGAGGGAGTACGTTACAAGAAATAGGACACTTTATTACCGTATATGAGGTTGATGTGATCTATTCCTTCTATAGATTTTAGTAAGCAAATTTGAAGTTTAATTTATTCATTCTATATGAGAGCAATATTAAAAAATTAACTGTTTTGCTTAGCTTGGATCGACTCAACATAGCTATACAAGCTGAGTACTATGAACTAAAAAAACGGGTTGGATATTTAGAATTATTTTTTTTTTTGCTTTGCTTGAGATTGACTCAAGATCGTTACAAGCTAAGTACGAACTAAATCACTAGTTGAGCTTAGATGGGGCTAAATTGGGCCACGGGCCGGGCCTGTCCTTATTTCATGTTTTCTTCAAGCCCGAGTCTGGCCCATGCATTTGCCTGGCTGCAGATCTGAAGCCAAGGCCCGGCCCACGGGCCTAAAAGGCCTGGCCCGTCGGGATTTTTTCGGGCCGGGTCGGGCTGCCCATGTCCAGATCCTTGGAGACGGCGGAGAAGGACTGGATGCGACGAATTTCGTCGGATTCCGGCAACTCCAATGCTGGTCCGGTGACATTTGGGGTAAGAAATCTACTAACCACCAGCTTTGACCGGTATACGGGGCACCCTTGGTTTTTCCTCCGAGCCATCAAATATAAGGGTTTCGGGTGTGGGTTCTCGGTGCCCTTAAAAAAATTACGGGTCTGACTCCGGTGCCTGTTATGGACATTTTTCTTGACCAAAATCTTTGAAACCGAAAATTATAAGGGTTTGGTAACTTCTACGGTGTGTGCAAGACTTGCTCTTAGCACACATGATTTATTTTTACTGAATTTTCTATTCAATTTTGCAAATTGCAACAGCCATCGGAACCAAAATAGATAAATAATGGCTAAAGTGGTATTTTTGAAGAAAGGCCAAAGACCCAGTTTATATATATATATAAGCCAAGGTTCACTAGGACACCAGTTTACAAAGGAGCTAGAGAACAAAACAAAAAAAGATTCAGATATCAATTAGTTTCCAAATTACAAATGCAGGAAAGCGCTCACAATCCCTCGTCGCGTTCGAGCCATAAAACTTTAGCATGTCAATCACTTCCTCCCACTTCGCCTTATGCTTTGCCGATGGCAGACACTTGCACTGAAAGAACAAAGAAATCATTTTGTAAATATTATTCAGCGGACAACTACAAATTTTATTGTTAAAAACAAGATCATTGTGAGATAACCAGATAGACCAATAAAGCGCTCCAATCACAGCCCATCCATAGTAATTAGAATGAGTTCCTGGTTGTTTCAAATCCATATTAATAAAAGGTAAACACCACCAATTAAATCCTCAAAGTTTTGAGGTGGCCCTTCCCACTTCATAGCTTCTTTTAACCACCACCAATTAAATGGCTAAAGTGGTATGATTCAGAACAAATTTATTTGTGTTATTTAAGTCTGGCCCGCCCATGAATATTCGAAGCTCCGCCACTAAACTAATTTTTACTGTTCGACGTTTAACTCGACTAGGGTGTGATCTCTCTGGAACTTCCGTACGAGCTGAGTTCAGTTTAACTCGTTAACTAATCACTAATTTACAACCCTATTATCACTAAGCATAATATAATTTGTAGTCCTGACCTCTCACGGAAGAATTGATGGAGGCATCGGCGGACCTTGGGCCGAATTTCTGGGGGGCAAATGGGCTGGGGACGAAAATGTGAGCTGGAGGCTGATTTTAATGGACAAACGGGCCAAATATCTGTAAATAAAAGACTGTTTCTTCATGGGCTTGGGGGCGACGGCCCTTTTCTCCTACAAGAAGGTCCGCCAGTGGATGGAGGACACGTGAAGCGGTTTCAAACGAAAAGAAAAAACTCACTCCGCCAGCCACCTACTTTCTCAAACAGACTTTAGGCGTCCAGCTATATAAATAAAGTAACATCCAGAGTATAAACATGTCACCGACACGCAGGCGTCAAAAGAAAATAAAAAGGGAGTTTGCTGGAGCCACAACACATCATGCCCAAGAAAAAAGGGCAAAGCCAAAAAAAATGAGAGGAGCAGAAAGGTTGCCCCCCCCTATGAAGCCGCAGAAGAACTTGCAGGCATCGCGAAGTGTTGCGCCGACGTCTGGATAGCCTGCAGTATGCCGTCCACGTGCTCCCGGTCCCACTGCCTAGACAGAGGGAACCACTGCTGAAGATGGGCAAGCAAAGAAAAAACAAAGTCAGAAGCCCGGAGGGAAAAATCCGCTCAATCGCCATCTTATTCCTAATCTTCCATAGATTCCAAGTAATGGCCGCAAACACCAACCAAAAGAGGTGGCGTCTTCTTTCGGTACGGTTCGCCTCAGTTTCTAGGAACTCACCGAGGTCTTGGGACTACCAAGTAGGCCCGAGAGCTTCCCGGACAAAGTTCCACAGGAACTGAGCGACAGGACACGTGAACATGACGTGGGTGCATGACTCCGACGTCCCACATAACGGACACAGCCCATTGCTGGGGCCATTGCGTTTCGGAACCTCAACCCCAGAAGGAAGGCGATCTCGTAACAACTTCCACATGAAGATACGCACGCTCGGGGGGAGGGGATCTTTCCAAAGGTGCAACATCCAAGGTAACTTCGGACCCTGGAAGAGGGTCCTATAAGCCGAACTAACTGAGAAGGCTCCCGAGGGAGACTGGCTCCAAGCCACCTTATCCCTCTCCTCGGAGAGTGATAGGGCAAGGAGCCTCATAGCCTTAGGAAGAAAGCCGCCTCAGCATCATTAAAGGACCTCCGGAACGGGATGTTCCATTGGACCTCATGGACAGCCTCGGCAACCAACATCGTGGGGGCTTCACAGATGGCAAACAGGGCGGGAAATTCCTTATGAAGGGGCACCCTATGTAACCAAGGATCCATCCAAAACAGGACTTCCCGCCCATTTCCTACCAGGAAAAGAGAGCCACGACGGATGAGGTGCTTAATGTCTTGGAGGGCCCGCCAAAACTAGGACCCCTCCCGGCGTTCAGACTCCATTATAGGATGGCCCCGGAGGTACTTTGCCTTAATGAGCTGAAGCCAAAGTCCGCCATCATCTTGGAGGATCCGCCAAACCCACTTAAGTAATAAGGCCACATTGAAGCGGCGTGAGTCAAGGACTCCTGGACCCTCAAGGCTTTTGGGGGTACAGATATCTGCCCACTTCACCATATGGTATTTCTGGTGCCCATCCCTGGCCACCCAAAAGAACCTAGACAGCTCTTTCATAAAGTCTGCATGGGTTCCCTCAGGGAGCAACTATAGGCCCATCTAATACATGGTGAGGCTGGACATGCATGAGTTAATCAGGATCGTCTTGCAACTCTTGGACGTTAGGCGTGCATGCCACCGTTCGGTTTTAAACCGAACCTTTGCTACCATGGGGGCAAGGTCCCTGATCAGAACCTGAGAGTCGCGCATGGGCATGCCCAAGTAGCTAATGGGGAAGTCCACCAATCGACAGTTCAGGCGATCGGTGATCAGCTGTCTCTCCTCCTCGGGGAAACCAAGCATCATAACTTCGCTCTTGTTGAAGTTGATCCTGAGACCTGACATGGACTCAAAGCACAGGAGCGGGAACTTAAGGTTAATTATGTCAAGCTCCGACCCCTGCACCATGATCATAGTATCATCCGCATATTGGAGGTGGGTGGTTCCCCCTTCGGGGATTAGATGCCCTACCACACCTGAGATGTGGCCAGCGGTCTTGGCTTTGTCCAAGATCTCTGCCAGGGCATCCACTACGGAGTTGAAGATAAGGGGCGAGATCGGGTCCCCTTGTCTAACTCCGCAGGTGGGTCGAAAATATGGACCCACTTCCCCATTGAGGTTGATCGCAGTACTACCACTCATGAAAAATTGCATAATCCAAGATATCACCATGTCATCAAGTCCTCGGTGCTCGAGGACTTGTCTAAGGAATGCCCAATCCTGTTTATCATAGGCCTTCTAAAAGTCTAACTTAAGGAACACCCCTTTTTGATGGCGTACCTTTACCTCATGAATGATCTCATGGAGCGCAAGTATACCACCATGAATTAGGCCGCCCTTGAGGAAGGCAAACTGAAGCGGGTGGGTCAGGCATTCCATGATAGGGGCAAGACGAATGGCGCAAACTTTTGCAAAAATCCTCTGAATGGCGTTGATCACCGTGATTGGGTGGAATTGGCAAATATCTGTGGCCCCCACTACCTTGGGGATCAGGGTAATCATGCCAAAGTTCAGCCTCGACATTACAAGAGTCCCAGTGTAGAATTCTTGAAACATGTGCATAATCACAGGACTCAACTGATCCCAGAAGGTATGGAAGAACACCACCGGGAGCCCATCCGGCACTGACGCCGAGTTAGTCTTCATTGCTTTGATTGCGTTGGCAATCTCAGACTGGAGAAAGGGGAGTGTCAGCTCTAGGTTCTCCTCCGCGGTCACCCTGGCATTCTCAGGCCAGAAGTCCCAACCCAATGCCAAGCCCGACCTCCGCAATGCCGAGAAGAGGTCCCGGTAGAACATATAAATACGGGATGAGATCTCTCTTTGGTCTTCTAGAAGAGAGTTCTCGTCCCAGAGGCATGGGATCGAGCACTTCCTACGCCTACCATTTGCAATGACATGGAAGTAGGCCGTGTTCGATCCCCCTGGATGGTCCAGTTCTGACGACTCCTCTGTCGCCAGATTGCCTCCTCTCCCTTATAGGTCTCCATAATGGACGTCTCTAGGGAGTATCTATGGGACCAGTCATCCGCCAAAATCCCCACTAGTTATGCCTCCTGGTCCAGGGCCTGGATCTCTTGAAGAATGGCTTCCTTATAACCCCTAATCGTGGCACTAAGGTTCGCCCTGTAGGGTTCGCAGCATAGAAAACAAAAAATTTCCTACGATGTGAACTATATACCAAGATCCATCTACTAGATACAAACAACGGGCGGATGTATATCCGTAGAGAACATACCCTTGAAGACCGACAAAGCTTAACGAGTTCAACTCGTGGTTGATGTAGACGATCTCTTGCCGATCTCAAGATCGAGAGGAAGTCCTAGCGCCGCAAATCAGCAGCGCATCCGTGCTCGCACACACGTTCGAGGCACCGAGCAACCTCCGCCTCCTCGCTCCAGCGATGCAGCGGAAGCACAACTCTTTCTTGCCGAATAGCCACCGGGAACATGTATCTCGCTAGTCCGAGACCATGGGGGATAAATTCTAGAGGGGGAGAGATATCCTTCACGAGGAGGTGTGGTGTGAGAGGAGGAGAGGGGGGCCTTTTATAGGGGAGAGGGGGGGCACCCAAGGGGCATGGCGCCCAGCCATGGGGCTGCCCCCACCTCTTCCACATTCATGTGGGTGGATCTCCCACTCAAAATGAAAAGCCTCCACTCCCATTAAAAAACCTCCACTCAAAAATCCACTCACATGCATTAAATTTCCACCAAATTTAATGCAAGCTCTCATTTAAATAAAACTCTTTTATTTATTTATTCAGAATTTTGTTAATTACTTTAATTAACAAACATTCACATAAAACCCCTTGCTAGTATTCCATTTCACATGCAGAACCAGTTTCAGCAATTTCAACCGAAACAGTTTCGGTGTCTAGTGAAATAAATTCCTGCGCTTTCTTTTTCTTTTCGGCATGAAACTTTTGCTCCAATTGGATGTCGGTGTCTCTTAAGTGTGTCACCCTACGGTTCGTGAATAATGCGGACATGATCGAGACCCCTCTCGGATCAATAATCAGAAGCGGGATCTGGAGACCCATACTGACTCCCACACATTCAACGATGACTTTCTTGTGATCGTCGGAACCTTTTACGCTAGTATCTTAATCCCTTTGTTTCACGATATATTACATGTCCGAGATTCGATCATCGGTATCTCCATACCTAGTTTGATCTCGTTACCGACATGCACTCTTTTCTCGTTCCCGTGATATAACATTCTAGTGATCAAATCACTTGCTTGCAAGCTAATCAATGTGATATCACCGAGAGGGCCCAGAGTATATCTATCCGTCATCGGGATGAACAAATTCCACTCTTGATCCATGAGCCTCAACATAACACTTTATTAGTTCTGAATCCATCTTTATAATCACCCTGTTACGGTGTGACGTTTGATGTTATCAAGAAACTCTTCCGGTGTTAGTGATTGACATGATCTCATGGTCTAAGGATTAGGATCACTTCGTAAGTTGTTATAGCAATATAAACTCAATGACTTTGATCGTAATGCTATACTTCGGATGAGTGTTCATCACATCATTACACTAATGTTGTGATCCCGTTATTAACAACATCCAATGTCCATGATCAGGAAACCTTGATCATCTTGTTAATCAACGAGCTAGCTTATGAGAGAGGCATAACTAGGAACTTTCTGTTTGTTTATTAAACACACATGTATTAACGTTTCCATATTAATACAATTATAGCATGCAAAATAAACATCTATCATATACTTGGAATACACATAATAAACACTTTATTATTGCCTCTCAGGGCATATTCCCTTCAGTCTACCACTTGCACTAGAGACAATAATCTAGTTACATAGTGATAAATCTAACACCCATTGAGTTCAGGTGTTGATCATGTTTTGCTCTAGGGAGAGTTTTAGTCAACGGATCTGCTACATTGAGATCCGTATGTACTTTACAAATCTTTATATCTCCATCCTTGACATGCTCGCGGATGGAGTGAAACCGGCGCTTAATATGCTTGGAATGCTTGTGAGACCTTGGCTCTTTGGCATTGGCAATGGCACCATTGTTGTCACAATAGATCACCATTGGGTCCAACGCGTTTGCCACAACTCCTAGTTCGGATATGAACTCCTTCATCCAAACTGCTTCCTGAGCCGCTTCTGAAGCAGCAACATATTCGGCCTCCGTTGTTGATCCCGCTACCACAGGTTGTTTGGAACTCCTCCAACTAACCGCTCCGCCATTCATGAGAAATACGTATCCGGATTGAGACTTAGAGTCATCCGGATCGGTGTCAAAGCTAGCATCGACATAACACTTAGCGACGAGCTCTTCTTCACCTCCGTATACAAGAAACATATCCTTAGTTCTTCGTAAGTACTTAAGGATATTCTTGACCGCTATCCAGTGTTCCGAACCTGGATCCGATTGGTACCTACTAGTCAAACTAATAGCATGTGCCACATCCGGTCTTGTACATAGCATGGCGTACATTATAGAGCCTATGGCTGAAGCATAGGGGACTTTGTCCATTATCTCTCTTTCTTCCGCCGAAGCCGGACTTTGAGTCTTACTCAATGTCTTTCCTTGCAACATAGGTAAGAACCCCTTCTTACTTCCGTCCATTTTAAACTTCTTTAAAATCTTATCAAGGTATGTACTTTGCGATAGCCCTATTAGGAGCCTAGATCTATCTCTATAGATCTTTATGCCTAATATGTATGACGCTTCACCTAGGTCCTTCATTGAAAATTTGCTGTTTAGATAACTTTTAACACTGTTTAAAAGTTCTTTATCATTTCCGATCAATAATATGTCATCCACATATAATATCAGAAATGCCACATTGCTCCCACTCACTTTCTTGTAAATACAAGCTTCTCCATAAGTTTGGACAAATCCAAACTCTTTGATCACCTCATCAAAGCGGAGATTCCAACTTCGTGATGCTTGCTTCAATCCATAGATGGATCGCTGAAGCTTGCACACCTTGTTAGCATCCTTAGGATCGACAAAACCCTTTGGTTGTATCATATACAACTCTTCTTCAATATTCCCATTGAGAAACGCGGTTTTGACATCCATCTGCCATATTTCATAATCGAAATATGCAGCAATTGCTAACATAATCCTAACTGACTTTAGCATCGCTACGGGAGAGAAAGTCTCATCGTAGTCAACTCCTTGAATTTGTCGAAACCCCTTTGCGACAAGTCGAGCTTTATAGATGGTCACATTACCATCAGCATCAGTTTTCCTTTTGAAAATCCATTTGTTCTCCACGGCCTTTCGGTCGTGAGGTAATTCCACCAAGTTCCAAACTTGATTTTCATACATGGATTCCATCTCGGATTTCATGGCTTCTAACCATTTGTTGGAATCTGGGCTCATCATCGCTTCTTCATACGTCACAGGGTCATCATTTTCATCAACCATGAAATTCATGACAGGATTTCCGTACAGCTCGGGAGCTGCACGCGTCCTGTTTGACCTGCGAGGTTCGGTAGTACTCTCTTTTGGAGTTTCATGATCATTATCATTAGTTCCCTCTTCAACAGGTGGAGCCAACTCCGGAACAACTTCCGGCGCTGCGCTACTCGCCATACTTTGAAGAGAAGGTTCCACAACCTCTTCGAGTTCTACCTTCCGACTACTCACACCTTTCGCGAGAAACTCTTTCTCTAGAAAGGATCCATTCTTGGCAACAAAAACCTTGCCCTCGGATCTGTGATAGAAGGAATACCCAATAGTTTCTTTAGGGTATCCTATGAAGACGCATTTTTCCGCTTTGGGTTCGAGTTTATCCGGTTGAAGTTTCTTCACATAAACATCGCATCCCCAAACTTTAAGAAATGACAGCTTAGGTTTGTTTCCAAACCACAATTCATACGGTGTCTTTTCAACGGATTTAGATGGTGCCCGATTTAAAGTGAATGCAGCAGTTTCTAGTGCATAACCCCAAAATGACAACGGCAAGTCTGTCAGAGACATCATAGATCGAACCATATCTAATAAAGTACGATTACGACGTTCCGACACACCATTTTGCTGTGGTGTTCCGGCAGGTGTGAGTTGTGAAACAATTCCACACTCTTTCATGTGAGTGCTAAACTCGTAACTTAGATACTCACCTCCACGGTCGGACCGTAGAAATTTGATCTTTCTATTACGATGATTTTCCACTTCATTCTGAAATTCCTTGAACTTTTCAAAGGTTTCAGACTTGTGTTTCATCAAGTAGATATAACCGTATCTACTCAAATCATCCGTGAAAGTAACAAAATAACGATATCCACCTCGCGCCGACACACTCATTGGACCACATACATCAGAATGTATGATTTCCAATAAATCTGTCGCCCGTTCCATTGAACCGGAAAACGGCGTTCTAGTCATCTTGCCCATAAGGCATGGCTCACATGTATCAAATGATTCATAATCAAGTGATTCCAAAAGTCCATCCGAATGGAGCTTCTTCATGCGTTTAACGCCAATATGACCTAGACGGCAGTGCCACATATATGCGGATATATCATCATTAAGTTTAATCCTTTTAGCATCAACATTATGAATATGTGTAACATTATCATCGAGATCTAATAGAAATAAACCATTCATCATCGGTGCATGACCATAAAAGATTTCATTCATATAAATGGAACAACCATTGTTCTCGGATTTAAATGAATAACCACTTCGCATCAAACACGATCCAGATACAGTGTTCATGCTCAGTGCAGGCACCAGATAACATTTATTCAAGTTTATAACTAATCCCGACGGTAAGTGGAGAGGCAGCGTTCCGACGGCGATCACATCAACACTTGATCCATTGCCGACACGCATCTTGACCTCACCCCTTGCTAGCGGTCGTTTGTTCCGCAGCCCCTGATTCGAGTTACAAATATTAGCAACTGAACC
Organism: Avena atlantica; assembly: GCA_910589765.1. Classification (NCBI taxonomy): domain Eukaryota; kingdom Viridiplantae; phylum Streptophyta; class Magnoliopsida; order Poales; family Poaceae; genus Avena; species Avena atlantica. Next base: position 369,716,339 of record OU342738.1, read on the forward strand.
GGTATCAAATACCCAGGTGCTACTGCGAGCACTAGTCAAGTACACATCAATAACATGTATATCATATATACCTTTGTTTGCCTTGCCGGCCTTCTTGTCTGCCAGATACTTGGGGCAGTTGCGCTTCCAATGGCCAGTCCCCTTACAATAGTAGCACTCGGAATCAGACTTAGGTCCAACTCGGGGTTTCTTTTCAGGTGCGGCAACCGGCTTGCCGCCCTTACTTCCCTTCCGTTTTCCCTTCTTGTCTTTCTTGAAACCAGTGTTCCTATTGATCATCAACACTTGATGTTCCTTTTTGATCTCCACTTCTGCAGTTTTAAGCATTGACAGAAGCTCGGGGAGAGACTTCTTCATGCCTTGCATATTATAGTTCATCACAAAGCTCTTATAGCTAGGTGGCAGAGACTGCAGAACACGATGGATGCCTAAGTCAATGGGAATCGATATTCCCAAGGACACAAGCTTATCGGCGTAACCCGACATCTTGAGTACATGCTCACTAACGGAGCTGTGCTCTTCCATCATGCAGCTAAAGAACTTTTCTGAAGCATCGTAGCTCTCTACAGCAGCATGTGTGTCGAAAATCATTTTCAACTCACCCATTGTATCAAATGCATTGCCGTTTTCGAAACGCTTTCGAAGTTCCGGCTCTAGCCCATACAATATGCCGCAATGAACTAAGTTGTGGTCCTCCTGACGAGTCTGATAGACATTCTTCTCCTCGTCAGGGGCATCATCAAAAGGTGGGGGGCCTAACGGCGCTTCTAGCACATATTGCTTTTGTGCAGCAGAGAGGAGAATCCTCAAATTCATGGCCCATTCAGTAAAGTTGCTACCGTTCGTTGCTAGTTTCTCTTTCTCCATGAACGCATTGAAATTAAAAGCAGGTGGTGCCATCTACAACAGAATTTGTAAAGTTTAGACTAAGTGTATGATAGATCGAGTTCAACTAATCTATATTACGAATGAACTCCCACTCAAAAGCGACATCCCTCGTGTCCTGTTGGTGATTACATGAACCAAATCCACTACACCAAGTCCGATCATCACGTGAGTCGGTATAGCTTCAAAGGCGAGCATCAAATGGGCATCATATCAACTATATGACTCATGCTTAACCTTTCGGTCTGTGTTCCGAGGCCATGTCTGTACATGCTAGGCTCGCCAAGTTAGAACCTTAGTATTTGCGTGTGTAACTGTTTTACACCCGAAATATGGTCGTGGATCCAAGAACACCCGATCATCACGTGATGTCTTGGAGCGACGAAAACATAATCGGTGCATACTAAAGGAAGAACACATTCTTATCTTGATATTTAAATGAGGGATCATCTTATTATGCTTAACAAAGCGCTAAACAAGCAATATAAGATGTAATCAAACATCATATGTTTATTAGTGAAATTATATGGTTCCCGCAGATGATCTCTATCATGTGCATCGTGGTATGATCACTATCATACCTATATGTGTAAATCCAAGGTCTATGGATTTTACACGCTATGTGTGTTGTAAGAGTATCATCTCATACTTCTACTTACAACACTACCATATCATAACACTAGCCCAGCAACAATCTAAACTAGACGCCTCTAATTTATCCATTGCAAGTTTTACGTGGCTTAGGGCTTTCGAGATAGAACCGTTCTTACCTACGAACATGAACCACAACGAGGATAATCAAATTGTTGACAACTCGCTTGCAAAATAGATATTGACTATAGTAGGAGAGACAGACACCCGCTAGCCACTTATGCAAACTAGTTGCATGTCAAGCGTGGAACAGGTCTCATGTGCGAGGACATGTAAAGTTTGTCCGGGCCGCTTCATCCCACTATGCCACCAATATCCAAAATTACAACAAAGGAGCAACAACATGATCATCATCGCCCACATACTCATATGTGTACTACCCGTGTAAAGTATCTACGCATAGATCCGGCTCTGATACCACTGTAGGGTTCGCAGCATAGAAAACAAAAATTTTCCTACGATGTGAACTATATACCAAGATCCATCTACTAGATACAAACAACGGGCGGATGTATATCCGTAGAGAACATACCCTTGAAGACCGACAAAGCTTAACGAGTTCAACTCGTGGTTGATGTAGACGATCTCTTGCCGATCTCAAGATCGAGAGGAAGTCCTAGCGCCGCAAATCAGCAGCGCATCCGTGCTCGCACACACGTTCGAGGCACCGAGCAACCTCCGCCTCCTCGCTCCAGCGATGCAGCGGAAGCACAACTCTTTCTTGCCGAATAGCCACCGGGAACATGTATCTCGCTAGTCCGAGACCATGGGGGATAAATTCTAGAGGGGGAGAGAGATCCTTCACGAGGAGGTGTGGTGTGAGAGGAGGAGAGGGGGGCCTTTTATAGGGGAGAGGGGGGGCACCCAAGGGGCATGGCGCCCAGCCATGGGGCTGCCCCCACCTCTTCCACATTCATGTGGGTGGAGCTCCCACTCAAAATGAAAAGCCTCCACTCCCATTAAAAAACCTCCACTCAAAAATCCACTCACATGCATTAAATTTCCACCAAATTTAATGCAAGCTCTCATTTAAATAAAACTCTTTTATTTATTTATTCAGAATTTTGTTAATTACTTTAATTAACAAACATTCACATAAAACCCCTTGCTAGTATTCCATTTCACATGCAGAACCAGTTTCAGCAATTTCAACCGAAACAGTTTCGGTGTCTAGTGAAATAAATTCCTGCGCTTTCTTTTTCTTTTCGGCATGAAACTTTTGCTCCAATTGGATGTCGGTGTCTCTTAAGTGTGTCACCCTACGGTTCGTGAATAATGCGGACATGATCGAGACCCCTCTCGGATCAATAATCAGAAGCGGGATCTGGAGACCCATACTGACTCCCACACATTCAACGATGACTTTCTTGTGATCGTCGGAACCTTTTACGCTAGTATCTTAATCCCTTTGTTTCACGATATATTACATGTCCGAGATTCGATCATCGGTATCTCCATACCTAGTTTGATCTCGTTACCGACATGCACTCTTTTCTCGTTCGCGTGATATAACATTCTAGTGATCAAATCACTTGCTTGCAAGCTAATCAATGTGATATCACCGAGAGGGCCCAGAGTATATCTATCCGTCATCGGGATGAACAAATTCCACTCTTGATCCATGAGCCTCAACATAACACTTTATTAGTTCTGAATCCATCTTTATAATCACCCTGTTACGGTGTGACGTTTGATGTTATCAAGAAACTCTTCCGGTGTTAGTGATTGACATGATCTCATGGTCTAAGGATTAGGATCACTTCGTAAGTTGTTATATCAATATAAACTCAATGACTTTGATCGTAATGCTATACTTCGGATGAGTGTTCATCACATCATTACACTAATGTTGTGATCCCGTTATTAACAACATCCAATGTCCATGATCAGGAAACCTTGATCATCTTGTTAATCAACGAGCTAGCTTATGAGAGAGGCATAACTAGGAACTTTCTGTTTGTTTATTAAACACACATGTATTAACGTTTCCGTATTAATACAATTATAGCATGCAAAATAAACATCTATCATATACTTGGAATACACATAATAAACACTTTATTATTGCCTCTCAGGGCATATTCCCTTCACGCCCCAGCCCCGCATAAGTTGTCGTGACATCAAGGCACAATGGTGCCAGATGTCAACAGCATAGTAGGAGCGGGGTGGCGAAGCTGCGGCCTCCATCCACCTTGTCTGAACCGCCTCCACGAACCCTTGTTGGTTGAGCCAAAAGTTTTCGAAATGCCAGCGATTCATTTTAGGGCGGGGACGCTCCCCCGAGGATAGGAGGAGGGGGTATGGTCCGAGCCCACCCTGGTAATTGCCCGGAGTGAGCATAAGGGGAAGGCCACTTCCCATTCCACCGAGACAAAGACCCGGTCAAGCACGCTACGAATCGGGTCCAGTTTCTTGTTGGTCCAAGTGTATCTTGCTCCGTCTCTAGTGATCTCCCTCAGGGCGAGGTCAACGATGCAGTCATTGAACATACAAATCCTATGGAGGTCCACGTTCGTCGAGCCCTTGTCTGTGGCGGAGTGAATGAGGTTGAAGTCCCTGACCACGATGACCGGGGTCTCAATATGCTCCACCTTAGCCTTGAGCTCGATCAAGAACGCCTGGGACCACCTATGGTCCGCAGGTCCAAAACAATCACAACCTCCCATTTGAGGCACGATTTTTTATGAGTGAGGGCCATGCTCACAAAGAAATCTCTGATACATCGTAAACGTTCTATAATTTTTGATGTTCCATTCTTGTTTAGTATCAACTTTGTTTTGCTTTGTCTACACTTTGAGGTATTTTTATACGTTTTTTAGAACTAACCTATTAACAAAATGCCATAATGCTAGTTGCATGTTTTCTTCTGTTTTTGGTTCCAAAAAGCCAGAAAATAAATATTCTCGGAATTGGACGGGACGCAAGCCAAAGTCAATATTTCACCGAGGAGAACACGGAGTCAGAAGACGAGACGGAGGCACCCTGGCCGCGCGTGCCAGGCCTGGCCACGCCTCAGGGGGTGTTGAAGGGCTCCGGCACGACGCAGGTCCGCTCCGGCGGCAACGGCGAGGAGGGATCCAGGGACGCGGGCACCTCCGAGTCTTCCTCATCCTCCACGTCCGCCCACCACCTCCCCTACAAGTCCCCCGCGGCCCTGACCTCCTCTGGTGACAGCGGCAGGAGCTCCAAACACCGCGGCGCTGCGGCCGAAGGCGCCGGCTTTGGCGACGCCGACCTGCAAGGAGAGAGCGGGCCGGGGGCATACCTGGACACCGACTGATACTCGGTGGGAGGGGAAGATGACGACGAAGTGAGGGCCGACGAACTCGCCCCGCACCAGCGGCCGCGTATCAATGACGATCTCCACCTGGTTGAGGAGGACGAGCCTCCGGTCCGCCACGCGGAGGAGGATAGGGCCGGCTCGGGCGTAAATTAACGAGCATGCATGACAGGCGTTCGGCGGCCCCACTATACATGATGACACGATCATGGGCTCTGTTGTGCCGATCGATCAGCTCGCGAGCGACAGTTCGTCCCTTGGTTTGTATCGGCGCGAGGAGTGAGGACCCCGCGTTCGTGTGACGTCGTCGCGTCCTTATCATGTCCTAGCCAGTTGATAATTCTCATCGGTCGATCGAGCTAGCCGGCCTAATCTCGAGGTATCCGCTGTGATAAGGCTAGCGCCTAGCTGACGCCATGTCATTCCCGCGACCATCAAGGCAGCCCGTGCCATGCCCAACTTGATAGGATAGGATGGGTTCGTTGACCTATAATAATCCGTCACGAGTCGGCGTCTCTACAGCCACGCATGATTAATTAGTTTGATCGACCTATAATAGTCGGTCTGAGCACCGTCTCTGTTTTTAACCACGATTTGTTCAATCGATCAGAAGCGGCGAGCCGATCGACGGGCTTGCCGGTAAATTTCCGTGAAAGGGTGCCCGCCTGGATGGTGATAAATTTTCGCGAAAGCGGTTTGTTTCTCCTTGTTCTACCCTTGCTTGGAGTTGCGATGTGTATGGAGTTGCGCATCCTGCGGATGGTCAATTTCGTGTTTGTTTCCCGTTTATCTACTATTTCCTCCGTTTTAAAATATAAAATAGTTTAATTTTGTAAAATAAATATATCTAAACTTATTTTAGTGTGTACAATAAAACTTTAGTACGGTATGTGTCTAGCGCAGACAAAGCGCATTGTGCATCGAGTTGTGCTTCCCACAAATCCAAATATCTTTTTGTGTTCGTTGGTGTGCTTTCATGTCTGATTCTCTCCCCCCCTCCCCCAACCCCCACCCGCGCGGCCCCATAGGCGTGGAAGGAAATTTTGACTAAGGGTAGGTTAGACAGGTCTTTTAGAGGTTTAGCTTAGTTGGCCCTACCTAATAAAAAATTATCATGTTTGGCCCCCTCCAAGCTGCAATCCTGCCTTCACCACTGCTCATCTATGACGATACTTCCTTCTTTGGTATGTGGGTCCTTTGAGGTCGAATTGATTTTCTGTTTGTCGACTATAATAAGATTTACTATGACAACTTTTGACTGACTCTAGTGATGCAGGGGCGAAGATGTTGGTGTGCCTTTGGCTTGCGCCACTTTCCGTGTCGCTAGATGGTCTAAGAGCATCTCCATCAGGCGCGCTATTTTAGAGCGCTGAAAAAGTGGGATAGCGCGCGCGCATTTTAGCGCGACCTCCGCCGGAGGCTCTAAAATGCAGCGCGCCGCTCGTCCGCGCCCCCACCAGGCGCTGCATTTTAGCGCGCGCAAACACAAATCCAACACTTGCACATATTCAACAAGATCAAAGAAACACCAAAAAATAAACAATAAAATGTCTACATAATTTATTACAACAGTTTTGATAGATATAAAGTTTGATAGGACAACACACTACATCAAGATATAGTTTTACAACAATACAACAATGTAGACAAATACAACAATGGCACAGTGGCCTCCATACCATTTCCACCACTCCTCCATGAGATCATTTTGGAGTTCATCGTGTGCGTCATTGGACCGGATTGCATGATAAGAGACCATGAACCGTGCAATCCTATGTTGTGATCGTTGAACTTGTACGGGCACACCCATCAAGTCGTAGTTGGCGGTTTGTTCTACATCTTTCCCACGGTCATCCTCTATAATCATGTTATGCATGATGACACAAGCATTCATGATATACCAAAGGCACTCTTGGTCCCAGAATCTAGCCGGTCCTCTCACAATAGCAAATTGGGCTTGCAAAATCTCAAATGCTCTCTCCACATCTTTCCTAGCCGCCGCTTGTGCTGCGTGAAAGTTGGTTTCTTTCTTACCTTTGGGCTTGTGGACCGGCTTCACAAATGTTTGCCACCTTGGGTAGATGCCATCGGCAAGATAGTAGCCATAGTTGTACTTACGGCCATTTGCTTCAAACTCCACATGTGGACCTTCACGCAACGCGATCCTTGTCATGAGAGGAGACCGTTGGATGACACTGATGTCATTGCAAGAGCCAGGCATACCAAAAAATGCATGCCAAATCCAAGTCTCCTGGTCAGCCACCGCTTCAAGGATTATAGTTGCATCCTTTTTGTGCCCTTTGAATTGTCCATGCCATGACGCAGGACAATTCTTCCAACTTCAATGTATGCAATCAATGGACCCAAGCATTCCGGGAAATCCTCGAGCCGCATTCGCCTCCAAGAGCCTAGCCGTGTCCTGGGCATTGGGGGCTCTCAAATATTTGGCGCCATACACTTGCACAATGGCCACAACAAACCGCTTGACGCACATGATAGCGGTGCTCTCACCCATGGCCAAGTGGTCATCAACAAGATCGGCCGGTATACCATATGCCAACATCCTCAAAGCGGCGGTCACCTTCTGATAGGTGCTATGCCCGAGCTCTCCAGCGGCATTCCTCCTCTGCACAAAGTATGTATCATACTTGGCCACCTCCTCGGCGATTTTCTTGAACAAATCCCTGCTCATTCAGAAACGACGACGAAAATAGCTCTCGGGAAATCTTGCATCGTCATTGAAATACATCCGCATCAATTTGCTGTGGCCTTCAATCCGTTCTCTCCATAATTTCTGCCTACCAAAAACCGAGCCACCTATCTTCGGCTTCTTGGTGGCTCGCCAAGCCAATACCATGGAAATGGCCTCATCTTCATCCATATCGAACTCCTCATCATCGGAGTCATCATAGGATGAACTCATCTACACATATGCAAAATAATTGAAGCAACTACCAACTAAAAATTCACAAAAATTTGAGCGCGGGCGCGGCGGAACGAACCTTGCGCGTGCGCTAAGTAGCCTCCCGGCTCGAGGAAGACATGGGCGCCGACGAGCTTGAGCGCCGCGGAAATCTGGCCGCGCCGCGTGGAAATCCGGCCGCTCCGCGCCGCGGCCGCAGCGCTGCTCGGCGGGGGAGGGGTAGGTGGAGCGCGGGAAGGCGAGGGGGCGGCGCTGGGAGGCGAGCGGAGCGCGTGCTCGGAGTTGGCGGCGGTGGCGGGGTTGGTGAGCGCGAGCTGGGAAAGAGGAGAGAGCGAGGAGCGCGGGAGTGAAATGAGCGGTTGGTGCTCTTCCCGCGCGTCGCAGCGAATAGCACGCGCTGTAGCCGGAGCTGCAAATTTGAGGCTCGGGATAGCGCAAAGTCCAGCGCCGCGCTAAATTTTGGGCGCGCGCTCTATTTTAGTGCTCCTGCTGGGGGGTTTACAGCGCGCGCTGCAAAAAAACAGTTATTTTAGCGCTGCGCTATTATAGCGCGCCTGCTGGAGATGTTCTAAGGACCTACTTGTATCTTTATTGTTTTGGGGTTCTTTATACTACTTTGGATGATTATCACACAATGAGATGAGTGAATTCCACCTTTTGCCCCATAGTCGTGTAATTGTGACACATATTACACTATTTAGTGAAAATTCTATATTTATAGGTAACTTTTAACATGGATTTACTGTAATTTTGCATTTTGCATGTTCTATTAGATAAGACTGGAACGTTAGGTCGAGTTGGGGCAATAAAAAAATGTATAGTAGGGCATCATCATCAAAAATGATCATGCGTATAACCTTCTCTTCACCGTGTTTTTCATTTCTCTCCTCGTCCTGATTATTTTGAGGTTCAATAATCGTCTCAAAGCATCTTCAGCCGTGTCCCCAAAGGGCCGACAAGATTGCCAGCGGTGACATTGCGGGTCGGTGACATTGCGGGTCGGCACCCAAACTGCCTGCAGTTTGGGGAAGCCGCCCCACACCGGTGACCACCCCCACGATCAATTCTCCAACACATATTTGAAATTAACATATATTTTTGAACATACATAATTCATAGCCTGGATACATTGGGGAAATCTACATGTCCATGTCGAAGTCGGCTTGAAGCTTCACCCTCATCTCCCTCTCGTGGTAATGGGTAGGCGAGTTGCTTCCTCTCTGCCTCGGCCTGGCACTGCCACAGGTGCCTCACCGCGACCATGCGCTCCATGTCCTCGGGCGACAGCGCGCTGAGGCGGTTCCTGTCCCTCCTCGTAGCCAGCTCCGCCGCTATCGAGGAGGGCTAGAGGCGTGCGACGAAGCTCTTGGCGGGCTTGCGCCGCTGTTCGATGGTGGCATGTTGCGCGTGTGAGAGGGCGGTCGTGTCCCTCAGATCATTGACGACACGCTGTGCCGCCTGGGTGGACTGTTCGAGCACCCGTGTGTCAATGGGTGCCTCGTCCCGCGCATAGTAATCGGTAAAGTCGAAGTCATCATTGTCCTCTGATCCACGGGCTCCTCCGTGGGCTCGTCGAGACAGTCGAGGTTGTTGTCGTCCTCCGCTTCCGCCGGCTGCGGTTGCGCAGCCGCCGGTTGTTCTGGTGCCGGGTAGCGAGCCCGAGCGGCCGCCGTGATCATCATCCGCATGTTTGAATCACGCCAGGCATGGTAGTTTCTGAGGAGTGTAGTGCGCCGCTACGGCCTCGACCCCTTTTTATAACAAGAGGAGCCGCTCCAGCGGGAAAGCTTGCTCAAAGCGGTGGGAAACCACTGTGAATGACAGGAAACGGCTAAGAATAGGCGTGAAACAAAATGTTCGACGGGAAAGGGTGGCGATGATGCCATTACTCTCCCGTCGAGAGACGAGCCATCACAGAGAGCCCGACTATGGGTTTCCAGCGTGGCGTATGTTACCGCATTATTGTCGGCAGCCCCAGTCTAGCCCCTGATTGCCGAGGATGGTGTCGAACAGTTCAGTGGATGGCCCAAACTGCCGGCACAGGTTGGGAGCCAGCAAGGTGGCTGTGTTTTGGCCTCCACCCCCCCCCCCCCCCCCCAACTCGGCTGGGGGCCGAGTTTGGGACGCATGTGGAGATGCTATCACACCTTCGGCTGAGAGCGCGACCCGGGGGATCGTTTTGTTCGATCCCCCGGGGGACATGTATCATTTCCCTTTGGCAAATGGATATTGATCCGACAAAGATGGTCCAAGGTTATTCGAAAGGTAATCTAGACGGATTTTCTCTAAGTGAGATAATTAGTGTCCTAAATGCTTCATGGAGTAAAAATTGAAATTCACCCTAACGGAATATATGTATTTGGCCACGCGATACTTGTACATATACCTTCGAATGCAGAGCCGAGGAGAGCGAGGTTTTTTCTCATGCGTTTTTTCCGCATACAAAAAAAATACGGACTAAAGCATCACCCTTCCCATCATATTCTCTCTGGAATTTTTCTGCGAACCACCGGTGCGTAAGGAATGACAGGGTATGTGTACATGTGAGACATTCTGAGATGCCAAAAATGTCTTTTCTGTCTAGAGATGGGAGCGCAGGCTATTATTTCCACTCCTAGAAATACCACGGAAAGCTCCGGCCCATTCGAATTCGTACGTGAGGAGGGGTGTCGATCGAGATAGCGTAGACGAGCAGCTGGCTGGACGTGAGCTGCAAAGCACGGGGTAGTGTTCGGGGAAGAGCCAGCCAAGCATCATCTCAAGGTTAGTTAGCTAGCTAGCGCGCCTTCCTATCCAGTGGCGCACAAGCAACAACTGGCCAGGCCCTCCCTACGATCACCCCCATTTTTCTTCTTCTCGCTTGCTTCGAGAAAGGAGCGTGCCAGGCCAGAAAACCAGCGACCCCGATCGACCCGGAAATCCGAAGGATGATGGAGAGAATAGGAAGAAAATGGCGGCGACGAGACGAGAGCGAGGGCCAGATCCGAAACAACTGTCGATCGACAAGCATGCACGTGTTCGAATTTCAAGGCAGAATTCTTCGCTACTCCATCGTCCGCAGCTTGGTGCACGTACGCGGTAAGGTCCGCCACTGACTGACGCCGTACATGTACGCGTATGGTCACCTTGCGTGTCCATCCGAATCCATTCCTGTGAATTCTATTGAGAGAAATGGGTTGTCACGAAATCGACACGATGACAGTGACACGAGTCCGATCGCTCGCACGATCATCATCTTATTTGCGTCCGTCACCGGTCATGCCCCTTGTACTACTGCATGCCGTCTTGTAGAAGAGAAAAAACTGAAGAAAAAACATTCGCTTTCGGTATTATCACAGGCCGCACCTAGCCAAAGCTGTAGCATAGTTTCTTCTCTCCGATTTTTATTATTTTGCGAGACCGTCCGTGTAAAAAAAAAAAAAAGCGGCGGCCCGCGCACGCGACGTATGAAAGCGCAGCGACAGGCGAACTAACAACGCACACTGAACGGGTCAAGGGAGGCTAGCTGCCCCGGCGGGCCGTAGGTGTCGCCGTCGGTCGGGTCACGGCGACGGCCGGCGATCCCGGGCGCCTCCCTCGCGCTGGCTAGTCCGCCTTATCCGCTCTGCGGTTGCACCATGCATGCATCCATGCACGGGCGCGCGCGGCTTGGATCTTCCTCGATCGTTAAGCCTGTCGTCGTTGGTGCATGGTGGCGGCGTACGTCTAGCCAGCTGCAAGTTTGCTGGATATACATACGCGCTCGATCGGCCGGAGAAAGTCTCTGTCCTTGGATGCCATGCTTGGTGGCTGGCCTGCTGGCCTAACCAAAACGAACCAAAGTGACCATTAACCAACCGCCCCTAGCTATCTATCTATGGCCCTATGCTGACACTATTAGCTAGCTAACTAATCCTGGTCTTTGATAAGCGTGTTTAACCGGGCGCACTTCCAACGCTTTGTATGTAAACCTGTAAAGGATGTATACTGGCATAATTTGAGCGAACATATTAATTTTTTTAAAAATCCTCGCAGAAAAAAACAGACGTTTCTTTTTTGTACAAAAAGGAGATTTTTTTGGATACAAAACGAAGAATTTTTTTTTGTTATTAGATATAAGCTGGTGATTGGGAGCTTGGCTGCTTGGGTGTCATCAATCATGGGGAAATTAAATTTGTTTCGTGTGATAGTGTTAGTGATTTAGGTGCTGGTGGTCATGGTGCTACCTGCCCAGCATTCATCTACCCCGTATAGTGATTAACTAATAGGGTGACCGCCTTACAAGTCGTCGTTCATGACATCACATGAGAATCGTTGGATCTTTTCTTTTCATTCCAAAACAAGGGATCACGCAGCTTTTCACGCCGTCCTTCAAGACTAACTAATATACGATTCTGTTTCTATCACACGCTACCAAAAACTAAACATTACCTATGTTCTTAAATGTAGCACGTTTTGGTTGTCTAAATTTGGAGAAAGAGGGTGGCGACCAGGCAGTGCGAAAAGAAAAGAGTGGTACCGAAAGGCGTCCAGAGGTTGGAAAAGGATGCTTGCATTGGATCTCATTCCGGTTGGTCAAAAAATGTATTGTGCTCTAAAATGGAATGAAGCAATGTATTCCAGTTGTTTTTTGATAGATGTCTTTTCAAAATTGGTGATAGTGTTACGGTCAGATTTTGGGAAGATACTTGGATAGAATTAACACCATTAGAACGACAATATCCTTCTCTTTATAACATTGTGCAAATAAAACATGTTACCGCTGCAAATGTGTTGTCATCGGTCTCCTTAAACACCTGACAAGTGGGTCCAAACGGTTACAATGGGGGGAGGGGATAGGTTCTTTATCGAAAAGGAGATCACAACCGATGGCCTCTGCATCAAAATGATGCACACATCCAATTTTATTAAATTATTCAATAAAGCCTTACAAGACAATACATCAATCAACCTGAAGCCGCCTTCTTGGCGACAAGATTCGCCACACCTACAAGCTTGATGATGTGGGTGGCCATGATCACTACCATGTGTCCTGACCTCACACCTACAAACATTATCTAAAACCGGAGGCACCGGTCCAGCATATTCTCAGCAAGCACCATAGGCGCACACTCAACAAGTCGCAGTCGCGCCTTCCGCGAACCCATCTACGGTACAGGGATCAGCACATTGGCCTTATCTGGCCTGTTGTCGATGCCACCACGACACCATACAGTACCCCCGCCCTGCGCAAGTCTATCATGTTGCTCTATCACCGATACCTCGCTAAGCCATGCCATCAAGACCCGCCTTCATAGACGTGGTTGATGCAACATTGATCCACCTCTTGCATCGTCCATCCAGCACCTGCTCCAAAAACGATGCCCCGAGGAGGGAAAGCAACACAAAGCACTCCCAACATACGGTCCAGGAGCCCCATATCTGGAATTTCTCCACAGAGCAGCCCGAGCGAGTAGACGATGGCTGCAACAATGATGCCTTCATCTCCTGCTAGAGCTTGGTTTTCACCTGCAGCCACACCCAACTCGCAGTCGAGACCAGATGTGGGACGAGCCCCATGGGCCAAGAATGAGCCCGTAGTCTCGCCGCTGCACAGACTACGAGCGCCACCGCCAAGACGACAAACGATCTCTGCAGCCATATCGTCCACCTCCCTTACCGCCCGCAGAATGCAGGCCACATCTGTTGCCTTCCAGAGTGCTGACCACCGCCACAGTTTGTCGTGCCATCGTATGTTGGAGACTCGGCGGACGCACCACGTCCAAGCCCAAAGGCGTGGACCCGTGCTGAACCCTGTACGATAGGGGGCGATAACATCCTCCCACCATCGATGATGACCAGGGGTTTGCCCGACTGCCTGCTAGTGGGGGGAGGGGGTAGGGGTTGGCGGCGGTTATGGTCTCCCACCTTTCGCCATAAGGGGGCGACGAGACAAACGATAGATGAGAACATTAGTTGCTATAATACTCCTGAGTAGTGAGCCCAGGAGAGGGGGTTGTTATATTGGGTAAAGCCTCACATAGCAAATTCAGGGATGAAAAAAAAAGGTTAAACACTGTTAAATATTAATACAGATACATTGTAAAAAACTAAAGGTTGCTGAATAACATTTTGAATTTAAAAAAAAGAAAAATGTCCATCATATAGGATCAACCAAAAAATTGGTGCTAGTGACGCCGACGTTTCTTTCTTGTAATCTACCACGAAATATGTGGTGGTTGACACTGAGCCTTATTTTGCGTCGAAAGTTCACGAGGTCAGGACGGAGCTTAATTAGTTGGATGGATCCAACAAAAAGTAGCACGGAGTGCAGCTTCGTTTGTCAGTTTCATAGGAGCATTATATTATATATTAATCTTAGCATGCATCACAAAGTTAGCTCACGGAAAGGTGTACGTCATTGCTTCCTTTGAAGTTCACATTACATTACAGGACACTTAAACAAAGTCTAAAGCTCACCAAATAGACGAATAAACAGAAGAATGTTCTCTTTATTTTCTTCTTCTCTCCTTTCACGAGCACGTTTGATGGTTTTGAACGGATCGAATATATTCGGTGAGCTTAAAACTGAGTGTTCGAGTTTAATATCTACAACATTCTTGTAGTACAATATTTTGTTAAGTTATTTTCAGTAGCGATCCAATACTATTATTTTTTGGCAGACAAATCCTGCGTTGTTGGGTAAATATTTTTAACTATGGGTAATATACTGATCAATAGACAGAGCGTTAGTTAGCCTGGGCGTACTCGCTACACTTACTACGATGCATAGTACAATACTTCATCATGATCAGCCATCTGAATTTGTACCTTCAGAGTTGGACACCAGCCGAACCCTGTCAGTTCAAGCGATCTACCAGCTAAACTTCGTCCGTGCACAAGTTTATCCAAGAAGCGAATAATAAACTAATCAACGCTGCTTAACCAGTGGTACTAATTTAAGTCCGTCCTTAAAGCATCCCCAGTTGTGCATACAATGTACCGTTGTTGTTGATCATACTGATTCCAAGTGCGATGTTACTTAGGACCATCCTGCCTTCTTAATTACAGCAGCTACTGTACAAGCACAACTTGCACTATAATCTCGAGTCGTCCTCTTCCTCCGCCTACCTGTGCACAGTGTTTTCTCTTGGGTTTTTGGATAAACCCAAAAAAAATCTGACGTCCATCGGTGCTGCTTTTGAGAACTCGAGAACATGCAACCGGTGGTGTGGGTTGCTTGGTCAAATCAAACTGAGATGCATAGCTTCGAACCCCTTCAAAAATAATGATCCCACATGGACCCCAGCCCCCGATGCTAGCTCCTCAAACTACCCTCCAGCCTGGCACACTGCCAACTCAAAACAACCCCCAATCTCACAGGCAAATGCTAGATCCACACAACACTATTGCTATGCAAAACATATAATACAATCATATCACTTGCTAGGGAAAGAATTGATTTGAGGCGAATATGATAGACTCTATGTTTTTGTTGGTTGTGTGAATTATGGTGTCTTTATTACTCTTGTTGATCAACATTAAACAGTCTCTCGGTAAGAGTATTTTTACATGTAGTAAAATTCTGAGCTGTATGACGACCGAAGATGATATTTGGTCGGTTCTATTAATATTACTAGGATAAAGATAGATACGACAGCTATACGGTGGATACAGGTGAAATCCGATATTTAGTATCAAGAGATATAGACCTAATTCAAAACACGCGATCGAGAATACCTACGTCACTCTTGATTCTTTGTAGTAATATGTTAGATAGACTGCACAATTTATTTGGTCAACTAGCGTTACTTCTTCTGATTAATCACACACGTGGGTCATATACTTGAGCAGTCTTACATGAGAGAATGAACGAGGATAACCATACGTTAGAGGGTTATGTCTAATATTTGGATGATATTCTTTAAGACAAAGGATTATAGGGTGGTAAGTCTTTATGATTTGAATAATGAACTGTAGTTACATACAAAGAAATGTATGTTGTTGATGTGAGTTGTTTCAAATCGAGCACATCCTTACATGTACATCTGAATTTGTTAGGGTGGATGATGGCGCACGAACAACACGTTAGAGGGCCATAGGATGCCAATATTATTATTATTTTATCAAAAATAGCTAGATACACTTAGTTATGCGGTGGATACGGGTGAAACACAACATTTAGCGCCCCAAGATATACGCCGTATTCAACACGGCTTCAAACCACTAGCGCCGCTTCTTGCATATGTGTGATCTTTTTAAATCGAGCGCGATATTTTTAGAATACTATCACAAGATATAGATTACGCCACTTTAATTGGTCGGCCATCGTCACTCCATATGTATCATGCACGTGAGCCGTATAATCTTGCGCCGAAAGAGCGTTAGGATTCGTAATTTGTTAGCTATATATTGGTTTTGAACAGATAGAAGTGTTATGTGTGAATATTTGGCTGGCTTTAATTATAAAGAGATTAAGATAAAATATTGTATTAAGAGAAAATATTGTATTAAGAGAAAAGATTGTACTAACAAGATAAGTCTTCATTTATGATGATTTGACGAGTGAATTGCAGTCACACAAGAAATGTACGTACCCATTGCAATCAAAGGACCCACAATCCCCTCAAGGATGTTCCATGGCCGCTGTGGCTGTGGCCGGGGTTGCCATAGCATAGCCCCCTCAACCTCTAACCGCCGCTAATTTTCTAACTCCCTTCTGCAGTGCCATTTATAGCGCCCCCCGGCTCTGCTCCTCGCTCCATCACAATCCAAAACCCCCAAGAACCTTCTCAGTTCTCTCTCCTCCCCTCCCCTCCTCTTTCTCTCTCCAGAACAGGCAGGAACATGGTGCAACAACACAGAATCTACGTCCTACAGTTCGACAAGGGGGAGCCGGACCAGCAGGAGCTGTCATGCAAGGTCTCGCCGCCCAAGGGCGCCGGCCGCCGGATCATGTACTACTACCATGACTACGGCACTAGCGGCGCCGGCGGCGCCGGTGGCGGCAAGAACGGCAAGCCGGCCAAGTCCAGGACGCTCAGCCTGCGCGGATTCTTCGGCTTCCTCCTCATCTGCTTCTGCTGCTTCGTCACGCTCCTGGCGGCTCCAGGCGACTTCTTCTCCTTCGGGCGTATCGGCGGTTCAGCCGAGGCGGCGGCGGCGGCCACGCAGCAGCAGCGCGCGCCGTGCTCTGGAGTCACCGGCAACGACACCCTGTGCTGCGACCGCACGTCGGAGCGCGCGGACATGTGCTTCGCGCGCGGCGACGTGCGCATGCACTCGGCGAGCAAGTCGTTCCAGATCGTGTCGAACTCCGGAGCGGTGGCGGCTCAAGAAGAGGAGGAGAGGATACGGCCGTACACGCGCAAGTGGGAGGCGGACGTGATGAAGGGGATCGACGAGGTGCGGCTCCGTCGCGTGTCCCCCGGCGACGCGGCGCGGTGCGACGTGCGTCACGACATGCCGGCGGTGCTGCTGTCGACGGGCGGGTACACGGGCAACGTGTACCACGAGTTCAACGACGGGCTCCTCCCGATGTTCGTGACGGCGGGGCACCTGGAGCGGCGCGTGGTGTTCGTGATCCTGGAGTACCACGACTGGTGGATCACCAAGTACGGCGACGTGGTGTCCCGGCTGTCGGCGTTCCCGCCGATCGACTTCACGGCCGACCGGCGCGTGCACTGCTTCCCCGAGGTGATCGCGGGGCTGCGCATCCACGGCGAGCTGACCGTGGACCCCGCCAAGACCCCCGGCGGCAGGGGCATCGGCGACTTCCGGCGGCTCCTGGACGACGCGTACCGCCCCCGCATCGAGTACCTGGAGCGCATGGAGCGGCGCGCCGCCCGCAAGCAGCAGCGGCGCACAGGAAAGCTCGCCCTGCTGGTCCCTCGACAACAGCGCCCTCGGCTGACGATCGTGTCTCGCGCGACGACCTCCCGCGTGATCGAGAACGAGTCTGAGCTGAAGTCCCTCGCCACAGAGGTGGGCTTCGATGTGCGCGTGGTGCAGCCGGAGCGGGACACGGAGATGTGCAAGATCTACCGTGAGCTGAACGGGAGCGACGCGATGGTGGGCGTGCACGGCGCGGCGATGACGCACTTCCTGTTCATGCGTCCCGGGAAGGTGTTCGTCCAGGTGGTGCCGCTGGGCATGGACTGGGCGGCGAACGAGTACTACGGCGCCCCCGCGCGGCGGCTGGGGCTGCGGTACGTGGAGTACAAGATCCGCGCGGAGGAGAGCTCGCTGGCGCGCGAGTACCCGGCTGGCGACCCCGTGCTGACGGACCCCGAGGGCGTTTCGCGGCGCGGGTGGGACGTGACCAAGAAGGTGTACCTGGACCGGCAGAACGTGCGGCTCGACCTGGCCAGGTTCCGGGAGCAGCTGGTCGACGCGCACCGGTACCTCGTCGCCACTGCAGGAAACGGCGGCGGCGGCAAGAGGAAGCGGCGGCCGAGGAGCAAAGCCGCCGTGATTTGATCCGGCTGGGTGAACAGACATCAACCGATCGATCGAACTCCCGTATAGAAGAAGAACCAGCATAGCAGATCAAAGAAATTCACACCTTTTCTCCATACAGCTGACTTTCATACACCTCTGACCATTCATTTCGTTTAGATTAAGATAGTAAGAAAGAAGCAACCATGTGCCCGTGATCGGTCGGTCGATGCCGGTTTTACCTGTGAATATATACTCAAATAAAAGGACTCTGTTACATACAACGCTTGTCATGTATCCCCAATTCTGCATTGGTACAATGAACAGAGGAAGATTCCCGCGTCCCGGATACGCGCGGCCAGAACAGCACCACCGGTTGGTGGTGCTTGCGGGGCACGAACTGTAAACCGCCGGCCTGCTGTTACTGAACATCACATCAGGAACCACCAGAAACGCGTGCAATCATCCGGCGGGCAGTCCAAGCAGGGCAAGGTTAGGCAGAGGGCCGGGGGGAGAGATGCTGCCGTGCTTCCTACCCCAACAATACTCCCAGCCTGTATGATAGATAGATCATTTTTTCGATGGGTTGGTTGGAACATACTGGTCAGCTTGTTCAGCGCCCGTCAATAAAGCTGTGCTGATTAGTGGCGCCATAAAGCTGTGCTAAGCTAGCCTCCTCTGTCTATCCGCACCAGCAGTGCGCCACCGGACGCTGACGCTGACCGGCGCGGCGCCACGTATGTGCCCCCGGCTCCTTCTTCTACTGACCACTGACCACTGCCACTGAAGGAAGAGCTGGTTGGAAGCGGAGTCATCGGTCAGTAGTTTCAGACTTTGAGAGTGCCAGGCGATTTTTCTACTCTCGCGGGCGGGCCGGTCGCCATCTTACCTAGAAGAACCACTAGAAAAGAACGGATCAGGTTGTGGTAGCGCGTATTAGTAGTTAGTATATATCACATCTCGATCAGTGTTAGGAGGAGTATTTTTATTACTTGCGGTGGGTTACTGTCATGCGCACGTTTGGTCATTGCCTTTTGTGGGTACACGTCAGTCAGTCGGTCGGTCAGTAACATTCGTCTTCCACACGTTTGGTCGTTACTTTTGTAGCGCACTCTGCATTCAGACGAAACATGGGCCTCGCTCGCTGTCGCCTTCAGTGCACACACACATCTGCTCCGACGGTCATTACTAGTAGTAACTATCTTCAGTTACAAGTGACGCGTCAGTAAAACACGTACTGATGGGATCTGTAAATGGCAAGATTACAAATAACGCACCGCGCATGGCAGCTCAAAAGCTTTGTGGAAATCAGTTAGCGGACAAAGTGTACAAAGCGACATCTAGAAAAAGGAAACGGTGGAGCAGCTGTCGTGGCGTGGCCTGGCTAGCTAGGTGCTAACATAGGCAGAGCTACATCGGGCTGTATCCACAGTTACAAGCAACGCGGATGCAGTGGGGGATCTCGTCTCGCCACCAGTGCACCACCAGGCAATGGCAGTGGCAGTTTGTCGCGAGTGGCGATCGTATTCGTTCTCCTCACGCGTGCCTGCCCGCCTGCCTGCCTGCGTCGTACTGGTAGCTTGCCGTCCACGGTCCACTGCTCTGCTCGGGATGGTGTAGAGTTGATCCTGTCTACGCCAAGAAAAATTCAGAGGAGGCGTTGGCGTCGCCGTGTCAACTTCGCGCGTCGAGAAATCCGTATCGGCGTCCGGACACCAGAACGGGAACGAGCTGAGTATCCGCTTCACCAGGTGCGCGCGTACAGCAAGTCGCAAACGGAGGGCCGGACCTGGTCGCTCGTCGGGCTCTCGGGCGTACTACGTTGAAGACGATGTGGCATCCGCTGCGGTATGGGCCTGGGGTGGTCAAGAATTAGTCCATCCCCACTGTTTTCTCTGTATTATTATTTGTTAAATTATATAAGTGGATTGCATACGTGAGAGAGGGTGTTGAAGTGTATAAGTGAAATGCACTAGCCCTTTTCATCGGTTTGAACTTTTTGTTGCGTTAGCTAGTGCATGAAGATTGACATTATTAAATTACTACTACAAGAAACACAAAGATTTGGTTGATGCAGTTTTTGGTTTTATGTTTTTTCGCACGGCTTTGTCCCTCTAAATCAAATTGTACTAGTTGTGTATGGATTTATTGTGTACTAATGTCTATGTGCATCATCGTCTGCTGTTGATGCTGTTTTTTCATTTGGGAAAACACACGCCCTGCCTGCTTGCTTGGCTGCTTCAGTTCGAGTATTAACATTACTACGGCTTCTTCTGTAAATAAATAAAATGGTGATGTCAAAGGATGAAACTCTGAAAACAAATCCGTGAGATCATCCCCTCGATCGGCCTCGGCCACAGCCATCAGAACCGAGCCCTAGGTACAAACTGAGTGATTCAGTCAGTCTTTTTTTAGGGGTGATTCAGTCAGCCATTCACGGTTTCTGACTTGGACAACTGAGTGTCGCACGGGCCGACAGGCCCACACTTGAAGCATCAGATCACATCTCGCGGGTGGCCTCTGTAAGGGGATCCCTATACGACGCTTCAAGCGTTGGTTACACAGGCAACGCCTGGAGGCTTTCGCGCGGTGGGCCGGCCCAGGTAGTGCTGTGACTTTTTCGTTTTTTCTTCTCTGTTTAAAAACGTTAAGATTTTGAAAAAAAAAAGTTCAGATTTCGAAAATAGTACATGTTTTAAATTTGTTCAACTTCGAAGATTATTAAAATATATTTTTTTTCAAATTTCAAAATGTTCAAAATTAATATTGTTCTATTTAAAAAAACATTCAGATTGGAAAAAAATGTTCATATAGTTTAAACTTGTTTAAATTCCAAAATTGTTCAAAATTTATAAATGTGCAAATTTTAAAATTGTTCATATTATTCAAAAAGAAAAGGAAAACAGAAACGAAAAGAAATACACATAGAAGACAAGTCGACGTACCTAGGTCGGCCCGATGGGGAAAATCTTCATGCGCTGGTACCCTAACCGACGATGAAGGCGTCCTTTAGAGCATGTACAATAAACAACAGGCTATAAGAGATGTCATGTCATTCAAAAGATTAGGTAGAAGAAAGAGAAAAGAGGAGAGAGAGGGAAGCGGGTGCTTGAGGAACCGCAGGCTCTAGCACAGCTACCGAGAGAAAAGTAGCTTGCATGCAGCCTAGGTCGAATAGCATGTGTTCTTTAAATAAATAGATCTTAATTAAAATCCATCTTGTAGCCAACCTAATAGCTAGTCTATTGTATAGATGAGTTTTTGTGTTAGCTATAGATGACATGACATGTGTATAGAGCCGGCAACGGGCTGTATTATTAACCTTGCTCTTAGGGATTGCCTCTCTCTAAAGCCAGGGTGCCTAAGAAATATAAGTAAGTATGGGGGGTCAACCCATTGGAAGCTTTGCTTGGAAAATGAAAGAGGGGTAGAACTCATGGTGTGTTTGGATCTAGAAATTTTAGCTCGAAATTGAATGGACTAGAAATTCTAAATCCAAAAAATAATACAACACAAACAGGAATCGCATTGGTTACGTCCTCCGCCTTCTCCATGCAATACACATCCCACATCTACCCCACAACGAGCCTTCCCCCCCCCCCTCTCTCTCTCTCTCTCTCTCTCAACCCCGCACCACTGTGACCTCGGTAGATCTCCCTTGCTAGTGTTGGACTCTCCCCTTGCGCCGGGTGTGCTCCATCCCTGGCCTCACCAGCACCAGTCGCGTAGTACTCATGTTAGTTGTCACCACCATGATCTATTGCAGGTGGTGTTGGAGTCTGTTAGATGTATATTTGTATATTGTATATCCCCACTTGTAGGGAGTTTTTCTGCATATTTTTATCTGTATATGTACTATATGTTGTGGCCTTTGGCCCTGAGGAATATATGTTGCATATTCCTAACATGGTATCAGTGCTAGGTTAGCCTTTTTTCCAACTTCGTTGCCGCCACCACCGTTCCTGTCGTCGCCGGCTCTGCCGTCGTCGTCGCCGCCGTCGCCCTTCCTTATCTCCGGCCGCTCCTCCCCCGCCTTGGGCCGCCGCCGCCCGCCCTGCTTCTAGTCGCAGCCGTCGTCGCCCGCCTCTACATCAGCTGCCACCGGACGGGCCGCCGTCGCCCGCCCCACCTCTGATCCCGGTCGATCTTCGACCCCTCCGCTAGCCGCCGGCACCATCCCCCCGTCGGCCTTCCCCTGCAGGCCTCCAGTTGTCGTGCCTCGATCGGGATCGCTTGATCCATCGGGCCGCTGTCTAGATCGAATCTGAGATCGAGCATTGACTTCAAAAAAAGTGAGAGAGGGAGATGTCTTGTGCATCGGGGTATGTTGTGATTCCTTGCTGCCCGGCGATCTTCGATGACGCGAATTATCCTGATTTCGCTGCCTTTATGCGCGTTTACATGCGCGGTCTCCGTTTAGGGTGTGCTGTCCGGCGAGGTCTCCTGTCCGCCGTGCCTCACTGCTCCTCTGGCTCCTCTTCCGCTGCCGCCGCTTGTTCCCGGCGCTGATGCTTCTCAGGAGGCCAAGGATGCTGCTCAGAGTGCCGATGATAGTGATGTTGCTGCATATGAGCTGAAGCTCAAACAGTACTCTGCTGATCTCGAGACCTATCGCGTCAATCTGACCGCCTACACTCAGTGGGTAGATGAGGATGCTCGTGCTGCTGTTGTTCTCACCTCCAGTGTTCTGCCCCAGTTTGCCGCTGAGTTCATGAGTCTTCCTACTGTTGCTGCTCAGTGGGCACATCTCCGTCAGCGCTATCAGCCGTTTGGGGATGCTCTTTACCTATCTGTGGTTCGCCAAGAGCATGCTCTTTAGCAGGGTGATTCCACTATTGATGAGTTCTATACTCAGAGTGCTGCTATCTAGTGTCAGCTTGATTCTCTCTGTACTGTTGTTTGTGGCACATGCCCGTGCTACCAGATTATGCGCTCGGATTTGGAGTTCCACCGCATCTATGAGTTTCTGTCTCGGCTCCGCAAGGAGTTCGAGCCCCACCGTGCTCAGTTGAATGTATGTGGTCGTGTTCCGCTCTCTAAGGCGTTGTCTGAGCTTCGGGCTAAGGAGACTCGTCTGCGTGCTGCTGGTCTTCTTGAGGTTCCGTATGTGCTCGCTGCTCGTGGTCATCCTCTGTCGTCTGCCCCCTCAACTCTCCCGCAGTCCTCTGTGCTGCCGCCGATACTACCCACTCCTCCAGGTCAGGCCAGAGTCAGCACCAACAGATACCACACTAGCAGTCTCGTGGTCAGGGTTGCCGCGGTTCTCTTCGTCAGTGCACTTACTGTAATAGGGATGGCCATACTTGGGCCACCTGTTATACGCGGGATCCTAGCTTACATCAGCAGCACCAGGCTCGTGTGCAGTCTGGTCCTTCTGGATCTTCAGCAGTTGCCCTCTCTGATCAGGACATTATCAGGAGTCTTCGTGGTCTGCTTGCTGCTACAGGCTCTTCTTCGACGGGCACTGCTGGTTTTGTGACTGATTCTTCAGGCACCGCGCGACCACCACCTGCTACACAGTCAGGTACGTCCCCGTGGTATCTGGATTCTGGAGCTTCTTTTCATATGACCTCTGAGTCTTCTCTTCTTTCTGCTATTCGTTCTCTCACTTCTCTTGTCCGTGTTCTCATGGCCGATGGTACCTCTCTTCCTATTTCTAGTCGGGACACCCTTTCTACTTCTTCTTTTTATGTTCCTGATATTTCTCATGTTCCTCGTCTAAGGATGAACATGTTTTCTGCTAGCCAGCTTACTGACTCTGGTTATCGCGTCATTCTTGATGCTGATTCTTGTGTTGTCCAGGACCGTCGCACACAGGCCCTGGTTGGAGATGGCCCTCACAGCTGTGACTCTTCAGGACTTTCGAAGTTAGACTGGATTCATGTTCCTTGCGTGGTCTTGGTCACCTTTGTGGCTCTCGTCTGTCTTCATTAGTTCATCGTGGTCTTCTGGGGTCTGTCTCAGGAGATGTGTCTTTACATTGTCAGAGTTGTAGGTTGGGCAAAAAGATTCAGCTACCCTATCCTACTAGCGCATCTGTATCTCAGCGACCTTTTGATTTAGTTCATTCCGATGTTTGGGGTCTGGCTCCTTTCGCTTCGAAAGGGGGCCATCGATACTATATTTTATTCATAGATGATTTTTCTCGATACACTCGGTTGTATTTTATGCGCTCTCGCGGTGAGGTGCTCTCCATATATCAGCGTTTTGTGGCCATGGTCTGTACTCAATATTCTACACCCATTCGTGTGTTTCATGCTGACTCTGCTGGTGAGTATATATCCCAAATGTTGCGCGGTGTTTTTGCTGAGCAGGGTACCCTCGCTCAATTCTCCTGTCCCGGCGCACATGCCCAGAATGGCGTTGCTGAGCGTAAGCATCGCCATCTTCTTGAGACCACTTGTGCCATGATGATTGCTTCTTTCCTTCCGCAACATTTCTGGGCTGAGGCTGTCGCTACGCCGGCTTACCTCATTAATATTCAGCCTTATGGCACTCTACAGGGTGGTATCCCTCTCGAGCGCCTATCTGGTCATTCTCTAGACTACTCCATGCTTCGCTTGTTTGGTTGTGTTTGCTATGTTCTCCTTGCCCCTCGCGAACGCACCAAACTGACCGCTCAGTCTGTTGAGTGTGTCTTCCTTGGATACAGTGATGAGCATAAGAGCTATCGCTGTTGGGACCCCGTTGGTCGTCGGATGCGTATCTCTCGCGATGTCACTTTTGATGAGACGCGCCCTTTCTATCCTCGTCCCACCGCTGGTATTTACCCGGTGGAAGATATCTCTTTTCTTCTTTTTCCTGACACACCTTCTTCTACTCCTATTGCGTCTTCTTCACGACCCATTCTCCCTGATGTCTCTTTTTCGACACCATCCTCCTCTGCTCCGTCTAGTTCTCCCAGTTCTCCTTGTTCTCCGGAGACTTCCTCTGATGTTCCTTCTTCCTCATCGTCGTCTCATGAGTCGTCTTCCTCTAATGAGATCCCTCTACTCGTCCTGTTCGTCAGCGTCGTGCCCCCAACCGTTACTCTCCTAGTTAGTACGGTCTTTTTGTTGCCTCTGAGCCGACTTATTATCGGGATGCTGAGCATCATCCTAAATGGCAGCTGGCCATGGCTGAGGAGATTGCTGCGCTTGAGCGCACTGGCACCTGGGATCTTGTTTCTCCCCCTCCCAGTGTTCGTCCTATCACGTGTAAATGGGTCTATAAAATTAAGACCCGCTCTGATGGTTCTCTTGAGCGCTATAAAGCGCGTCTTGTGGCTCGTGGTTTTCAGCAGGAGCATGGTCGTGACTATGATGAGACCTTTGCTCCTCTGGCGCATATGACCACTATGTGCACTCTTCTTGTTGTCGCTTTTGTTTGTCACTAGTCTGTGTCCCAACTTGATGTTCAGAACGCATTCCTCAATGGTGAGTTAAGTGAGGAGGTTTATATGCAGCCTCCTCCTAGGTATTTTGTTCCCGTTGGGATGGTTTGTCGTCTTCGGCGTTCTCTTTATGGCCTGAAACAGGCCCCTCGTGCCTGGTTCGAGCGCTTTGCCTCTGTGGTGACTGCTGCTGGTTTCTCTCCTAGTGCTCATGATACAGCGCTGTTTGTTCACACTTCTCCTCGTGGACGCACTCTTCTTCTTCTCTATGTTGATGATATGATCATTACTGGTGATGATCCTGTAGGAGTTCGTAGCATGGAAAACAAAAATTTCTACCGCATGCACACAAACAAGCCAAGATCTATCTACTAGATTGTAGCAACGAGTCGATAGAGGAACTCACCCTCGAAGATTCCAACGCGGTTAACGAGAGCAGATTCTCGTGGGTGATGTAGTCGTACACTTGCTGATCTCAAGATCGCGTAGACGATCCTTCCGGCGCTGCGTTCCGGCAGCGCTTCCACAGTCGGTCACACGTTCGGTACTCGATGAATACCTTCCTCTCCCTTGTTCCAGCAGGTAGCGGAGGTTGTAGCACTCTCCTCGTGATTCCGGCAGCATGACGGCGTGGTGACGGAAGTAGAGGGGAGATCCCACAGGGCTTCGCCTAAGCCGAAACGAGTATGGTGGAGTATGAGAGAGGTCCTTGGCGATCTAGGATTTAGAGGCACCAAGGGGTGGGCTTGGCCGGCGGCTAGGGTTTGGGGAAACCCTAGTCGCCGACTTGGAGATCCCTAGGCAGCGGCAACACTTGGAGGTGGTGGCGCCTATGGGCTAGGGTTAGGTGTGTGTGAGGGGTAGGGGGCGCCCTACCCCTCCTTATATAGGTGGGAGGGGCGGTTTGGGAGGAGGGAGTCCTCCTCCAACTCCTCCTCATGGCCGGCGGGTGGAGGGAGTGGGACTTCCTCCCCAGGTAGGTTTCCTACTCTCCCTCCACCAAGCAAACTTCAGATTTGACTTTTTCAAATTGGCGTTTGACTTTAAAACTTGGATTTGATTTCTCTCATCATATTGCCCAGCCAAGTGACCTAGTACATGATACATCATCCGAGACTCCGAACAACATTCGGTCTCTTGCTCATCATGCCATAACTACACAACAACATCGAATCCTTAAGTGTGTCTCCCTACGGTTCGTGAATTATGCGGACATGACCGAGACACTTCTCCGATCAATAACCAATAGAGAAATCTGGAAATTCATATGGCTCCCACATATGTCTACGATTACTTTGCGATCGAATGAACCACTTACATACGATACCAATTTCCCTTTGTCTCACGATAGTTTACTTATCCTAGGTTTTGATCGTCGGTATCTCTGCATACCTAGTTCAACCTCGTTACTGATAAGTACTCTTTTCTCGTTCCCGTGATATGTGATCCCTTGTGAGCCAGTCACATGCTTGCAAGCTAATTGGATGACATTCCACCGAGAGGGCCCAGAGTATATCTATCTGTCATATGGATGGACAAATCCCACTCTTGATCCATGTGCCTCAACCCATACTTTCCGAACACTCAATGCCACCTTTATAGCCACCCAGTTACGGTGTGGTGTTTGATGTCATCAAAGCATCCTTCCGGTGATGGTGATTAACATGATCTCATGGTCGAAGGAATTAGGTTACTATGTATCAGAAAGCATATAGCAAATGAACTATATTAAATGACTTGATTTTTATGCTACGCTTAACTATAGGAGTATGTCCATCATATCATTCTCCTAATGATATGACCTTGTTGTTAATAACATCTCTATGTTCATGATCAGGAAACCATGATCATGTATTAACCAACAAGCTAGTTTAACAAGAGGCTTTACTAGGGACTCTTTTATGTTTACAAATCACACAAGTATTAATGTTTCCGGTTAATACAATTATAGCATGGTATGTAAACATTTATCATAAGCATGAAGATATGATAATAACCACTTTATTATTGCCTCTTGGGCATATCTCCAACAGTCTCCCACTTGCACTAGAGTCAATAATCTAGTTTTCAAACCTTTGTGTATTCAACACCTATGGCTTTCCGGTGTTGTATGTACACGATTTCTAGTGGTCAACTGATTCCCGGATCTGACACTTCCAGGTACATGTGTAATTGCATGTCTTTGCGTCTCTACGCATCACTCATTCTCTAATGAGATGGCTTTGTATAAATTTGGTCCTTTGGTGAGACCTTTAGTTCTTTGGGGTTAAAACATGTTGATAATATTGTCGTACAATATATCTTCATAGTATTATCCCGCTGTGAACTACACCTAGTTTGATAACAAACTACTTGACACAAATGCCCTCTTTAGCTGCTATAATAGCAGTCATATACTTAGCCTTTTGTTGTAGTATCTGTCACAATGTCTTAACTTTGGAACTCATCCAAATCCATCATGGAACTTACTTTCCATTACATTGTGCCACCCTTAGTTTAGATTGAGATAAACTTAATTTGTACTTTGTGACAAAACTAGTATCAATGTAGTACTTTTACAATGAACTAACCATCTATTTGCCACTTCTACAAAAATAATATACTCTTAGTTCTTCCAAAATATCATAAGAATATCCTTACTATCGTCCAATGATCATCTTATAAATCATTCTGGTATATGCTCATAACATTTAGAGCATAGGACATATCTGGATTTGTACATATCACAGTATGATTGATATAAATACTCTTTGTGATTTCATACATCAATAACTTATTCAATACATCATCTATGTACTTTCGGCACAACCATATTAGCGTCTATTGATGCCAAATATTTGGGTTTTGCCTAAGTCTTTCATCGGGATGAAATTCTTAATATGTGTTAATAAAAGATATATCATTTCCAATCCACGATATGTCTTCCACATAATGTATTAGAAACATGTCTTAGCGCTCCCACTTAATTCCTTGCAAATGCAAGCATCTTCATCGTCTCCAACGAATTTAAACTCCTTTAATAGTTTCATCATAGTGAAGATTCCAACTCCACGATGCTTACTTCAACCATTGAAGTTTGCATATGCTTTTAGCATCCTTTGAATTAACAAAACCCTATGGACCGTGTTATGCACATATCCTAGGTAACAATTCTATTAGAAGAACTTGTTTTGTTTATTCAACTACCACATAACAAAATTATATGTAGTGGTTGCTACATTAATCCATCTAGACTAAATATCGCTATGAAAGATCAAATCTTGTCATGGTCAACCCTTGAACATTGTTGTGAACTCTTTCCCAATATGTCGACTATTTCATAGATGTGAAACATCCATGTCTATTTATTTATAGATCCAAACACAACTGTAAGGTCTTACACCTTTCTCGAGGGTCCTTCAAGTTCAAAACTTGATTTCTCGTGTATGGAACTATCACGGATTTTATGGCTTCAAGCCATTTTATGGAGTCAGGGTCCATCATCGCTTCTTTGCATGTAGTCCGTTCATTATTCTTAAATAATGATTCAACCCTCAAATCTTGGTATTTGATTGTTTACTCGACCTACTTGGTTCAATAGAAACTTTGACCTCTGTAACCACAACTTTTGAGGCACGTGAGCCATGAGCATTGTTGCTGCCTCTGGAACACTTTTCAGCGTTGCACAACTTTGCACATATATCTTAAGGTTCTTTTAACCTTATCAAAGTTCTATTGTCCTCCCACTTATCTTTTCACGAAAAATTCCTTCTCAAGAAACTTGACGTTCTAAGCGATAAACACTTTTGTCTTCGATATTATGGAGGAATACTTAACAGTTATTCGAAATAACATACAAAGACAGGTTCATCCGACTTTGGTTGCAAACATCTTTCTTATGCATAGCATACCAATGTTTAAGAAAGGACAACTTGGGTTTTATCCCAAACCATAACTTTATATGGTGTCATTTCAACGGATTATGATGGAGCTCTTTTCAATGGAAAACGATAGTCTCTAAAGCTTTTAATCTTTAAAATATAATGGCAGTTTTATGAATTACACCTTTGATCTTACCATGTCAAACAAGGTTTAATTACATATCTCGAACGCTCCATACTCTTATGGTGTTTCGGGAAATGTAAATCCACGGAACGATTCCTTAAATCTTAGGTATTATGCTAAATTTGTAACTCAAATATCTTCCTTTATGATCTTATCATAAACTATTTATATTCTTGTTACAATGATTTTGCACTTCATCTTGGAAGTTTTTGAACTTTTCAAATGTTTCATACTTCATCCTTATTAAGTAAATATTCATATATTCACTCAAATTTTCGGAGAAAGCATATGAAGTTGAAATCCATCGCTCTTGACTACACATAATGGACTTC
Source organism: Avena atlantica (assembly GCA_910589765.1). Taxonomy (NCBI): domain Eukaryota; kingdom Viridiplantae; phylum Streptophyta; class Magnoliopsida; order Poales; family Poaceae; genus Avena; species Avena atlantica. The sequence continues at coordinate 369,746,221 of OU342738.1, forward strand.
ATACAACAATATGTAGAAGTTCCAATAAGCTAGTCATTCGTTCCCTTTTGGCCTATGAACAAAGTTTTAATTATCTCTAGGAAAGTTTCACAAGCGTCATTTGATCAAAAATCAAAAAGACTCCAAAATTCCATCCACATGGAGTTTCTTCATGTTTTCTTTCCAATATAATTTAAACGGTGATGTCACTTCCTAAGTGATCTTTCAATCAATTTGTCTTTCGACATTTTTAGCACTAGTTTTATGGATGTGATTTCTCCAACGAGATTTGTAAATCATCCATATTTTATGGATTACGGCAATTATTTGAACAACCCTTCTGTTCTCATAATACCTGATAAAACAAATCTTGAAGGCAAGCTTTGATGTTAAACGAGTAACACAATAATCCTTTATTTGTTCTCGATGAACATCATCACATATTCTTTTGCTAGTTACTTAGGCCATTGTAGTTCATGAGTTCTGTTGTTTTGTATGACGATTCATGCCAACAAATTCAGTATCCAATACTTAAGAACCACATTATTTAACAAGCAAACAATACAGCCATAACATGTATATCCTCTATATACTTAAGCTAAACAATTATAGTCTTTTCTTTTCTGCCATATATTTATGAGATTCTCTTTCAGTATTTCCTTTTTCTGTTTGAAAGAATCTATCAACATCAATAGTGGAACCATACACATGACACATAGTCCAAAGTGTGTATAGTAAAATACCAATGTCTTTGGACTTGCACTTTGAAGTAGATCAAATGTTTGGTGTTCTTTCAAATTCCTTTCTTTAGTAATCTCTTGGTGTAGTAAACATTTTACCTACATCAAATATTCACCCTTATCATGGAATTTATTCATGATCAAGCTACTTTAGCTTATAACGGTGAATCATGAGTATAATGTTGCTCTCCAAAACCATTTAGAGGATTAGGACAACTAGTGTCTCCAACCTTTTGTAAATTCTCATCAAATATGAGAACATAAACTTTGCCATATTATACTATATCATGTTGTAACCAAAAACATCATTTATGATATCGCAATATCTTCCATGCATGATGGTTTCTGAAACAACTCTTTCAACTCCTATATTACCTTGATATTGAAACTATCTTTCGAATATCAAGAATCATGGAGATAAACATGATACTTATATACTAACACTTGGAATTGTTACTCTTGATTTAATACCAACTATTAAACTTCACAGAGTAATCGAAACTACTAAAAGTTTGCAATGGGACTTTTAAACTTTAGATTAACACTTCAAAACAATACGATACCAGTTCGTAAAGTAACTAACCAGAATTCTATAGTTATATCATCTCAATTATCACTAAGCGCAAGGTGGTAAACGGATGCCAATGACTACAACAACTATGCAAATTCACTTTGATTTAATTTATGATAAATAGTGTTCAAATTTTAATCAATTGCTGTTGAACTCCCACTCAAAACAATATCCCTCACATTGTTTTAGTGATCACACAAACCAAATCCACCACATCAAAACCGATCGTCACGAGAGTTGATGTAGCTTCAATGGCGAACAATCAACATGTTCATCATATCTACTATATGACTCATGCTTTACCTTTCGGTGATCCGTGTTCCGAGACAATGTCTGTACATGCTAGGCTCGTCAAGATCAAACCTTAGCTTCCGCATGAGCAAATCTGGCTTGCTCACGTTGTATACACTCGTAGAATCTAACACACCCAATCATCACGTGATGCATCGAAACAACGAGCTTTAGCAACGGTGCTTACTAAGGATGAACACTTTAAAACTTGAAATTGTGTGCTTGAGGGATCATCTTATAATGCTACCGTTGTGAACTAAGCAATACAAGATGCATAAAAGGATTAACATCACATGCAATTCACAATATGTGATATGATATGGCCTTTCTTCTTGTGCTTCCGATCTCCATCTTCAAGCACTAACATGATCTCCATCATCACCGGTATGGCGTCAAGGTCAATGGCGCCGCTTCATGGTTGTCTTCCACCAGCATCAACTATTACAACTACTTTGAATATACACGCGGGTCTTAACGGAATTATAAAACAACCATATGGCTCCTGCCGGTTGCCAACTTACAATAAGGAACATTGCATACATCATATATAATCACAATCATAGCCATATCACATCACAACACACCCCTGCAAAACAAAGTTAGACGCCTCTAATTTTCTTTGCATGTTTTACGTGGTTTGGGGCTTTCAATAAGTGTCGTTCTAACTTACGAACAAGAACCACAACGTTGATACTAGTATTGTCAATCACCCGTTGTAAATTGAATCTTAACTATGTTGGGAGAAACAGGCACCCGCAAAGCCACTTATGCAATACAAGTTGCATATCAAGCGTGGAGCAAGTCTCATGAACGATGTCATGTAAGGTTAGCCCGGGCCGCTTCAACCCACCATCCCGCAAGATGCAAAGTACACAAGAAGCAATCGACAACAAAAGCATCAATGCCCACAATGACCATTGTGTTATACTCGTGCAACAGATCTACATATAGACACGGCTCTGATACCACTGTAGGGGTTCGTAGCATGGAAAACAAAATTTTCTACCGCATGCACACAAACAAGCTAAGATCTATCTACTAGATTGTAGCAACGAGTCGATAGAGGAACTCACCTCGAAGATTCCAAAGCGGTTAACAAGAGCAGATTCTCGTGGGTGGTGTAGTCGTACACTTGCTGATCTCAAGATCGCGTAGACGATCCTTCTGGCGCTGCGTTCTGGCAGCGCTTCCGCAGTCGGTCACATGTTCGGTACTCAAAAAATACCTTCCTCTCCTTTGTTCCAGCAGGCAGTGGAGGTTGTAGCACTCTCCTCGTGATTCCGGCAGCACGACGGCGTGGTGACGGAAGTAGAGGGGAGATCCCGCAGGGCTTCGCCTAAGCAGGAGCGAGTATGGTGGAGTATGAGAGAGGGCCTTGGCGATCTAGGGTTTAGAGGCACCAAGGGGTGGGCTTGGCCGGCGGCTAGGGTTTGGGGAACCCTAGTCGGCGACTTGGAGATCCCTAGGCGGCAGCAGCACTTGGAGGTGGTGGCGCCTATGGGCTAGGGTTAGGTGTGTTTGAGGGGTAGGGGCGCCCTACCCCTCCTTATATAGGTGGGAGGGGGCGGTTTGGGAGGAGGGATTCCTCTTACAACTCCTCCTCATGGCCGGCGGGTGGAGGGAGTGGGACTTACTCCCCAAGTAGGTTTCCTACTCTCCCTCCACCAAGCAAACTTCAGATTTGACTTTTTCAAATTGGCGTTTGATTTTCAAACTTGGATTTGATTTCTCTCATCATATTGCCCAGCCAAGTGACCTAGTACATGATGCAACCATTCCACATTGTCATGACACATCCATGTACCCTTCCCCCTCCGGAGTGTCGGACCTTCCAGACCCTTCTAGAACATTCCTGGTGAAAACACCGGAATCATTTCCGAACTCCGAAACAGGACTTTCCTTATATGAATCTTATTCTCTGGACCATTCCAGATCTCCTCGTGATATCCCAGATCCCATCCGAGACTCCGAACAACATTCGGTCTCTTGCTCATCATTCCATAACTACACAACAATATCGAATCCTTAAGTGTGTCTCCCTACGGTTCGTGAATTATGCGGACATGATCGAGACACTTCTCCGATCAATAACCAATAGAGGAATCTGGAAATTCATATGACTCCCACATATTTCTACGATTACTTTGCGATCGAATGAACCACTTACATACGATACCAATTTCCCTTTGTCTCACGATAGTTTACTTATCCGAGGTTTTGATCGTCGGTATCTCTGCATACGTAGTTCAACCTCGTTACTGATAAGTACTCTTTTCTTGTTCCCGTGATATGTGATCCCTTGTGAGCCAGTCACATGCTTGCAAGCTAATTGGATGACATTCCACCGAGAGGGCCCAGAGTATATCTATCCGCCATATGGATGGACAAATCCCACTATTGATCCATTTGCCTCAACCCATACTTTCCGAACACTCAATGCCACCTTTATAGCCACCCAGTTACGGTGTGGTGTTTGATGTCATCAAAGCATCCTTCCGGTGATGGTGATTAACATGATCTCATGGTCGAAGGAATTAGGTTACTATGTATCAGAAAGCATATAGCAAATAAACTATATTAAATGACTTGATCTTTATGCTACGCTTAACTATAGGAGTATGTCCATCATATCATTCTCCTAATGATATTACCCTGTTGTTAATAACATCTCTATGTTCATGATCAGGAAACCATGATCATATATTAACCAACAAGCTAGTTTAACAAGAGGCTTTACTAGGGACTCTTTTATGTTTACAAATCACACAAGTATTAATGTTTCCGGTTAATAAAATTATAGCATGGTATGTAAATATTTATCATAAGCATGAAGATATGATAATAACCACTTTATTATTGCCTCTTGGGCATATCTCCAATAGATCCTAAGTATATCGTCTTTGTTAAGGCTCGGCTTCATGATCAGTTTCTTATGACTGATCTTGGTCCTCTTCGATATTTTCTTGGGATTGAGGTTTCCTCCACTTTTGATGGCTTTTTCATCTCCCAGAAAAAGTATATTGAGGATCTTCTTGCTCGTGCTGCTCTTGGGGATGAGCGCACTGTTGAGACCCCTATGGAGCTTAATGTTAAGTTTCTCCCTACTGATGGTGATCCTTTTCCTGATCCGACGCGTTATCGCCATCTTGTTGGGAGTCTTGTTTATCTTGCTGTCACTCGTCCTGACATATCTTATCTTGTTCATATTCTGAGTCGGTTTGTTTCCGCTCCTATCAATGTTCACTATAGTCATCTTCTCTGTGTTCTTCGTTATCTTCGTGGCACGATGACTCGTCGCCTTTTCTTTCCTCGTTCCAGCTCCCTCCAACTCTAGTGCTATTCGGACGCTACGTGGGCGAGTGATCCTACGGATCGCCGTTCACTTGATGCTTACCGTGTGTTTCTTGGTGGTTCGCTCATTGCTTGGAAGACGAAGAAACAGACAACGGTTTCCCGTTCGAGTGTTAAGGCTGAGTTGCATGCTATGGCCTTGTTGACTGCTGAGGTGACCTGGTTACGGTGGTTGCTTGCGGATTTTGGGGTCTCTATTACCACACTCACTCTGGTTTTATCTGACAGTACATGTGCTATTAGTATTGCACGTGATTCGGTCAAGCATGAGCTTACCAAGCATATTGGTGTTGATGCTTTCTATACACGTGCACAGGTGCAGGCTCAGGGCGCTTCAGTATGTGCCTTCAGAGTTACAGTTGGCGGATTTCTTTACGAAGGCACAAACCATTGCGCAGCATAATTTATTTCTCTCCAAACTCAGTGTTGTGGAGTCACCGTTAGTTTGAGGGGGGTGTTAAATGCATATTTGTATATTGTATATCCCCACTTGTTAGGGGGTTTTCCTGCATATTTCCACATGTACATGTACTATATGTTGTGGCCTTTGTCCCCTGAGAAATATATGTTGCATATTCCTAACAGAGTCGTTGTTGTGAGCGGGGTGGGCGGGTGGTGCTGCTAGGGGCAACCGGCAGCACATCAAGGTTGGTGACGGTGTTAGAGGCACTAATGTGAGCGAGGTGGTTGGTGGTGTTACAAGGAGCAACACCGGCAGTCGATGTTGCAAAGTCATGGTGGAGATGCTATGGGTGGTGGTCGGCGGAGCTACATGCAGCAGTGGTTGATGATGCGAAGTCATGTCGAAGATGCTACATATTGTGGTCATCTGAGTTGCATGCCGCAGTGGTCGATGCTACAAAGTTACGATGGGGATTCTACGGGCTATTCATGGCGTTGCTAGCGGTCATTCATGTCAATGCTACAGGCTGTCATCGGTGGTGCTTGCAATGGTTCTGTGTTTTTGCATTATATATTTTTAGATTTGCATCATAGGAAGAATTTTTTGCAACAAATATTCTGGGATTTTGCATCATAAAAGACTCATTGGAGGCTTTGTGAAAGGATTTTGTACATTTTAACCACTTTAGCAACGATATTACAATAGCATCAAATTTTTGCTACACGATCTATCAATAGGATTTTTTTTACACCATTATACCGTTGCGCTCGTTACAAAAGCATATTCAGCGGACGTTTCGATCAGATTGTTGGCGACCGCATGTAACGACCACGTCTTTTAGTTAGTGCATTTGGCGCCCTGAGCGTGTATGTACTGGATAGCGGGAGTTCTCTACAGATTAGGAATCGGAAATTTGGTTACCTAGCTGAAATGAAATGCTAAAATTTAAAATACTTTATAGATCAAACCATTCGACCAAATTAGTATCAGTTTTCACCGGTAAACTAGTCATGACGATAGCTTTGAAACTAGATCTCATGTTGATATGTTCTGGCAACTTTTTTTCAGAACAAAAGTTATCTAACCGTAACACGTGAGTTATCTAGACTATAACATGTTATGTGAAGACTATTTTGCATACATATAAGAAAAATACTCGATGATCGTTTCGAGAATTACATAACTTGACAGGTGTTTCGACAACCTACACGAGTGATGTCCCGCGTGCATAGGGTGTCAAGTGAGATGCACAAAAATCCCACCTTTAGTTCATTTGCCCAAATCTACTTCAAATGACTAAATATAGGATTTTGGTGGAATTCCACTTAACACCCTACGCGTGCATGCTACAGTTACATAACATAGAAACTTTTATCCTAAAAGTTACTCATCAGTAATATTAGAGTTATCCACATTTTAGTGTTTTAGCATGCAAGTTATCCACCACTAAAAAATCATAGAAAAATATAAAATTTATATAATGAGTATATTTTATAGAGTGGATAACTTATATACTACGAGGATAACTCACATGTTAGGAGTGGATAATTTTTTATCAAAATTTATCCATCGATAACACAAGAGTTATCCAGACTACTCTAAAAATTTATCCACGGATAGAATATAAAAGTTATTCTAGCGGCTTGATTTCGTCGCTCATCTCCGCTCTCGCGGCGTACAGACGTCTCAACCTCGAAAAGCTATCGCGTCAAACTACAAGCATAATTTCTTTAAAAAAACTAAATCTTAAAAAAATTAAATATGATATACTAAATGATTTTATGCCTCACTCACCCACCATCCCAAGTCATAGTAAACAACGCTAACGCACAACCAATAGTCTAGCTGTTCTACTTCATCGTCAGTCGCCGCTACTACGACGTACGGGTGTCAAAGCCTCGAAAGTTGTTAAGGTATCAAGTATTCATCCCTAACACTTAGCCTATCACGTTCTAATTAAACTCGCTCAACATGTATGCGAACGTCTATATCCAATACTTTTACATGGTAGATAACGTATGTGTTACTGGGTGAATAACTTACATACTCCCTCCGAGTTCGGTTTATTAGGCACGCGCGTAGTTTAAGAACAACTTTGACCAATAATTTTGGTTAACAAATTTTACATAATATGTCATAAAAATTATACCATTGGATTAATCTTTAAAAATACTTTAAAATGGTATAGTTTTTAGAACATATATTACATATTTTATTGGTCAAAGATTTTCTTAAACTGTGTGTGTGCCTAATAAACTGGACCAGAGGAAGTATTATGCATGGATAACTAATGTGTGTTATAGGTGGATAACTTTTTGGTTTGGATTTTTTCATCGAAACATATCAACATGGGAGCTAGTTTTAAAAATCTTGTCCAACGGTGAAAACGAATCCTAAATCGGACAAATGGTTCAAGCTATAAAATATTTTAAATTTTCATATTTCTGTATTTAATGTTGACGATGTTAGCATACTCGGTTTTAGTGCATGTATGCAACTAGTAGAGAAACTACGAGCAAATCCCGCAAACTGTGTATGAATAAGTATCCATTTACTCGCGATCCAACGGCCCACGCGCGTCCGCATCTGGGTACGGACGCCCGTTGTCTAGATTTGCAGTTTTTCTTTTGATTGCGGTTGAATTTTTTTTTACTACAATGAAGTTGAAAATAGGAGTATATTTGGTACTTCCTCTAGTCTATATTAATGTCCTCAACTGTATCTAAATTCGTATATATCTAGTTAGTATTTAGTCTAGATGCAGACTAAATTAAAAACATTAATATGGACTAGAGAAAATATAATAAACCATGAGGTAGGATGGGGTGGACTATCGATCAGAAAAGTCGGGGGCTCGCAGGAAATGTCACCGGGAACGTCTTCCTTTGCATGAGTAACGGCATGACCACATTTTGCTCAAAAATTTAAAAGTAACGGCTTGCGCTTGACCACATAGTATGAGTTACTTGTTGACTATTCAAGCATTCGTGTCTGAAACTGACTTAATTAAAACCGGTGTCCTTCAAAAGCAACAAAGTTGACTTTTTTTCTTTGACATGCAACAAAGTTGACTGTTCATCCAACTATATTAACAAAAAGTTGGTTTAATGGGTGGGAAGACATGGAGCACGTGACTAGGTAGCAAGGTTTTTTAAAAAATAGTAACCTTTGTATAAAAATAAGTGACTCACGTTTATCTAGATTCGCGTGTATAATCTGAGTCAATTATTTTTTTACGATAGGAACATTTAGAAGTTTCAAATAATTTAAAAAAAATCAAAGATGCATACACATGTTTTCTGTGAATCTATATTTTTTCTTGATTATTATGTTGTATTTATATTTTTCAAAAAGATAAGTGTAAAAGAATTTAATATTGTGATTTCTTTAAATGGCTACCTATAGCTCGAGCTCTACTTGATTCTTTTTTTAAATGGTATTAAAAAGTTTAAACAATTCTGATATTTTTGATCAAATGCTAATAGATGCTTTCTGCGAACCTATAATATTTTGTTCAATATTACATTGTATTGTGACATACGACAGAAATGTGGCTCTAAATAGGAAAAAAACTCGATTTGGTCTTTAAATTTAATTATTTATACATGTGACATTTTGAAAATAGAATATAGTGAAACTTTAAATGTGCATATTAGACATCTATATGCACTTATATATTTCTTCAAAACATTTTGAAGTGTTGAAGATTGAATATTAATATTTTGAAGTGGAAAAGATTGAATATTTTGTTTTTTATGGATATCTATAGCCCGAGCTGCATTTGATATTTATGAAGTTTTGTGTTTGCTGCTCGTCTACAAGAAAAATATGTTTTGTGTGAAATGATTAAAAGTTTGGAGATGTCAATGTGGGTAAAAAAATTATGCTCAATAACAAGATGAGGGTAAAATTCTTCATTTAAATACCCCCACATAACCAAAGCTTATTTAGTAGGAAGAGATAGTTTCAAATCAAATAGATTGAAACAATAATTGCTCGTCAAACCAAACTTTGTGTAGCACATATAATGGGAAAATATGGTGTAGTACCCATTGTATGGAACAAAACCCATGAGATGAACATGTGATTTGACCCTCTTCAAAAAGTATAAATTTTAAAATGCAAGAAAAATGTACAATTGAGATTATTAGGAAAGCAAAGGAGAGTTCACAACATACTTAGTTTTATGTTAAAACTGGCTTCCAATTGGTCAGGAAAGCGTAAGAATCGGGGTATGAAATTGCCTTGAATAGTTGGTCTATGTTTAATAATTTCCATCGTTTTGGCATATCAATGCTACTTTACCTTTTCTAATTTATTTTTCTACCCAATGTTGATCAAACTGTGGAAAGCCAAAACTTCAACTAAAATGTTGACTAGAAAATCCTTGGTAGGCCAATATTTGGGCAAAAACAAAACACACCCTTACCCTTATTTTACAAGTATTAGAGCATGTCGTTGGTGCCCAAATTTGCTCTAGCAAATATTTGGCATCCTCTATAATATTTTGGATTAAAGTAAAATAGTATATGATGAGAGTTGACAAGATTTGTTACACACCCCAAATTTTAGCAACCAACCAAAGTGCACCATATGGATAAGAGTCAACAGGATAAACTCAACTACGCATCATCTATATGATGTGGAACGCCTGAAAAGAGCAGAACCTATTGTTGTGGATATACCAAATAGGTATACCTACGGCATAGTCTCATACCGGCAAGCCCAGGTGGCCCACAATTGGTGGTTAGGCCTATTTCATAGCTGGGAGGCCAATTGCTGATAGACAAGACGAAGGTCTAGCAGCGATAAATGAAGGCGACGTGCCACCGCCTAAGATGAAAGCCGGCGCCTTGGAGAACACGAAGACTAGTTAGTGCTGGTCTAGGACTCTGTAACCGTATCCGGCTGGAACTCTCCTTGTAACCCTAGGTCATGGCGCCCTTATAAGCCAGCCTACGGGAGCCTATAGGGCATAACAATAGACACAATCTCATAGAGAAGTGCATAGCACTACTCGCACACAGTGAATCCCACAATCCATGTATCTCGGCGTATTGTCATTATAGTGATTTATAGCAGGAGTAGGATCTCGCCACCGTCGTGAGATCTGAACCTGGATAAACAGTGTCAGGCCGTCCTGGACGCTCTCCGTCTTCCCCCATGTCTCTAAACTCGTCGTTGGGATACCCCTCTGGCGTACGTGTCGGCAATACCACGACACCTACACATCTGTGTAAGTAGAAGTATGGCGTATGTGAGGTTGATGTCTATGCACGCTTCTATTCTTATAGACAGTGTTGAGCCTCCAAGTGCAGATGTTTGTAGAACAGCAGCAAGTTTCCCTTAAGTTTATCACCCAAGGTTTATCGAACTCGGGGAGGAAGTGGTCAAAGGTATCTCTCTCAAGCAACCCTGCAATCAAGATACAAGAAGTCTCTTGTGTCCCCAACACACCCAATACACTTGTCAGGTGTATAGGTGCACTAGTTCGGCGAAGAGATAGTGAAATACAAGTGATATGGATGATTATAAGACAATGGTGCCAGAAAAGAGATTGACGTGAGGAAGAGACTCAAGGCAATCTGAAATAAAGATGGAAGCAAGAAAACATGTAGCAGGACTAGTTGTAAACGGTGTTTCAATACTTAGAAACAAGGCCTATGGATCATACTTTCACTAGTGGACACTCTCATATAAATATCTTCTTTTCATGATACTACTCTGAACTACTCTCCTGTTGGACTACTCTAATCCACGGTAGGGCTATAAAAGCACACCTCAAAGTTCGCATTTCTCATCTAGATAACCCCACACTGTCACCTTGAGCGCTAGATGGTTCCAACAAACACCACAATTTCATAGAGACAACCAACTCAAAATATAACTCATGATAAGTATCCATGTAATCTTTAGCCTAAGTGCCACATTGTGTGCACACTGCCACCTTCACGCATGTGGGGATAGCCGAAGATTAATTAAAGCACTTGTGTAGCAGAGTAGATCTACTTGATTACAAAGCTCATGACCATAATTAGATCACACATAGAGAGAGAGATGAACACGTAGATACCAGTAGAGCCCTTAGCCTCGAGGGAGAACTACTCCCTCCTCATCATGGGAGTTAGCAACGGTGATGGAGATGGTGGTGGAGATTGATGGAGATGGCTCCGGGAGCAATTCCCCGTCCTAGCAGGGTGCCGGAACAGAGACTTCTGTCCCCAGAATCTCCTCTTTGGTGGCAGCGGCGCTGCAGACCTTTTCGTGGATTTCTGCCCCTGTTAGGGTTTACATCTCGGGGAGACGTATAAATAGGCAAAAGGGCAAGGTCGATGGAGGACCAGGGGGCCCACACCATGTGGCCGCGCGGCCAGGGGCCGGTGCCACCGTATGGTGTGGCCGCCCTGGTGCCATCCTCCATCTCTCCTCCGGGCTCCGTGTCGTGTCGGGTAAAATATCGACTTTGGCTTTTGTTCCGTCCAATTCCAAGAATATTTCTTTTCTAGATTTTCTGAAACCAAAAATAGCAGAAAACAGGCAACTGGCACTACGACATCTTGTTAATAGGTTTGTTCCAGGAAATGTATAAAAATACCTCAAAGTGTAGACAAAGCATAGCAAAGTTGATACTAAACAAGCATGGAACATCAAAAATTATAGATACGTTTACGACGTATCAAGCATCCCCAAGCTTAACTCCTCCTCGTCCTCAAGTAGCTAAGTGATAAAAAGAATAATTTTTGAGGTGACATGCACCATCACAATCTTGATCAAACCATTTGTAAAGCATTGAAAGCTAGGATCAAAGTACTCTAAACATGAGCATGAAAGAAGAAGTTCTAACAATAAGACATAGTAACTTATGCAACATGAAAGGATACAAACAAAAATCATGAATAACAATGCATTGAAAGACGTTTGTTTGTTTCACATATAGAAAATATAGCATAGTGGCATTCAGCTTGTCCCTCATGGAGTAGCAAAACATAAATGCATAGGACACCTTCAAAGTTCATAAGGGTGACTAGATACAAATAGTTCAAGAACAAGTAATATCAACATTATGAATCAATCAATAAGTTTTGGGATAATTCACATAAAACTAAGAATGACAACTTTGCTCTCTTAATTGGTGCATAAAGATAGAAGGTGGAGACTCAATATAAAAGTGGGAAGAAAGGCCCTTCATAAATGGAAGCAGGGATTTCAAGTTTCATAAAGAGCTTCCAAAAATTATGGTACTTGTTAGCTTTCAGCTCTGATTGCCCCTATCATAAGCATCTTGAAGTGATTAAGGTTAAAGTGAAACAAATATGGAGTATATGCTTGACAAATCATAAGTTGGCAATCGCATGTCGCTTGAGTACGAGGGTCATTCCTCATGTTACTCAACTTTAGTTATCGGTAAGTTCCTGTCATTGTAAGTATATGTGTATCATAAAGAACCACCAACGGGGTACCCCTTGCCCATGACACTGGAGCTATCACATATGAAAATGACAAGGCAACAGATAGTGAGCATCTCAGCAATCCTTTTATTTACCATGATCATGGTGCATATATTTTTTCTCTTATCTTTTTTTCTATTTTTTCTGAGGAGTTGATACGTCCAATTTGAATCACCATTATATATCACAATTTGCCTCTATTCATTGATATATTTCTTATTAAGAGGTGTTACTTATGTCTTTTCATCTGTTTTTGCATGTTGGATGATTCTTGGAGGATGGACTGCCGGAGTCAGGATTCTGATGGAAAAAGAGGTGTTTTGATGAAATTTCGCGAAGATCAGAAAAATACCAGGAAAACTATGGAAAATCATATTTTCCCAGAAGACGAAGAATGCCAGAAGGGGAGGCGGAGATGGGCCACAGGGTCCCACACACCCCAGGCGCGGGCCACCCCTAGGTCGCGCCTACAGGGGTGTGGCCCACCTCTAGCTCCGCCCTCTTGCCTATATCTTCCCCTCGAAACCCTAATACACGGAGAGCGGCGATAGAAATATTTCGCTGCCTCTGCGGGGCGAAAAACACCGAAAGAGAAAGAGCTCTTCGGCAGACAGATTTCTGCCGAGGAAATTCCTTCCCGGAGAGGGGAGATCGTCGCCATCAACACCATCGTCAAGCTAGACTTCATCGGGATCATCATCATCATCCACACCATCATCTCCACCAACACCATCATCACCACTCCATCCCGTTGTAACATTTGTGTTGAATACTTGCATAGTTCGTAGGGTAAACTTTCCCGGTGTTGATTACTATTGTAGTTGATGCTTATGAGTGGAACCATTGGATTATTGTTTATGTTCAGATTGTTATCCATCACCATATCATATTTGATCTTGATCCATATGATGTCTTGTGAGTAGTTCGTTTAGTTCTTGAGGACATGGGAGAAGTCATGTTGTTAGTAGTGGATTTGTGTTGAGATATTATTCAATGGTTTAGTATTTAAGTTGTGGTGCTATTTTTGTAGTGGTGTCTGATGGCGCCCAGTACTGTCGTGGGACGCTTCATTGGAAACCCCAAGAGCAAGGTGTGATGAACACAGCAGCAAGTTTTCCCTCAGTAAGAAACCAAGGTTATCGAACCAGTAGGAGGAAGGAAACGTCTCAAAGGTGTTGCAAGCAACGTGGAAACCTGCACAACACAAACTCAAGACTTTGCCCCAACGAATCAGTGAGGTTGTCAAGCTCACCGGTTTGCTTTAACAAAGGATTAACTGTATGGTGTGGAAGGTGATGAAAGGTTTGCAGTAAGTAAACAGTGGAAGATGTATCAATGGTAAAGATTGGACCGGGGTCCATAGCTCACTAGAGGTGCTCTCCTTAGATAAACAACATGGCATGAAGGGTAAACAAATTACAGCAGGGCAATTGACAGGAACTGAGCAAGGCATAACAATGCAATACCAGACAAAAAGATCCTATGAGATTCGATTGGGCAATACAACAATATACATAGACCGCCATCCAACTGCATCTATGACTAGAAGTCCACCTTTGGGTTATCATCCGAACCCCCTCTAGTATTAAGTTGCAAGCAACAGACAACTGCTTTAAGCAAAGTGTGTAAGGTAAACAATCCACTTGTTCCATGAACAAGAGACCGTTGTTTTCTCCCTAGTGGCAACAACATATCTACAACCGAAGAGATTTCTGTCACTTCCATTGGAAACTAGAGGCATGAACCCACTATCGAGCATAAATACCCCCTCTTGGAGTCACTACCAACTACTTGGCTAAGATAGCTACTAACAACGGAGAGCATGCAAGATCACAAACAACACAGACATGATAGTATCAAATAGACAAAACCATTAATCAATCTGACAAAGTAATCTCAATATCCATCGGATCCCCGCAAACACAACATGCATGATTACAAATAGATTAGATCTTGATCATGAACAGAGCTCACAAGATCTATACATGAAAGCATAAGGAGGAGATACAACCATCTAGCTACTACATGGACCCATAGTCCAAGGTGGAACTACTCATGCATCATACCGGAGAAGAAGGCCTCCGGGATGATCTCCCCTCCGACAGGTTGCTGGGAAGATCTTAAGATCCCCCCGATCTAGGGACGGCGACTACAGACCGATTCGTGGAGTTTTGATCGGGTGCCTAGGGTTTCTGCATCGGGGGCTTATTATAAGAGAGGAGGCGAGGCAGGGGTGCCCAGGGGGCCCACACCCTGCCTAGGCGCGGGCCAGGCTTGGCCGCTCCTGGGGGGTGTGGACGTCCTGTGGCGCCTCTCCGTCTCCCCTCTGGACTTCGTGTCGCCCACGGTAAAATATTGACTTTGGCTTTTGTCCCGTCCAATTCCGAGAATATTGATTTTCTACCTTTCTGGAACCAAAAATAGAAGAAACTAGGCAACTGACACTATGGCAACTTGTTAATAGGTTAGTTCCAGAAAAGATATAAAACACCTCAAAGTGTAGACAAAGCAAAGCAAAGTAGATACTAAACAAGCATGGGACATCAAAAATTATAGATACATTTTTAACGTATCAGTGTCATGTGAACGTCGACTACATGATACTTCACCATTTATGGGCCTAGGGAAATGCATTGTGTATTTGGCTACTAATTGTGGGGTTGCCGGAGTGACAGAAACCTGAACTCCCGTTAGGACACCATTGCACAAGGGAGCGTAGGATCTCAGAGTTTAAGGCTATGGTTAGGTTTATACCTTAATTGCTTTCCTGTAGTTGCGGATGCTTGCAGGGGGTTTAATCACAAGTATGTATTAGTCCAAGTAAGGTCGGTACATTAGCACAGGTTCACCCACACAACACTTACAACACCAAAGAAGGGTACTCAGCTATTTGAAGCGAAAGCACTTAACAGAATTCACATGTGTCCTCGAGAACGTTTGGTCCTTATAAGTACCGGGTTGTACTTTGCTAAGAAAGGATTGGGCCACTTGATACAATTGTTCGTTTTCTTTATTACTTGCACTTTATTTCTTTGCTATATCAGAAAACCCCTAAAAATCCGTTTGCTAAGTATTTACAGAGATTTCCTGCTCCATACCACTAGTCAACACCTTCTGCTCCTCGTTGGGATCGACACTCCTATTTATTGAAAGTACTACGATACACCCCCTATACTTGTGGGTCATCAAGACTATTTTCTGGCGCCGTTGCCGGGGAGTGAAGCGCTGTTGAAGAGTGGAACTGGTAAAGGAAACTTCTACTGTGAGTATTGTTTTTTTATTTCTATTTCTTACTTTGTTTCCAATATGGATAACCCACTTGGTTTTCTGTTTGGGAAAACTCCTACCACTATTAGGGTAGTATATGAAACACCATCTGTTGAGATAGATCCTTTTAAGATACCTACAAGTATTGTTGATCGTGTTATGGATAATTATTATTTAGGGGATGGAACTGTCCACCCAGGTGATCACTTGCTTTTTATCCATGAATTATGCGGGTTGTTTAAGTGTGCAGGTATCACAACTGAACATGTGAAGAAGAAGTTACTCTCCATATCCTTGAAAGGAAGAGCTGAAGAATGGTATAAGCTGTTGAATAATGGACAATCCATGGAATGGGAGGAAATAGTACCTCTCTTTTATTCTAAATTCTATCCTCCTAGTGAGATTCATAAGGATAGGAATCTGATATATAACTTTTGGCCTTGTGATGGAGAGAGTACAACTCAATCTTGGGGGAGATTGAAGTTACTAATGATTAAATGTCCTATTCATGAACTCCCTAACAATATTATTATCAATAAATTTTATGCTAGGATTTCTCTTCATGATAAAGATTTACTAGATGCTTCATGTGCTAGATCATTCACACGTATGAAGGAAGAAGCTAAATGGGATCTCCTAGACCGTATTCAGGAGAACACTGAAGCTTGGGAGAATGACAAATGAAGAAAGTCAGGTATAAACTATGATTATGAATGTATTAAATCATTTATGGGAACTGGTGACTTCCGTGATATTTAGTACTGAGTATGGTCTTGATGTTCAAGTTCTTGCAAAATGTTTTAACGCCTTTGCCTCTTATATTGAAATTCCCAAAAAGGAGTCGGACAAGTACCATGCTCCTTGTAAAGACATTGTTACCCATGTTCCTGCTAGCGTTGAAGTTTGTACTATTGATCATATTTTGCCTGAGCCTTATGTCAAGAAAATCCCTTTTCCAGCTAAGGTAAAGGAACATTCTATCGTAGATAATGTGGTTAGAAAAAGTGTAAAGAAAACTGTGGAACCTGATGAGCAAATAAATATTGAACCTGTGGTAGATATTGTGAAAGATCTTGTCACTAAAAATTTAGAGGATGAGCACATTGTCTTATGTGAAGATGCTTCTAATATTGTCTCTCATCCTAGAAAAGCTAGAAAGGCTAGTGTCCCTGTGCTTTGTGTGAGAATTGGTGATCATTGCTATTATGGTTTATGTGATATTGGTGCTAGTTCTAGTGTTATTCCTTATGAGCTTACAGGGAAATTGTGCATGAAATTGGTCCTTGTGAGCTTGAGGATATTGATGTGGTTATTCACCTTGCTAATAGAGAGACAGTCTGTCCCATTGGCATTGTAAGAGATGTGGAGGTTCTTTGTGGTAAGATTAAATATCCTGCTGATTTGCTAGTACTTGGTTCTAAATCTAGTAAAACATGTCCTATTATCTTTGGTAGACCCTTCTTGAATACTTGTGGGGCTATCATAGATTGTACGAAGGAAAAAGTTTTGACTAAATTTAATGGAGAGTCTTATGAGTTTATTTTTTCCAAATTTTCTAAAACTCCTTATGAAAATGAACTGTCTAATGAGGATTTCAGGGTTGAACAACTTTCTGCCATTTCTCTTGCTCCTAACAATGGCTTGGAACAGTTTATGGAAGATCATGAAAGTGAGGTCTTCATGAAGGAAAGAAATGATATTGACGAGGTTTTCCTTCGCCAGCCTGAATTGCTTAAGCATAATCTACATGTGGGAGATTTGGGTACCACACTACCACCTAAAGGGGATCCTGTTTTCAAATTAAAACCTTTACCTGATGATCTTAAATATGCTTATCTAGATGATAAGAAAGTATATACTGTTATTATTAGTTCTAAACTTTCAGGAAAGGAAGAAGAAAGGTTATTGGAAATATTGAAGAAACACCGAGGAGCGATGGGCTATACTCTTGATGATTTAAAAGGAATTTCTCCTACTATATGTCAGCATGCTATTAATATAGAACCTGATGCAAACCAGTTGTTGAGCACCAACGCCGTCTAAATCCTAAGATGAAGGATGTGGTAAGAAATGAGGTATTAAAACTCCTTGATGCTGGTATTATTTACCCTATTGCTGATAGCCAATGGGTTAGCCCTGTTCATTGTGTTCCAAAGAAAGGGGGAATCACTGTTGTGCCTAATGAAAATAATGAGCTTATACCCCAAAGAGTAGTGGTTGGGTATAGGATGTGCATTGACTTTAGAAAGGCTAATAAAGTTACTCAGAAAGATCATTATCCTTTGCCCTTTATTGATCAAATGCTGGAAAGGCTGTCTAAAAAGACCCACTTTTGTTTTCTTTATGGTTATTCTGGGTTCTCTCAAATTGTTGTGAGAGCGCAAGACCAAGATAAGACCACCTTTACCTGTCCTTATGGAACTTATGCTTATAGGCGTATGCCTTTTGGTTTATGTAATGCTCCTACTACTTTTCAGAGATGTATGTATGCTATCTTTCATGGTTTTTGTGAAGAAATTGTGGAGGTTTTCATGGACGATTTCTCCGTCTATGGAACTTCTTTTGATAACTGTTTGCACAACCTTGATAAAGTTTTGCAGAGATGTGAAGAAACCAACCTTGTTCTTAATTGAGAGAAATGTCATTTCATGGTTAATGAAGGGATTGTTCCTGGACACAAAATTTCTGAGAGAGGCATTGAAGTTGACAGAGCCAAATTGAAGCAATTGAGAAGATGCCTTGCCATAGGGATATAAAAGGTATTCGTAGTATCCTTGGTCATGCTGGTATCTATAGGGATATAAAAGGTATTCGTAGTATCCTTGGTCATACCCTTTTGTTTTTGATGATGATTGTAAGGAAGCTTTTGAAACTTTGAAGAAAGCTTTGACTACTGCTCCTATTGTTCAACCGCCTGATTGGAGTTTACCTTTTGAAATTATGTGTGATGCTAGTGACTTTGATGTGGGTGATATCCTTGGGCAACGTGTTGATAAGAAGTTGAATGTTATTCATTATGCTAGCAAGACTCTAGAAGTTTCTCAAAAGAATTATGCTACCACTGAAAAGGAGTTCTTAGCTGTAATCTTTGCCTGTGATAAGTTTAGACCTTATATTGTTGATTCAAAGGTTACTATTCATACTGA
Organism: Avena atlantica; assembly: GCA_910589765.1. Lineage (NCBI taxonomy): Eukaryota > Viridiplantae > Streptophyta > Magnoliopsida > Poales > Poaceae > Avena > Avena atlantica. The sequence goes on from OU342738.1 coordinate 369,765,417, forward strand.
TCATGCTGCTATTAAGTATCTTATGACAAAGAAAGACGCTAATCCTAGGCTTTTAGATGGTTGTTGCTTTTACAAGAGTTTGATCTGCATATTGTAGACAGGAAAGGTGCTGAAAACCCTGTTGCTGACAATTTATCTCGTTTGGAAAACATTTCTTTTGACCCTTTGCCTGTTAATGATAGTTTTCCAAATGAACAGTTGGCTGCAATAAGGGTAAGCCCGCATGAGAGTCCTTGGTATGCTGATTATGCTAACTTTATTGTTTCCAAGTATTTGCCTCCAACCTTTATAGCTCAGCAAAGAAGGAAATTCTTTTATGATTTGAGGCATTACTTTTGGGATGACCCACATTTATATAAAGAAGGAGTAGATGGTATTGTGTGAAGATGTGTTCTAGAATATGAACAACAAGATATATTGAGGAAATGTCATGGCGGTGCTTATGGAGGACATCATGATGGAGATAGAACTGCACAAAAAGTTTTACAATCTGGTTTTTATTGGCCTACTCTTTTCAAGGACGCAAGGAAGTTTGTCTTATCATGTGACGAATATCAAAGAGTTGGTAATATCTCTAGACATAATGAAATGCCTATGAATTATTCTCTTGTTGTTGAACCTTTTTATTGTTGGGGATTTGACTTCATGGGTCATTTTCCTCCTTCAAAAGGGTATACTCTCAAGGGTTTCGCGGCACAGTAAATCAAAATTTTCTACGGTGCGAACAGAGGGAAAGCCAAGATCTAATCTAGGAGATGCAAACAACGAGAGAGATTGGATTAGATCTTCATACCCTTGAAGATTCGCACAGCGGAACGTTCGTCGGAACGTGGGTGATGTAGTCGTACTCGCTTCTCCTCCTCGCGATCCGATCCGATCTAGCACCACAAGTGGCGGTGCCTCCGTGAGATGCACACGTGCAGCACCTCGACGTCTCCTCCTTCCTCGGTCCAGCAAGAATGGTGGAGAGACAGATTGGATCTACAACACGACGGCGTGGTGTATATGGTGGAGAATTTCTGCAGCAGGGCTTCGCCTACAAGCAGTCGGGAGGGAGAGAGGAGGGCAGCAGGGCGGCTAGGGTTGGAGGGGAAGGTGTGGGGGGTGGTGCGCCCCCAGCCCTCTTTATATAGAGGGGTGGGGCGGCAACCCTAGCCCCCTCCCCCAAGCCAAGGCCGGCGGCCAAGGAGGAGGAATGGGGGGCAAGGACCCCCCCCTTCTAGAAGCTCTATCTAGGGTTTAAACCCTCTTTGGCCGGCTGGGCCCTATGGGGCCTTGTGACCCTGGCCCAATGCGGCCAGGGCACTCCCTCATAGGCCCATGCCCCCTCCCGGAAGGTGGGGCCACGTTGGTCCCCTTCCGGAAGGTTCTAGAAGCTTCCGGTACAATACCGATTAACCCGGAACAATTCCAAACTCCAAAAACTGCACTGCCTTATATGAATCTTATTCTCCGGACCACTCCGGAACCTCTCGTGATGTCCCGGATCCCATCCGAGACTCCGAACAAAAACTCATAAACCAATTATCCAATCTATCCTAGCGTCGAGACACGTTAAGTGTGTGACCCTGCGGGTTCGAGAATATGCAGACATGATCTTCTATCAATAATCAACAGCGGGGTCTGGAAACCCATATTGACTCCCACACATTAATCGATGATCATATCGGATGAACCACGATGCCAGGATTTAATCAATCCCATATATATATTCCCTTCGTCTCGCGATATTTTACTTGCCTGAGATTCGATCGTCGGTACCGTCATACCTAGTTCAATCTCGTTCACAGCAAGTACTTTACTCGTTCCGTAATCCGATATCACTTTGTGATTAACTCCTTAACCACATGCTTGCAAGCGGTGTTGATATCGATTACCGAGTGGGCCCGAAGTATATCTCTCCGACTTGGGAGGGACAAATCCCATCTCGATACATACAACCCAACAGATACTTTCCGATCACCTGAGAGACACCTTTATGATCACCCTCTCATAGGATGACGTTTGATGACCTCAAAGCTTTCTTCCGATACCAGGGAGTTGTATTATCTCATGGTCTAAGGAATACAATATTTGACATAAGAAAAGCTTCGCAAATACGAACACGATGACACGATCTAATTGCTTCGCTTAGTTTGGGTCTGTCCACCATATCATTCTCCCAATGATATGATCTCATTATTAATTGAGTGTCCATGGTTAGGAAACCTTAACCATCATTAATCAATGAGCTAGTCCATAGAGGCGTACTAGGGACACGGTGTTGTTCACAAACCACACAAGTATTAAAGTTTCCGCTTAATACAATTCTAGCATGGAATATAAACATTATCATGAACAAGAATTATAATAATAACATCTTTATTATTGCCTCTAGGGCATAATTCCAACAGTCTCCCACTTGCACTAGAGTCAATAATCTAGTTTACATTTGGCAACAATCTCACACCCATGGCACTGAGGTGCTGATCATGTTTTACATGTGGAAGAGGTTTAGTCAATGGATCTGCAACATTCAGATCTGTATGTACTTTGCTGATCTTCAGATCTCCATCTGCTATATAATCTCGGATTATATGAAACTTGCGGTTGATATGCTTGGTCTTTGGATGATATCTTGGTTCCTTAGCGAGTGCTATGGCGCCAGTGTTGTCACACAATATCTCCAGTGGGTCCAATGCACTTGGAACCACGCCAAGCTCAGTGATGAAGTTCCTGATCCAAACTCCTTCACTTGACGCTTCTGCAGCAGCCATGTATTCCGCTTCTACTGTAGATCCCGCGATCACGCTTTGCTTGCAGCTTCTCCAGCTCACAGCTCCTCCATTCAAAATATACACGTATCCTGTCTGAGATTTAGAATCATCCTTGTCGGTGTCAAAACTACCGTCGGCGTAACCTTTTACTACATGCTGTTCATCACCGCCATAGACTAAGAACATTTCTTTAGTCCTATTTAGGTACTTTAGGATGTTCTTCACGGCTGCCCAGTGTTCCACTCCTGGATCACTTTGATACCTGCTCGTCAAACTAAGAGCATTGGACACATCCGGTCTAGTACACAGCATGGCATACATGATGGAACCTATGGCCGAGACATAAGGCACTTTGCTCATAGCTTCCCTATCATTTACCGTAGCTGGACACTGAGCCTTGCTCAATATCTTACCTGACAACATAGGCACTGAACCTTTATTTGCCTTATCCATTCTGAACCTTTTCATAACTTTGTCTAGGTATGTACTCTGGCTTAAAGCTATCAGGCGTCTTTGTCTATCTCTATAGATTTTGATGCCCAATATATAAGCAGCTTCACCTAGGTCTTTCATTGAAAAACACTTGTTCAAATAACTCTTCACATTGTTAAGCATGTTAATGTCATTTCCAATAATCAATATGTCATCCACATATAGTACCAGAAATTTCACCGAGCTCCCACTCACTTTCTTGTAGATGCAAGCTTCGTAGCAATTTGGAACAAATCCAAATCTCTTGATCACTTGATCAAAACAAAGGTTCCAACTCTGAGATGCTTGCTTCAGTCCATAAATGGAACGCTGAAGTTTGCATACTTTATCAGCATCCTTAGGATCGACAAAACCTTCGGGTTGCATCATATACAACTCTTCATCAATGTTGCCATTGAGGAACGCAGTCTTGACATCCATCTGCCATATTTCATAATCATGAAACGCAGCAATTGCTAATAAAATCCGAATGGACTTAAACATCACTACGGAAGAGAAAGTCTCATCGTAGTCAACACCTTGAACTTGTCGAAAACCTTTCGCGACAAGTCGTGCTTTATAGACAGTAACATTACCATCCGCGTCCATTTTCTTCTTGAAGATCCATTTGCACTCAACGACCTTTCGGTCGCTAGGAGGGTCCACCAAAGTCCATACTTGGTTTTCGCTCATGGATCCCAATTCGGATTTCATGGCTTCTAGCCATTTCTCAGAGTCTGGGCTCATCATCGCTTCCTCATAGTTTGTAGGTTCACTGTCTTCTACCAACAAGACAGTCAAAACAGGGTTGCCGTACCACTCAGGAGGGGCACGCGACCTTGTCGACCTGCGACGTTCAGTAGCAGCATCGTCCGAATCTTCATGATCCTTATCATTAGCTTCCTCTATCGTTGGTGCAGGCGGCACTGGAACAATTTCAGGTGCTGCGCCACTCTACAACTCAAGAGAAGGTTCAATAACCTCGTCTAGCTCTACTTTCCTCCCACTCACTTCTTTCGAGAGAAACTCCTTATCAAGAAAGGAACCGTTCTTTGCGACAAACACTTTGCCTTCGGTTCTGTGATAGAAGGTATACCCTATAGTTTCCTTAGGGTATCCTATGAAGACACATTTCTCCGCTTTGGGTTCGAGCTTGTCCGGCATCAACTTCTTGACGTAAGCTTCGCATCCCCAAACTTTAAGAAACGACAACTTAGGTTTAGCACCAAACCACAGTTCATACAGTGTCGTCTCAACGGATTTAGATGGAGCCCTATTTAAAGTGAATGCAGCGGTTTCTAATGCATAACCCCAAAATGATAACGGCAAATCAGTAAGAGACATCATTGATCGGACCATATCTAATAGGGTTCGATTCCGGCGTTCAGACACACCATTGCGCTGTGGTGTTCCGGGTGGCGTGAGTTGCGAAACAATTCCGCTTGCTTTAAGATGCATGAGAAAATCATAACTCAAATATTCGCCCCCACGATCGGATCGTAGAAACTTAATCTTTCTGTTACGATGGTTCTCCACTTCATTCTGAAATTCCTTGAACTTTTCAAATGTTTCAAATTTATGTTTCATTAAATAGATATACCCATATCTACTTAAGTCATCGGTAAAAGTGAGAAAATAGCGATATCCACCGCGCGTCGAAACACTCATCGGTCCGCATACATCGGTATGTATGATTTCCAACAAGTCCGTTGCTCGATCCATCATACCGAAGAACGGGGTTTTGATCATCTTGCCCATGAGGCATGGTTCGCATGTGTCAAATGATTCAAAATCAAGAGACTCCAAAAGTCCATTAGAATGGAGTTTCTTCATGTGTTTTACACCAATATGACCTAGACGACAGTGCCACAAATAAGTAGTATTATCACTATTTACTTTGCATCTCTTAGCCTCAATGTTATGGATGTGTGTTTCATCCCTTTCGAGATTTAGAAGAAATAAACCATTCACAATAGGTGCATGACCATAAAAGATGTTACTCATATAAATAGAACAACCATTATTCTCCGATTTAAATGAATAACCGTCTTGCAATAAACACGATCCAGAAATGATGTTCATGCTCAACGCAGGCACATTATAACATTTATTAAGGTTTAAAACTAATCCCGAAGGTAAAACTAAGGAGAGCGTGCCGACGGCCATCACATCAACTCTTGATCCGTTGCCAACGCGCATCGTCACCTCATCCCTCGCAAGCCGCCGTCTATTCCGTAGCTCCTGTTTTGAGTTACAAATATTAGCAACTGAACCGGTATCAAATACCCAGGCACTACAACGAGGGCTAGTAAGGAAAACATCAATAACATGTATATCAAATATACCTTTGATGGTGCCAGCCTTCTTGTCCGCTAAGTACTTCGGACAGTTGCGCTTCCAGTGACCCTTGTCCTTGCAATAGAAGCACTCAGTGTCCGGCTTAGGACCAGACTTGAGCTTCTTCTCAGCAGGGGCACTACGCTTGCCGCCGCCCTTCTTGAAGGGCTTCTATGCTCCCTTACCTTTCTTAAAGGTGGGCTTGTTTACCATCAACACATGATTATCCTTTTTTATGTCCACTTCCGCGGCCTTCAGCTTTGCGAAGAGCTCGGTGATCGTATCAGTGGAACCAATCTGATTATGAGTCACTACAAAACTTTTGTAGCTGGGAGGGAGTGATTGCAGAACCCTGTCAATCTTGAGCTCCTCTGGAATCGTGCATTCCAGTTGCTCAAGGCGTTGAGTGTAGCCCGTCATCTTAATGGCGTGCTCACTAACGGAACTCCCTTCCTCCATCTTGCAGTTAAAGAATTTCTCAGAGATCTCATATCTCTCAGGACGGGCCTGAGTCTGAAACATGGTTTTCAGCTCTTCGAGAATCTCAAAGGGCCCGGTATAGTCTTCAAAATGATTTTGAAGTTCCGGTTCCATAGAAAACAACATGGTGCTCTTAATCACACCATAATCATCTTTGCGCGACTGATAGACAGTTTTCTCATCAGCCGGCGCAGTTGCAGCAGGGGGGTCACCTAACGCTTTCCCAAGGACATAGTCCTTTTGACCGCCAGAGAGAATGATTCTTAGATTGCGGAACCAATTGGTGAAGTTAGACCCATTGTTTCTAAGCTTTTCCTTCTCAGCAAAAACGTTGAAGTTGGACTTAGCCATTTGATCTACAGTATTTGCAAGTACAAATTAGACTATGTTCATGATAACTAGTTCAACTTAATCAAATTACTAGATGAACTCCCACTAAATTCAACATCCCTCAAGTTGTTTAGTGAACATGATCCAAATTCACCACACCTAATCCGATCATCACGAGAAGAGATGTGGTTTCAATGGTGGACAACGAAGTGTCGATCATATCATTCATATGACTCATGCTTAACCTTTCGGTTCATGTGTTCCGAGGCCATGTCTGTACATGCTAGGCTCGTCAAGTTAGACCCAAGTATTTCCGCGTGTGCAAAACTGGCTTGCACCCGTTGTATGTGAGCGTAGAGTCTATAGCACCCGATCATCACGTGATGCTTGGACACGACGAACTTTCGCAACGGTGCATACTTGGGGAGAACACAGTTTTTATCTTGATCTTTAAGTGAGGAATCATCTTATAATGCTACCGTCACGATCTAAGCATGATAAGATACATAAAAGGGTAAACATCACATGCATATAACTTTATGTGACATGGTATAGCCAATCTTCGCGCAATGATCTCCATCTTGTGCGTTCCGGCATGATCTCCATCACTCCACCATGATTGCCTCCACCACGAATAGCAACTACAACTATTGCTAACTACTTAGCGATAAAGTGAAACTATTACATGGCGCATAAGAAGTTGACACACAGGTCATACACAATTATAAAGACAACCATATGGCTCCTGCCGGTTGTTAACTCATCGACATGCAAGTCGTGAAACATTACAAAACATGATCATCGCATACATTATACACATCACATCTTGGGCCATACCATATCACAGAAAACACTCCCTGCAAAAACAAGTTAGACGCCTCTACTTTGTTGTTGCATGTTTTACGTGGCTTATGGGAGTAGATGCTAAGAACGATTCTTACCTACGGAAAGCCACAACGGTGATATTATGGTTGCCAAACTCCGGTGTTAATCCCATGACAACTATAGTGAGAGAAACTGACATCCACCAGCCGCATGTGTGGAACAAGCCACACGTCAAGTGCGGAGCCGGTCTCGCGAACGACGTCGCATAAGGTTGGCCTGGACCGCTTCAATCTCACTATCCCGCGTCATAAGAAGAACACAAACAAGAGGCTTGCAACAGAAAACATCAACGCCCGCAACAACCATGTTGCGTTCAACTCGTGAAACACATCTATGCATAGATCTAGCTCTGATACCACTAAAGGGTTTCGCGGCATAGTAAATCAAAATTTTCTACGGATGCGAACAGAGGGAAAGCCAAGATCTAATCTAGGAGATGCAAACAACGAGAGAGATTGGATTAGATCTTCATACCCTTGAAGATTCGCACAGCGGAACGTTCGTCGGAACGTGGGTGATGTAGTCGTACTCGCTTCTCCTCCTCGCGATCCGATCCGATCTAGCACCACAAGTGGCGGTGCCTCCGTGAGATGCACACGTGCATCACCTCGACGTCTCCTCCTTCCTCGGTCCAGCAAGAATGGTGGAGAGGCAGATTGGATCTACAACACGACGGCGTGGTGTATATGGTGGAGAATTTCTGCAGCAGGGCTTCGCCTACAAGCAGTCGGGAGGGAGAGAGGAGGGCAGCAGGGCGGCAAGGATTGGAGGGGAAGGTGTGGGGGGTGGTGCGCCCCCAGCCCTCTTTATATAGAGGGGTGGGGCGGAAACCCTAGCCCCCTCCCCCAAGCCAAGGCCGGCGGCCAAGGAGGAGGAATGGGGGGCAAGGAAACCCCCCCCCCTTCTAGAAGCTCTATCTAGGGTTTAAACCCTCTTTGGCCGGCTGGGCCCTATGGGGCCTTGTGCCCCTGGCCCAATGCGGCCAGGGCACTCCCTCATAGGCCCATGCCCCCTCCCGGAAGGTGGGGCCACGTTGGTCCCCTTCCGGAAGGTTCTAGAAGCTTCCGGTACAATACCGATTAACCCGGAACAATTCCAAACTCCAAAAACTGCACTGCCTTATATGAATCTTATTCTCCGGACCACTCCGGAACCTCTCGTGATGTCCCGGATCCCATCCGAGACTCCGAACAAAAACTCATAAACCAATTATCCAATCTATCCTAGCGTCGAGACACGTTAAGTGTGTGACCCTGCGGGTTCGAGAATATGCAGACATGATCTTCTATCAATAATCAACAGCGGGGTCTGGAAACCCATATTGACTCCCACACATTCATCGATGATCATATCGTATGAACCACGATGCCAGGATTTAATCAATCCCATATATATATTCCCTTCGTCTCGCGATATTTTACTTGCCTGAGATTCGATCGTCGGTACCGTCATACCTAGTTCAATCTCGTTCACAGCAAGTACTTTACTCGTTCCGTAATCCGATATCACTTTGTGATTAACTCCTTAACCACATGCTTGCAAGCGGTGTTGATATCGATTACCGAGTGGGCCCGAAGTATATCTCTCCGACTTGGGAGGGACAAATCCCATCTCGATACATACAACCCAACAGATACTTTCCGATCACCTGAGAGACACCTTTATGATCACCCTCTCATAGGATGACGTTTGATGACCTCAAAGCTTTCTTCCGATACCAGGGAGTTGTATTATCTCATGGTCTAAGGAATACAATATTTGACATAAGAAAAGCTTCGCAAATACGAACACGATGACACGATCTAATTGCTTCGCTTAGTTTGGGTCTGTCCACCATATCATTCTCCCAATGATATGATCTCATTATTAATTGAGTGTCCATGGTTAGGAAACCTTAACCATCATTAATCAATGAGCTAGTCCATAGAGGCGTACTAGGGACACGGTGTTGTTCACAAACCACACAAGTATTAAAGTTTCCGCTTAATACAATTCTAGCATGGAATATAAACATTATCATGAACAAGAATTATAATAATAACATCTTTATTATTGCCTCTAGGGCATAATTCCAACATACTCATATTCTTGTTGTTGTTGATTATGTTACGAAATGGGTAGAATCCATACCCACAAACAGTGCTGATGGTAACACCTCTTTAAAAATGCTTAAAGATGTTATTTTTCCAAGGTTTGGTTTGCCTAGATATCTCATGACTAATGGAGGCTCTCATTTTATTCATGGTGGTTTTAGAAAAACTCTTGCTAAATATGATGTTAACCATAGAATTGCTTCAGCTTATCACCCCCAAACCAGTGGGCAAGTAGAACTTTCCAACAGGGAGATTAAATTTATCTTGCAGAAGACTGTTAATAGATCTAGGAAAAATTGGGCTAAAAAGTTGAATGATGATTTATGGGCTTATAGAACTGCTTATAAAAATCCTATGGGGATGTCTCCTTACAAAATGGTCTATGGGAAATCATGTCACTTGCCTTTAGAATTAGAACACAAAGCTTATTGGGCAGTGGAAGAATTGAATAGAGATTTTAAACTTGCCGGTGAGAAAATATTGCTTGATTTGAGTACCTTAGATGAATGGAGAAGTGAAGCTTATGAAAATGCTAGACTCTTTAAGGAAAAAGTAAAAAAGATGTCATGACAGGAAAATTCTCAAAAGAGAGTTCCATATTGGTGAGAAAGTTCTTTTGTAAAGGTCTCGTATCAGATTTTTTGCAGGGAAGCTACTCTCAAATTGGGAAGGACCTTTTGTTACTGAGGAAGTGTATCGTTCGGGGGATATCAAAATATCTCCTTTGAAGGACAACACCACACAGGTGGTGAATGGTCAAAGTCTCAAACATTATATTTCTGGAGATTCTTATAATGAAGATGTTGATATTATTCAAATGTTGACTCTGGAAGAATTTATTAGAAACCAAACACCAGAATTTGTAGAGTCCGTCTTTGAATAGGTAAAAAGTGGTGAAAACTGAAGGTTCATGGAAACCCAATCTTTTTATATTTTTGATGTTTTTATTACATACGGAAGGTTACGAGACGAAACAGAGGAGGAAACGGAGGCCAGGGTGGCCACACCCACCCTAGGCGCGGGCCCCAGCTGGCCACGCCTGGAGGGGGTGTGAGCCCCCTGAGCTTTGTCTCCGCCTCGTTTTAGCACCCATACCTTCCTTATGCCTTGAAACTTCATAATATATACCCCCCCCCCCCCCCGAATCCCTCAAGGTTCGTGTATTGTGTTCTCGTCGTGTTTTTGTTTCGATCTGTTTTTGTCAGACAGATTCTCAGTTTTGGAGCTACAATGTGTTCCTCTGGATCACCCATGGAGGATTCCTCCGCGGATTTCATCAACCAGTATATGTATGAGTTGAAGATTCATCCTAAGGATTCGATTCTCAAGGATGGGAAGGTGCAGATGAAAGAAGTTCAAGACCCTAAAGGAGAAGGCGGTCTGGAAGACAGGATGGAATCATTGGAGCAGGAAGTTTTCAGGTACAAAAAGATGGCGGAACATGAAGTGGATGTCATCCATAAGATAAGTTTAGAACTCATCGCCAAGCATGAGGAGGAGGTTTCTAAGCTCTAAGACGAAATCCTCTCGCTCCATCAGACCACCAACCAATTACAAGCATAGCTCTACGACATACAAAATCAAAACCGTGAGTATGAGGCTAGATTTAATCGCATAAGCTCTGCTGCTAGTTTCAGGATTGTGGAAACCAAGACATCCTTTTTGGATGGGGAACCTTTACCTTGGAAGTCTCATGATGACAAGGGAACACCACCACCACCGAAGGAGTAATTCGTCATCAGGTTTGGCATCCCCTTGGCTTGTTCCAAGCTTGGGGGAGTGCTGCGGTATCTCATCATTATCTTTTATCTTTTACCTTTTTAGTAGATTCATATCTTCAGTAGAGAAGTTATCTTATAGGTTGGTTTGCATTGTGGAAGTATCTCTCCTCTAGTTGATTATCTATGTATCCCTTGGTGTGAGTGCCTTAATGGAATATTAATGAGAAGTCTCATCGTTTACTTTTTGCACTTCTTATTTTAGTTTGCAATCTCTATTATATGATTGATCTCGTTGATCAGTATTGGTATCACTTTGGGAGCATCAAGTAGATCTAAATTGGTTTTGGCAAACCGAGCTCTGGTCAGTAGCAACACTTTTTGATGATTTGAAAGGAAAAGAGAAAAAGCTTACAGGTATTTTGTATCATTTATTTTCTTCATTGATTGGCTCATAAGCTTAGTATTCTTTATTTAAGATATTTTGTGTCTTCAAGGAAGATTGCATGTTTGGCTTTATCACTTGTAGGTTTGCTTGTTTCTTTCAACTCTTTTGCTTGCTACCCAGCCTTGCTAGCCAAAAACCTGTTTTGAGAAGGCATACTTCTCATGCATCCAACCTCTTTGAACCAAAACCCGTGCAATTTGTGTCCACCATATCTACCTATTAGCATTATTGCTATTTCAGGCAAATTCTTAAGCTTCATCTACCTTTCGAATTAAAAATTACTTTTTTTACCAAGGAAACCGTGAGGGAAACCCCCACGGTAAATTTTAATTAAACGGACCAAAGTACAGGTAGGTTCACCTCATATTTACAAAGGTTGAGAGAATCAACCCAAAGGCACCAAAAAAAGATAGACAAACAAAAAATAAATTACAGTGATGTCAACCAACTAAGGAGAGATTCCTTGTGTTTAGCTTTAACCCTGTGGGAAGTCACGTAGATGTCCTTCTTAAAGAGAATTTTCCACCATGCAAAACTATGGTCATGATGCTCGAAAATGAATCCATTTCTTTCCTTCCAAATGTTCCATGTTGCACAAACAGCTACTTCCATGAAGCATGGTCCAGAGTACAATTGTTTGGTAGCTTTGAAAGTTTCGAAGATGTTAGCTTTCTGTATCCACTGAATTTTCACATAGTTCCAGCATCTGGCGGCAAAAGGGCAAGTAAAGAAAAGATGGTCTCTAGTTTCCAGACTCTGGCTTGTACACAGAATATATTCTAAACCAGATTTGATATGACGGTGTCTCCTTAAAATCATATATTTAGTATTGATCTTATCAATGATCATTAGCCAAGTAAAAACTTTTAGTTTGGGCACACATCTACTCTTCCAAAGCCATTTGAAAATTGTTTCAGCCGGTAGCCCTTGGAAAAGGAAATTATAGTAGCTGGAGGAGGAGTATGTACCACTATTTAGAGATTAAATCCATTGGTCTTTATCTCTATCTTAATTTTCCCTCGGCTCATTTAGTTCTATCTGCAGAAGTTGCATTTCATCAAAAGCCTGAGTAGATAGAGGTAAATAGAACATACTTTCCAAATGGTTTATTTGGAGGGTTTGCATGACCGAAACATCCTGGTTTAGGGCAAACGAGAATAATCTGGTATAAGTAGCAGCTTGGGGGTTATGATTTGACCACTTATCTTTCCAAAGAAGCACCGAGTGACCAGTTCCAACAATACAAGACGTTATACCTCTATACTGATCAAAGAGAGAGCAAATGTCCTTCCACCAGAAAGATCCAACCTTAGGAGAAGCGTGAGGCATCTTCCCCTGATAATGAGTATGCCACAACAAATCCACCCATGGAATATCTACTTTATTCATAAATTTATCCATATACTTCAATAACAGGGCGTCATTTTGAAGTTCCAAATTTCTAACACCCAGACCTCCTTTGTTTTTGGGTTTGCACACAGTCTCCCAAGCCACAAGCGACTGAGCTTGATTCTCCCATTCTTCTCTCTTGGCCCACAAGCAATGTCTTCTGCCTCTGTCAATAATTTTTATGGCTATTTTCTGAATCTTCAAGGTACGCATATAGAAGGTTGGCAATGCTGAAAGGACAGAGTCTACATATATAAGCCTTCCCGCGTATGATAGAAACATGGAACGGGCATTCAACCTTCTCTCAATGCTATCCATAAGAGGGGACAAGTCTTGAACGGTTGGTTTTGTGGTACCCAAAGGCAACCCTAGATAAGTAAAAGGCATTGTAGCAATTTGACATTCGAGAATACCAACAAGATTCGCCGCCACCTCATCTGAACAATTAATGGGGATCATATTCGATTTCTGGAAGTTAACTTTCAGTCCAGTTGCTTCAGCAAATAAATTTATCATACTTTTTAATAAGGTCACCTGAGTAGGACACGCTTCCATTACAACAATAGTATCATCTGCGTATTGTATTACAGGGAAATCATGATTTGGTATAGGAATTGGAGCATTGAGATTGCCAAGTCTGAACTGATTGTTAATCATGGACTGAAGTAAGTCAGCTGTTGCAGTATATAAAAGAGGAGATAAAGGGTCTCCCTATCTAACTCCTCTCTTACAATGGAATTTCTTTCTTGGTACCCCATTGAGAAGAATGGAAGACGTTCCGGAATTCATGATATTACCCAAACATTGTAACCAAATTGCATCACAACCTTTTAATCTGAATATCTCTAAGATAGCTGCATGTTCCATCATATCAAAGGCTTTGGAAAAGTCAATTTTAAAAACAATAATCTGTCTCCTAGAGTGCTTACACTGGTGAAAATATTCAAAGGCCCATGCCAGGCAGTCTTGTATGGTTCTAGATTTAATGAACCCATATTGATTTTTGTGCACCATCTCTATAATTTTGGCTTGGAGTCTGTTAGCTAGCAGCTTAGTCAGAACCTTTAAAGAAGAATTAAGCAAAGATATGGGTCTGGAGTCATTAGGAGTCTGAGGGGAATGTATTTTGGGGATGAGTGTAATTAAAGAATCATTGATGCTATGTAGATCCACCTTCCCATCTAGAAAATCCTTGCAAAGTTCATAGAAATCATGCTTTATAATATGCCATCATATTTTGATAAACATACCATTAAACCCATCTGGACCAGGGGCTTTATCTATTGGAAGCTCTTTAATTACTTCATCAATCTCATCATGAGTGATGACAGCAGAAAGAGAATTCAAACCCTCGACATGCTCAATCAAATCTTGTAGCTCAAGAGGGAAACGGATCTCCCTGCTCTGCCCCAATCTATCCTTATAAGCAGTAAATAAAAATGCAGCCTTCTCATTGTGATCCGAAATCTCTCTACCATCAGGCAAGCAAAACTTGGAAATGCGGTTCTGCCTATATCTCACAGTAGCCATAGAGTGAAAAAAGAGGTATTCTCATCGCCCAGCTTGGCCCACCGGATAGTGCATCTGTTCTTCCAAATGTCTCTCTTGCAGTTTGAGAGGTGAATATATCTCTCTTTTATAATTCTTCTAAAATTCCATTCAGCAATGTGCAGCTCTCTGGCTTCCTCATACTCATCTAGCATAAATATAATCTTGTTACAGTTATCTATTAACGTGTCAATATTAGAAATATTTCCATTCCATTTCTTTAAACCCTTTCTCAACAATTTGAACTTTGCATTGATCCTCTTTGCCACATTACCATGTACTGAAATTCCCCAAATATTATCCACAAGCTGCATAAACCTAGGTTGCCTTAGCCAGTAGTTTTCAAAACGAAATATAGCTACTTTAGGGATTTTCGTGCCGATGTTAATTACACAAGGAAGGTGATCCGAAACTGGCCTAGCAAGAGGATTTACAATTGTATTCCGAAAACTCAAAGTCCAATTTGTTGAAGTGAAGAACCAATCGAGTTGAACAAGAAGTGGGTTAAGCTGCATGTTGCTCCAAGTGAAGGTTCTCCCCTTAATTGGAAGTTCCACCAGACCCAGGTGACTGATAATGTCGTTGAAAATATTCATGTCATTAAAATTGGCCCCTGGTTTAAAAATTACTTTGTTATGTGAAAACTAGTTAGTAAAGCTCTCACGAACTGGATAGCACACCTTATTTTCTTGCCCCTAATAAACTTGAACCATTGTGTCATCAAAGTTGTATATGCTTGCACCTACACATTGGGATGAGCAGAACCGTGCTGTCACGGGGAATGCTTTCAACACCTGTAAATACATACCCAGTTGATATCATACTCTTTTGTTTGCAGATGTTGTCGGTGTGAAATAAAAGGGGAGCTTGTACGTCCATGGAGTTATGAATGTGTGTTAGAGAAACGCCTAGGCCGCTAGCCTCAGCCATGCCTAATCATGGTGGAAACTTGCAGCATCACCATAGTGAGCAATCTATGAAGCTTTCCTCTTATATAAAAAAAGAAGAGACATATTGAAAAGAGGAAAGAGAGAAAAAAGCGCCATTTTCCCATGGCAAATAAGAGATTGCTGAGATGCTCACTGTCTGCTTGCCTTGTCATTTTGATTATGGGATAGCTCCTGTATCATGTGCAAGGGGTACCCCGTTGGCGGTTCTTTAAGATACACATGTACTTACAATGACAAGAACTTACTGGTAACTAAAGTTGAGTAGCATGAGGAGCGGCCCTCGTACTCAAGGGACATGATATTGCCAACTTATATTTTGTCAAGCATATACTCCATATTTGTTCACTTTAACCTTAACCACCTCAAGATGCTTATGATAGGGGCAATGCAGGCTCAAAGATAGTAAGTACCATAATCTTTTGGAAGATCTTTATGAACTTGAAATCCCTGCTTCCCTCTATGAAGGGCCCTTTCTTCTACTTCTAAATTGAGTCAGTAAACCTACGTCCTCTTTATCTCCAGCAAGCATTTGAGTTGTTGTGTTTCAAGCATTCATATGATGATTTATTCAATCTTGTTCTTTATCTTCCTTGTTTGCACAAGACTCTTATTTATTGAGTATTACTTTGAAAGCTATCATTATGAAAAATCTTTTTTGTTTGAGCAAATAGTACTCTTGTTGTGAAAACTTCTACAAAAGATTTTCGTGAAACTGTTTGCCAGCTGTTCTCTAACCAAGAACAAAGTTTTCCAATTTCAATTATGATTTATCTTTATACATCTATGAATTGTGTAATGGTAAGTGTCATGCTTCTTGTCTATATTATTTTATCGACACTTCACTCCATAAACCTATGGACATGTTTAATGAGCTCAGTTTTTGCTTGGGGACAAGCGAAGGTCTAAGCTTGGGGGGTGTTGATATGTCCAATTTGCATCACCATTCTGTATCATAATTTGCCTATATTCATTGATATATTTCTTATTAAGAGGTGTTACTTATGTCTTTTCATCTATTTTTGCATGTTGGATGATTCTTGGAGGATGGACTGCCGGAGTCAGGATTCTGATGGAAAAAGAGGTGTTTTGATGCAATTTCATGAAGATCAGGAAAATACCAAAAAAACTATGGAAAATCATATTTTCCTAGAAAACAAAGAATGCTAGAAGGGGAGGCGGAGATGGGCCACAGGGGGGCCACATCCCCTAGGAGTGGGCCACCCCTAGGCCGCGCCTACAGGGGTGTGGCCCACCTCTGCCTCCACCCTCTCGCCTATATCTTCCCCTTGAAACCCTAATACACGGAGAGCGACCACAGAAATATTTTGCGGCCTCTACGGGGCGAAAAACACCGAGAGAGAAAGAGCTCTCCTGCAGACATATTTCTGCCGAGGAAATTCCTTCCCGGAGAGGGGAGATCGTCGCCATCAACACCATCATCAAGCTAGACTTCATCGGGATCATCATCGTCATCATCAGCATCATCATCATCCACACCATCATCTCCACCAGCACCATCATCGCCACTCCATCCCGCTGTAACAATTGTGTTGAATACTTGCATAGTTCATAGGGGAAACTTTCCCGGTGTTGATTACTATTATAGTTGATGCTTGTGAGTGGAAACATTAGATTATTGTTTATGTTCAGATTGTTATCCATCACCATATCATCTTAGATCTTGATCCATATGATGTCGTGTGAGTAGTTCGTTAAGTTCTTGAGGACATGGGAGAAGTCATGTTGTTAGTAGTTGATTTATGTTGAGATATTATTCAATGATTTAGTATTTAAGTTGTGGTGCTATTCTTCTAGTGGTGTCATGTGAACGTCGACTACATGATACTTCACCATTTATGGGCCTAGGGGAATGCATTGTGTATTTGGCTACTAATTGTGGGGTTCCCGGAGTGAAAGAAACCTGAACCCCCGTTAGGACACCATTGCATAAGGGAGCGTAGGATAACAGAGTTTAAGGTTGTGGTTAGGTTTATACCTTAATTGATTTCATGTAGTTGCGGATGCTTGTAGGGGGTTTAATAAAAAGTATGTATTAGTCCAAGTAAGGTCAGTACATTAGCACAGGTTCACCCACACAACACTTACAACACCAAAGAAGGGTACTCAGCTATTTGAAGCGAAAGCACTTGACAGAATTCCCATGTGTCCTCGACAATTTTTGGTCCTTATAAGTATTTCCACCAGCTTGTCCTTTCCTAATAAAGGATTGGGCCACTTGCTGCAATTGTTCGTTGTCGTTATTACTTGCACTTTATTTCTTTTCTCTATCAGAAAACCCCTAAAAATCCGTTTGCTAAGTATTTACAGAGATTTCCTGCTCCATGCCACTAGTCAACACCTTCCGCTCCTCGTTGGGATTGACACTCCTATTTATCGAAAGTACTATAATACACCCCCTATACTTGTGGGTCATCAAGACTATTTTCTGGCACCATTGCCGGGGAGTGAAGCGCTATTGAAGAGTGGAATTGGTAAAGGAAACTTCTACTATGAGTATTGTTTTTTATTTCTGTTTGTTACTTTGTTTCCAATATGGATAACCCACTTGGTTTTCTGTTTGGGAAAACTCCTACCACTGTTAGGGTATTATATGAACCACCATCTATTGAGATAGATCCTTTCAAGATACATACAAGTATTGTTGATCATGTTATGGATAATTATTATTTAGGGGATGGAACTGTCCACCCAGGTGATCACTTGCTTTTTATCCATGAATTATGCGGGTTGATTAAGTGTGCAGGTATCACAACTGAACAGGTGAAGCTCAGGTCTGTCTAGACACTTTGTTTGTATTGTTTCATGCACAGTTATGTTGTTCTTGGAGCGTCTTAGTTTTCGTTTGCTTTGCTTAGGTTGTTTAGTTTTCTTTAATAAAATAGTTTGGACCCCCGTTCTCGCTGTGTTGTTTCAAATAAGTTGATTGGTGTTAGACAGGAGTAGGAAGTTCCTGCTTGAAAGTGCAAGAGGAGCTTGCATTGACTGTGACTTAGACTTTAGCATGACATTCTAGGTGTTGTTTTGACCTTATGCTTAGTAATTATTGCTGTAGCATGCCTTGTTCCAAACAATTGGGATTGCTTAGTGTGACTTGAAGAAATTATGCGTTGTTTCCGCATGAAAAAGCATAGTATTGTGGTATTCTCCTTTGATGCTTTGTTTGGGTTGACTTGGCACATGCTCACACCATGTTATGACTATGACAAGTCAGCTTAGCCTCTATGATCATTTAGTCCTAGACTTGTAGTACCACTCTTTGCTTTGATTAGTAATGTTTTGTCGCTCTACATGATTATGGCCACTATTGCTCTCTTAGTTGGTTGCTCCCAGTCTTTTGCTAGCCTCCACTTGTATGAGTAAGATCTACTCATGCTTCCAACTCCCAAGAAACCAAGTTATTCCCAAGTGTCCACTATAAACTCCTATGCATGGTGTGTTACACCATTCCAAGTATATTCTTGTTTTCAGCTATCTTCCAATTAAAAACTATTTTGTTATGTGAAAACTTGGTGATTAAAGCCCTCACAAACTTGATGGCACACTTTATATTCTTTGCCCCTAATAAACTTGAATCATTGTGTCGTCTATGTTGTATATGCTTGCACTTATACGTTGGAATTAGCAGAACCATGCTGTCATGGGGAACGTTTTCAACATTGCACTTGTACTTTGTACTCAGTTGATATCATGATATTTTGTCTATGGATGTCACCGGTGTGAAATAAAGAGGGAACTTGTAAGTCCATGGAGTTCGTATTTTGTGTTAGAGAAACGCCTGGGCTGCTAGCCTAAGCCATGCCTAATCATGGTGGAAACTAGCAGCATCACCATAGTGAGCTATCTATGAAGCATCCTCAATAAAAATCTATGCACATAGTAAATAAAAATATCGCTGAGATGCTCATTGTCTGCTTGCCTTGTCATTTTGGTTATGGGATAGCTCATGTACCATGTGCAAGGGGTACCCCGTTGGCGGTTCTCTATGATACGCATGTACTTACAATGACAAGAACTTACATGTGACTGAAGTTGAGTAGCATGAAGTGTGGCCCTCGTATTAAAGGGACTTGAGATTGCGAACTTATACTTTGTCAAGCATATACTCCATAGTTTGTTCACTTTAACCTTAATCACTTCAAGATGCTTATGATAGGGGCAATGAGGGCTGAAAGCTAACAAGTACCATAATTTTTGGAAGCTCTTTTTGAAACTTGAAATCCCTGCTTCCCTTTATAAAGGGCCTTTCTTCCACTACTATTGAGTCTCCACCTTCTACCTTTAGGCACCATTAAGAGAGCATAGTTGCCATTCTTAGTTCTATGTGAAGTGTCCCAAAACTTATTGATTGATGCATATTGTGATATTACTTGTTCTTGTGTTATTTGTTTCTAGTCACCCTTGTGAACTTTGAAGGTGTCCTATGCATTTATTTGCTACTCTATGAGGGACAAGTTGATTGCCACCATGCCATGTTTTCTGTATGTGAAACAAACAAACGTTTTTCAATAAATGTTATTCATGGTCTTTGTTTGTAGCCTTTCATGTTGCATGCATAGTTACTTTGTCTTATTGTTAGAACTCCATCTTTCATGCACATGTTTAGAGTTCTTTGATCCCAGCTTTCAATGCTTGCAAATGGCTTGATCTTGGTTTTGACGGTGCATGTCACCTCCAAAATTATTCTTTTATCACTTACTTACTCGAGGACGAGGAGGAGTTAAGCTTGGGGATGCTTGATACGGCGGAAACGTATCTATAATTTTTGATGTTCCATGCTTGTTTAGTATCTACTTTGTTTTGCTTTGTCTACACTTTGAGGTGTTTTATATCTTTTCTGGAACTAACCTATTAACAAGTTGCGACAGTGCCAGTTGCCTGTTTTCTTCTATTTTTGGTTCTAGAAAGGCAGAAAATCAATATTCTCGGAATTGGACGGGACAAAAGACAAAGTCAATATTTTACCGTGGGTGACACGAAGTCCAGAGGAGAGACGAAGAGGCGAACCAGGGTAGCCAAACCCCTCTAGGATCGGCCAGGGGTGGGACCGCGTCTAGGCAGGGTGTGGATCCCCTGGTCGCCTCCCAGCCTTGCCGCTTCGCCTATAAGAAGCCCCCAATGCAGAAACCCTAGGCTCCCGATCAAAACTCCACGAAACCGTTTGTAGCCGCCGCCACCATCGTCCCTAGATCGGGGGGATCTAAAGTTCTTCCCGGCACCCTGCCGGAGGGGAGATCATCCCGGAGGCCTTCTTCACCGGTATGATGCGTGAGTAGTTCCACCTTGGACTATGGGTCCATGTTGTAGCTAGATGGTTGTATCTCCTCCTTGTGCTTTCATGTATAGATCTTGTGAGCTCCGTTCATGATCAAGATCTAATCTATTTGTAATCATGCATGTTGTGTTTGCGGGGATCCGATGGATATTGAGATTACTATGCCAGATTGATTAATGGTTTTTTCTTTATGATTCTATCATGTCTGTGTTGTTTGTGATCTTGCATGCTCTCCGTTGTTAGTAGCTATCTTGGCCAAGTAGTTGCTAGTGACTCCAAGAGGGGGTATTTATGCTCTATAGTGGGTTCATGCCTCTAGTTTCCAAGGGAAGTGACAGAAATCTCTTCGGTTGTAGATGTGTTGTTGCTACTAGGGAGAAAACAACGGTCTCTTGTTCATGGAACAAGTGGATTGTTTACCTTACACACTTTGCTTAAAGAAGTTGTTTGTTGCTTGCAACTTAATACTAGAGGGGGTCGGATGATAACCCAAAGGTGGACTTCTAGTCATAGATGCAGTTGGATGGCGATCTATGTATCTTGTTGTATTGCCCAATTGAATCTCATAGGATATTTTTGTCTGGTATTGCATTGATTGCCTTGCTCAGTTCCTGTCTATTTCTCTACTGTAATTTCTTTACCCTTCATTCCATGTTGTTTATCTAAGGAGAGAACCTATAGTGAACTATGGACCCCGGTCCAATCATTACCATTGATACATCTTCCACTGTTTACTTGCTGCAAACCATTCATCACCTTCCATACCATACAGTTAATCCTTTGTTATAGCAAACCGGTGAGCTTGACAACCTCACTGATTCATTGGGGAAAAGTCTTGAGTTTGTGTTGTGCAGGTTTCCATGTTGCTTGCAAAACCTTTGAGACGTTTACTTCCTCCTACTGGTTCGATAACCTCGGTTTCTTACTGAGGGGAAACTTGATGTTGTGATCATCACACCTTCCTAAGTCGGAGCAGGTTATGGTGGATCTAGGGTTTCTGGCGATCTAGGGATTAGAAGGCCAGATAGGAGGAGGCAGAAAGAAAAATTGAGGCAACTTACTCGTAGCGCACCACCACCTAGTGCGCCACGAGTAAGTTGGGCGGGATTCGAAATTCGAATCACAACCCCACCCACCTACCTCCCTATTTCATCCCTCTCTCTTCTCTTCCTTCCTCCCTCTCCTCTTCTTTTCATCCCTCTCTTCTTATCTTCCTTCCTCCCTCTCTTCTTCTCTTCCTCTTCTCTTCCTCCCTCTTCTCCTTCTCCTCACTTCGGCCTTCTCCAACCAAGGACGATCATGGGTAACCAGCTCCTTTGGCCATCGACGTCGCCTCCTCCGACCACACATCCTCCAGCCGCCACCACCTCCTCCGACCATACCTCTATCCACCTCCGACTACACCTCCCGATATCACCTCCGGCCGCGTCCTCCGACCACACCTCCTCCTACTGCCTCGACACCGACTAGGACTAGCGCGGCCACGGCCTCCCGCAATCCCTGTGGTGGTAGGTCGTGGCCACGACTACCATGCTCCGGCGAGGCGAGGCGATGGCGGCGAGGCGACGCGACGGCGACGATGCCTGGACCCGATTGCTTTTGCAATTCAAAACAAGGGTTTTGTTTGCATTATTTGTTTTTTGAAAAACACGGCCATGGTGCACCTGTTCCCCTACCCGTGGCGCACCTCGTAGTGCACTACGCCTAACCCCATATAACCATAACACACTAGGTGTTGGGCCACGCGGAGACAAAACAGAACTTTTTCCTCTAACGTGGTGATCCCAAGATCTAGCTGAGGTAGAAGGCCACGAGGTTTACCACTAGACGCGCAGTTGCGGATTACTGATGAAGCGCGTCAGTTGATGCAGTGCAGTCCTCATGATCCGATCGTCCTGCTGCTGATCGCACAACATCTCTGCTGGTATCCACACGTAAAAAGGAGAAGTGCCGGCGGCGAACTGCTAGGTTCGTAACGACGGCTGGACTGCTGTGGAGCTAGGGTTTCCAACACATGGAATGACCTAATCGAACAACGATTAACCTTTTTGGGTTAAGGTGCTCCACTATATATAGGGATTGAACGTGGGCTCTGCTCGCGCGACCCATTCACTAAAGCCCATATAACACTAGTCACTGTGAGTCCAACTCACTAACTCAGTCCTAATTAGGTTAAGGTCCAACCCAACCAGATTACATGTTCAGATCCAATCCAAACTTGCTCCTGCTCTTAAGTGTGTGACCCCGCAGGCTCATGGCTACTTGGACACGATTGGAGTCCGACTCTCAATCGATCAGTCGGTAGCGGCTCCTAGCAGAACGTGCCGACTCCCAAGTACCAAAGAGTCATGACGACTTGCCTTTCCAATGCGACTTACGTCCGAGTCCCTTTTGCCTCACGATATACCTTGTCAGACTATAGGTGAATATATGTCATCCCTTAAATAGTCCGACTCTCTTCTCGATCTGAGATAAGTGATTCACCCGACTAACTCTTAGTCGATCGCCTCGGTTAACACTTAACCGAGTCGTGCATGGCCATGCTTTCCGAATCATATCTCACGAGAGGGCCCAGAGAATATCTCTCCGAGTGGAGGGGCAAAATCCCATCTTGGTTATTCACATCACGCAGCTTGATTCTCAGTCGACCCGAACCCTGACTTTATAACTGCCCAGTTACGGATCAGCATTTGACAGAACCTAAGTCGGTGATCCTCAACTCGGACTATGCAACAACCTCAGGTCTAAGGATTACATTGATTGAGATATACAAATGACAGCTAGTTCGTTGTACCTCAATATGGGTCAATCCGACTCGCTAAACTCTTTAGCCGAGTCTGTGTAAGTTGGAATAGCATCTCCATGCCCATGACAACTGGAACCGAGTCATCAGGCCAACTTTCACATTGGTCTAAGTTGTGTGTCCAGCACAACCTCAATGACCAAGGATATTTAGTACAAATAACATGAATGCATAGTTCCACAACTGAATCACATATTCAATGATACACATCAGATGTTTATACAAGGACTAATTTCTTTATGAATACAATGGGAAATCTCATCATACATGATTGCCTCTAGGTCATATTCCCAACAGTCTCCCACTTGCACTAGAGTCAATCTTCCGACATCACATGTCTAAGCATCTAATGCCCATGGCTCTCAGGTGTGCCTCATGCTTCGGCTGTGGTAACGGCTTTGTCAACGGATCCGCAATATTTGCATCCGTGTGTACCTTACATAACTTGATATCACCCTGATCCACGAACTGGCAAATCAGGTGGTACCGCATGAGTATGTGCTTGTTCTTATGGTGCTGTCTAGGTTCCTTGGCTTGTGCAATAGCACCATTGTTGTCACAATACACGTCTAACGGATTGGACGAGCCCTGAACCACACAAAGATCCATGAGGAAATTCCTCATCCAAACAGCTTCCTTTGCTGCCTCCGAGGCGGCAATATACTCAGCCTCTGTTGTAGACGCAGACACAGTCTCTTGCTTGGAACTCTTCCAGCTCACAGCACCTCCGTTTATAATAAACACGTATCCGGATTGCGAACGAGAATCATCAGAGTCGGTAAGATAACTCGCATCCGTGTAACCCTTTACACTGAGTTCATCTTCACCACCATAAACCAAGAACATATCCTTAGTCCTTCTCAAGTACTTTAGGATATTTTTAGCCGCTGTCTAGTGGATCTCTCCAGGATCAGCCTGGTATCTGCTCACAACACTTAGAGCATAGGAAACATCCGGCCTAGTACAAATCATGGCGTACATGATGGATCCGACTGCAGAAGCATATGGAATCGCACTCATCCGACTTCGCTCATCAGTTGTCGAAGGACACTGAGTCTTGCTAAGTTTTACACCATGGGACATCGGTAAGAACCCCTTCTTAGACGATTCCATGTTGAACTTCTTCAACACTTTGTCCAAATAAGTACTCTGACTCAATCCAATGAGCCTCCTTGATCTATCTCTATAGATCCGGATTCCGAGGATGTATGTTGCCTCACCCAAGTCTTTCATTGAGAAACTCCTTTCCAATGATTCCTTGGTTTCTTGCAACATCTGGACATCATTTCCAATCAGTAATATGTCATCCACATATAAGATTAGAAAATTTACTTTGTTCCCACTAAACTACTTGTACAAACAAGAATCATGATCACTCTTGATGAAGCCAAACGATTTGACTATCTCATCAAAGCGAATATTCCAACTCCGAGATGCTTGCTTCAACCCATAAATGGATTTCTGAAGTTTGCACACCTTGTCAGCATTAGCTGGATCGACAAAACCCTCGGGTTGTATCATATACACGTCCTCGGTTAAATTTCCGTTAAGAAAAGCCGTTTTGACATCCATCTGCCATATCTCGTAGTCGAAATAGGCCGCTATAGCTAACATGATCCGAACTGATTTAAGCATCGCTACGGGCGAGAAAGTCTCGTCGTAATCAACTCCTTGAACTTGTCGGAACCCCTTCACGACAAGGCGTGCTTTATAGACGGAAACATTCCCATCCATATCAGTTTTCTTCTTAAAGACCCATTTGCACTCGACGGGTCTTGCACCGTCTGGCAGATCAACCAAGTTCCAAACTTGATTTTCATCCATGGACTTTATCTCGGATCTCATGGCTCCAAGCCATGACTCGGAATCAGATCCCACCATCGCTTCCGAATAATTTGCCGACTCATCACTGTCTAACAGTAACACATCACGAACACTTCGTAATCTTGCCGATCTTCGTAGTACAGGTGTTGCTGCCGGCTCAGCTGCCACGACCGGCTCAACCTCCAAGGTTTTTGCCGACTCGCTACTAGCCGGTTCCTCTCGAATTTCTTCGAGTTGCACCGTGCTCCCACTTACTCCCCGACTGAGAAACTCTTTCTCAAGGAAGACACCGTTCCGAGCGGCAAACACTTTGCCCTCTTCTCAGTTGTAGAAGTAGTAACCCAAGGTTTCCCTCGGATACCCCACGGAAATACACTTATCCGACTTGGCTGTAAGCTTGTCTGACTGGATTCACTTGACAAAATCTTCACAACCCCAAATCTTAAGAAAAGACAAACTCGGCTTTTTGCCTGTCCACATCTCATGCGGTGTCTTCTCTACCGATTTTGATGGTACTCTGTTTAGTGTGAACGTTGCTGTTTCTAGACAATAACCCCAAAATGATAAAGGCAGATCTGTCCGGCTCATCATTGATCGTACCATGTCTAACAAGGTCCGATTCCGCCTTTCCGAAACACCATTCCTTTGCGGCGTTCCTGGCGGAGTAAGTTGAGGAACTATTCCACAACTTTTTATATGGTCATCAAACTCATGGATCATGTACTCGCCTCCTCGGTCCGACCGAAGAAACTTTATTTTCTTGCCAAGTTGATTCTGTGCTTCATTCTAGAATTCTTTGAACTTTTCAAAGGCTTCCGACTTATGTTTCATCAAGTAGATATATCCATACCTACTCAAATCATCAGTGAAGGTAATGAAGTACTCATAACCACCCCTGGATGTCGTTCTCATTGGTCCACATACATCACTATGTACTAGTCTTGGTCATTTTGCCGAGTAGGCAAGATTCGCATGTCTCGAACGACTCCAAGTCGAACGAAGTTAGGAGTCCATCATCATGGAGCTTCTTCATGCGTTTCCAACTTATATGACCAAGCCGACAGTGCCAAAAGTAAGTCATATTCAGATCATTTGGTTTCAACCTTTTAACATTTATGTTATAAACCGACTCACCATCAAGATTCAAAATAAATAACCCGTCCTGGACGGGTGCAAAGCCGTGAAACATATCATTCAAATACAAAGAACAACCATTATTCTTGATATTCGATTCATAGCCTTGCCTCATCAAACATGAAGCAGAAATAATGTTTCGACTGAGCACTGGAACATAATAACAATTATTCAGTTCCATAATGAATCCAGAAGGTAAATGAAGTTGCATCGTGCCGACTTCCAACGCAGCAACTCTTGCTTTGTTGCCGACTCGAATATCAACCTCGCCTCTTGCTACGCTCCTAGTTCTTACCAGTCCCTGCAACGAGTTGCAGATGTGAATAACTGATCCAGTATCATATACCCAAGAACTATTAGGTGCATCAGCAAGATATATGTCTATAACATTGCAAACAAGTGTACCTGAGTCGGAAGTCATACCTCCACTCTTGGCTTTGTCGGCCAAGTACTTGCTGCAGTTCCTCTTCCAGTGGCCATCCGCCTTGCAGTAGAAGCAAGTGGATCCGGATGAAGGAGATGGTTTAGTCCCTGAGGAAGCGCTTGGGACCGGGTCCTGAGCCTGCTTTCCTCCTGACTTAGACTTCTTCTTAGTCCAAGAACTCTTCTTGAACTTAGCCTTATTCTGCACCATCAACACTTGACTGGTGCCCTTCTTGAGATCCGCCTCTGCCTGCTTGAGAATCCCATGCAATTCAGTGAGCTTCTTATCCATACCATGCATGTGGTAGTTCAAAATGAACTGCCCATATGCACTAGGAAGAGAGTTCAGAATTATATCCGCAGCGAACTCTTCGCTTATGGGGTAGCCAAGCCTCTCCAGAGACTGCACGTAACCAACCATTTTGATCACATGCGGACTTAGTGGATCACCATCCTTAAGCTTGCAACTCAGCAAAGCCTGAGAGACTTGATACCTCTCAGTCTTCGCCTGAGCCTGGAACATACTTTTGAGGCTTTCGATCATATCGTAGGCCTCAACATGCTCGAACTGCTTTTGCAAGTCCGGTTCCATGTGAGCAAGCATAAGACAGCTAATATTCGTGGACTCATCCTTAGCCCGACGGTAGGCATTGGTGGCTGCGACAGTCGCATTCTCATTCGGCTCATCTGGAAGTGGGTTGTCTAGGACATGGTCCTTCTTTTCTTGTTTGAGAACAATTCTCAGATTTCGATACCAGTTGGTAAAATTAGTGTCGTTCAGTTTATCTTTCTCAAGAATGGCTCTCAACGCAAAACCGGATATCTGAGAGTGACTGCTACTTGGTGCCATGATCTACAACAGAAAATATGCAAAACACTTAAGACATGTATTCATAAAAGAGCAAGCATATTAAACATTTTAATATTTTATGCTCCCACTAGAACCAACACCCCTCCGATGGTTGCTTAGTGATTCAGGATCCTAAATAAGCAAGTCAGCTAGTGAGCTTTAGCATCACCGCTAGCCGCCAAGTGATCTAGGTAGACAACTCCTTGTCAATCGCATCTCATGCGACTCCTGTTGGATGGGTGGCATCACATGCCCCGGCTCCCATCCGACTTTTCCCCGAGTCCCACAACCGTTGTGATAGACCCGTCTAGCTTACCGAGTGTTTCTGTAGTAAGAGTCCGACTCGAACCCACCTAGCCGGAAAGAATTGGCAGCACCTCAATTTTATGAGCCCACTACCAAAAATGTCCGACTTGTGATGGTGCAAACACTGGAGGGAAAACCGACTAGACCTTCTTTGAGGGATTAAATTTTACCGACTATCTAATAGAGGTAAAACTGAGACATAACAATAACACAAAATAAAGCAATTATAATGTGAAATGGTATGGCTCTCTTCATGGCGATCTCCATCTCCACAAATCCTGTAATCCGACTCGTGCTAACTCTTGTCACTTGCCGTCTTACTCCATGTCGCCGACATGTACGACGCCTTGCATGCCTTCCGGGTTCTCCAAACAGCTACACTAGCTTAGTAAAGTAAATTACAAGGAGAATCCGACACGCAGGTCGTTATACAATAAAATGACATCACCTAGGCTCCAGCCGGCTGACAAAAAACCGTGATTCGCAGATCACGTATGGATTACACACATACATCACATGCACATGAACCATACCATTCACAACTTCCTGCAAAAACAAGTTATGCATAGATAGAATATCTACCGGCGTTGTGAAACTCGCAACGACATCTAAGGCGCTACGACAGCGCCCGACGATTTTTCCGAAAACGTAGATCTCATCTACGATCCGGACATGGATTCCGGCCATCGTTCCGATTCGATCAAACTCCTTGATCTTCGATCACCGCTTCTGGATTTACGTGTCATAGTCTACCCCGATGGCGGAAGCCGACCTGTAGGGGTATGTCGTTCCACGACCTTAGCAGTATGATCACGGAAATCAGATCTACCATTCCCCGAGTACCCTTGATCCAATCAACTTCGTACAAAACCGATCTATCCATAGATCGACCACCAAACAGCATATAGATCTCATCTACATCCTACCGCATATCACATATGCGAGATCTCGAGCCTAAAACCAGAAGCTATCTCTCTGATACCACTGTTGGGCCACGTAGAGATAAAACAAAACTTTTTCCTCTAACGTGGTGATCCCAAGATCTAGCTGAGGTAGAAGGCCACGAGGTTTACCACTAGACGCGCAGTTGCGGATTACTGATGAAGCGCGTCAGTTGATGCAGTGCAGTCCTCACGATCCGATCGTTCTGGTGCTGATCGCACAGCACCTCTGCTGGTATCCACACGTACAAGGAGAAGCGCTCACGGCGAACTGCTAGGTTCGTAACGACGGCTGGACTGCTGTGGAGATAGGATTTCCAACACATGGAATGACCTAACCGAACAACGATTAACCTTTTTGGGTTAATGTGCTCCACTATATATAGGGAGTGAACGTGGGCTCTGCTCGCGCGACCCATTCACTAAAGCCCATATAACACTAGTCACCATGAGTCCAACTCACTAACTCAGTCCTAATCAGGTTAAGGTCCAACCCAACCAGATTACATGTTCAGATCCAATCCGAACTTGCTCCCGCTCTTAAGTGTGTGACCCCGCAGGCTCATGGCTACTTGGACACGATTGGAGTCCGACTCTCAATCGATCAGTCGGTAGCGGCTCCTAGCAGACGTGCCGACTCCCAAGTACCAAAGAGTCATGACGACTTGCCTTTCCAATGCGACTTACGTCCGAGTCCCTTTTGCCTCACGATATACCTTGCCAGACTATAGGCGAATATATGTCATCCCTTAAATAGTCCGACTCTCTTCTCGATCCGAGATAAGTGATTCACCCGACTAACTCTTAGTCGATCGCCTCGGTTAACACTTAACCGAGTCGTGCATGGCCATGCTTTCCGAATCATATCTCACGAGAGGGCCCAGAGAATATCTCTCCGAGTGGAGGGGCAAAATCCCATCTTGGTTATTCACATCACGCATCTTGATTCTCAGTCGACCCGAACCCTGCCTTTATAACTGCCCAGTTACGGATCAGTGTTTGACAGAACCTAAGTCGGTGATCCTCAACTCGGACTATGCAACAACCTCAGGTCTAAGGATTACATTGATTGAGATATACAAATGACAGCTAGTTCATTGTACCTCAATATGGGCCAATCTGACTCGCTAAACTCTTTAGCTGAGTCTGTGTAAGTTGAAATAGCATCTCCATGCCCATGACAAGTGGAACCGAGTCATCAAGCCAACTTTCACATTGGTCTAAGTTGTGTGTCCAGCACAACCTCAATGACCAAGGATATTTAGTACAAACAACATGAATGCATAGTTCCACAATCGAATCACATATTCAATGATACACATCATATGTTTATACAAGGACTAATATCTTTATGAATACAATGGGAAATCTTATCATACATGATTGCCTCTAGGGCATATTCCCAACACTAGGGTAGTGCGCTATGGGCACTTTTTAGCCGTAGCGTATGGCTAGTGGCGCACCCCTAGTGCGCCACGGAAGGGGAAACCATGTGCGCCACTAACAGCCATTTTCCTAGTAGTGCACGGATGAGGAAGGTCGGGGCAGGGTGGACGAGTGGAGGAGGTAAGTTGGGGTGGCGCTCGAAGAAGGGGTCATGAGGAAGGAGGCTGGGTAGCGCGAAATCAGAGGACGAGGAAGAGAGAAGAGAGAGGGTAAGAAGGTAGAGGGCTAACATGTGGGCCCCACCTACCACCTCAGCTCCATGTCCAGCGTACACCTGTGGGGCTGACAGGTGGACCCAACGTCTACCTCAGCTCCGTTTCCATGTGTGCTACCATATCAGTCTTAAAAATGGGCTCCACCGGCTAGCACTGTTGTTAAATTGTTGTTAGACACGAATCAATGCAATTTGTGACTCCGAGCCTCAAATTTGGTACTCCCTCCATCCGGAAATAAGTTGAATTGAGTTTATCTAGATTTGTAATATCTTTCAACTAAAATGTGTATAGGCACAGATAAATTCAGATCAGTTATTTTAGGATAGAGGAAGTAGTTTTTTTTTTTTAAAAACTAATCCTAAACCGTGATAGTTTTAGGACTTTGCTACGCGGCGACCGGTCATCAAATGGCAAATCCCGGTGGGCAAACTAGACAGATTTCCATGCACATAAATAAAACCAAAACCGCTAATGTCAGTAGTGTTTAATGCAAATATTCGAAAATTCAAAATGTTTTATAGTTCAATATGTTTATCCGATTGATGATCCGTTTTCACTGTTAGGCTAGTCTCGACGAGATCTTCGAAACTAGATCTCATGTCGATAGGTTTCGAGAAAAAAATCCGGAGCAAAAGGTTATCCACATTTAATACCTAAGTTATCCAAACGGTAGTAATTTACCCATCAGTTAACATATAAGTTATCCATCCTACGAACGGGTAATGTGTTTAAGTTTTTTATGCGCGGAAAACACAAATATGAACTTTTCTAATTTGAGATCCGTTTTCGTCGAGCCGACATAATAAATATGGTGTTATACCCTACCACCCACCACCCTAAGTCATAGCAAAAAAAATAAGCAGTAGTCTAACGGCTTGGCTTTATCACCCATCGCCGTTAACGCATCGACGACGACGAAATCTCGATAACCTAACACCTAAGTAGCAATGTCTGAATTAAACTAGATTATAGGTCACATTTAATTAATCAAACTAAATATACATGGGCAATCAAGATTTTATATAATACAAAAATTACCCACATGAGCAATGCGATAACGTCTCTAAACCTATTTATATGACGGATAACTTATATGTATCAGAATGGATAACTTAACTACTATAATATGGATAAGTCACATATTAGAGATGGGTAACATGACTTTTATTTGCCCCAAAAGTTACTCACTAGTAATACAAGAGTTATCCAGGCTTCAGTGTGTAAGTTACCCACCAAATAACATGTAAGTTATGCATCACTATAAAAATGTATTCACATATAGGATATAAAAGTTATTCTAGTGGTTCGGTTTTGTCGCCCATCGTCTCTCTCGTGGCGTACGCGCTACTCAATCTCAAAAGACTATCGCGTTAAACATCAAACATATTTCTTAAAAAATAAATATAGATTTTTTACATACAATATAATAAATAGGATCTCATACCCTACCACTCATCATCTTAAGTCGTAGTGAACAAACATAACGTTCAACCAGTAGTCTAGCGGCTCGGGTTCATCGTCCTTCGCCGCTACCACGGCATAGGGTGATGAATCCTCGAAGGATGTTAGGATAATGCATCGACGACGATAAAGTCTCGATGCCATAATATCTGTTGGAGATATGCCCAAGAGGCAATAATAAAGTGGTTATTATCATATCTTCACACTTATGATAAATGTTTACATACCATGCTATAATTGTATTAACCGGAAACATTAATACTTGTGTGATTTGTAAACTAAAATAAGAGTCCCTAGTAAAGCCTCTTGTTAAACTAGCTTGTTGGTTAATATATGATCATGGTTTCCTGATCATGAACATAGAGATGTTATTAACAACATGATCATATCATTAGGAGAATGATGTGATGGACATACTCCTATAGATAAGCGTAGCATAAAGATCAAGTCATTTCAATAGTTCAATTGTTATATGCTTTCTGATACATAGTAACCTAATTCCTTCGACCATGAGATCATGCATATCACCTTTACCGGATGGATGCTTTGATGACATCAAACACCACACCGTAACTGGGTGGCTATAAAGGTGGCATTGAGTGTTCGGAAAGTTTTGGTTGAGACACATGGATCAAGAGTGGGATTTGTCCATCCATATGACGGATAGATATACTCTGGGCCCTCTCGGTGGAATGTCATCCAATTAGCTTGCAAGCATGTGACTGGCTCACAAGGGATCACATATCACGGGAACGAGAAAAGAGTACTTATCGGTAACGAGGTTGAACTAGGTATGCAGAGATACTGACGATCATAACCTCGGATAAGTAACATATCGTGAGACAAAGGGAAATTGGTATCGTATGTAAGTGGTTCATTCGATCACAAAGTAATCGTAGAAATATGTGGGAGCCATATGAATTTCCAGATTCCTCTATTGGTTATTGTTCGGAGAAGTGTCTCGATCATGTCCGCATAATTCACGAACCGTAGGGAGACACACTTAAGGATTCGACGTTGTTTTGAGTAGTTATGGTATTATGAGAAAGAGACCGAATGTTGTTCGGAGTCTCGGATGGGATCCGGGATATCACGAGGTGATCCGGAATGGTCCGGAGAATAAGATTCATATAAGGAAAGTCCCATTTCGGAGTTCGGGAATGGTTCCGGTGTTTTCATCGGGAATGTTCTAGAAGGTTCCGGATTGTCCGGCACTCCGGGGGGGAGGGGTACATGAATGTGTCATTGCATATTGGAATGATTGCATCATGTACTAAGTGTTCTTGTTGTCCCAAATAAAGGATTAAATTGAATCCTAAAACAGAAAATTCAAATGTCCAGTTTGAAAGTCAAACGGCTAAAACAAGAAACTGTGGGAAACAAGCAAGAGGAGTTTGAAACCAACTTGGAGGAGGAGTTCCTCTCCTCCAAGCCGGCGGCCAGCCCTAGGCCGAGTTGGGGAGGGACTCCCTCCCTCCCTGGCGCGCCATGGCCCCTCCACCCATAAAAGGAGGGGCAGGCCTCCTCCTCTAGACACACAAGTTCCTATCTTCTACCTCCGGTTTAGAGCCACTTCGGTTTAGAGCCTTCTAATTGGTTTAGAGCCTTCTAATTGGTGTGTCTAATTACTAGACCACTAATAGCCTCTCTCATACTCCACCATACTCGCTCCGGCTTAAGGCGAAGCCCTGCGGGATCTCCCCTCTACTTCCGGTACCACGCCGTTGTGCTGCCGGAATCACGAGGAGAGTGCTACAACCTCCGCTGCCTGCTGGAACAAGGGAGAGGAAGGTCTTCGTCGAGTACCGAACGTGTGACCGACTGCGGGAGCGCTGCCGGAACGCAGCTCCGGAAGGATCGTGTACACGATCTTGAGATCGAAAAGAGTACGACTACATCACCCACGAGAATCTGCTCTCGTTAACCGCTTTGGAATCTTCGAGGGTAAGTTATTCCATCGACTCGTTGCTACAATCTAGTAGATAGATCTTGGCTTGTTTGTTTGTATGCGATAGAAAATTTTTGTTTTCCATGCTACGAACCCCTACAGTGGTATCAGAGCCGTGTCTATATGTAGATCTGTTGCACGAGTAGAACACAATGGTCATTGTGGGCGTTGATGCTTTTATTGTCGATTGCTTCTTGTGTACTTTGCATCTTGCGGTATGTTGGGATGAAGCGGCCCGGGCTAACCTTACATGACATCGTTCATGAGACTTGCTCCACGCTTGACATGCAACTTGTATTGCATAAGTGGCTTTGCGGGTGCCTGTTTCTCCTAGCATAGTTAAGATCCAATTTACAACGGGTGATTAACAATACTAGTATCAATGTTGTGGTTCTTGTTCGTAAGTTAGAACGACACTTTTTGAAAGCCCCAAACCACGTAAAATATGCAAAGAAAGTAGAGGCGTCTAAACTTTGTTTTGCAGGGGTGTGCAATGATGTGATATGGCCATGATTGTGATTATAT
Source organism: Avena atlantica (assembly GCA_910589765.1). Taxonomy (NCBI): domain Eukaryota; kingdom Viridiplantae; phylum Streptophyta; class Magnoliopsida; order Poales; family Poaceae; genus Avena; species Avena atlantica. The sequence goes on from OU342738.1 coordinate 369,799,991, forward strand.
TTGATGTATGCAATGTTCCTTATTGTAAGTCGGCAACCGGCAGGAGCCATATGGTTGTCTTTAATTTTTGTTAAGACCCCCGTGTCTATTCAAAGTAGTTGTAATAGTTGAAGCCGGTGGACGACAACCATGGAGAAGCGTCATTGACCTTGATGCAATGCCGGTGATGATGGAGATCATGTTCGTGCTTGAAGATGGAGATCGGAAGCACAAAGAAGAAAGGCCATATCATATCACATATTATGAATTGCATGTGATGTTTATCCTTTATGCATCTTGTATTGCTTAGTAGACGACGGTAGCATTATAAGATGATCCCTCATGCACATGAATTTCAAGTCATAAAGTGTTCACCCTTAGTTAGCACCGTTGCTAAAGCTTGTTGTTTCGAAGCACCACGTGATGATCGGGTGTGTTAGATTCCGCAAGTGTATACAACGTAAGCAAGCCAGATTTGCTTATGCGGAAGCTAAGGTTTGATCTTGACGAGCCTAGCATGTACAGACATGGCCTCAGGAACACGGATTACCGAAAGGTAGAGCATGAGTCATATAGTAGATATGATGAACATGTTGATTGTTCGCCATTGAAGCTATATCAACTCTCGTGATGATCGGTTTTGATGTGGTGGATTTGGTTCGTGTGATCACTAAAACAATGTGAGTGATATTGTTTTGAGTGGGAGTTCACCTAGATTAATTTAATTATTAATTAGAACTCAATTTATCATAAACTAAATCAAAGTGAATTTGCATAGTTGTTGTAGTCATTGGCATCCGTTTTCCACCTTGTGCTTAGTTATAATTGAGATGATAGAACTATAGAATTCTGGTTAGTTACTTTACGAACTGGTATCGTATTGTTTTGAAGTGTTAATATAAAGTTTAAAAGTCCTATTGCAAACTTTCAGTAAATTCCGGTTACTCCATGAAGTTTAATAATTGGTATTAAAACAAGAGTGACAATTCCAAGAGTTAGTGTATGAGTATCATGTTTGTCTCCATGATTCTTGATATTTAAAGAATTGTCTTAATATCAAGTTTATCTAGGATCTGAAAGAGTTGTTTCAGAAACCATGAAGATATTGTGATATCTGAAATGAAGTTTTGGTTGCAACATGATAGAGTATAATATGGCAAAAGTCATGTTCTCATATTTGATGAGAATTTGCAAAAGGTTGGAGACACTTGTTGTCCTAATCCTCCAAAAGGTTTTTGGATAGCAACATTATACTCATAATTCATCGTTATAAGCTAAAAGTAGCTTGATCATGGACGATTCCATGATAAGGGTGAATATTTGATGTAGGTAAAATGTTTACTACACCAAGAGATTACTAAAGAAAGGAATTTGAAAGAACACCAAACATTTGATGATGGTGATCTACTTCAAAGTGCAAGTCCAAAGACATTGGTATTTAACTATACACGCTTTGGACTATATGTCATATGTATGACTCCACTATTGATGTTGATAGATTCTTTCAAACAGAAAAGGAGATACTGAAAGAGAGTCTCATAAATATATGGCAGAAAAGAAAAGACTAGAATTGTTCAGTTTAAGTATATAGATGATATACATGTTATGGCTATATTCTTTGCTTATTAAACAATGTGGTTCTTAAGTATTTGATACTGAATTTGTTGGTGTGAATTGTCATACGAAACAACACAATTCATGAACTACAATGGCCTAAGTAACTAGCAAAAGAATATGTGATGATGTTCATCGAGAACAAATAAAGGGTTATTATGTTGCTCGTTAAACATCAAAGCTTGCCTTCAAGATTTGTTTTATCAGGTATTATGAGAACAAAAGGGTTGTTCAAATAATTGCCGTAATCCATAAAAGATGGATGATTCACAAATCTCGTTGGAGAAATCACATCCATAAAACTAGTGCTAAAAAATGTCGAAAGACAAATTGATTGAAAGATCACTTAGGAAGTGACATCGCCGTTTAAATTATATTGGAAAGAAAACATGAAGAAACTCCATGTGGATGGAATTTTGGAGTCTTTTGATTTTGATCACATGACGCTTGTGAAACTTTCCTAAGAGATAATTAAAACTTCGTTCATAGGCAAAAAGGGAACGAAAGACTAGCTTATTGGAATTTGTACATATTGTTGTACGAAGTCCATCATGTGTAGTCAAAAGCGATGGATTTCAACTTCATATGCTTTCTCCGAGAATTTGAGTGAATATATGAATATTTACTTAATAAGGATAAAGTAAGAAATATTTGAAAAGTTCAAAGACTTTCAAGATGAAGTGCAAAATCATTGTAACAAGAATATAAACAGTTTATGATAAAGATCATAAAGGAAGATATTTGAGTTACAAAGTTTAGCATAATACCTAAGATTTATGGAATCGTTCCGTGGATTTGCATTTTCCCGAAACACCATAAGAGTATGGAGCATTCGAGATATGTAATTAAACCTTGTTTGACATGGTAAGATCGAAGGTGTAATTAATAAAGCTGCCATTATATTTTAAAGATTAAAAGCTTTAGTGATTACCGTTTTTCCACTGAAAAGAGCTCCATCATAATCCGTTGAAATGACACCATATGTTATGGTTTGGGATAAAACCCAAGTTGTCCTTTCTTAAACATTGGTATGCTATGCATAAGAAAGATGTTTGCAACCAAAGTCCGATGAACCTGTCTTTGTATGTTATTTCGAATAACTGTTAAGTATTCCTCCATAAACACCGGAGACAAAAGTGTTTGTCACTTAGAAACGTCAAGTTTCTTTGGGAAGGAATTTTTCGTGAAAAGTTAAGTGGGAGGACAATAGAACTTTGATAAGGTTAAAAGAACCTTAGCTATATGTGCAGAGTTGCGCAGCGCCGAAAAGTGTTCCGGAGGCAGCAACAATGCTCATGGCTCACGTGCCTCAAAAGTTGTGGTTACGAAGGTCAAAGTTTCTATTGAAACAAGTAGGTCGGGTAAACAATCAAATACCAAGATTTAAGAGTTAAATCATTATTTGACAATAATGATCCGACTACATGCAAAGAAGCGATGATGGGCCCTGACTCCATAAAATGGCTTTAAGCCATAAAATCCGTGATAGTTCCATACACGAGAAATCAAGTTTTGAACTTGAAGGACCCTCGAGAAAGGTGTAAGACCTTACAGTTGTGTCTGGATCTATAAAGAAATAGACATGGATGTTTTACATCTATGAAATAGTCGACATGTTGGGAAAGAGTTCACAACAATGTTCAAAGGTTGACTATGACAAGATTTGATCTTTCATAGTGATATTTAGTCTAGACGGATTAATGTAGCAACCACTACATATAATTTGTTATATGGTAGTTGAATAAACAAAACAAGTTCTTCTAATAGAATCCTTACCTAGGACATGTGCATAACACGGTCCATAGGGTTTTGTTAATTCAAAGGATGCTAAAAGCATATGCAAACTTCAATGGTTGAAGTGAGCATCGCGGAGTTGGAATCTTCACAATGATGAAATTGTTAAAAGAGTTTAAATTCATCAGAGACAATGAAGATGCTTGAATTTGCAAGAAATTAAGTGGGAGCGCTAAGACATATTTCTAATACATTATGTAGGATACATATTGTTGATTGGAAGTGATGTATCTTTTTATTAACACAAGATAAGAATTTCATCTAGATGAAAGACTTAGGCAAAACCCAAATATTTGGCATCAATAGACGCTAATATGGTTGTGCCAGAAGTACATAGACAAGATATTGAATGAGTTCAACATAGAAACTACAAGAGAGGTTCTTGTCGCACAGAAAGGATTGAATGAGTTCAATGTTGATGATATATTCAAGTGTATTGACATTTGATAAAGTGAAACAAATAATCAAGTATAGATTGATACTTGATGTATGAAATCACAAAGAGTATTTATATCAATCATACTGTGATATGTACAAATCCAGATGTGTCCTATGCTCTACATGTTGTGAGCATATACCAGAATGATTCGTAAGATGATCATTGGACAATAGTAAGGATATTCTTATGATCTTTTGGAAGAACTAAGAGTATAATATTTGTAGAAGTGACAAATAGATGGTTAGTTCATTGTAAAAGTACTACATTGATACTAGTTTTGTCACAAAGTACAAATTAAGTTTATCTCAATCTAAACTAAGGGTGGCACAATATAATGGAAAGTGAGTTCCATAATGGATTTGGATGAGTTCCAAAGTTAAGACATTGTGACAGATACTACAACAAAAGGCTAAGTATATGACTGCTATTTTAGCAGCAAAAGAGGGCATTTGTGTCAAGTAGTTTGTTATCAAACTAGGTGTAGTTCACAGTGGGATAATACTATGTAGATATATTGTGCGACAATATTATCAACATGTTTTAACCCCAAAGAGCTAAAAGTCACACCGAAAGACCAAATTTGTACAAAGCCATCTCATTAGAGAATGAGTGATGCGTAGAGACGCAAAGACATGCAATTACACACGGACCTGGAAGTGTCAGATCCGGAGATCAGTTGACCACTAGCAATCGTGTACATACAACACCGGAAAGCCATAGGTGTTGAATACACAAAGGTTTGAAACTAGATTATTGACTCTGGTGCAAGTGGGAGACTGTTGGAGATATGCCCAAGAGGCAATAATAAAGTGGTTATTATCATATCTTCACACTTATGATAAATGTTTACATACCATGCTATAATTGTATTAACCGGAAACATTAATACTTGTGTGATTTGTAAACTAAAATAAGAGTCCCTAGTAAAGCCTCTTGTTAAACTAGCTTGTTGGTTAATATATGATCATGGTTTCCTGATCATGAACATAGAGATGTTATTAACAACAGGATCATATCATTAGGAGAATGATGTGATGGACATACTCCTATAGATAAGCGTAGCATAAAGATCAAGTCATTTCAATAGTTCAATTGCTATATGCTTTCTGATACATAGTAACCTAATTCCTTCGACCATGAGATCATGCATATCACCTTTACCGGATGGATGCTTTGATGGCATCAAACACCACACCGTAACTGGGTGGCTATAAAGGTGGCATTGAGTGTTCGGAAAGTTTTGGTTGAGACACATGGATCAAGAGTGGGATTTGTCCATCCATATGACAGATAGATATACTCTGGGCCCTCTCGGTGGAATGTCATCCAATTAGCTTGCAAGCATGTGACTGGCTCACAAGGGATCACATATCACGGGAACGAGAAAAGAGTACTTATCAGTAACGAGGTTGAACTAGGTATGCAGAGATACTGACGATCATAACCTCGGATAAGTAACATATCGTGAGACAAAGGGAAATTGGTATCGTATGTAAGTGGTTCATTCGATCGCAAAGTAATCGTAGAAATATGTGGGAGCCATATGAATTTCCAGATTCCTCTATTGGTTATTGTTCAGAGAAGTGTCTCGATCATGTCCGCATAATTCATGAACCGTAGGGAGACACACTTAAGGATTCGACGTTGTTTTGAGTAGTTATGGTATTATGAGAAAGAGACCGAATGTTGTTCGGAGTCTCGGATGGGATCCGGGATATCACGAGGTGATCCGGAATGGTCCGGAGAATAAGATTCATATAAGGAAAGTCCCATTTCGGAGTTCGGGAATGGTTCCGGTGTTTTCATCGGGAATGTTCTAGAAGGTTTCGGATTGTCCGGCACTCCGGGGGGAGGGGTACATGAATGTGTCATTGCATATTGGAATGATTGCATCATGTACTAAGTGTTCTTGCTGTCCCAAATAAAGGATTAAATTGAATCCTAAAACAGAAAAGTCAAATGTCCAGTTTGAAAGTCAAACGGCTAAAACAAGAAACTGTGGGAAACAAGCAAGAGGAGTTTGAAACCAACTTGGAGGAGGAGTTCCTCTCCTCCAAGCCGGCGGCCAGCCCTAGGCCGAGTTGGGGAGGGACTCCCTCCCTCCCTGGCGCGCCATGGCCCCTCCACCCATAAAAGGAGGGGCAGGCCTCCTCCTCTAGACACACAAGTTCCTATCTTCTACCTCCGGTTTAGAGCCGCTTCGGTTTAGAGCCTTCTAATTGGTTTAGAGCCTTCTAATTGGTGTGTCTAATTACTAGACCACTAATAGCCTCTCTCATACTCCACCATACTCGCTCCGGCTTAAGGCGAAGCCCTGCGGGATCTCCCCTCTACTTCCGGTACCACGCCGTTGTGCTGCCGGAATCACGAGGAGAGTGCTACAACCTCCGCTGCCTGCTGGAACAAGGGAGAGGAAGGTCTTCGTCGAGTACCGAACGTGTGACCGACTGCGGGAGCGCTGCCGGAACGCAGCGCCGGAAGGATCGTCTACACGATCTTGAGATCGGAAAGAGTACGACTACATCACCCACGAGAATCTGCTCTCGTTAACCGCTTTGGAATCTTCGAGGGTAAGTTATTCCATCGACTCGTTGCTACAATCTAGTAGATAGATCTTGGCTTGTTTGTTTGTATGCGATAGAAAATTTTTGTTTTCCATGCTACGAACCCCTACAATATCTAGGGGTACCGTATTTTAATAAAACTTGCTCAACATGTATGTGAAAAAAATTCTATCCAACACGTTTATATGATGGGTAAATTATGTAACTTACATATTATGACATGGATAACACACGTCTTAGAGGTGGATATCCTTTTGGTTCGGAAAAAAATTTATCGAAACATATCAACATGTGATCTAGTTTTGAAGATTTCGTCGCGACTAGTCCAACGATGAAAACGGATCTTAAATCAGACAAACGATTTGATCTACAAGACATTTCAAATTTTCGATTTAATCCTAAGCTGTCTCATAGCGCGTGTTCACATCTTCCACCAGATTTGGACAACCATCGACCAGTTTGAGATTAAATTTGCCTTAGTTTTAGAGAATCTACTCTCAGACTGGTCGGTAGTTTGCAAAACCTGGCAGAAAGTGTAAACGACATGCTGTTAGCATTATTTTAAAAATTTAAAATGTCTTGTAGATCACACCGTTTATCCAATTTAAAATTTGTTTTCACTATTGGACTAGTCACGACGAGATCTTTAAAACTAGATCTCATGTTGATATGTTTCGCTGAAAAAAATTGAACTAAAAAGTTATCCACCCCAAACATACGAGTTATACATTCTATAATATGTAAGTTATTCACCCAGTAACCAATAGATTACCCACCATAAACGTGTTGGATAGAGACGTTCTCGTATACGTGTTGAGCAAGTTTAACTGAAACAGAGTAGAATAGTTGTTAGGGTATCGAGGCTTTATTCTCATCAATGTGTTAGCGTCGAACGAGCGATGAAACCTTGGTATCCTAAAATTCTTCGAGGCTTCGTCACTCGTACGCTGCAGTAATGACGATGGACGACCAAGTCGAGCCGCTAGAATTTTGGTTGCACATCACGTTATTTACTACGACTTAGTGTGATGGGTGATTGGACATAAGACCCTATTTATTTATATCTTATGGAAAAAAACTTAAATTTAGTTATTATATTTGATGTTGAATGCGGTAGCCTTTCGAGGTTAAGTAGTCTGTACGCTGTGAGAGCGGCGACGGACGACGAGACCGAGTCGTTAGAATAACTTTTTATATTCTGTCGTGGTGGTATCACGGCAGATGCCATGGGTAGGCTAAAGTATGGGGCCAATAGGTGCTAGAGGGATCTGGGGAGGGAAGATGTAGTTGATTCTACACACAGAAGATTAAGGCAAAGGTCTTTATTTCTTCTTCATCAGGCTACAAGTGCTCCTTGAGCTGTTTACAAGGAGAAGAGAAGAACTTTACCAGCCTAATGACTCTAACTCTAGTCGATCCCTCCTTCTGAGTCCAAGCCTCTCCTTATAAAGGAGAGCCCTGGGTTCCTTTAGGGCTAACGTGGCAAGCATATTCGAGGAATATGCTTGTCCCAATATAGTAGTTCGGCGCCCCCCTTTCCCTGTCGCCCCTCTAACAATGGCAAGGTTCCAGAGGGCCCCTCCTGTGTGCCTCGGTCTTCTGGACTGTCACCTCCGTGACCTTCTCCTGCCTCTATGTCGCTCTGTGCCTTTGTCCGTAGCGCTTGGCTCTGCTTAGATTCTCCCTAGCTTGCAGCTAGGGTTTGACTTCAGGCTTCTCCTTCTCCTGCAAGCCTCCTATCATCGGCGCTCCCTTGCATAGCTCGGATCGTCCTTCACCTGCATCAAGATCACTCAGGCTAACCCGGCCGACTTACGCAGTATCTCGGCCGGGTAATGTCTTAATATACATATACGGGCCTCTCGCCTCCATATGTCGGCCGACTTCTTCATGATTCGGCCGACTTAGACTGTAACTCGGAAACCAGACGGGGATCGTACCTTCGTCTTTCCCCGTCTTTAACCTACCCGGGGTCACCCTCCCCCCAACATTAGTCCCCGAAGCTGGTGTGGCCCTGTCGATAACTTCGGCCGGGTCGTATCAGCTTCACCACATTTTTCTGTATTGTTTCCGAGTTATCTTTTTCTCGTCCGAGGTACCCTTGTTCCTTATCTCGTACGCCTTGTCCTACGTGTTACTCCCATCATTGTTCTTCTAGTTTTTTGGTTCCTCTACAGTATTTACTGACAGGCTACAGTTAACACTGTACCTGCTGCGCCGCCGCTGCGACGCCTCGTGCGCCGTTTCCCTGGGGGATCGCAACCTTCTTCGTTCCTGTGTGGCCGTTGGTGCGGCTCCACTTATCGTCCTGCGTTCGTGCCGCACCCACGATCTAAACGGTCAACTGCTGCACCCACGATCCCACTACCTTGTTTGTGGCTCGACTATAAAGTGGGGCACGGCGTCTGGGAATTTACTTTTCCCCTTCTCGTTCGTCTCTGCCTTCCTTCTTCCTCTCGCTTGCGCGCCCTCTCGCAGCTCCGCCGCCGCGCGCTCATCAGAGCTTCCGACGGCGAGGACTCCGCCGCGCCGCTCTGCCCGCCTCGCCTGCGCTCCCCAGCTCCGGTACCGTCGCCGGTGAGTTCTTTCCGGCCGCATTGCCTAGGTTTTACCCTAGATTTCTCCATTTCGATCTTGTGTTCGTGCGGCGGTTCCTCTGCTCCTCTGCCACCGTTCCCGTGCAAAATCACGACGGGGCCTTGCAGCTCTAAACTTTCCTCCGCCGCCAGCTCTTCTTCCGGCGATCTTTCCGGCGAACCCATGTCTAGTTCATTTAGTGGCGCTCTGATAGAGGATGATGACGCTGGCTCTGGGCCCGAGCGAGGCTCGTGGCAGGGCTCTTTTGTTATACGCCGTGAGATTGAGTGGCTTATCCGAACTCGGAGGATTCCTGCCGAGGTCTCCTGTCGCTTACCCGGCAGCGAGTCCTCTCCGGATGTGAGGGAGGGCGAGTATGTAGTTTTTATGTCGCACTTCGCGCGTGGCTTCGGTCTCCCTCTTAGCGATTTTGCTAGAGAGTTTCTCGACTACTTCGGCCTTCAGCCGCATCATCTTCCTGCGAACGCCATCGCTTCTCTTTCTGCTTTTATCTCCGCTTCGGAGGGATACTTCGGCCTGTGGCCGTCAGTACACGTCTGGTCGAAGTTCTTCCAGATTCGTTCCAACGTAGTCCCAGACAAGTCTCTGCACCCTTCCGAGAAATTGCTTACTCAATGTGGTGCAGCGTCCATTACACCTCGGAGGAAGTCTGTATTTCCTCGCGTCACCGGGTTGGAGTCGTGCAAGAAGTGGCACAAATCCTTCTTTTACGTTAAGAACAGAGGGACAGAGGACAAGATTCGGCTTCCTGCCTTCTCAATTGGTCCGCCTTCTAAGGTGAACTGGACTTACAATCCGAGGAAGAGTCATGCCTTGGCCGAGGCTTTTGAGATTCGGCTTAAAGAGCTGATCCGCGCCGGGTTATGCGGCGAAGACCTGATGGCTACTTTTATTAGTAGCCGGATCTGCCCATTCCAGAAGCGGACTCACAAGCTGTGCTACATGAGTGGTTCTCTCGACCCTAACCGAGTCTCAACCGTGGAGCTGGACAATTACCTTATCTATAAGCGTGTCCGAGCTATCTTCAAGACGGAGATGCCCGAGGATTGGGCTTAGGGATTGAAACCGTTCACCCGCGATCATCCGCCTCCCGAAGTAAGCTTGATCAATAACGTTCTGCTATTCCATTGTTTTCGTAACGGATTCCGCTAACTTTCTTTTTCCTCGTCTTGCAGAGGTTCGCAGAGAAGAAAAATGAGGACGCCGAAGTTTTGTTGCTTTCGTGGCCCGCGGACCGGAGCACCCCGGATACTGGTGAGCCGGACTCGGAAGAGTTCATCCCTAAATCGGATCCTGCCCCGGCTCGAGCTCGTGGCAAGACCTCGGCGCACGAGGAGGAAGGTGATTCGGACGAGGTCCAAGTTCTTGAGGTAGTTGCCGCAATGCCTATTTCTTATGCATTTTCGGCTTCTACTTTCCCAGCTAATCCGGCTGGTCAGGTTCACGACGCCGATCCCATCGCTTCTCGACCCCCTGTTACCTCGGGGAAACGCGGGGCTCCTGCTAGTGCCTCGGAGGCGGTCCCCAAGAAACGAGTGAAGAGATCCGCTCCGAATCCTCCCAGGCGCAAGATTATGCCTGGGGTCGCTGGGTAAGTTCCTTTTGCTCGTATTTCTTGTTTCTCTCTTTCTGTTTTTCATACTGACCTTCTTTCTTCCTTCTTATTTTTGCAGCGCCCCGCTTTCTGTTAAGCCCGGCGGTCCTAGCATGACTAGCCGCCCGACTCGGCAGCCGTCTCCTCCGCCCGTCGATGATACTAGGATCCCCAGTCTTGCTCGTGCTGCCTCTCCTCCAGCTCCGAATCCATCGCCTCCTTGTCGCGACGTACCTGAAATTCCTTTTGTTGACAGTGATCCTAATCGGCCCTCCGAGATTTCCATCGAACCCGTTGCCCCTTCTGTGGGTCCCAGCACCGCTACTGAGCCTCTATCTGCCCCAGCAGTTTCTACAGCCACTCCAGCCCCGGCCGGAGAGGTCGTTATCCCGGCGCCTTCTGCGACCGTGACTCCTGCTGTTCCTGAAGACACCGCCCCCATTACCGAGGTATCGTTTCCTGCTGATGCCTCGTCTAAGGCGAGAAAAGTTGTTGCCACCAAGGCTTCCTCTTCCCAGAAAGGTCTTGTCGGCTCTTCTCAGCCGAGTATTGCTGACATGTTGCGCAAGGGAACTGCGCCTACCAAGGCCTCCGTTGCCTCGGCTGCCAGCACCCAGCTTGCTCTTCATAAAAGCCCTGCGGCTGCAGTGATTACCTAACATGTCCGGGGTAAGGTCTTAACTCGGACTGCTAGCGGGAATAGCCTTGGCTCGCTGGTGGAGTATGCCAATAACTGGAACGCTGCTGATCATTTTGAGGGTAATCCCATCAACCAGCCCTTTCAGCTTTCCGACATCAGCGGCCGTTTCGATCAAGCCGCCAAGTTCATCCTTGATACTAACAAGATGAATGAGGTAATTGTTGTTTTGCGGAGTTTAGATTAGTTCCCCAGATGTTATTATATGCTCTAGTCCCCGAAACTTGCAAGGAAATAACTTGTTATATGCTTGGAAGTTTAATGCTGCTTTACTTAATTTAACTTTATTTCTAGGGTTCGAATATCCGGGCACTTAGATCCGAGTTAAGTTTTGCTTGATTCGGATCTGATTTAGCTTCGAATATCCAGCCACCTAGATCCGAGTTAATTTTTGCTTGACTCGGATCTGACTTTGCTTTGAATATCCAGCCACCTAGATCCGAGTTAAGTTTTGCTTGACTCGGATCTGACTTTGCTTTGAATATCCAGCCACCTAGATCCGAGTTAAGTTTTGCTTGACTCGGATCTGATTTAGCTTTGAATATCCAGCCACCTAGATCCGAGTTAATTTTTGCTTGACTCGGATCTGACTTAGCTTTGAATATCCAGCCACCTAGATCCGAGTTAAGTTTTGCTTGACTCGGATCTGATTTAGCTTTGAATATCCAGCCACCTAGATCCGAGTTAAGTTTTGCTTGACTCGGATCCGATTTAGCTTTGAATATCCATTTATCGTTTTGCTCCATTGTTCAGGTTGCACATGACCGGCGAACTGCCGAATTTCAGAGGTTGCTTTTCTCCCATCGCAAACTGGAGGAAAAGTATGAGAAAATCCTTCCTGTGGTAAAAAAGGCTGATACGTCGATAGTTCCTTTTTGTTATGCTCGACATTCTTATTGATTTGTCCGCTAGATGCCGACTCACTTTTTTGGTGAACAGGTAATATTAATAACCTACACATTCGTCTTGAGAAGAAAGTTAAGAGTTTGGAAGGTTAGTTTCCCTTTTATCTTGGACCTTTTCCCTTTTTAATATGTGTGCTAAGCTTGTTTATTTCGTTTGGCTTTGGTAAAGCTGAGTTGCAAACCTTTGCAGCGTCTCACCAAGATTGCACGCCCATGCCTGACGTGATGCTGCATTTTTTAGAACAAAACGCTACTCACTCGGCGGAGCTAAAAGAAAAAGACGATGAAATAGCTCGCCTACGGGCCGAGGTGGAGACCCTTAAGCTTTCTCAGAAATCCGAATTAGAAAGGGTCGATCAGGAATTCTCCGAAGAGAAGAATCGGCTGTCTTTGGAACTGCAGAAGAATAAAGAACTCCTCGAGGCTGCCGAACTGAAAACTCAGGGATTGAGCGAGGAAATTGCTCGTTTTGAGAAGAGCAAGGTCGATTGGGCCAAGGACCTTCAGACAATGATGCGTTACATTCATCGTAAGCTTCTTAGCACAGCCGAATTATATTTTTGTCTTTGTCCCTGCTGCCACCTGACGTGTTCGTGTTTTGCGCAGATCATTTTCCCGAAGCTAAGCCCGTGAGCTCTAAAGCTGTTCTTGCAGCTCGCGTGCGCCGAGGTGTTCCTGTTGCCGCTGATTCAGAGTATTCAATGGAGGATTTCTTGATTGCCGTTGGTGCTGCAGTTGGTCCAATGAAGATTATGGGCCGGGATTTGGTGCAAGCCGCTATTCGAGCTTACCACGTTCTTTGGCCGAACACTTCGGGGACTCCTGATATCAACGAGGTCAAATTACTGGTGAAAAGACTGATGGCATCTGAGAGGCAACTAAGTCTCTGGAGGGAATCAGCCGGGCGCGCTGGCGCTGATATGGCCCTTACTGTTATCATGTCATGGTATGGAGACATTTCTCTTGATATCCTGAGAAATTTGCGCACTGGTTCCCGCTGGGTTGAGGATCCCACTTTTTTTGCTCTTCGGCAAGCTCGTGCCTTCCAACTCGTCGAGTATGCCGACGTGCACACCTGGAATGAAGGGCCGAGTTTTCTTCCAGACCCGGATGAGGAGGTCGTAGTTGAGGATGCCTCGGACAACAATTCGGCTGAGCAAGGGGAAGGTGAGGATGACTCGGCCGCATCTGACAGCTCCAGTTCAAGTTCGGACAGCAACGGCGATGCGCGGTCCTCCTCCAAAGGTACTGGGCATTCTACCGCACGGACTGATGCTCCTGAGCAGCCTCGGGCTTCCGCTGAAGTTGCACCTGGGTCCATGGAGGGCGAGGCAACCTCAGTCGAAGTTCCTCCTACGTCGGAGTGACCCGCGCCTGACCAAGTTGCTGCCTCCCCAGCGAACAATGCTTAAGTTATTTCTTATCCCTGGCATGCCGGGCGTATGATGTAGGAGAAACATTTGTCCGCTCTTTGTATGATTCGAAATTCTTTTGCCGTGTACTGCTGTGACATATACGCTTGTAGCTGTTACCATTTGGTTAAGTGGGTGTTCGTCCGAATTCTTGCTTTGGTGGCCCGCAATTTCCTGATTTTTTAGGATTTATCCTTGCCTTCGTTTTTTCATGGTTTATCTAGGCGTGAGCTCTGAATATCATATAATATTGATCTGTTCTGAACAGAGGTTGACTACTTCCTTGGGACAATATATGGCAATCCCTGAATCATTGTTTATCGCGCCGAACTTCAATATGTAAACCAAATTTCATAAATAATATAAGACTAATACGGGTGCGCTCAACATAAAACTGAAGCAACATATGGCAGTCCCCGAGTCGCTGCTTTAGATGCCGAGGTTCAAATATTTAATATGAAATGAAAATAATATATGGCATTCCCCGAGTCACTGCTCTGGGTGCCGAGGTTTAAGTACACAACATGAAATTGGGATGACATATGGCAGTCCCCGAGTCACTGCTCTGGGCGCCGAGGTTCAAATACATAACTTGAAATTGAGATAACATATGGCAGTCCCCGAGTCACTGCTCTGGGCGCCGAGGTTCAAATACATAATATGAAATTGAGATAACATACGGCAGTCCCCGAGTCACTGCTATGGGCGCCGAGATTCAAATACATAACATGAAATTGAGATAACATATGGCAGTCCCCGAGTCACTGCTCTGGGCGCCGAGGTTCAATACATCATTGGATCTTGACCTTGAGATACAATGCTACGAGTAAAATGGTCGAAGTAAAGCTACATTCCATGGACGCTTCGTTTCTTCGCCATCTTTCTCTGCCTTATTCCCTCCGGGGGACTGAGCGTCGATTAGATAATAGGCATCGTTATGCAACGCTTTGCTCACAATGAATGGTCCCTCCCATGAAGGTGACAACTTGTGCATGCCGGATGTACGTTGCACCAGTCGGAGGACTAAATCTCCTTCTTTGAATACTCTTGGATTCACCTTCTTGCTGTGATATCATCGCAGGTTCTGCTGATAAATAGCTGATCGTGATAATGTCAATTCTCTGGCTTCTTCTAGCAGGTCTACAGCATCTTGCCGAGCTATCTCGTTTATCTCCGAGGTTGTATACTGAGTAACTCTTGGCGAGTCATATATTATGTCGGCTGGAAGTACGGCCTCTGCCCCGTATACCAGGAAGAATGGTGTGTAACCTGTTGATCTATTCGGAGTAGTCCTGAGGCTCCATAGTACGGCTGGGAGTTCCTCAATCCAACATCCTGCCGACCTTTGCAATGGTTCGACAAGTCGTGGTTTTATTCCTGATAGCACCAGCCCATTAGACCTTTCCACTTGCCCATTGGATGCTGGGTGAGCCACAAAGGCGATATCTAGTCTTATGTGTTTCTCTCTGCAAAATCTGGCGAAGGCTCCTTCCGTAAAGTTTGTGCCATTATCTGTAATAATACTGTGCGGATACCCATATCTCAAGATAATATCTTTGAGAAATTTCACTTCTGTGGACCCATCGCATTTTTTTATTGGTTTCACTTCAATCCATTTTGTGAACTTGTCCACCATAACCAATATGTGGGTCATTCCTCCTCGTGCCGGCTTAAATGGTCCCACCATATCTAAACCCCATACAGAAAATGGCCAAGTGATGGGTATTGTTTTTAACTCGGCCGATGGCATGTGTATTTTGGTTGCATATCTCTGACACCCATTGCATTTTTTAACTAATTCTTTTGCTTCTTTTAATGTCGTCGGCCAATAAAATCCATGCCTGAATGCTTTGGCTACCAAGGCACGAGATGAGGCATGGTGCCCACATTCCCCTTGGTGTATATCTAGGAGGATCTCCTGACCTTCTGCCGAACTCACACATTTCTGCAACACGCTTGTGACGCTCCTTTTATATAGCTCATTGTTTATGATTGTATAAGCTTTTGCTCTTCTTGCAGTTTGTCTAGCTAACACCTCATTACTCAGCAATATTGAGTCTTTTAGGTAAGAGAATATGGGTTGCGCCCATAACGGCGTGACTTTTTCTGGTGTGGTCTCACTGTCTATTTCCATGTTTTCTTCCGACATATCTATCTCGGCTTTCCCCATGATTGTGCTTACCTCGGCTGTCCTCCTCTTGGGGGGTTCCGAGTTATATTGCTGATCTACTTCCATCGGCGCGTTATCTTCTGCTGAATTTGCCGGGATAAAGATAGATTCGGATTTTGGTGATGGGATTATTGATGGTTTCCTGAGGTGTTCCAGGGCAATACCCGGAGGAATTAGTTGCCGGGTTGATCCTAGTTTTGACAACGTGTCTGCGACATCATTTTCTGCCCGAGGTATGTGGTGAAATTCACATCCTTCAAAGTATCCACTGATCTTTTGCACGTGAAATCTGTATAAAGCCATATTAGCATCTAATGCGTCCCAACTGCCTGAGACTTGCTGTACTACTAGATCCGAGTCGCCATAGCATAAGATTCGGCGTATGCCAATTTCTTTTGCTACTTTCAATCCATGGACCAGTGCTTCATATTCGGCTACGTTGTTGGATGCAGCAAAATGTATTTGTAACACATATTTCAGTTGGTCTCTTTTAGGCGAGTTTAACACTATTCCCGCCCCCAAACCATTCCTTAGTTTGGAACCATCGAAATGCATAGTCCAATAATTTGGATCTGGCAATGGTGGCTCATACTGCACCTCGGCCCAGTCCACGAAAAAGTCGGCGACCGCCTGAGATTTGATTGCATCTCTCCTATCAAATTGTGGAGCGTATGGTGATAACTCGATTGCCCATTTTGCTATTCGGCCACTTGCGTCTTTGTTGCTCAATATGTCGGCTATGGGTGCCTCACAGATCACTTTGATGGGATGCTCTTCGATGTAATGTTTAAGCTTTTTCGCCGACATATATACCCCATAAGCCATCTTCTGATAATGTGGGTAATTCTGCTTTGAAGTGGATAACACCTCACTTAGATAATACACCGGCCTCTGAACCGACTTACCATCTTCAAGTCGTTCCACTACGACTACAGTATTCACTACTCTGTTGGTAGCCGCTACATAGAGTAACATAGGCTCTTTTGATAATGGAGAAGCCAAAATGGGTGCTGTAACCAACATCTTTTTCAATTCATGAAATGTGATGTCTGCTTGTGGAGTCCAAATGAATTTATCTGATTTCTTCATCAGCTGATAGAGTGGTAGCGCCTTCTCTCCTAGCCGACATACAAACCGACTAAGTGAGGCCAGACAACCCGTGAATTTTTGTACATCATTTAAACATTTTGGCAATTCCATTCTTTCTACTGTCTTTATCTTTGTTGGGTTGGCCTCTATACCTCGGCTAGATACAAGAAAACCGAGTAATTTTCCTGCCGGCACGCCAAATGTGCATTTTTTTGGATTAAGCTTCATTCGGAACCTTCTCAGGTTCGCAAAAGTCTGCCGTATATCTTCCAGTAATGTTTTGCTTTCCTTGGTTTTGATGACCACGTCATCTACATATACTTGTACATTTTTTCCTATCTGATCGTGTAGACATTTTTGCATGCATCTCTGGTATGTCGCTCCTGCGTTTCGCAGGCCGAATGGCATTGTGCGATAGCAATAAGCCCCGTACGGGGTAATAAACGCGGTATTTATTTGATCGGCCGGATTTAACGGTATCTGGTGGAAACCAGAATACGCGTCTACAAATGATAATAACTCACAACCAGCGGTCGAATCAATGACTTGGTCTATTCTAGGCAATGGAAAAGGATCTTTTGGACACGCCTTGTTCAGGTTGGTGTAATCGATACACATTCGCCATACAATGGCTACATTGGGATCATCTTTCTTCTTTTATACTAGCACCGGATTCGACAACCAATCCGGGTACAGCACTTCCATGATGAACCCGGCCGCGAGGAGCCGAGCTATTTCATCTCCTATTATTTTTCTCCTGTCTTCGGCGAAGCGGCGGAGAGGTTGCTTCACCGGCCTTGCTCCTGGCCTCACGTTCAAAGAGTGCTCAGCCAACTCCCTCGGAACACCTTGCAGATCCTGAGTTGACCATGCAAATATGTCCCGATTCTCATGGAGTAAGTTGGTGAGCTCGCTTTCCTATTTAGCGTCCAGGCCTGCACCAATGGTAACAGTACGCTCCGGGAATTGCTCATCGATCTGAAATTTCTTCGTTTCTTTAGTCGGCTGAAAAGAGACACTGCCATGTGGGTTGGCCAGCGCCGGCATGTTCAGCTGTGCTGACTGGGCGAGGGCTGCTGCCTCTTGAATCCTTTTCTTTTCTCTTGCTATAACCAATGATTCGGCCAAATTTGACCCGGCTGAAGCACACTCCATTGACTTCTTATAATCCCCTGCAACTGTTATTACTCCTTGTGGTCCGGGTAGCTTCATCTTCAGATAACTTACATGACAGCTGCTCATGAATTTGGCCAACGCAGGCCGTCCGAGTAGAGCATGATAACAACTTTCCAAATCCACCACCTCAAATTCTAAGTTTTCTGCTCTGCAGTTATCTCTTGTGCCGAATAACACATCCACTCGGACCTTACCAATAGGTTCGCATGAAAGTCCTGGCACTATCCCATGGAAAGTGGTCCTCGTGGACTGCAGCATGTTCTGCGATATCCCGAGTTTATGCATGGTATCTTTGTACATGATGTTGATACTGCTTCCATTGTCAATGAGTACTTTTGAAAATTTCACATTGATGCTTGGTCCAACGAATGTTGGATCCAACACGAGTGCATACGACCCTGGATTCGGCATTATCTTGGGGTGATCCTTTATGCTCCAAGTTACCTCCTGATCTGACCAAGGCACATATCTTGGTACTGCCGGCATAACTGCATTTACTTCCATATGCGGGCGCTGCACACTCTGCTTGTCTTGCTGTTCCGTTGTGAACACACAATAAGACTGATGATGTTCTCTGTAATCATTGCGTCCAGTATTCGCTGGATTTGTCCTTCCATCCTGGACTTGGTTCATCACTTGATGTACCGCATCCCTCCGATCCGAGTTATCGTACCTCGCGGGAGGAGGCGGTAACATCAGTTGCCGTGCATTTGCTCCAGTCAATTGTGGTTGATGCTGTTGATGTACTTGATGGGGTGTCTGAACTCCTGCGGGGTTCCCCATTGCATTTTTCATCCATGCACATTGGCGGGTCGTATGATTGGCTGGTCTGGATGGGTTTGATGTGTGAAATTTGCACGGCTGATCTAACATGGACTCGAACGTGTATTTCGGCCTCTCCTGCCACTGCTTCTTTTGTTCTGGGGTCCACTGCCTTTTTCCTTCATTCTTTGGTGTCCACTGCTGAGGTCCATTCTTCTGCCGTTGAGTTGCTCCATGACTCAGCTGATCTTGTGCTACTGCCGCCACTTGGGCCGAATTATATCTATAATCCGGCCTTTACTCTCTTCTTCTTCCTCTGAAATCACTGCGCCTGGATGACCCGGCCAAATCTCTTGCATAATGGTCCTGTTGCTCGCGGTGATCCGCCGACATTAATTCTGGTTGCATTTGTTCCCCTAATGCATAGGAGTCTGCTATTCTGATAGTTTCTGCCAGTGTGGTCGGCATATCTCTTTGCAGACGTTGCCACAACACGCTGCCATAACGGCAGCCTTGCGCGAACCAAGCTATTGCTTGCGATTCTATAACCCCTTCGCATGAGTTTCTCAGGTTGCACCATCGAGTTAAAAACTCTCTATCTGTTTCATTCGGCCTCTGTTTGCACATGGCTAACTGTTGCGGCCTGTTTGGCCTCTTGTATGTGCTGGTAAAGTTGCTGACGAACATTTCTTCAAAATCCAACCAACAGTTGATACTGCCTGCTAGTAGATTATTCAGCCATACCCTAGCTGGTCCTTCCAACATTTGTGGTACATACCGTACTGCCCATCGTAAGTTCCCACCCGCTATTTTCACAGCAGTGGCATAGTCAATCAACCAATCTTGTGGCTTGGTACTCCCATTATATGTTTTTGTGCCTCTCGCTAGCTGAAAGTTCGGCACGGGTGGTTCGCCCATGATCCGTGGTCCAAAGCATGTCGGACCTGGTGGACCTTGTTCTTCCAACAACTCGGACCGGTATAGCCGGTCCAGCTTCACTCTTGCATCATTTGATGGCAAATCTCTGTATAGAATTCTGTCTTGCATTCCATAGTGGTTATTTCCACCATGGATCGCATATTCCATCTCGGAATAACCATCATTGTACCTCTCATTCACTTGATTGTGGCGAGCTGGCCTCGCTTCTCTTTCTTCCGGGGTTCATGCCTTGGTTGCGGGTTGAGTGGCAGCTCTCTCCTTACTTCGACCGGGGTTTCGTTCTCATGATTGCCTCTTGCGGGTTCTCTTCTGCCGAGATCTCCATTGCCTCGGCTTCCACCGTCTTTTTCCACCCGGCCGTGGTTCCTTTCCCCACTGTTACCTCGGCTTGCATTGCCTCTGTTCTCATTTGCCTTTCCAGCCATTGCCGGATCATATGGAACAATTTGCTTGTTCCTCTTTCCTGAGGTTACTGCTTTGTCCCTTCGTGCATTATTTTCGGGTGAAGATGTTGCTGTCGCCGATAAGGCAGGTGCTGCCCCTGCCGAGTGAACCATCCGCGAGGCCCCTGGCCTCACCGGGTTTGTTCTGAGTATTTCTTCGTTTTGCTGGTTTGCGATGCGCACCAGCTCATTCACTCTTTCCTGTTGTTTCTGCCGGGCCTCCCCGGTCAACCCCTCTAATTCCAATGCTGCGGCATTTGCCGCTCTCAGGTTCTTTGTCGGGGTACTATACCTCGGCAAACCCAAGTCACCTGATTCCGCCCTATGAGCATCATGCTCTTTGTTGATATCATCCATGAGGTTCTTCCCCCTTAATCTTAATTCGTCCACCCGCTCGGGTGCGACATCAAGCTTATTAGCTTTGGCATATTCTCTCAGGGTCCTGTTCAGGGACTCCCTCAAGGCCGATACCTTCTTGGCCTCTACCAGCACCTTTTGCCTGGTTTCTTCTAACTCAGCCTGAGCATTTGCCGGATCAAGTATCGGCGCTACAGGAGTAGTCAAGTTTTCTATGGTCGCCTGAAGAATGTTCTCTGGCCTTTCCAGAGGTGGCCCTCTTACTCTTGGTGCCTTTGGGGTGGTGTCCTGCACCTCGGTCGGGTCAGTCACTGGCGGGATTACCTCGGTGGGCTGTGGTGCGGTCTGCCTGGGTGCGCCTTGTACGCCTGTGGCGGGTTCCCTGCTTGACCCGGCGGCTGCTGCTCCAGCTTGCACTCCTGCTGCGACCATCACCTCGACGCTGCCTGCAGGACACGTTCTGGACGGACGGCTTGCTGCGTTAAGAGGTGGCTCTCCTGCAACAACAACTTGGTGAGGATAAACGCCGGTGACGTCGACGCCGACGTAAACCTTGTGCCCGCCCAGGCTGATGAAGACACCGTTACGCGGGGGAATTTTCCCCCTGAAGCTCCCTGCATTGTCGCTGACATAGTCATAGAGACCAAATCTCTGGACCAAGCCATAAACAACGCGCTCGCCCGTGTCGATGAAGTTTCCCGTACGGATCATAACTCCTGCTAGCACCGCTGCAGGCCCCACGGTGGGCGCCAACTGTCGTGGTGGTATCACGGCAGATGCCATGGGTAGGCTAAAGTATGGGGCCAATAGGTGCTAGAGGATCTGGGGAGGGAAGATGTAGTTGATTCTACACATAGAAGATTAAGGCAAAGGTCTTTATTTCTTCTTCCTCAGGCTACAAGTGCTCCTTGAGCTGTTTACAAGGAGAAGAGAAGAACTTTACCAGCCTAACGGCTCTAACTCTAGTCGATCCCTCCTTCTGAGTCCAAGCCTCTCCTTATAAGGAGAGCCCTGGGTTCCTTTAGGGCTGACGTGGCAAGCATATTCGAGGAATATGCTTGTCCCAATATAGTAGTTCAGCGCCCCCCTTTCCCTGTCGTCCCTCTAACAACGGCAAGGTTCCAGAGGGCCCCTCCTGTGTGCCTCGGTCTTCTGGACTGTCACCTCCGTGACCTCCTCCTGCCTCTCTGTCGCTCTGTGCCTTTGTCCGTAGCGCTTGGCTCTGCTTAGATTCTCCCTAGCTTGCAGCTAGGGTTTGAATTCAGGCTTCTCCTTCTCCTGCAAGCCTCCTATCATCGGCGCTCCCTTGCATAGCTCGGATCGTCCTTCACCTGCATCAAGATCACTCAGGCTAACCCGGCCGACTTACGCAGTATCTCGGCCGGGTAATGTCTTAATATACATATACGGGCCTCTCGCCTCCATATGTCGGCCGACTTTTCATGATTCGGCCGACTTAGACTGTAACTCGGAAACCAGACGGGGATCGTACCTTCGTCTTTCCCCGTCTTTAACCTACCCGGGGTCACCCCCAACATATTCTATCCGTGGATAACTTATATGTTATTGGGTGGATAACTTACATGATGAAACATGGATAACTCTCGTGTTAGTGATGGGTAACTTGTGGGTAAAAAAAAGTTATCTATCCCTAATACGTGATCTCCGGTTAATTTTATAATGGTGGATAACTTACATGTTATTGAGTGGATAACTTACATGTTAAAGTCTGAGTAACTCGCGTGTTACGGTTGAATAACTTTTGATCCAAAAAATAGTTATCAGAATATACCAATATAGGATCTAATTTTGAAGACGTCGTCGAGACTAGCCTAACAGTGAAAACGGATCTTAATACGGACAAACGATTTGACCTAAAAAATATTTTAAATTTTTATATATAATTAAGCTGGCTATATTAGAAAGATACCGGTGATGTAATTGCTGGACAAATTTTTATCTAAATTTCCGCTAAAATTATACTTTTACATTTTGCAGACCGGTCGTTGCGTAGTACCAACGTCCGCACTTGAGTGTGGCGTATGTCTATGTGCATTTGAATCAGATACTACTGCTCTTGACATCTTGTTATTCAGAGTTAAGCCTCTCTCCAAAAAAAAAAAAATCCATCAGGACAGACAGAATCGGGGACGGTATATACCGGCCAAACTACCGCTCCGGTCACAGCGCACGAGTCCCCACAACCGCCTCACCCAATCTCCGACAGAGTCACACCTGATGAGTCCCCTCGATCTGTTCCGCTTCCTTCTCTAACCCTCCCCTGAGTCCCCTCTCCGTCCCCGACAAGAGCGTCCTGATTCGGCGAGGTTTCTTTCCGGCCGGCGCGACTCGGATCTCGGGGGGAGGTTGCGGTGGTGATCCGTCGGAACTCGCGAGCCATGGCCGCTGCCGCCGATCCCGCCGTCACTACCTCCACCTGCGCGCACTGGTAAGTGGTTCCGGTATCTCGCCGTGCCGCTGCTAATTTGTTTGATCTTCCGCTGCTGGGTTGCTCTCTGCTATCTACTGTACGTGTGCGTGGAGCGGTGGATGTGGAGAATGCTTCTGTCCCGTGTGTAATTTCGAAGCACCTACTGTTTGTTTTTGATCTGAGAGACCAAACAGAGTAGATAAGATTGACCTTTTACTATAGGACAATGATGATTTGTTGGGTTGAAATCATACATCAATGTAGCAGAGTTACTGTATGAGGCTATCGCCAGTCCATTACAGTTAGTAGTATAGTAGTATTAATCTGTTACAAGTTCCAAACAAGAGCATCGTTTGCTGGGAGGGTCTATTTTTTTTCCTTTAGAATGCAGTTAGTAGTTCATATTACCCAGTCAGGTTTTATCCAATCCGCATTGACTTATGTACACACTGTTATGAGACATATTTTGTGCAAACGAATTATAGAGTATAAACTCTGGTTCTCTGCTGTTTTCTTCAGTAATCGAGAAATTCCATCTTCAAACATTGCCCTGCATTCTGCACACTGTGCGCGCAACCTTCAGAAGTGCGAAAACTGCGGAGATATGGTTCCAAGGAAGCATATGGAGGAACACTACGATGAGAACCATGCTCCGGTATGTTTCCAAAATTTGAATCATATTTGCTTTCCCAAATTCTGATAATATCTGTTTTCCTAAATTCTGATCATATCCAAACTTATCCATAGTCCATGCTGCTGCTCAATTGAGCATCTTGCATTAATTCAACGCATAAACGGATAAACCTGCAGCTTTGCTTCTCATATCCTTCCAACCTAATAGTGTTAACTGCATAATACCAGTATGCCAGCAAAACGTAAAATAATTTATCCATCATGTTAGTGTCTTCTTATGCCTATGATCGAACAACATTCATTCATGTAACCACTGAGCTACACGGGCAGATCAAAAGATGGCAATAGATGTACAGCTTACTGGATTTTTGTAGTCTATGGACTACTAACCTAAGTTGTAATACCACTAATCATATATCTACATTGCGGGTACAGGTGAATTGCTCACGCTGCAAACAAACCGTAGAACATGAGCTATTGGATCTTCATAAACGCATGCAGTGCCCACAAAGGATGCTCGTGTGCCAATATTGCGAGTTTGAACTGCCTGCAGTTGATATTTTTGAGCATCAGGTATAAATGTTTTCCTCATGTTAAGAGGTTACTCTGAAAAGTGGGCATTATTTTTTTTCTCAAATACATACAGTTACGCAATGTTCTAATTATATGTATAATGATGCAGGATGTATGTGGAAACAGAACAGAATATTGTCAGCCTTGCAAGAAGTACATCAGACTTCGCGAATGGATTGGGCACGAGATCCTGCTCCATGCAAAAACAGATTCCAATGAAGAATCTTCAAGGTAAAAGCATGGGAACCTTCTAATGATGTTTATGTAGACATGATTCAGTATAAGTTTCAGTTGGGTAGTGTTTTTACCGCTTCAATTGCAGTTCTAAACAAAAATAAACCGGTCTTATATTTGATACTTAGATAGATGTACCTTCAGCGAATTGTCCTTTAGGAACCTGGGCTCCAGGTGGCCCTCTATGAATTTTTTTTCAAACTTCGAAAATTTGAATTCAACGTCTCAAAAAATTCTGCAAAAACTACCTAGATGTAGCCAACCATGTACTCTATCAGTGTGTAGATTTTCAGCTCGAAATACTTTGTATTTTGGGATCAGGAAAAAATGACAAAATCACACAAAACGAAGAAATCTTCACTTCAGTTTACTGTTCAACACTGTTTGCCGATGACAAAAACTCGATTTCTCATATTTTTTTCTGATCCTAAAATACATAGTACTTTGAGCTGAAAATTTACGCACTGATAGACCACATAGTTGGCTAGATATAAGAGTTTTTTCTGAATTTTTTAACTTTTGAATTCAAGTTTTTGAAGTTTCAAAAATCGGGCTCCCTGGAGCCCAGGAGCTTTAACGCCGCTCTCTTTCCCTCGGCCCATACATACCTCAGCATAGGGATATAAATGCTTGGTCTGACAACAAAATTTGAGTATTTATATTGTTGTGTACATAATGCAAACTGAGCTTGTCTTCTGATAATTCTAATTCCAGTGACAGATCTATGCTGCAAAATGAAGAGGGTGCTCAACAGCGTGAACCTTCCCTGCTGCAAAATGAAGAGGGTGCTCAACAGCGTGAACCTGCCCGTGGATTAAAGCACAAGCAACTGCTCCTCACAATTGCAATAGCTGGAGTTGCAGTTCTGGTTGGATCTATTCTGCTCCACAAGAAGGTTTAAAAGTGATCAAGTACAAGTAGAGCGCGGTTGTTTGTAATGATGTTCACCGCTGAATGTAAATCAGTCTTTTTGATGCCTAATGCATAAATTCTTTCATAATCAATCGGCTTAGCTTATTGATTGTACTCTATAGAATATTAGAAACTATCTTATCGATAAATGTATTGTGCCTCACCATTTATGAAAAAAGTGATGCCCATATTTAGGATGGCAAGAAAGAAAACACTCAAGTTATCTTACGAGTGTTCATGTCTGTTGTTCAGGATACCTATTGATCAGTCTTCTCACTCCAGTGCCACCTATCTCATCAATCATTTTGACAAAATGTGCTCTTTATGCCAGATGTATAAAGTTAACTGGTAAACTGCTCAATGCAGCTGGTAAATAACAAACTGGTAAACTATTCGAAGCAGCTGTTAGGTAACAAAATATCAGCTGCAAAGGTAACACATTATCTCAGTCTGACATTCTACAAACTAAAGGCATGCAGGACTCTGTTCTCCTAAACATTTGAGATGTGTTCATCATGGAGAAACTAGAATAGACTAGTACAAACTTTCTGTTTACCACTAGTAGTCGATGTTAACACACCAATAAATAATAGAATAGCCAGCAAATACAACAATCAGACAACATCATCTATGTCTCTGTAAGCTGAATTTTGAATGGCCGTGCCGAGAGGTTCATTCCTAATTCCTGTCTAGCCGACGCTAGCAGGCCGCTTTCTTCAAATTGCTTGCAGTAAATAGCCCATATTTAGATGGGTCCATCTCACTTATCTTCCCAAATTTCTTGTCATAGAAGCCCCATAACTCGAACCTGTTGGAAACAAAAACATCAAGGCATATTGTCAGC
This sequence comes from Avena atlantica, assembly GCA_910589765.1. NCBI lineage: Eukaryota > Viridiplantae > Streptophyta > Magnoliopsida > Poales > Poaceae > Avena > Avena atlantica. The sequence continues at coordinate 369,826,150 of OU342738.1, forward strand.
ATGTTAAACAGATGTGATATTAAATACAGAACCAGTAAAAAAATACATACCAGTATGCCAAGAACTGAAATGGAGCATACTTGCTGTAAATTTTATGCAACTCGATATGGACAGATTTGATGGTGCTCGCCTTTTTATGATACTGCAGGAAATTCCATAAAATACATTGATACGTAGTATATGGCAAGGCTCTAAAGGGAAACCCCATGAGCACTAAAATCCTAAAGCAAAGGCTCTAAGGGGAAAATACAATACCTGCTTTAAATGCCTAATTGTTTCAGTATCCGCTGGGATCATGTGGAAAAATCCCATGCACATGAGCACATTGGCACGAGTGAAAGGGCCAAATCCAGAGATAGTAGTTAACTCTTTGTCCAGTTTTTCATAGGTGGACAGGATAGTAGATAGCTCTTCTGTAGCTGGTAAAGACATTTTCTGCATTTCCTCAAGATTTTGTGTGCATACCTTTCCTTCTACAATGCTGCGTGCAAGCGATACAATTCGTGCTGCTCGATATCCAAGGTTACAACGCTTGGCTAAGAAGTCTTCATCAAGATTCGCCAATTCTTCTGGAGAAGGGAAATCTCCAATACAATCTTCCAAGAAAGAATCACTGCTGAAGCTAAGCACTGAAGGATCAAGGCAGTCATATGCACTGCTTGCTTCACTTGCAACTGAGGGCAAGCTAGCCAAATCCCTATTTGTTTCCAACAGCGTTAAGTCATTGCTAGTGCCGGTTGTCCCTCTTGAATCTTCCGAAGTTGCTAATTTTGGATCCTCCAACCGCTCCATCTCATTGAATTTCGTTTCTAGCTTCACACGAACATTGTTATTCGTACCGCGTTTCCTCTTATGCTCCCTGATTGGAGGTGTCCTTAACTGAGAATTTTCAGTACCAGACGAACATTTCAGCTCGGACTGAAGGTCACACAGTGCAGTAGCCATTGACAATGTTCTTGACCATCTGCAGTTCAAAACATGGCAATATTAAGATATCTTGCAATGCAATTAAAGATACTGCAAGTTCAGATTCAGATGCTCAATTGCACAACTGCAGTTTGTTTTGGATTCCTTGTATTGCATAGCTTTTATTATCAAACTATGATCCCCAAATCCGCAGATATAGAGGAATGCAAAGGGAAATCGAGAGAGTAGAACGTACTGGCAATTGCAGAGGAGGATGCACTTGACCATGTCCTCGAACAGCGTGGGCGAGCGGAAGATGCGGCCGAACCCCGCCTCCCTGGCGGCGTCGTGCATTGCCTGGAACTCTGCCACCACCCTGTCGTCCTCCGCCGACAGCCGCAGCATCCGCCGCACTTGCTCCTGCCACCCACCCAAAAGCAAGAACAGACCAGTCAGTCAACGCGAATTCGAACTACACTTCCCCTTCCCTGGGAGAAGACGGTCCATCGAAAGCGCCTACTTACGAGGATGCAGTCCTGGTCGAGCGGGGACAGCGCGCCGGCGCCGAAGACGGAGACGAGGAGTGCTTGGGAGGGGCGCGCGGGGTGGTGGGAGACGCGGGCGAGCAGGGACGTGGAGCGGTCGGAGGCGAGGCGGAGCGGGCGGAGGAGCGCGCGGGAGGCAGGGTCCCAGCGGTTAGGCGCCATCATGAACAGCCCGTGGCTGCACACTGCCGCCTCCAGATCGAACGGCGCCGCGCCGAGCCGGAGCTCCAGCTCCACGCGGGGCTGCGCCGCCGCGGGTGTCAGCATGGCAGTTTCCCTGATGCGGGTAAGGGTGTGACAATGGAGTGGCAAGTGAAAATGGAAACCCTTTTCTGAAACTTCAGAACAAAATTAAGCACATATAAGAAATCACAAATTAATGATACCCCCTCTGATTCAAATTACATATCATAGATTTAGGAAAATTCTGTCTAAGTTTATTGAAGGTGCGACAAGTAATTTAAATCGGACAAAATACTAAATTTGTACGGCAAGAACTAAATGTCTATCATAATTGTTTTGTTGAATCCATTTTTAAACCGTTTGTTGAATCCTTATCTTAACTAACCAAAAACTCCACCCGTTATAAAATAATCGATGTTCTAGTTAAGTCTCAATTCGAACTACTTTAGCTTTGACCAAATTTTTCGAAAACTAATCAGCATCTAAAACAAGAAGTTCCAGCAAGCTTCTCCTCGCCATCCTCTAGCCGCTCGGGCACCACCAATACAAAGGCTCGGGGTAGTGCACGAAGGACTCGCTGGGATGAAGGTCAGCCGTCTAAAGTTGGAGCTCAGTTCCGACCTGCTATGGGATTTAGTCTCAATCGCCCTGGTGCTTCCGTTTGGGTCCGTGTTCAGGGAGCCGCTGGCGTGGATGCTGGCGATGATATGCGCAGGGGCAATAGCCCTGCTTTGGGAAGAACTTTGTTCCCCAACACTTCTCCTTCTCGCGGATCAGAGGCCTCAGGCACAGGAGACACTGCCGATTTCTAACCATGGCCACTCTCCTCGATCTCGCTTGTGTCAGAAGGCTCTGCAGATTCTCGCCTGGGGGCGTTCTCTCCTCCGCAGGAGCTTAGCGAGCCCTACGTGGCTCGCTATATTCCTTATCATGCTCCTAGCCCCGGCAGACAGCGCTATGCTAGACGCGAGACTCAACTTGCAACAGCTGCTTCACTTGATGAGGACAATCTACAGGTCCATATGGCTCAGGAAGAAGCTCCGGTACATCAGACATTGGCGCCAGCCTCTAAGGCGCCACGGACGCCATGAAGGCACTAGCATGGATCTGCCAGGGGGTGGGCAAGACCCTTGGCAGTCCTAAGCTATGTCACCTTGCTCGGATGATTGCCGCAACGAAACCCAGGTAATTTTTATCTATGAAACAAAGAATGCAAAAATCACTGCCCCTAATATTTGCTTTAGATTTAATATGAATGACTGTGTTGTAGTGCCTTCTCAAAGGAAAGCCGGGGGACTTTGGATGATGTGGTCTGATGAAATAGAAGTCGATCTTCACCTGCGCTCTAGTAATCTAGTATTAGCTCTAGGATTGGATCGTGTCAAAAATCAGAAATTTGGTCTTGTCTGTATTTATGGCGATCCCTACCGCCGCACCACTAGTACTATCTGGCAACAGGTTTCCCATTTTGTGTATTATAACAGGAACCTCCCCTTTATATGTATCGGTGACATGAATGATCTTATGTATGACTCTGATAAAAGTACCCCATATGTAAATTATAAAATTATGTTTGCTTTTCGGCCGTTTGTTAAAAGCTATTGTCTATTTGATATTGGTTTTACTGGACCGGATTATACCTAGACTAATCGTCGTTTTTCTTCAAAACCCCTCCTTGGATAGATGCTTGGTTAATCATGAATGGTGCTCTGTTTACCCAGTTTCTAATGTTTATAACATGCCCCTTATCCATGCCTTTAGCGATCATGCTCCTATTCTTCTCTCCACTAAAGGTAAATATTGCAAGCCTAGGAATTCCTTTAGATTTAAAAACGGGTGGCTTAGAGAGAAAGATTTCCAGAACTATGCTAGGAGCTGCTGGGAAAATTATACCAATCCCTCCTTTTCTAAGAGGACTAATAATTTTGCTTTCAAGTTGAAAATATGGTGCAAGAAGAAAAAAACCTTTGCAGGAAGAACTCAAGGACTTGGAGAATGAAATTGAGAAGATTCAGTCCCTTCCACATGATCAACAAAGAACATCAGAAAGAAGCCAGCCTGGTTGAAAGGTATGAGCAAACTGTTACAAAAATGAATGATGCTAATATGCAGAGAGCAAAAAAACTCTGGATCAAGGATAGTGACAGAAACACTACCTTTTTCCATAGAGCAATTGCAAAAAGAAAAAGGAGAAACATGATTCTCTCTATCAAAGATGAACATAATGTGACTCATTTCATGCCAAATCAAATTGCCAACACTTTTGTCACCTACTTTAGATCTATTTTCACTTCCTCTAACAGTCTTGAGATAGAAGGTTTTACTCACACTAACGAACCTATTCCAGATGAATCCACCTATTCCATTCCTGAGAAGGATGAAATTTGGGAGGTGTTAAATGACATGAAGCATAATGCTTCTCCTGGGCCTGATGGGTTTAATGTAGAATTCTACCTAGCCACATGGGACTGGATGGGAATGATGTCACCAACCTGGTCAGGAATTTCTTTAATACAGCTACCCTTCCTCAACATGTTAGTGATACAAACATTGCCCTTATCCCCAAGAAGCTCATTCCCATAGTACCCACTTGAAAGTACAAAGGAAGTCGCCTAGAGGGGGGGTGAATAGGCTTTTTAAAAATATTACGGTTTAGGCTCAAGTAAATGCGGAATAAAACTAATGTTTAATTTATTGAGCACAAAACCTAGCCACTAAGTTCACCTAGGTGCACAAACAACCTATGCTAAGAAATACAAGCAACAAGGAGATAGCAAGGTATAAATACTTCAAGCACGATGGCTATCACAATGTAAAGTGCATAAGTAAAGGGTTCGGTTGAGAGATAACCGATGGACGCGGAGACGAAGATTTGTTTCCCGAAGTTCACTTCCAAAGAAGCTACGTCTCCGTTGGAGAGGTGTGATGGCGCAATGCTCTCCGAACGCCACAAATGGCTCACCTCGAGGTGTGGTGGCTCGATGCTCACCCAACGCCACACAAGAAGCCTCACACCGGATGCGGAAGCACGCAACTCACCGACGCCACAAAAGTCTCACCCTATTCTCCCAAGTGCACAACACCAAAGGCGGACACTTGCTCCACTATGGGACGCTTGAGGGCGGTCACCGAACCCGTACAAGATTGGGGCTAACTCCACAACTCAATTGGAGGCTCCCAACAACAAAACCACAAAAGGCCAACAACGCCACAAAAGGCTACAAGACCACAAAAGGTCAACAAGACCACAAAAGGTTAACAATCCAACCACACAACCGTCTAGGGTTCCAAGGAACCCAAGAGAAATAAGCTCACAAGCTTGAACTCGCCAAATCTTCAAGGAGAACTCAAACCTATGCACCAAATGCAAGGGCAGTCCTTCTCTCCCAAATTCCAACAAAGCTACAAAAGCTATTAGGGGAATAAGGGAGGAAGAACACAAGAGGAGAACACAAAACTCTCCAAGATCTAGATCCCAAAAATTCCTTCACAAAGAAGGGATTTGGCTTGGGGGGATTGTAGATCTAGATCTCCTCTCTCAAACCCCTCAAAAAGATGCAAGAATCATAGGAGGGGAAAGGGAGAGGGAAAGCTTCTTCAAGGTTGACAATGGAGGAGAGAGAGAAAGCCAAGAACCAAGAAGAAAAGCTGTATGCCACGAAGGGGAAGAGGAGCCCCTTTTAAAGGGCTCCCAGATATGCCCGTTATGGGCATTCGCGACACCTGGCCGGAACTTCCGGTGGGAGGCCGGAAGTTCCGGTGGCACACAGCCAACGGTCGAAAACTGCGGAGCGAGAAACTGAAAAACGAATCATGGCCGGAACTTCCGTCGGTTCACCGGAACTTCCGGTGGGAGCAAAACTTCCGGTGAAAGTTCCGACAGAAGTTCCGTCAAATAGACACAACGAAAACAGAAGGTTACTGAACGTGAGCGAAACAAGAGCCAGAAATTCAACCGGAACTTTCGGCCTGAGCGGAACTTCCGGTCACTAGCCGGAACTTCCGGTGAGTGCGAAACTTCCGGTGGAAATTCCGACTGAAGTTCCGTCAAATAGCACATCCAAAACAGAAGGTTACTGAGCGTGAGCGGAAGAAGACCCGGAACTTCCACCAAAAATTTCGGCGGCAAAAATGCCCTAGCGGAACTTCCGATGGCAAGCCAGAACTTCAGGTCAGGGAAATTCCAGAAACCAGAAAACCAGAAACGCAATAACTTTTGCATCCGAACTCCAAACGGGATGAAACCAATTTTGTTGGAAAGATAATGACGAATAGAATCCAACAAAAATTAGAAATATTGGGTATCACCTTGGGAGAAAAATACTATGAATATATATATGTGAAGTATCCCCCAAGGTGTGGAGCCGGAAAACTCGCAAGATCAAAAACTGCAATAAGATATGCAAGTGAAATCCTTAGATGATGAACTAGAGCTTGTTATGATGATGACCACAAGCTCTAGATCCTCTCATGGACAAGAACCAAATAATAACCAAGAAAGATGATGCTATGAATGCAAAGGTTTGAGCTCTCCCCGAACGATGCAAACGAGACACCCGCTTGAGAGCCCCTCTTGATAGTACGACTATCTATCCTAAACCCGTTCTCCCAACTAACAACACGAGACCGGCAAAAGAGAATCCCTATCAAGAACATACCTTTGCCTTGAGCAACCCACTTGAACTTGATGTAGACCGTCTTGTTCTTCTATAGTGGGAACACCTTTCTTGGATGCTCTTGCTTGAAGATGAAGACTTGCAAATTGCCCCCATACTCCATGGGGAAACCTCTTCTTTGAACTTGTCTTCATCATTCCATGAGCACGAGGATGGCAAGCTTCAAGCATGAGATCTTCTAGAGATGGCGCATCTTGAGCTCGCCCTTCTTCATCCCTACTTGAGGTTGATCCATCTTGATGCAACTCTTTGCACATGCCTGGATCGACCTTCAAGCTCCTTCTTTCTTCATGATTCCAATGGGCACAAAGCCCTTGGACATTTCTTCATCTTCCAACCTAAAGACCAACACATGGCCCAAGCGATGCCAATGGACAAACCTACAAGTGAAACTCAATTTACACATTAGTCCATAGAGATTGTCATTAATTACCAAAACCACACATGGGGGCATACATGCCCTTTCACCACTGATTACAGACCCATCAGTCTCTGCAATGTTATTTATAAAATCATCACCAAGTGCCTTGCAAACAGACTTAAACCTCTCCTTCCTGATTATATACACCCCTCCCAACAAGCTTTCATTGAAGGAAGAAGGATTAGTGATAATATTATCATTGCCCAGGAAATTACCCACTCTTTTAAGCTCTCCTCTTGGAATGCCAAGGCCTTCATGCTAAAAAATGATCTTACAAAAGCTTTTGATAGAATTGAATGGAGCTTCATCTGCAAAGCCCTAGCTCGCAGAGGCCAACATGGTCACTTCATTAAGATGGTTCATGCTTGCATATCCTCCGCTGTTTTTTCAGTTATTATCAATGGCCAAACCTTTGCAAATTTTGCAAGCTACGGAGGTATTAGACAAGGGTGTCCATTATCCCCTTATTTATTTATTCTGGGAATCAATGAACTTACCATAATGCTGTCAGAGGCCTTGTCCAATGCTCACCTTACAGGAATCTCTCTAGGTCCTCTATGCCCCCACATACATTCTTTGCTCTTTGCTGATGATCTGTTGGTTTGCGGGACTGCAACCATCCAAGAAGCTCAAGCTATTAAAAATATCCTCTTAGATTTCTGTACAGCTTCAGGACAAACTCCCAATTGGGACAAATCTGGTATCATCTTTAGCAAAAAGGTGGATCCAAATACCGTTAGTGACATTACTCAAATTTTCCATGTCCCAATCATTGATGAAAACTTCACCCACCTAGGTCACCCTCTCATCCTCCCTAGCAGGAATAGAAGTGAGGCTTATAATTTTATCATTCAGAAATTCAGAATCTAAGCTCTCTACATACAAAGCTAATTCACTGTCACATGCTGCTAGACTAGAGCTTATCAAGTCGGTCCTCTCTTCCATCCTTGTTTATTACATGTCCAACCTCCTTTTTTCCAGAAAACTTCTCAAGAAACTTCAAGGCATCATGAGATGCTTTTGGTGGACTGGCTCTTCCTCTGAACCTAGTAAAAAAGCACTCTGTCTCACTGGCTGGAAGAACATCTGCGCTCCAAAAACTGAAGGGGGCCTTGGGGTGAGGAATCTTCAAGCTACAAACATGGGTCTCATTCTCTCTACTGCCTGGAGAGTTGCTGAAAACCCTGACTCCTTCATGCAGAGTGTCCTAGAGTTAAATATTTCCCAAACTCCTCCATTTGGAGAGCAAACAAAAATACTCCTAAATCTGCTTTCTGGTCCTCTATTCTTAAGGTGAGGCACCTACTCAAACATAATTCTTACTACCAAATCTGCAAAGGCAATTCTTTCATCTGGAGTACCCCTTGGTTTTCAGGTTGGGAAAACATCTATGACAATATGATTATACAACAACAAGGATTTCAATACCCTTCTACTGTCAATCAACTTTGGATTCCCAACACTCAAAGCTGGAACACTAACTTGATTGACACCCTGTTCAATAGTCATACTGTCCAAACAATCAAAAACACCACTTTGGTGCCCTCTGAAGAAAATGATATTCTCTGTTGGAAGATAACTCCAAATGGCAAATGCAACACTAAATCCACATACAAAGCTTGTTTGTCTTGGCTATTTGATAAAGGTTCTCCAAGACCAGAACAGGTACAGGAGTCAACCAAGGAGATTTTAAAGGAGGTCTAGAAGTGCAGTAAAATGATTCCCAGAGTTAAGACCTTTGCTTGGAGATTACTGAGAGGGGCGCTTACCACTGGAGACAGAGGCTCGCAATTCTCTTCCCACATTGAGAAAGACTGCTGTAGGTGCAATGTTCCTGAAACAGACACTCATCTTTTCTTTCTTTGCCCTTTTGCAAAAGCGGTCTGGATGTTGCCCCCTTGTTTCATTAAAACTGAAAGCCTATGGACATCACTCAAATCATTAGAAATCTTCTGAACCAGAAACACCCAGCTGTCAACCTGAATTTCCTTTTTACATTTCTTTGGTGTATCTGGAAAGCTAGAAACGACCAACTTTTTTGCAGGAAGAAATCTTCTCCTCAACAGGTACCCATACACACGGCAGCTTTGCTTAGAGATCTGGAAACTGAACATCTATTTCAAGCAAGCCAAACTAGAAGAAGCAGCCCTGGTGTCTCGGTTCCTACTGATTTCTATTTTGCATGACCAAAAATCTATGTAGATGCTGCTTGGAAGGAAAGAGCTAGAAATTCCAACTCTACTGCTGGTGTGGGCATCTACTATGCTGAATCTTTGCAGGATGGGAAAAGAAATGATGTTTTCATCATGGCATCTAAACAAGGAGTGTCCAACCCATTGCAGGCTGAAGCTAATGCGCTGGTACTGGCAGGCCACTTTGCTGCTGTTTGTGAGGCCAACTTTCTTCACAGATAATCTAAACCTTTCCAAGGCAGTGGTGGCTCCGGGAACAACCGATCATAACATGATCTATGAGATTAGAAGGCAAGCAATTGAATTTCAGAACCTTGTGCAGCCTATGCTAGGCTCCACTTTTCACATTGCCAGAGAAATAAATGGAGTCGCCCACAATTGTGTACAAGAGACAAGAAGATCATCTTGGTCTGAGCCTATATGTTCCTGTAGGAACTCAGCTTATTACAATCATACTTGTCCAGTGGTTGTTGCAATCGACAAGATTCGGCATCTGTGTTTTGTAATCCACGATGTACAATGTTTTTGAGCTGCAATATATGAGAGTGCAGACACACTCTGTTTCTGTTCAAAAAAAAAAAATCTAAAACAAGAAGTTAGTTTTATAACGTTAAGCATACAATACGTTTCCGTGCTACACAGAGTTGATGTCGTGGACATTGCACATTTTATGTAGTCAGGCTTAGAGAAATTTGACTTAAAACAAACCTAGAGTATCAACCTTATTTTGAAATGAAGGTTGTACTTCCCCTGTTTCACAATATAAGATGATTTAGCTTTTGCGAAACAAATGTATCTAGACATCTTTTAGTGCGTAAGTTTGAAGTGAACTTATACACTATAAAAGGCGTCTAGAATACATTTGTTTTATGAAAGCTAGTAAAACATTTATATTTTGAAACTTAGGGAGTACTACGTACTAATAATGTTTTAAGACAGAATTCCAGGTGACGTAGGATGGATGACCCAGATGATCAGCCAGGCCAGGTGAGACTGGTGAGTTAAGATACTCCTCGACGTTCTGGAATTGGGGGCAAAGGTTCCTGAAAGCTCAACGCCGAAAGGGACAGCGGCGAGGTGTGGGGTAGAACCGAGGAAAAACAGCCAAGCCAACGAGCGTGGCTGGCCGCTTCAATCAGCCTCCGGCACCAGGACTCCAGGAGGCGCAGCAGCATGTCTGGCCCCTGCGGCTTCCTCCCTCCCTCCTATCCAAATCCACCCATCCGCTCCCTTGCGCTCCACACCCTCCGCTTGATTCCCCCCCCCGGTTCGTCCACTCCGCCAACACGACCAGTCCACCACCACCCACCACCTACCGACGCAGAAGCGGCCACCTCCTCCCGCTCTTCCCCGTCCCCCTAGCCGGCTCGCGATGGCGGTCACGCGCCTCGCGGTGGCCGCCGCCCTCTCGTCCGCCCCGCCCTCGTCCTCCCGGAGCACCCGGGTATCCTTTCCCTCTTGCCGCCCTCTCCCAGCCGCCTCCTGTTCCCGCGCGTCCAAGGCTCTGCGCGCCGCCGCCGCCCCCGCAGCCAACGCGGTCGACGAGGAGGCCACAGCATCCCCTCCCCCCTCAGGTGCGCCGCTTTCTCTCCCCCCTTTCGCATCCGTCTCTTCAGACTGTAGATTGGACTCCCCTCAGTCTGAACTTCCATCAAAGAAGCCAACGGCGCCGGTCATGCGGTGAACTGGGACAAGCTGGTGATTGTTTTCTCGTTTGCTGCAGATGTCAGCAGGGGAGTGGAGAACCTGGTGATCATTGGCTCCGGCCCCGCAGGGTACACCGCCGCCATCTACGCCGCTCGGGCGAACCTTAAACCCGTCGTGTTCGAAGGGTACCAGGTGGGCGGTGTTCCCGGAGGGCAGCTCATGACCACCACCGAGGTGGAGAATTTCCCCGGGTTCCCCGATGGCATAACTGGACCTGATCTCATGGACAAGTAAGAATGGGAACTGTTTTGTATGGACTCGATACTTATGTTCACGTGCCAATTCATTCATGTGGGCATAATATGATTCAAACCAGAATGCGGAAGCAAGCGGAGCGATGGGGTGCAGAGCTTCACCAGGAAGACGTTGAGTTCGTGGATGTGAAGAGCAGGCCGTTTGTTATCCGTAGCACCGACCGAGAGGTAAGCACTTTGTGTTCTTCCTCTTGCCGTGCCATATAACTTATTTGGACTCTTAACTTGCCTCTTTTATTTTAACAAGGTAGTATTGTATGCTATTCTTTGTCACCATTCAATGGTTAGTATTAGTGGGATTCAATCAAGACTAAGATCCATTTTAAAAGAAACAAATTAGAGCTAGTGAGAATCGTAAGAGAAATAAGAAGAGCTCTCAACCAGTGTGGCGTTCTATGTGATTTACTTAGTCAGGTCTTTGTTTACTCCTTTTCTCTACGTTTATTCTCTGTACATTCTTACTGATTGATAGCAACCACTTATAAATTTATAATGCGCATGAATTGTTTTGCTGCACTAATCTAAGTGGCATATATAGGTGAAATCTCACAGTGTAATAATTGCAACTGGAGCTACTGCTAAGCGCCTCCGATTACCCCGTGAAGAAGAATTTTGGAGTAGAGGTATCAGCGCATGTGCAATATGTGATGGAGCTTCACCACTGTATAAGGGCCAAGTTCTTGCGGTCGTTGGAGGCGGTGACACAGCTACTGAGGAAGCGATATATTTGACAAAATATGCCTGTCATGTTCATTTGCTTGTTCGAAGGGAGCAACTACGAGCATCCAAAGCTATGCAAGACCGGTAAGAAATTTTCTAAATCTTTTCCCTATAAAAGTAAAGTATATCCTTTACTGTGATAATATTAAAAAAATAGCCTTATCTGTTCATTAAAATTTCCACCGATCGATTTCTCAATATTTCAGTTATTTTGGGTGTTAGCATCTTCTGATAGCTTAAACGACTGCAAATGGAATGTAGGATTATTATTCCTACCTTTCATGTATTGTAAATATTGTCAACTCATTCACCATTCAATGATGTTGTTTAATTTCAAGCTAATAAGCTGAGTTACCACTTTAAAGTGTTGGTTCAGTACCATTGTACTCCCTCCGTATCAAAATATAAGATGTTTTAACTTCTGGGAAACGAATGTATCTATATGCGTTTTAGTGTGTAGGTTCACTCCGAACATACACACTACAAGGTGTCTAGATACATTTGTTTCACAAAAGCTAAAACATCTTATATTTTGGAACGGAGGGAGTACTTCATTAATACTATAATTAGTGCCTGATGCAAAATAAGCCTAACTGGAGCTTGGTTCATAGTGGTTGGTCACTGTTAGATACCGGGAATCACATTATTGCCTTAGATTTCATAGAACTTGAGGGCTATCATTGTTTTGGAACTTATCATAGATGAAATTGTTAAGTTCTTTCAAGGATCTTAGCTCCTCTTCAGTTGCATGATATATTAATGAAGTAAAATTTCAATTGCCTGAATGTTTGGTTAACAGGTTGATTATGGCGAATGTTTCAGAGTACTCAACAACCCCAACGTAACAGTACATTTCAATACAGAAGCTGTGGATGTTGTCAGCAATTCCAAAGGCCAGATGTCCGGTATTCAGTTGAGGAGAATTGACACGGGCGAAGAATCAGTTCTTGAGGTGAAAGGTCTATTTTATGGGATAGGACATACTCCAAACAGTCAGCTACTACAAGGTCAAATTGAACTTGATAGTTCTGGATATATTTTGGTTGAAGAAGGCAGTGCAAAAACTTCAGTTGATGGCGTATTTGCTGCTGGTGATGTGCAGGTAAATCCATACTTCACTCCCTTTGTGAAACTCCTTCATGGTTGTAAATTGTGTTGCTCAAAGAAAGCTGGACTTAGTGCTGCAGTTCATGTGTTCCATCACCTCGTGATGTCATTTGTTGTAGACAGTAGTACGTCATGTGATCATGTCTTGATGGCTCAAGAATGATATGATATCCCTGCCTCTTAGTGTTTTGAAGATTCCTTGCTGCAAAATGCAGTTTACTTTCTGAGGCATAGGCCTTGTACCAAGTCATCATTAAATATCTATTCATGAAATAGAGATATTCAGTTATATTGTTTGTTATTTCAACCATTCTCATGGCCATTTTGGTTTTCATGGATCTTTACTCACAGGACCACGAATGGAGGCAAGCCGTCACTGCAGCTGGATCTGGATGCATCGCTGCTTTGTCAGTTGAAAGATACTTAGTTGCCAGTGATCTTCTTGTCGAATTTCACCAGGTAAATTTTTCACAAAAAATATGTGCACGTGCCAGCTTCATTTTGCTTGGTCGTCATTATTTCAAGGGAAACTGTCCAATCATACGCCTATGAATATGACCACTGGTATTCCAGTTTCATGGTTGTTGCAGTAATTTGTGTTGATATTTCTCTATTTTTTAATTTAGTATCCTAGTTCCATATATCGGCATTGAACGTAGCCAGATTAAATATTTTTTCTGTGTATGAAGTTTACAGTTTAGACTTTTATTATCATGAATAACCATATGAAATAGTGAGTTGCTACATTAAAGATTATGATTTTGTGAGTGGATAAAACTAGAGTTATTACTATCTTCGGTGCATGCATAGTTGCATACTTAAAGCACTTTCAAGTTTTCTGGGGGTTGTCTTCCGTAACAATCGATTAACCTTACAAGATACAATTTTGTGATTTACTTAATTAAATTACAGCCTGTTCGTGAAGAACCAAAGAAGGAGATTGAAGGCAAAGATGTTGAAATGGGCTTCGACATTACTCACACAAAGCACAGGGGACAGGTGCCTAACATAGTTATACATAGAGTGGATCATGGAAATTCAATTGTTAATGTCGAACTTGATCCTGAGCTTGCTATCTTTGCAGTATGCACTCCGCAAATTATACCATGGGAGTCCGAGGCTCATTTTGGTTCTATATACTTCTCCCACATGTGGTCCCTGCAGAACCTTAAAACCAATTTTGAACAAGGTTAGTTCTTAAATTTTGAAATTGGACTTTGAACATCATGAGACCTTATTCCAGTTATGAGTTTCTCATACAAGATAGCACACTTCTCTATGCTTGGTGATACACTGTGACCTGAGTGGTAGGTAGCCTTGTAGGAACTATAAAGCTGCCACTTGGGTGGTAAAAGTTAAATGTAATAGTTGCTCGACTAGTGGTAAATGTTAAATGTAATACTACCTCCGTTCCAATGAATAAGGCGCCCTTGTTTTGCGTGATTTTTCTTTGACCAAGATTTACTCTAAATATACAAAGAATGTTGGTATAAAATTAGCATCATTGGAAAGTATGTTTCAATACGAATCCAACGATAATAATTTTATATAATATAATCAAATTTTAGTTGTTCTATTTACTCGGTCAAACTTTGCATTGGAATCCGTGTGCGCCTTATTCTTTGAAACGGAGGGAGTAGTTGGTCAACTACCATTGAGTGTAGCACTGCAACTGCAACACTCTTGCTCATATTATGCTACACAAGTTTACATTCCATTATATTTTCTTTTGTAACTTGCTAACAATGATGCCTCATCCTTGTGAAAATGATATTTCTTACAGGTTATAGATGAATACGATGAAGACGTTCATTTTGTTGAAATTGACATCGAGGAGGACCCTGAAATAGCAGAAGCTGCAGGGATCATGGGAACACCTTGTGTTCAATTTTTTAAGAACAAAGAAATGATCAGGTTTGCTCTTTAGATTGGTCCTGCTACCTTAAATTAATTTAGTTCAGTTTTGTACTTTTGTGTCTTGCGTGCTCTCTCTTGTAAGAAGTGATATGTTTCATATAATTTTCCACCGGACCATGGATGCAACCTAAAATACAACTTAAATAAACATTGGGTTAGCTGATATATTAGTAATTTATTGTTCTTAGTGAATCTTCTTGCTCTATGACTTCAGCTTTTTTATACAGTGGTACATTTTACATGATTCCACTTCAATAAGCCAAGTTAGCCAGTGGCCACCATGGTTATTTCATTTTTCAGTGGTTGGGGTTGTGCTAGAAATAATAAATACCACAATGAAAAGTTCTTGGATCAAACCACATGCTTAAGTTGAGATGTCACCATCCTGAAAATGAGGACAAAACAAGATAAATCAGCGGTCAGCGCTGATGCGCATCTTCGGTCATGAGTGCCATTTCTACGATGTTAAACAGGATAGTTGATAGCCTAAGTATATCCTCTGTTGCAAAACCTCTTAGTTGCATCATACCTCAATTTGTCCTAAATATGCTGAACTTCCTTTAGGCAGATGTGGAACTCCCTTCTTGCCTAGTTTATATGGTGCCAGACTTCTGGTAGGGCCACCGTATTGATCTTTGTTAATCTTGGGAATGCAGGACTTTCTCTGGCGTGAAGATGAAGAAGGAATACCGGGAGTTTATCGAGTCGAACAAATGATCTGAGCCGAATATTGGTTCCAGGTTTTTGAAGTGTCATGGCCTTCATTCACCCATATATTGACTATATTTAGATGCCACTTTGGTGGCCGATTTTTGGTCAAATCTTCAGATGAGCCGCGTGCAGTCCGATATCATAGGAAATTAACTGACCGCCCTTATTGTTCAATCCAATGACACAAAATATATTCTTTGTTGTATAATGTACGTCTTGTTGACCCCTTGATGATCGCTCTCTCAGCAATGTGCATACTTCTTCAGGTGTTTGCATTTTAGAAACCAATGATATTCAGTCCAGTAGTATATGCGACACCATCGCAAAGACGTGTTGTCAAGACAGACAGCGTTATAGGCTATAGGGTTGCAGAAGCGGAACCTGCATATCCTGCGAGTAAATTACATGGATCTACCACAATTGAGGCGAGGTTTACAGGTCAGTACCAGTTTTGGTAATCTTTTCATAGCAGTACCAAGTCTAGGGCAGGCAGCAATAGATCGAACAAATCCTCAGCAGACAGCGGATTAACTGCCACGGGAGTGGTTCCGACCAGTTGCTTGGACCAGCTAGGTTTTGACCAACACGGGAAAATCCACCGTCTGCTGAGGATTTGTTCGATTTGTTGCTGCTGCCCCAGAGTTTACTGACATGAAAAGATTACCAAAGTGGTATTGACCCGCAAACCTCGCCCTAATTGTGGTAGATCCTTGTAATTTATTCATATCCCGCAAAATATATGGCTTGCAACCCCAGAAACATGGATATAGGATGCGGAGAACATGTTTTACGGTGTGATTTAAACTCGCAGGAATAGGTCCTGCGAACAGCACCCTTAAAACTGAATATATTTTGTTTGTAGAGCCTTGTTCTGTGTGAGCCCAAACCGCACCGAAAATTTGTGTTCCCATTCCATCATTTTGCACAAACATGGTGAATATGGTAGCAACATAGCACAAATTTATGAATGTTTTAAACATCACACAACACAATTGCTCGAATCAAATTACAAGAATAGTTCAAATCAAATAATTAAATAAATAATGAATGGTTTCAAGGGAAAATAAATTGTCAACTCACACATGAATGGATAGGAAATTAAAATGAATAAAGGGGGGAGAGATCATTGTCCATGCAGCTGCGAATGGTGCTCCATGAGATCATGCTGAAGCATGGTATGCATGGACGACTCTTCAATCTTTCGATATTCTCAAAAAATGTTTGAATGCGATCGGGATTCTTTTGTGGCCTAACTTGGGTGTCAACATGTCAACATTGTCATAGGAGAACTTTAAGTTTAAGTCCTCATCCTCGATGATCATGTTGTGGAGAATCACGCAACATATCATGATGTTATGGAGGGGTTTCTTGTCCAAAAAAGAGCAAGACCTTGGGCAATAGCAAACTTAGCTTGCAAAACACCTAAAGCTCTCTTGATGTCCTGGAATCATGCCTCTTGAGCCATGGCAAAAAAATTCTTTTCTTGTTTTTGGATCATGAATAGTCTTCACAAATGTTGATTATGAAGGATATATGTCGTCAGCGAGATATTAGCCTATTGTGTAGTCATGCCCATTGACTTTATACATGCAAGCCTTAGAATATCCACTAGCAAGTCTAGCAAAAAGATGGGACCGATGCAAGATGTTGATGTGTGATCTCGGCAATCCAAAGAAACAATGCCAAATCTACAAGACCTCTGATGCCACGACCTCTAGCACAATGGTTGGATCATGACTTTTACTGCAGTATTGTCCATGACATGCCTTTGGGTAGTTCTTCCACCGCCAATGCATACAGTCACTCCCAAGTATGCTCGACCAA
This sequence comes from Avena atlantica, assembly GCA_910589765.1. NCBI lineage: Eukaryota > Viridiplantae > Streptophyta > Magnoliopsida > Poales > Poaceae > Avena > Avena atlantica. The sequence goes on from OU342738.1 coordinate 369,843,313, forward strand.
CCTCTCTCTCTCTCTTCATTGATCTTCATGAGCCTCTTAATATCATTTTCGTTGGGAGCTTGGAGACAAACCTTACTAAAGACACGGATCATCACCTTGGCAAATCTCTGAACACACATAACAGTTTTGTCTTCGCCAATGCGAAGATACTCGTCGGTGTAGTCTGCAGGGGTGCCTTATGCGATCAGCATAGCCGCTGAGATTTTTTGATATGGGCTAAATCCAAGAAACCCGACAGCGTTCCTCTCGAAGTGAAAAAACGAGTTGGCCTCAACTTCAATGATTGTGAAAAACGATGAGATGTGTCGGGTATGTGGGCACCTCATCGAAGTAGTCTTGCATGAGCATGTTGTGGTTGAGCACGCGGTTCTGAGGGATGCAAAGACAACCGATTGTGGATCAGTGTCGCTTCTTCTTCAACGTATCCTCTCACTCCTTCACCATGAGGATGACTATCAACTGCTTCATGTCATCATCATGGAGAAAGTCCTCAATGTCGAAATCATTCGATGACAACGAGTACTCAAAAAATTACGCGCTAGGGCTCATCGTTGAACTCATCTACAATAATCATAAGTCAAACCAAACCATGTGCTCAAAATCTACCAAGAACAAGCAGAATCAAACAAATCTAACCATGTTGGGTCACCGACAACCGCATGGGGTTTATGTCGTCGATTCGGAGCAGTTCCCTCGAGAGATCAAGCTACATCTATGGCAGCCACGACCTCGCTGACCCGTGTCGCCGAACCTCCCAGCAGTGTGAAATAGTAGTGACGGTCGACATAGAGTGAAAGAGCATGTATGCCCCCATGTGTGGTTTTGGTAATTAATGACAATCTCTATGGACTAATGTGTAAATTGAGTTCACTTGTAGGGTTGTCCATTGGCATCGCTTGGGCCATGTGTTGGTCTCAAGGTTAAAAGATGAAGGAATGTCTGATGACTCCTGGAAGCGCTTCGTCGGGAAACCCCAAGAACAAGGTGTGATGAGCACAACAACAAGTCTTTCCTTAGTAAGAAACCGAGGTTATCGAACCAGTAGGAGGAAGGAAACGTCTTAAAGGTGTTGCAAGCAACTTGGAAACCTGCACAACACAAACTCAAGACTTTGCCCAACGAACAGTGAGGTTGTCAATCTTACCGGTTGCTATAACAAAGGATTAACTGTATGGTGTGGAAGGTGATAGTGGTTTGCAGAAAGTAAACAATAACAGTGGAAGATATATCAATGGTAAAGATTGGACCGGGGTCCATAGTTCACTAGAGGTATTCTCCTTAGATAAACAAACATGGCATGCTGGGTAAACAAATTACAGCAGAGCAATTGACAGGACTGAGCAAGGCATAACAATGCAATACTAGACATTCATGATCCTATGAGATTCAATTGGACAATACAACAAGATACATAGACCGCCATCCAACTGCATCTATGACTAGAAATCCACCTTCAGGTTATCATCTGAATCCCCTGAAAGTGTCGCCTAGAGGGGGGTGAATAGGCTTTTAAAAAATATTATGGTTTAGGCTCAAGCAAATGCGAAATAAAACTAACGTTTAATTTATTGAGCATAAAACCTGGCCACTAGGTTCACCAAAGTGCACCAACAACCTATGCTAAGCAATACACGCAACAAGGTGATAGCAAGATATAAATACTTCAAGCACGATGGCTATCACAATGTAAAGTGCATAAGTAAAGGGCTCGGTTGAGAGATAACCGATGGACGCGGAGACGAAGATTTGTTTTCCGAAGTTCACTTCCAAAGAAGCTACGTCTCCGTTGGAGAGGTGCGATTGCGCAATGCTCTCCGAACGCCGCAAATGGCTCACCTCGAGGTGTGGTCGCTCGATGCTCACCCAACGCCACACAAGGCCTCACCCCGGATGCGGAAGCGCGCAACTCACCGACGCCACAAAAGGCTCACCCTATTCTCCCGAGTGCGCACCACAAAAGGCGGGCACTTGCTCCACTATGGGACGCTTGAGGGCGGTCACCGAACCCGTACAAGATTGGGGCTATCTCCACAACTCAATTGGAGGCTCCCAACAGCAAAGCCACAAAAGGCTACAACGCCACAAAAGGCCAACAAAGCCACAAAAGGCTACAAGACCACAAAAGGTCAACAAGACCACAAAAGGTCAACAACCTAACCACACAATCGTCTAGGGTTCCAAGAACCCAAGAGAAACAAGCCCACAAGCTTGAACTCATCGAATGTCCGAGAAGAACTCAAACCTATGCACCAAATGCAAGGGCAAGTCCTTCTCTCCCAAATTCCAACAAAGATACAAAAGCTATTGGGGGAATAAGGGAGGAAGAACACAAGAGGAGAACATAAAACTCTCCAAGATCTAGATCCCAATGATTCCTTCACAAAGAAGGGATTTGACTTGGGGGGTTGTAGATCTAGATATCCTCTCACTTTTCCCTCAAAAATATGTAAGATCATGGGAGGGTGCGGTGACCCAGCATACCACTGCATGATGTAGTATACTATAGTCGTTGACATAACACCAATGAAACACCGTTCACTAGTATTACATCCCTTAGAGTGGTACAACAGAAACACAGCAGGTCCAATACATGGCTAAAGGTTACAACTCACTCTATATACAAGATCCAGAGAACACTCTAGGTTAAATAGAGAGAAAGAATCTTCTTACAAAGAAGAATCAGAAATGATCAAGTCAGAGACTAGTATCTTAATAATACTAGTATTTCAACTAATGGTGTGGAATTCCTGCTATTGCAATACGCTACAGAAATAGGTTCTATGGCTAGAGATTATATTCCTATCTAGTGAGTAACTTCGTCTTCACTTGAGTTGATGTATATGTTGACTTTCTTGACTTCATTGAAGAACTTTAGCTTCTGGTGATGATTCCTGGAGCATAACTTGATGTAGACGTCGTTTTAGTGGCTTCAAAATCTAGCAAGGGTTAAGAAGATACGTTGAGTACGAGCGTACTCAGCAAGTTCACTAGAAAAGGAGTGTTTGATGCACTATATCTACAGCCACAGACGGTAGGTCGTAGGCAATGCAAGTTTTCATAAACATTTCTTCAAAGGTTGCTTTTATTCTGAAAAGCTATGTTCGTCAGCCTTCACGGGTTTACCAGAACTTTCATGGAGTTCCTTTCCCGCAGCGTTCGCAGCTCCTTCCCAGAACAGGGAGTAACAAGTTATAGTTCTTACACTCTGTAGAGGTGCGTCACTTTACCCATGAGATATCAACTCCTTGTTGCACAACCGGGCAGCTTACCCGTCCACAATTCCATGTTGTGGGGCCTAGTAGATGATTGAAGCCAATCACTGCCCTCTCCGTGACCTCATATGTCTGCACGATCCTTCGGGGCTAGATCACCTCCGTTAAGCCCCCTTTCGGGCAGGCTAAAACCCTGATGAGTTCCCGAAGACTCTATGACCTGGTGATGTCCGGACGAGTACCATTTAAATGGACTATATACCTAAACATCATTCATAGATAATCTAGACACCAAAAGTGTGGGGCGTAAGGGTGCCCACCCATATGTTGGATCTGCACAAGGAATCACAACGTCACGTTAAGGTCGTCTTGCCTCCATACAAGAGGAAAAGGATACAGCTGACTTCTCCGTACCATTCCAAATCTCATGGTTAACGCGTAATATACGACGCTAGAATCACTGGCGACATTGGTTGTTAAGTCCTAGATAATATGTTCCTTTACCACCAGAACTTTCATAGTAGGTTATTACCTCATGGTAAATAACCTATAATCACATTATTATGAAAATAGTGTTTTCAGACCTTTTTCAAATGCAGGCGATGACAACACTGGATTTGTAAAATACTTTATAGAAAATAATCAAAGGACATGAGCAAGTGTGAACTTGCCTTTTGTGATTGCAAGATTATGCACTCACGGTCTTCAAGACAATATAAGATCCAATATCTGAAATCAGCATCATTGATCCGGTAAGGACTAATGTTTAAAGAAGCAATATGCTCTTATGCATAAGTAATGTGATGCACTTTATAAACGCGAATCCCGGGAATAACGTTGTTCTAGGGTTTGGATACTGGAAATAATGTCTTGAAATGTGTTGTACTTTTAGTAAAGTTTCACACTTGTGTTTCTTGTTAAGGTTTGTGAGTGTGTGAAACAATATGAACTTATAATAACATGGAACGATGAGATACACACTAACGTGATATGTTACTCAAGATTGCTTACATTTTAATTGTTTATCTTTGAATTTTACTTTACCAGTACTAGCCTTAATAAGGAACTTAAGTGTCAACAATCCTAAGTATACAAGCAAAGGATAAAGTAATGTGATCCTGATTAATTGTCATATGTTGACTGAAGTGGCAAAACGAATAACTTTTGAAGAAAAGATTTCTTTTCTAAGGTCTAAACAATCTTTATGGTTAATGAAACATGGTCGAGGTTTGTTTGTGCTTGCTTGAATAGTTTGGACTTGAGATGCTTTATAGCTTAATTGTAACATACCAAAGTTAACTATAAAACATATAACAAAGTCTTTAGTCTTATATTAAAAGTTTTGTGGACTAAAGTTAAATTTAAAAAACATGGATGGTTTGAAAGTGTAATGCTTATGATATTTGTACCTTGTGTACTATGTAATGTTTCCTTAAGGTTACTTAAGAATGATTATACTTTTACTTGGTGTAATGGTTTCTTGATTTTATAATGGAATAGTATCATTTACCTTTTTATAGATGAGTGGTTATAGTTTATTAACAAAGAAAGGATATTACTTAACTACTTATGGATTCACCATAGTGTTGTGATAATTTTGTAATCTGGTGGTTGAAGTATATGGAAAAGATTGGATTTAGTCACAAATTATTCTTGGGGATTTTATATTGGATAAGGATCCTTTTGGAAAATAATTTATACTTATGGTTGAAAGATAATTCAATAAAATGGTATTTTATAATGTTTTGAACCATTATGACTTCATATTATTAATATTCAAGACTAATACTATTTATTAGACTTAATTGACTAATTTTAGAATTTTAACAATTTTTATTTACCTTTATATGAATTAACAACTAAAAAAATAGATTTAAATTCAAGTTATTAAAGTATTTATTTTTTATTTATCTCAAAAGTGGAATATTATATTTTTAATATGTAGTTATTATTTTTCTGAACATTTTGGTATATTATTTATTTTTGTGATTTATAAATAATAAGATATGTTTTTTATAAGATTTATTACTTTATAACTACTTAATAAATAATAAATATTTAATTAAATGAAATAATAATGTATGATTATAGTTTTAAGTTATAGCTCTTATTTTTCTAGGATTTTTTAGTCTTTTATTTATATTTTTAATACTTACCAATATTAAAATATGAATTTTCAAAGTATTAATATTGATAAAATCTTGATTAAATTATAATTATTTAAATTGCCAACATAACAAAAAAAATTATAATGGAATAATGTTATAGATTTTATTTTTCTGAATATTTTCATATATTATACATATTTTTCTGAATTATAAATCAAAAGTTATTGATTTAATAAGTTTTAATGATTTTATTTTATTTATGGAATATTTAAATTTGTATTTATATCATTTATTCTTTCTTAAACAAGAAATAACTTTTTACACCACACCCACACCTAGCCCTAGTCGCAGATGAGTGGGCCAGTGGCCACATCATCTCTCAAGTTAGTAAATGCATTTGTTACCGGCCTTATTTCTACTCCCATTCAATGACAAATGGGCCATGGGCCACGTCACACGCCACCGAGGCAAGGACCAGTCAAATGGCCGACCAGGTCAAGGGTGACATCACCCTTACATCAGCTCGCCAGAACCTCGCCGGAACATCGTCGGAGACGGCACATGAATGAGTTCTGGGATGCGCGAGTAGGGGCGTTCAATGCAGGGGTGTCTACTGAACCTAATAGTGGCAGCGCCGCCCCCTAAAGGTCATCAGAACAGGAAGTCCAGCAACGACAAGCGGCGGAGCACACAAATACATGATGAACGCTTGATATAGGAAGCGAATAAAAGCTTGGAGAGCCTCGGGAGGATCAGGGACTCACCACAGTTCTCGTAGTAGGTTCAGTGAGGTCGAGGAAGGCCTGAAGACGGCGAGCCGACGATGGTCGGACTTCGGAAGGATGAGGCCGTGAGCTCAATTAAGGGCGTGCGCGACCGATTCCTTCCACGAGATGAACCAGCATGGCACGACAGTTCCAACGATGAGCTCAATAGGGCAAGGGGAGCTTCAGAGCGACGGCGACAAAGGTCTTCGGCGAGCTAGGTTTCGGCATCTGAGATGAGACATAGAGGAAGAGGAAGAAATGGGGATAGGGATGAGGCAGGGTGTCACGGTGGCCTTCTTATCCTCCTCTGGGACGACTGCGGGCATCTCGACGCACAGCTGATGACGACGGCGGCATCGGGCGGCGGCGGACTCCTCCAGCGAGCTGCCTATGTGCGTGAGGATGACGACGACGTCACTTTTGCAGAAAACCCCCTGGCGATTCTTTCAGCTCAACCCGTAGTCCTTCTTCGGGCCCACCTATCAGACAGAGAAGAGGACAAGCTGGGCTGGCTGTTGGGCCTTTGTGGGCTGCACGTGGGCGACAGATAAGGAGGGAAGTTGGGCCACGGCCAGAAAATGTTTTTTATTTGTTTTTCTTTTCTGTTTTCTGTTTTTCTTTTCAGATATGTATTTAATCTATAATTTGAACTTTTCTAATAAAGTTTATTTTCTGAATATTTGCAGCAACAATTTATATTGATTGAGATTTATTTTGTAAATCTTAATGATAAATATTTTATATTTCTTTATTTTCTTTATATAAATCCCTTGTTAATATTTTGAAGAAGACTTTGTTATTAATCATCTTCCTAAGAATTAACCATGGTTTTATTAATTGATATTTCCTTATTTGTTTATAAAACTTAATTCTAGTTAGCTCATAGTTTGAATGGAAATTTTTATATATAATGATCCTATATCATTATTTGATGCATGAAATACAAAGGAAATTAATATGGTTAATATTACTCCCATTAATTTAGAAAATGGCAATGTATATATTCTATTATGATAAACATAGAAGTTAGGGTTTGAATTGTAAGTGCTTACTCTGGAGTTTAGGATTCTTAATTTACTTATATTCCTTTGTTGATGTGAGTAAAGATTTAATAGCTAAGCATATTGTCTTTTGTTTGTGATCTCTAATGATATCACCTTTTAAAATAGAAAGTTATTAATTAAAATGTCTTATGGAAAAGTAATTGATAACTATATCTCCTACACACATATGGTTAAGACCATTGGAAATGATAAAGATGTGCTTATATGATTTGCTATAGGAAAATATTCCTATAAGATGATATGGAGATAAGATGATGGATCAATAACATGAAATGGATATTATGTTTGGTTTGAGATTTAAAGTTGGGTGTTTACCAAGAATTTCTATCTTCCATAATTCACAATCCTGGACTTCTAATTAAGGAATTCCTTTCCTAGATATACTACTTCTTTCTATCCATCATCATGGTTAACATGATGAACTTTACTTCACAAGAATATTCTTATCCACCTTTTGTTCTCCTAAATCCATTTAAAAATCCAATGAGCTAGACACTAAATCTTTTATAGTTCTCTCATATCCATACCTGGTTATATCCACTACTCTACAGTTGATAACTTCCAATCCAACAAGTAGTTCCTTCAAACTCCACTCATACTCTTCCTTAATAATCTATCGCTAATATTTCTCCAGTAGATGGTTTATAATTATGTATACATCCAATCCTACTCCACCTCAAGTGTTTACTATTTTCCCAGAGGAAAACACTAACTCTATAATTCAATGGTGCTCTAACATCATATTACATACAATCTTACATTTACTTTACTCTAATAACTCATACTCCAACCTCACATTATATTAATGTGACCTGTAATGACTACTCTAGGATAACTTATATATACTAGGGTTTCTGTAGAGGTCCCTACCCAATATGGTAGATCCCTCCTGTGTTTTACAATGCTAGTCCCTGGATCAATAGCTAGCATCCACAGTAAGATGTAATATCAAGAAACAAGGTCAAAATATAACTTTATAACTAGGAAAAATATAATTTTATTACATCATACATAGCTCATATGGATATTACAATACATTGCAGCGGAATAAATATAGTCATGGGTCCTTCATCTTCAAAGTGCCACAGGCAGATGTTGGTTGTAGACTTTGTAGTCCTAGTCAATCAAACAATCTTCATATAACAAAACAATCAACCTGCAACATTACAAGTTACAGCCACAAGGGTCAATACATTCGAATTGTATTGGCAAGTTTCACTTTTATGTAAATATGAGTGGATCCTATCATTACATGCATATTTGGCTAAGTAGAGTTTAAGGCTTATTTTCATAAAGCAACATTTATCCTATCTTTTCAAAATGGTTTTGGTCCTTTGTCAAATTCTTTTTCCAAGATCCTTGAACTCCTTGGTAGAAACTCAAGTGCTCAAGTCCTTGTCAAAATTCCCTTGAGCTAAGTTTTTATCAAAATCTCATGAGTCCCTTGGTAACCCCAAGTACTTCATGCTCTTGAGCACCTTGGTAAACCCCAAGTGCAACAAGCTTAACAAAATCTCTTTGAATTCCTTGGTACCCCCAAGTGCATCAAGTTTTTATATTAGAAGTTGGAATGTCGAGATCTCCCATGGTTCAAACTTTAGTTGCTCAGTATTGTCCATAACCGGGGACACGGCTAAGTACTTAGATTTTATTAACTTCTGCAGAAGGAGTACACTTTACCCACATGACACAATCCCATCTTGTTGCCACCAGTGGCTTACTGGATTAGTGCTCACCAAGATGGAGTACCGGCAGACTGAGAGTGTGACGAAGTCTTTCCAAAAGGTCCTCCCATACATCCTTGCTAGCTTGTCTTCAGCCCCCATGAAGCATTCCAGATCCCCATGTCCGGTAACTAAAGACAATGTATGGGTCTTCCTAATGTAGTTGACTAAGCCAGAGCCATAATAGCATGTGGTTGTACACGAAAGCCACAATTGGAGAAACATGTTCAATCTCTAAGTTTCCTAGGTGGTTTTCATTTGGAGCACAACACAAAGTGATTGCCATAGACATGGTTACTTTTGTTGCCACCTTCTCCAATACATAAAGTGTCCACCACCTAGGTGGTTCATTGAGTCCTTGTTTTATTATGTAAAACATAAGTCTTTTCTCAACCTTTGTAAAATCTCAACATGTATCTCTCTTCAAAACATAGCATGGCTAAGCATGTACAACTTCAATATTTTTACTAAGGAGTGTATAGGGAATCCTATTAGGATTAGCATAGCATAAGTATAAAACATTTTCATGCATGTTTACAAAATCCACTAAGTATAATGAAAATAGTAGGTCCTTTGTATGATAGTGTAACTTGCCTTTTTGGTAGGGAATGAGGGTTTACTCCTTGATCTTGCTAGTCTCACACTTTGCTAATTCCACTACAATCATTCAAACAAGCATAGTATCAAGTAGCATTCCAAACCAATATTCAACCAATATTCCACACACACAAAGCAATGGATTCTAAGTCATGCATGGAAACATGCTTAAGATGGTTTTATTCACAAGGGAGGTATCCACTAGGCTTTTAACTTTGTAGGGTCCACATTGGTCATTTACCAAGATGGCAAAGTCATTAGTTAGAGGGTTTTGCTCAAAATCTATTTTAAAATCCATTCAACATTTTATGTGGTGAAAATTATTCTTTTCAAAGCAAAACTTTATATTTTTCAACAAGTGAGTTGCCCTTGGCAAGGCTTGGTGTTTTGGGTCAGTAAGTTTGGTTCATAACATTTTCCCAAAGTTTTTCTTGCAAAAACAATTCTATAATAAAATCAATGAGTTTATTTGGCTAGAATATGGCTAAGTTAAATAATTCAACTTAAATTTCACAAAAATCATTTTTAACACTATGGTTTGGTTCCCAGAGTCAGTAAGGTCACACAAATTCATTTTGCAAAAGATTTAATCCTAGAATAAATTTTTAAACAAATTTTATACTCTAAACAAGTACACAAATGTTTCTGTAAATTCAAACAATCTAACAGTTACTATTTTCAAAACTAAGGCCATGGTTGGTTAGGGCTTGCTCTCCTGATTTCATTGATATAAAATTTGCTAAATTTGGACGTGTGGTTCAAAAGATATAAGGGTTTGAAGTTTGTAAATAATTCTGATTTCAAATTCTACTTTCAATCTATCTGGTGACACGCGGCAGCTTCCTATTCGTCGGTACCGTTTCGCGCGGATCAGCGTTGCGGTGCGTTGGATTAAGTCCGATCGTGCGGTACTGAGCGCATACCTCTTCGGCGTTTAAGTGCCCTAATCCTGTTCGTCTGATCTAGATCTAACGGACCTAACCCGATGGCCATTAACCGGCGGCGTTGCGTGGCTGTGCGCGGCGGCGACGGGCAGACGGCGGCGGCGCTAGCGAAGCAGGAAACAAAGTAAGGTGGGGAAGTGCTCACAGTGATCGCAGGAGTCAGGTGGAGCTCAACGTGTTACTGTCTTGGCGAGGGGCGCACTGGAGAGGTCTTGATTGCTCGCCGGAGTTGACCTGTGCCTCGGCTTTGCTCAGTCGTCGTCGAGGTCGGCACTGGGATCACTTGAAGGAAAACAAAATGCACGGTCAGATGCGCCAGGACACGGCGAAGGTGGTTGCGTTAAAGAGAGGGGTCGGGGCGGTCTGGTTCACCTGAAAGACGTCGCCGGAGAGGAAGACACGGCGGCGCTCAGGGCTTGACAATGGCGAGGATTTGGGGCGCCCTAAGACAAACGGAAAGTGTCGTTAGGTTCGTATGAGCTTGTAGATCATCATCGTGTTATCGGGGAGGAGAGGGGCGACCAGATTTTACCGGTGGGGCTTGTCGGAGAAAGAGGCAGACGCGGCGGCGTAGAAGGTTTTCGTAGTCGGAGTTCTGGCGCACCCGCGGGCGAACTAGAGGTACTAGGAGGTGCGTGGGGTCGAGAGGAGTCCACTCGCGTGTAGTAGAGGCAGTGGGGTGGTCAGAGTTGGCCGGAATTGTTGCGACAGCTCGTCGGAGCAGAGGATGTTCGGAGAGGAAATGGAGCGGCCTGGGGGCGAGTTTTGGGGAGGAGTCTGAGGTGAAAAGGAGGAGAGAGCGAGGCGATTAAAAGGCCGTGGTCGTGACGAGGATTTAACGCGGCGTTAAGGCGAATTAAACGCGCGGAATCAAAGCCTGCAACGGCAGCGTCGTCTGGGGAGGCATGGTCGCGCGAGGAAGAAGAAGGAGGAGGCAGTGTGGGGTCCGCTGGCAGTGAAAGAAAAGAATAAGGGAAAAGGTCCACTAGTCAGTTGCTGGGTGGGTGCGGGTCTGAGTGGAAAAAAAAACGGTTCGGGAGAGGAGGTGGGTTAGATGGGCTGGAGCTGGGCCTGTCGACTGGGCTGGTTTGTTTCATTTTTTTATACTGAATGCTTTTTTCCCTTTTTCTATTTTGAATTTCTGTTTTGAATTTCAATCAACTTATTCAATCATTTCAAACAATTCTAACATTCTTTAAACCTTTCTTTGTGTTTTTGGTCCTGTTTAGTAATATAATCCAACTTCCAAAATAGAATAATATATTAAATCTTTTAGGTTCTATTTATTAATTAAATAAATTGGTCCATGGTTTTATTAATTAAAACTAGGTTTGGTTTATTTGAGATATTTATTTTGGATCTAAATTAAAGTCAAAACACTTTAGTAGATTTTATTAGAGAATATAAAATACTTGGAAAACCCATTTAAAGTAATTCTATAAGTTTTGATGTTTTATTTAAAATGGTAAAAACCTTTTTATTTGAATACAATTTGATATTCTTTCTTATTACTTTATTTCAAATAAGCCTTTGTTATTTTTAAAAAAAATTTATTTCCAAAATTTTAGTCAAAGTTTAATTTGGCTCCATTAAATAATCCTTATTTGTAAACTTCAATTTCATTTGTTAACAAATCTTTTCATTTAAGGGTTTCAAAAATAGTATTTTAATTATTTTCCTTTTCCTTTAATAAAAATTTATCATCTTAAATCCCTTTTGGTTTTATTTAGTTCAAATAGGTTTGAGGTTCCCATTGAATTCAAAAAGGGTTTGATTTTCTAAGTGATTTCAAAAGTTTCTTCTGGTTCTGAAAATTAAACAAAGTTTTATTTTATTCAGTTATTTTCACATTACAAGATTTGGAAAATCTTGGGATGTGACAGTTTCAATCATGTTCTACCCACCAATGTCACTTATACAAGGTATAAGTATTCAACCTTGGTGAGTAAAGCATGATCATTATAATCCTTTAATCCTTTATAGCTTATGTTCCCAGTTGGCTAATCAAGGTTTCATCAATACAACCTTACAATTGTATGGAAATTATTTTCTTAGTATCTCTTATTGGATTAAGGGTTGTTATTCATGGACTATGCCCACCTGATCCAATAGAATTTCTACTGGTAACTATCTTCAGGATTCATCCTTGTAATCTTCTTTACTACCATATAATTATATAATATAAATAACTCTTCTATTCATTCAGGAGTGATTTAACTTCACCAAGAATCCTGTTGATCTAATTTACTTCCAACACTCCCATCCTATAGATGATATTTGAATCTAGCATTACCATATACCTTTCCTTACCTCGCTCTTTAAAGGATTTAAGTGAATGCTATGATAAGATCAAAAGGTAATAGATCAAGTATTGATAGTTTAAGAATTGGTGAATCAATAGTTGATTACTCAACATTGATGGACAATAGATATTAGAATAAGGTTCAATATAGATTACAAAGATTGATATGGAAGGACATATATGTGGTGAATGATCTTGACTTGGTTTATTTCCTACGCAATCACACTAAAGAGTTAAAGTTAGGTATTACCATGACACTCATAGTAAGAATAGATAAGAATAAGATAGGTCAGGATTAGTCATTACATTCTTATTACTTGAGTTGTAATCTGAACTTGGTATTCATAAGTTGTTGTGAGGAATATTATGATATGATCCCTTAAGGATCAGATATCAATCATTAAGCAATGCATTAAGTTTTAAAGTTTATTATATTTGATCTACCCTTAGCTCAAATTATGTTTACCCAAAATAAGGTTTTTTGCAAAGGTAATATTGAAACTTATCGCAGTCCACTTGATGATATACTTCAATTCCATCAAGTTGAGAGAAGCTTCAATTATTTTAACAAGTTTTATTCAAAAGCGCGAAAATTATTTGGATTTTCTATGCATGAATGCAATGCACACATATGGGTTCAGCTTATTTCTAAGCTCTAATGCTGGGATGTTACAGAGGGAGAGGGAGTAAAAAATCTCAAATAGGTCAACAATGGTGGGAAAAAAACGAGCTCAAAAGATGGGGAACCATTGGGGAAGAAGCCCCCCTTAAATAGGACAAGGAAAAACTGATCGTTTGGGCCAGATTCGTGCACCACCGGATCCGGCCCCCCATCGGAACTTCCGGCAAATAGAAACACAAGTTACTGAACCTGACTGGAACTTGGGTCGGAACTTGGGCCGAAACTTCCGCTCAAGAAAAAATGCAGGATATCATTGCACGAAAACTTCAATAACTTTTGATTTCGGACTCTGTTTTTGATGATCTTGGGCTCGTTTTGAAGAGAAAAAAAAGCTCTACAAGATTCTGCAAAGAAACATCATAGTCCATCATGGAAGTATAAAACCAAATTTAGAAAGGTATGACCTCTCTAGAAGGGATGAACCGGTAAAACCTCCAAAACCCAAAACACAAGAAGTTGAGCTTGGAAACTCCGATTGGGATGAAACCAATTTTGTTGGGAAGATAAAACCAAGTAGAACCCAAAAAAATTTAAATATTTGATACCACCAAGGGAGAAAATATCAAGTATATATATGTGAGATATCTCCTAAGGTGTGGAGCTGGAAAAATCCGCACGATCAAGAATGCAATAAGATATGCAAGGAAAATCCTTATTCAATGAACTAGAGATTGTGATGATGATAACCATAATCTCTAGATCCTCTCATGGAGAAGAACCAAATAACAACCAAAAATATGATGCTATGAATGCAAAGATTTGAGCTCTCTCCGAATGATGCGATCGAAACACTCGCTTGAGAGCCCCTCTTGATAGTATGGCTATCTATCATAAACCCGGTCTCCCAACAACACAATATCGGCAAAAGAGAAGCCCTATCAAGATCATACCTTTTCCTTGAGTAATCCACTTGAACTTGATATAGACCGTCTTGTTCTTCTCAAGTGGGAACACCTTACTTTATTGTTCTTGCTTGATGAAGATGGGGACTTGCAAATTGCTCCCCCATACTCCATGGAGAAACTTCTTCTTTGAACTTGTCTTCATCATGATGTCTACGCACTTCTATTCTTGTAGACAGTTGTTGGGCCTCCAAGTGTAGAGGTTTGTATAACATCAGCAAGTTTCCCTTAAGTGGATCACCCAAGGTTTATCGAACTCAGGAAGGAAGTGGTCAAAGGTATTCCCTCTTAAGCAACCCTGCAATCAAGATACAAGAAGTCTCTTGTGTCCCCAACACACCCAATACACTTGTCAGGTGTATAGGTGCACTAGTTCGGCGAAGAGATAGTGAAATACAAGTGGTAACGGTGCCAAAAAATAGCTGATGGCATGGAGGAACAGACTAAAGGCAAACTGAAGGAAGCAAGCAACATGCAACAGATATAGTAGCAAACGGTGTTTCAATGCTTGGAAACAAGGCCTAGGGATCATACTTTCACTAGTGAACACTCTCTCATATAAATATCCTCTCTTCATGATACTACTCTTAACTACTCTCCGGTTGGACACTCTAATCATCGGTAGGGCTATAACATCACTCCTCAAAGTCCGCCTTTACCAATCTAGATAACCCCACATTGTCACCTTGAGCGCTAGATGGTTCCAACAAACACCACAATTTCATAGAGACATCCAACTCCAAATATAACTCATAACAAATATTCAATCTAGCCAAAGTGCCACACACGGTATGCACGCTGTCACTTTCACACACGTGGGGAAAAGCATAGATCTATTAAAGCACAAAGAGTATTTATGTAGACTCAAACCTAAGTGCCACCATGGCGTGCATGTTGTCACTTTCACACACATGGGGATAGCAGAGATCTATTAAAGCACTTGAGTAGCAAGGTAGATCTACTTGATTACAAAGCTCATGACCACAAGATCATGCATAGAGAGAGAGATGAACACATAGCTACCGATAGAGCCCTTAGGCTCGAGGAAGAACTACTCCCTCCTCATCATGGGAATCAGCAACGGTGATGAAGATGGCGATGGAGATCGATGGAGATGGCTCCGGGGGCACTTCCCCGTCCCGGCGGGGTGCCGGAACAGAGACTTTCTGTCCCCCGAATCTCCCCTTCGGTGGCGACGGCGCTATAGAGGTTTTCGTGGATTTCCGCTGGATGTTTTAGGGTTTTCTCATCGGAGGCTTCTTATAGGCGTAGGAATCAAGATCGGTGGGGGTCTAGGGGCCCACCCCCTGTGGGCACCCCCAGGGCTTGCCGCGCCTAGGGGGTGAGGCCACCCCGTGGCCCCCTCCGGCTCTGCTTCGTAGTTCTGTGTTGCTCCAGGAAAAACAATGACTTTGGCTTTTGTCCCGTCCAATTCCGAGAATATTGATTTTCTGCCTTTTTGGAACCAAAAACAGAAGAAAACAGGCAACTGGCACTATGGCAACTTGTTAATAGGTTAGTTTCAGAAAAGATATAAAAACACCTCAAAGTAAAGACAAAGCAAAGCAAACTAGATACAAAACAAACATGGTGCATCAAAAATTATAGATACGTTTTCGACGTATCACATCACTCCATGGTCACGAGGATGGCAAGCTTCAAGCATGCGGTCTTACAGAGATGGTGCATCTTGAGCTTGCCCTTCTTCATCCCTTCTTGAGGTTGATCCATCTTGATGCAACTCTTTGCACTTGTCTTGATCAACCTTCAAGCTTCTTCTTTCTTCATGATTCCAATGGCACAAAGCCCTTGGACATTTCTTCATCTTTCAACCTTGAGACCAACACATGGCCCAAGCGATGCCAATGGACAAACCTACAAGTGAAACTCAATTTACACATTAGTCCATAGAGATTGTCATTAATTACCAAAACCACACGTGGGGGCATACATGCCCTTTCACCCCCCTCCATTATTAAGCTGCAAGCAACAGATAACTGCTTTAAGCAAAGTGTGTAAGGTAAACAATCCACTTGTTCCATGAACAAGAGACTGTTGTTTTCTCCCTAGTGGAAACATCACATCTACAACCTTAGAGATTTATGTCACTTTCCTTAGATTAAATAGAGGCATGAACCCACTATCTAGCATAAATACCCCCTCTTGGAGTCACTAGCATCTACTTGGCCAAGATAGCTACTAGAAACAGAGAGCATGCAAGATCACAAACAACACACACATGATAGAATCAATAAGACAAAACCATTAATCAATCTAACATAGTAATCTCAATATCCATCGGATCCCTGCAAACACAACATGCATGATTACAAATAGATGATCTTGATCATGAACGGAGCTCACAAGATCTAAACATGGTAGCACAAAGGAGGAGATACAACCATATAGGTACTACATGGACCCGTAGTCCAAGGTGGAACTACTCACGCTTCATACTGGAGGATGGTGTGATGAAGAAGAAAGCCTCCAGGATGATATCCCCTCTGGAAGGGTGCCGGAAAGAGCTTCAGATCCCCCTGATCTAGGGACGATGGTGGCGGAAGCTACAGACGATTTCGTGGAATATTGATCGGGTCCTTAGGGTTTCTACATCGAGGGGTCTTTATAGGCGAAGAAGCGAGGCAGGGGGCCACCAGGGCGGCCGCACCCCCCAGGCACGGGGTGGGACCACCCGCGTGGCCAGGGTGTGTGGCCCCCTGGCGACTCTCCTCCGTCTCGTACTCTGGCTTCGTGTTCCCCACGGTAAAATATTGACTTTGGCTTTTGTCCCGTACAATTCCGAGAATATTGATTATCTGCCTTTTTGGAACCAAAAACAGAAAAAAACATGCAACTGGCACTGTGGCATCTTGTTAATAGGTTAGTACCAGAAAACATATAAAAACACCTCAAAGTGAGCAAAGCAAAGTAGATACTAAACAAGCATGGAACATCAAAAATTATAGATACGTTTCCGACGTATCAATGTCCAAAGGCTTTGTGCCAGTGGAATCATGAAGAAAGAAAGTGCTTGATGGTTTATCAAGACAAGTGCAAAGAGTTGCATCAAGATGGATCAATCTCGAGAAGGGATGAAGAAGGGCAAACTCAAGATGCGACATCTCTAGAAGATCTCATGCTTAAAGCTTGCCATCCTCGTGATAATGGAGTGATGAAGACAAGTTCAAGAAGAGGTTTCCCCATGGAGTATGGGGGAGCAATTTGCAAGTCTTCATCAAGCAAGAGTGAGCAAGAGCAAACAAGAAAGGTGTTCCCACTTGAGAAGAACAAGACAGTCTACATTAAGTTCAAGTGAAATTCTCAAGGCAAAGGTATGATCTTGATAGGGCTTCTCTTTTGCTGGTCTCGTGTTGTTAGTTGGGAGACCGGGTTTAGGATAGATAGCCATACTATCAAGAGGGGCTCTCAAGCGGGTGTCTTGATCACATTGTTCGGAGAGAGCTCAAACCTTTGCATGCATAACATCATCTTTCTTGTTTGTTATTTGGTTCTTATCCATGAGAGGATCTAGAGCTTGTGGTCATCATCATAACAAGCTCTAGTTCATCAAATAAGGATTTCACTTGCATATCTTATTGCAGTTTTTGATCTTACGAGTTTTCCGGCTCCACACCTTGGGAGATACATCACATATATATTCATGGTATTTTCTCCCTAGGTGATACCCAATATTTTGACATTTCGTTATGATAGGGCAAAGGTGTCCGATCTTTCGATGAGATGATGATAGTCGATTTGGTGGAGTTGGGCTTGACGATCCGACTACACGTGCGAGCACGAGCGCCAATGCAATCGCTAGGCCAATCTCCTGGAGGTTACCGATCCTGCGGGAACACGATCAACCTGACCAGCGAGGGTCTTAATTCCTACCTGAAATCGAGAACAAGTAAGAATTAATATTGCAATCAAGATATTATGGATTAAGAGGGAAGCTTTATTGAAAAGGTGGGATCCTGAGTAGGTGCGAAGTACAAGAGGCCTTTGCGACGCTCGAGTCTTGGAGAAGTTGCGACGATGGCTAACTTAATGTCTAAACAAAATCCGAGTCTAGGGGACGGATATGGGGAGTATTTAAGGACGAAAAGGTGGGGTTTCGGCCAGCCAAGGAAGTGGTGGCCGAATCCAACCCTAGAAGTCCTTTTCCCCTCAAATACGGACTCTAAAAAGTGGCTAATTAAAATCCTGCGAAAATTACATGGGCCTGACCCAAAATAAAGGTGTCACAGCACCATATTAAGCTATATGGACGAATTCGTGAAGTATTGATCTTGAATATTTCGTCCAAACCTTCTTTCTTCATTATGGTGGCCTCAAAGTTCTGAAATCTTTCATCTATGGCCCTCTCTTGGATCATCACACGCTTGCTGCCATCTCCATGCATGGCCATGCTCCAATGCTTGTCCCTCCCATCCATGCTTGGTCCATCATTCCTAAGAGTAAGAAATACATCTGATTTAGGCAGCATCATATTCTCATGTATGTGAGGAATAGTTCCAAGAAACAAAAGTACCTGATAGTTAAGTTGTTTGGCACGAGATCTTGTGATGAGTCCTTGTATGTGTGTAGCTGTAGGTACAACGGTTGTATCAATAGAAGGGATGTCCACATCATGCTCCCCTTCTTGAATTGAAGTCGTCCTCGACGCAATCTCATCTTCCTCACCAAAGTAAGGCTTCAAATATGCAATGTTAAACGTAGGACTAACCGTACCAAAGTCTGCAGGCAACTCAAGTTTATATGCATTATCATTTATTTTCTCTAACACCTTAAAGGGACCAGCAGCACGCGACATTAACTTAGACTTGCGTAAATCAGGAAAGCGATCCTTACGCAAATGTAACCAAACAAGATCTCCAACATCAAACACAACATGCTTTCTCCCTTTATCCCCAGCAAGTTTATACTTAGCATTCATATGTTCGATGTTATCTTTAGTAGTCTTATGCAAGTTTAATATCATTTCAGCGCGTTGTGTAGCATCCAAATTATGTTGCACCGAAGTAGGTAAAGGCAATAAATCAATAGGTGCACGAGGAACAAAACCATAGACGATCTCAAACGGGCACATCTTTGTGGTAGAATGCAGCGAACGATTATAAGCAAATTCTATATGAGGTAAACACTCTTCCCATAATTTTAAGTTCTTCTTTAAAACAGCCCGCAACATAGTAGACAAAGTTCTATTTACTACTTCAGTTTGTCCATCAGTTTGGGGATGACATGTAGTACTAAACAGCAATTTAGTCCCCAACTTAGCCCATAAACATCTCCAAAAGTGGCTAAGAAATTTAGTATCACGATCAGAAACAATAGTATTGGGCACACCATGCAAACGAACAATTTCACGAAAGAACAAATTAGCAATATGCGCAGCAGCATCCGTTTTATGACAAGGAATAAAGTGTGCCATCTTAGAAAACCGATCCACAACAACAAAAATACTATCCCTCCCCTTCTGTGTTCGTGGCAATCCCAAAACAAAGTCCATAGAAATATCCTCCCAAGGAACACTAGGAACAGGAAGAGGCATATATAAACCATGTGGATTAAGGCGAGACTTAGCTTTTTGACAAGTAGTGCAGCGTGCCACAAATCGCTCAACATCTCGACGCATACGTGGCCAAAAGAAGTGTGCAGCAAGAACATCCTCCGTCTTCTTGACACCAAAGTGTCCCATCAATCCTCCTCCATGCGCCTCCTGTAACAACAAAAGACGAACAGAACTATCCGGAATGCATAGTTTGTTAGCACGGAACACAAATCCATCATTGAAGACGAACTTGTTCCATGTTCTACCATCTCTACAATTCTGCAACACATCTTTAAATTCAGCATCATGCACATATTGTTCCTTAATAGTTTCTAATCCAAATATTTTGAAGTCAAGTTGAGATAACAAAGTATAACGGCGCGACAAAGCATCAGCAATAATATTATATTTATCCTTTTTGTGTTTGATAACATAAGGAAATGACTCAATAAATTCAACCCACTTTGCATGACGACGATTCAACTTAACTTGACTACGAATATGCTTCAAAGATTCATGATCAGAATGTATAACAAATTCTTTAGGCCATAGATAATGGTGCCAAGTTTCTAATGTCCGAACCAAAGCATATAATTCTTTATCATAAGTAGAATAGTTCAGACTAGCCCCACTCAATTTTTCACTAAAATATGTAACAGTTTTTCCCTCTTGTAATAACACCCCTCCCAAACCAATTCCACTAGCATCACATTCAAGCTCAAAAGTCTTAGTAAAATCAGGAAGTTGGAGTAAGGGAGCATGTGTTAGCTTATCTTTCAATATGACGAAGGCATGTTGTTGTGCGTCGCCCCAAACAAAGGGCACATCCTTCTTGGTAAGCTCATTCAGCGGCGCGGCAATTGATCCAAAATCTTTGACAAAGCGCCTATAAAAACCAGCGAGGCCAAGAAAACTCCTCACTTGTGTGATCGTCTTGGGCTGCGGCCAATTCTCAATAGCTTCAATCTTGGCTGGATCCACTTCAATACCCTGTGATGTAACAACATAGCCAAGAAACGCCACTCGATTGGTGCAAAAGGTGCACTTCTCAAGGTTACCAAACAAACGTGTATCACGTAAAGCATTGAAAACAACACGTAAATGAGGGGTTTCGCGGCACAGTAAATCAAAATTTTCTACGGAGCGAACAGAGGGAAAGCCAAGATCTAATCTAGGAGATGCAAACAACGAGAGAGATTGGATTAGATCTTCATACCCTTGAAGATTCGCACAGCGGAACGTTCGTCGGAACGTGGGTGATGTAGTCGTACTCGCTTCTCCTCCTCGCGATCCGATCCGATCTAGCACCACAAGTGGCGATGCCTCCGTGAGATGCACACGTGCAGCACCTCGACGTCTCCTCCTTCCTCGGACCAGCGAGTATGGTGGAGAGATAGATTGGATCTACAGCACGACGGCGTGGTGTATATGGTGGAGAATTTCTGCTGCAGGGCTTCGCCTACAAACAGTCGGGAGGGAGAGAGGAAGGTAGCAAGGCTGCTAGGGCTTGGAGGAAGGTGTGTATGGGGAGGGGGCGCACCACCCCTCTATATATAGAGGGGGGCGGCCAGCTCTTGCCCCTCCTCCAAGCCTATCTCTAGTTTAAACAATTTAAACTCTCCTTTATCTAGAAATCCTATCTCTAGTTTAAACGATTTAAACTCTCCCTTATCTAGAAATCCTATCTCTAGTTTAAACGAGTTTAAACTTATCCAGGATCGGCTGGGCCCTATGGGGCCTTGTGCCCCTGGACCAATGCGTCCATGACACTCCCTCATAGGCCCATGCCCCCTCTCGGAAGGTGGGGCCACGTTGGTCCCCTTCCGTAAGGTTCTAGAAGCTTCCGGTACAATACCGATTAACCCGGAACAATTCCGAACTCCAAAAACTGCACTGCCTTATATGAATCTTATTCTCCGGACCATTCTGGAACCTCTCGTGATATCCCGGATCCCATCCGAGACTCCGAACAAAAATTCATAAACCAATTATCCAATCTATCCTAGCGTCGAGATACGTTAAGTGTGTGACCCTGCGGGTTCGAGAATATGCAGACATGATCTTCTATCAATAATCAACAGCGGGGTCTGGGCACCCATATTGACTCCCACACATTCATCGATGATCATATCGGATGAACCACGATGCCAGGATTCAATCAATCCCATATATATATTCCCTTCGTCTCGCGGTATTTTACTTGCCCGAGATTCGATCGTCGGTACCGTCATACCTAGTTCAATCTCGTTCACAGCAAGTACTTTACTCGTTCCGTAATCCGATATCACTTTGTGATTAACTCCTTAACCACATGCTTGCAAGCGGTGTTGATATCGATTACCGAGTGAGCCCGAAGTATATCTCTCCGACTTGGGAGGGACAAATTCCATCTCGATACATACAACCCAACAGATACTTTCCGATCACCTGAGAGACACCTTTATGATCACCCTCTCATAGGATGACGTTTGATGACCTCAAAGCTTTCTCCCGGTACCAGGGAGTTGCATTATCTCATGGTCTAAGGAATACAATATTTGACATAGGAAAAGCTTCGCAAAGACGAACACGATGACACGATCTAATTGCTCTGCTTTGTTTGGGTCTATCCACCATATCATTCTCCCAATGATATGATCTCATTATCAATTGACAACTCATGTCTATGGTTAGGAAACCTTAACCATCATTGATCAATGAGCTAGTCCATAGAGGCGTACTAGGGACACGGTGTTGTTTACAAACCACACAAGTATTAAAGTTTCCGCTTAATACAATTCTAGCATGGAACATAAACTTTATCATGAACAAGAATTATAATAATAACATCTTTATTATTGCCTCTAGGGCATAATTCCAACAGTAAATGGTCCAAATGATCCTCTAAAGATTTGCTAGAAATCAGAATATCATCAAAGTAGACTACCACAAAATGTCCAATGAAAGCACGTAAAACTTCGTTCATTAGTCTCATGAAAGTGCTGGGTGCATTAGTTAAACCAAACGGCATCACTAACCACTCATATAAACCGAACTCAGTTTTAAATGCTGTTTTCCATTCATCTCCTAATTTCATACGAATCTGGTGGTAACCACTACGCAAATCAACTTTATAAAACATGGTAGAGCCACTCAATTCATCAAGCATGTCATCTAAACGTGGAATAGGATGACGATATCAAATAGTGATATTATTGATAGCTCTACAATCAGTACACATGCGCGAAGAACCATCTTTCTTAGGTACCAAAATAATAGGAACATCACAGGGGCTAAGGGACTCACGAATATGATCTCGGTCGAGTAGTTCCTGAATTTGGCGTTGTATCTCCTTTGTCTCCTCTGGATTGGTTCTATATGGCGCGCGGTTGGGCAACGTAGCACCAGGAATTAGATCAATTTGGTGCTCAATTCCTCTAATAGGAGGTAGTCCTGGTGGCAGCTCAGCGGGAAAGACGTCCTCATATTCCTGCAAAAGGTTAGCAATAACAGGTGGCAAAGAAGGAGGCATATACTCAAATGAAAACAAAACCTCTTTGCAGACAATTGCATAACATTGAGTATTGTGTACATCTAGTTCAGCAATATCAATTTTATTTGCAAGCATACATGGACTCTTCAAACGAATTTCAGTACATGTGTAGAATCAGATTTAGTGTTCTTTGGTGGTACAAAATCTGCAGCAACAATCTGATTCTCATTTTTATTTTTCTCCTCAGTTTTAGCTCTACTAGCTCTAGCAAGATCATCTTTTAAAATCTGTTCGGGAGTCATAGGTTTTAGACCAATTTTATTTCCATCATGCATAAGAGAATAGTGATTAGTTTTGCCATTATGAACAGATTCTCTATCAAATTGCCATGGTCTACCAAGTAACAAAGAACAAGCTTGCATAGGTACAACATCACAATCAAGAAAATCAGAATATGCACCAATAGTAAAATGCACGCGTACCGTTCTTGTTACCTTGATCTTGCGAGAACTCTCAAACCATTGGATGTAATATGAATGTGGTCGTTGTCTTGTGGGAAGCGCAAGCTTCTCGACCAGGTCAACACTAGCCAGATTATTACAACTCCCTCCATCAATGATGATTCGTATAGCTCTTTCCTTGACAACAGGTTGTGTTTGGAACAGGTTGTGTCGTTGATCTTGTTCAGATTTGCTCAATTGCACACTCAGCACACGTTGTGTAATTAAACTCTTGTATTGATCAGCAGCTTCAGCTCCCATTACCTCTGTCTCGTCATCAGCATCAGAATTGTCTCCATCTCGAGCAGAAATAAGGGCTAATGTATCTTCATCAAAGTCACTCGCTCAATTGTATTGACCATCATCCCGCACCATCATCACACGTTGTGTTGTGCACTGTCTCTCAATATGACCAAAACCCCAGCACTTACAGCATTGTATATCCTTTGTCTTACCCGTGGAAGCCATAGAAGATGCACTACGAGCAGGAGCATTGGATGACGGTGGAGGAGCAGCTGGATATCTTGTGGTGGCCTTGGATGTGGTAGTAGCTGGTGGCGAATCACGAGAAGGAGGCGCTGATTGTCGGGATGTCCAAGTGGATGTGCGACCTGCAGAATTATTAGTCCTCCATGGTGTTTGGCGATCCTGCACTTCACGTTCAGCTTTGCAAGCAAGATGAAACAAACGAGTGATAGAATTATATTCCTTATAATCTAAGATGTGCTGAATGTCCTTGTTTAATCCACCAAAGAAACGTGCAAGCATTTGTTCATTAGATTCAACAAGACCACACCGAACCATCCCCGTTTGCAATTCCTGATAATACTCTTCTACAGAATTTTTCTCTTGCTCTAAACGTGTCAGATTCTTTAGTAAATCACGTTGATAAGTGGGAGGTACAAAGCAAACACGCATAGCAGTTTTTAAAGCAGTCCAAGTACTAGGAATAGTAGTAGGATTTAAACGACAATACTCAGACCACCAAAGGGAAGCAAATTTAGTAAATTCACATGTAGCAGCACTAACACGCATATTCTCAGGATATTTTAAGCATGCAAAACGTTGTTCTACTTCCATCTCCCATGTAAGATATGCATCAGGATTATATTTACCCTCAAAACATGGAATATTTAATTTAAGCTTTGCAACATGATCATCATCACGTACCGGTGGTCGAGCGTTGCGGTAGTAATGTCGGGGACGGCCAGCAGGTACCTGTGGAGGTTGTTCAACCTACTCGTCAAACAGATCGTCGTCGTCGGAGTCGTAGTAGTACCCGTCGTCTGTCCCTAATGTCGCGGCAACAGCCGCGGTGGAAGTCTGAGGTGCGTCAGCCGCAGCGGTAGCCACCGGGGGTGCGGCGGCAGCCGAACCAGCAGTCCGACCCGTGATCGGGATGCGCCGTGCGCCATGTGTGGCTGCGGGTGCGGGTGCGGGCAATCTGTTCAAAATCTCCTTGAACCGAGCGTCAAGCTTGGCGTTGAAGGATTTCTCGAGTCCATTGATCTTGTCCACGGCGTTGGTGAGCTTGGCGTCGTGTATCCACGTCTTCAGCGCGACTGACCAAGAGCTCGGAGAAGTGGGCATGTAGTTCTTCGTTCGTCATTGTGGCAGGGTTCCGCGAAGTATCTGTCATGGTTAGTCCTTAAAAGCACAGGTATATACTACGGAAATATGGTGAAAGGCACGCGTAATCCGTCAAGCAATATACGAAGCTCTTACAAGTTCTTACCAAACAGCAGGAAAAGGCGATGTGCAACCGCGAGGATCAGTGGGTCCAAAGATTGAACCAAGCGATTACCAGGAGTCGAGACACCGTACGTGGAGAATATATGTGGAGCTCTGGGAAGGCTTAGCAAAGGGGTTAGCAATTATCAAAACAGCAATGCAAAAGTTGAATGAATGCTCAACGACGGCACTGTGCTGGTCCTAGGCTAGACCGTACTAGAGACGCGAGCCTAGATCACCAACGATGTCACGACGCGACACAACAAGCAATGTATGATGATAGGGCACCCTGAAAAGCGAACCGAGATGCAGAAAATCACTATGATGGCGAGTGTCTAGAACTGATCTACGAGGTCTAAAAATAGGTTAGCCCCAAAAAAAATTCGAAATTTTTTTATTTTGCCCCGGAAAGCGCGCAGGCGCCAAAAAAATATCGCTATAACGATCGATGGAGAAAAGTGATCCCCGGGGTCGAAAAACAGTATAGCCAAAAAAAAAATTCGGAGGCGGTTCCAGACTTTTTTTTTGCTCTCCTTCTGGACTTACGACCGGACTCTGAGCTCGACACGGACTTTAGCTCGACACGGAAACAACAAAGAAGGAAAGTAAAAAGAAATAACTAGGAAACAATAACTCTACTCGGACACGTACCGCGGCAGGAAAACTGATCGGATCTGTGTCGCGGTAGGAAGGCGGTGGCGGAGTATTAGGGTGTATGGTGGTTGGGAGTATGGCGGCGGAATATGGTGGTGGTGATCGGCGAGTGTGGCGGTGACTACTATGATCAGAACTCGAAACTCTAAGGGGCGAGACACTAAGACCAGCAACTCGACGCGACGATGTAGACACAAATTCAACAATGCAAAAACTGAAAAGATAATGCGAGGCGTAGATTGGTTATGGGATGGATCTAAACCTAAACTGTGTTTTTGGCTTTTTTGTGGGTTATAGGTAAAAACAGATATAATCTACGAAAACAGTAAAATCTCACCGAGCAACCTGAAATCTGATACCACTTGATAGGGCAAAGGTGTCCGATCTTTCGATGAGATGATGATAGTCGATTTGGTGGAGTCAGGCTTGACGATCCGACTACACGTGCGAGCATGAGCGCCAATGCAATCGCTAGGCCAATCTTCTAGAGGTTACCGATCCTGCGGGAACACGATCAGCCTGACCAGCGAGGGTCTTAATTCCTACCTGAAATCGAGAACAAGTAAGAACTAATATTGCAATCAAGATATTGCGGATTAAGAGGGAAGCTTTATTGAAAAGATGGGATCCTGAGTAGGTGCGAAGTACAAGAGGCCTCTGCGACGCTCGAGTCTTGGCGAAGTTGCGACGATGGCTAACTTAATGTCTAAACAAAATCCGAGTCTAGGGGACGGCTATGGGGAGTATTTAAGGACGAAAAGGTGGGGTTTCAGCCAGTCAAGGAAGTGGTGGCCGAATCCAACCCTAGAAGTCCTTTTCCCCTCAAATACGGACTCTAAAAAGTGGCTAATTAAAATCCTGCGAAAATTACATGGGCCTGGCCCAAAATAAAGGTGTCACAGCACCATATTATGCTATATGGACGAATTCGTGAAGTATTGATCTTGAATATTTCGTCCAAGCCTTCTTTCTTCATTATGGTGGCCTCAAAGTTCTGAAATCTTCATCCGTGGCCCTCTCTTGGATCATCACACGCTTGCTGCCATCTCCATGCATGGCCATGCTCCAATGCTTGTCCCTCTCATCCATGCTTGGTCCATCATTCCTAAGAGTAAGAAATACATCTGATTTAGGCAGCATCATATTCTCATGTATGTGAGGAATAGTTCCAAGAAACGAAAGTACCTGATAGTTAAGTTGTTTGGCACGAGATCTTGTGATGGGTCCTTGTATGTGTGTAGCTATAGGTACAACGGTTGTATCAATATAAGGGATGTCCACATCACGTTATCTTTCCAACAAAATTGGTTTCATCTTGTTTGGAGTTCGGGTGCGAAAGTTATTGCAGTTTTGGTTTTCTGGAATTTCCTTGACCGGAAGTTCCGGCCACCCACCGGTAGTACCGCTAGGGCATTTTGCCGCCGGTAGTTCCGGTGGAAGATCCGGTTCTTCTTCCGCTCACGTATTGTATCCTCTATGTCTAGTTTGTTGTATTTGACGAGATTTGGACCAGAAGTTGCACCGGAAATTTCGCTCGGGCCTAGTTGCCGTCGGAGTTCCGGTTGAAAATCTGGCTCTCGTTTTGCTCACGTACTGTAACCTCTGTGTTTTATGTGCTCTATTTGATGGAACTTCTGTCGGAATTTCCACCGGAAGTTTTGGCCAGGCTTGTATTTTCAGTCCTTCGCATCGCAGTTTTCTGACCGTTGTCTGAGTGCCACCGAAAATTCCGGCCTCCCACCAGAAGATCCGGCCAGGGTCGTAAATGCCCATAACGGACAGATCTGGGAGCCCTTTAAAAGGGGCACCTCTTCCCCTTTGTGGGGACAAGCTCTTTTCTTGGTTCTTGGTTTTCTCTCTCCTCCATTGTTGACCTTGAAGATCTTTTCCTCTCCCCTTCCCCCTCCTATGATTCTTGCATATTTTTTAGGGATTTGAGAGAGGAGATCTAGATCTACAATCCCCAAGCCAAAACCCTTCTTTGTGAAGGAATCATTGGGATCTAGATCTTGGAGAGTTTTGTGTTCTCCTCTTATGTTCTTCCTCCCTTATTCCCCCAATAGCTTTGTAGCTTTGTTGGAATTTTGGAGAGAAGGACTTGACCTTGCATTTGTTGTATAGGTTTGAGTTCTCCACGGAGATTCGACGAGTTTAAGCTTGTGGGCTTGTTACTCTTGGGTTCTTGGAACCCTAGACGGTTGTGTGGTTGGGTTGTTAACTTCTTGTGACCTTTTGTGGTCTTGTAGCTTTGTGTGGCTTTGTTGGCCTTTGTGACGTTGTAGACTTTTGTGGCTTTGTTGTTGGGAGCCTCCAATTGAGTTATGGAGATAGTCCCAACCTTGTATGGGTTTTGGTGACCTTCCTCAAGTGTACCTTAGTGGATCATGAGTAGGCCTTTGTGGCAAGCTCACGGGAGAATAGGGCGAGCCTTTTATTGCGCCGGTGAGTTGCGTGCCTTCGCATCCAGGGTGAGGCCTTGTGTGGCATTGGGTGAGCATCGAGCCATCACACCCCGAGGTGAGCCATTTGTGGCGTTCGGAGAGCATTGCGCCATTGCACCTCTCCAACGGAGATGTAGCTTCTTTGGAACTGAACTTCGGGATAAAAATCTTCGTCTTCGCGTCTATCGGTTATCTCTCAACTGAGCCCTTTATTTATGCACTTTACTTTGTGATATCCATCATGCTTGAAGTATTTATATACTGCTATCACCTTGTTGCTTGTATTGCTTAGCATAGGTTGTTGGTGCATTTAGGTGAACCTAGTGGTTAGGTTTTGTGATCAATAAATTAAACGTTAGTTTTATTCCGCATTTATTTAAGCCTAAACCATAATAATTTTAAAAGCGTATTCACCCCCTCTAGGCGACGTCCATTGCACTTTCATAGAGCCCGTTGACGATGGGGTTTGGCAACATGCGGTCGAGTTCGATGGCGAGAGGGAGGGGAGACGACAACAGAAGATTACAAGGGGCAATTTTAGTGCCAAGGGTTTCTACGTGGAAGAGGGCCACCGATTGTTTGATCGCAAAAACTAGGCATATAGCGGTGCAGGGTGGGAATTCTAAGTGGGCGCTAAAAAAATTTATGGGCTAGAGATTTTCACGAAAAATGGGCGAGTTGATTTTATCTTCAGAAAGACATTATTTTAGAGGTTTGACATTTTTATACTCCTATAAAGTTGATTTGGAAGAGGTAGAAGTGAAAGGTAAGATTGGCGGGCATGTACGGTGGTAGTGAAGGCATGCCTTCTCTTAGCTCTTCACACTATAAAGACACAATATATAACTAGTACAATGTATTACTATCTTTAACAATTAATGATAATTAACAATTTTTTAATAAGAGATTGGTTGACTAAGAGAAAACATATGCTACATTAGAGGAAATAGTATTCGAATAAGAGATCATCTCTTAGCTAAGGAAAGACAACTTTTTCTTTCTTGTTTCTATCTCCTCCTATTAAGCAAAAATACAATATGGCAAGCATAAGGGGAGGCTGACGTCAACGTATAATACATGTGGGCACGTACAATGGAGGCTGACGTCAACGATATATATGGGTACGTACAATGCGGTGATGTCAGCCTTACCTTACGGTTACCATATTGGATTTTTGTTTAGTTGGAGATGAAAGAAATAAAAAAGAGAAGATTGTCTTTCCTTGGTTAAGGAATAATCTCTTAGAAATAAGAGAAGGGACCATTTTATTCATTATATCAGATGTCTTTTCTTAGAGAAACAATTTCTTATAAAATAGTTAAATTTTATTAATTACTAGAGATGACAATAAGAAAAAACGTATTGTACAACTTATATCTAATGTCTTTTCTAGATGATGTGAATGGCTAAAAAAAATGCATGGCCTTAGCCTTAGCCTCGTATTCCACCTTGGTTGGCACAATGATTAGACTACAAAACATTCTATCTACTATAAAGTGGGATCCTACCAAAATTTCACCATTAGTTTATTTTAAGATTTTTTTTAAGAAACAGTTTATTTTAAGATTTTAAAATGAACTAGAAGTAAAATCTAGGTTGATTCCACTTAACACCTTAGTCCTTCTGCAAATTACGAGGAGCTGACATGCCAAAAAACCGTCTCGATACACCGAGTAACTTATTTGGCGTGATTTCCTTCAGACTATGTTCGGTTAATCCTCTTCTCAAAAGGATTGAAGTGGAATGAAGTGGATTTGAGGGAATTTTGACTTGTATGGAATTTAATACACCCCAAACCCTTTCAATTCTCTTCAATCCTGGCTAAACCGAACAAGGCCTCACGGGTCACGGCGCTGGGCGATTCCTTCCGGTCGCCGGTTTTCCCTGTCCCCGTCCCGGTCCCTGACGGTTTCGTGCAATCCAGACCCCTCCCGCGCTGCCGCCGCAACATCAACCTCCTCGCGAAGTCTCCCCGCCGCCGACGAAGGACGAACCGACTGAACGAGACGAGTGAGTCACGCACCTACGGCACCACGCGTCGGCACCGCGCGAGCCGCGCCGCCGCGGCACGGCGACCGCACGAGGAACGGCATCCGCCTCCAGATGCTCCGTTTTTATCCCACCCCACCCCCAAACCCGGGAGGCGACCCGCCCAATCCCCGCCTCAAATAACTTCTCTCGCCGCGGCCCCACCCACCTGCCCAAAAACGTAACAAATCCGCACAGCCACACGCCACCGTTCCCGGCCATCTCCCCCCCGCAGGTAGGTCCCCCACCCGAACCGACCCGAAAGACGGCGAGAACGGCGACGGAGACACGCAGCGCCGCCGCAATGGAGGTGGCTTCCCCCTCCTCCTCCTCCTCCTCCTCCTCCTCTTCCTCCCCGCCGAACAGCCCCAAGACGCGGCTCCGGCTCAACCCGGCCGCCTTCCTCCTCCGCCCCGTCTCGCCCCCGACCCCAGCCCCAATCCCAGCGGCATCCGCGCCGCCAGTGGGCCCTCCCGCGTCGGCCGCCCCACCCCCTCGTCCCGGCGGCGTCGCGGCCCACCCGCTAATCTCCTTCCTCTCCACCCTAATCCCGCTCCGCCGCGTCGACCCGCCCGGCGCGGGGCCCTCCACCCTGGCGGCGACGCGGCGGGCGGCGGAGAAGGACGCGGAGGCGGAGATGCAGCTGGTGGGGTGCGCGGTGCCGCTGTTCCGGCCCTACGTGGCGCGCCTGCCCTGGCACGGCGGCACGCGGGCCTGGCTCTCCAAGCTCTTCCCGCGCTACGGCCACTACTGCGGGCCCAACTGGTCCAGCGGCAAGGAGGCCGGCTCCGTGCTCTGGGACCGCCGCCCCGCCGACCACCTCGACTTCTGCTGCTACTGCCACGACATGGCCTACGACACACACGACCAGGCGCAGCTCCTCCGCGCCGACCTCGCCTTCCTCCGCTGCCTCGAGGGCAGCCGCAAGACGCCCGCCCTCGACGGCGTCGCCGCCGCGGCCATCTACCGCTCCATGTGCATCTTCGGTCTGATTTCTTCACCGCCCAATCTCAACACCCCTTTCCCCCCAATTCTCGTCTACAACATATACTACATTTGCATATACGGATTGCAAATTGTTGTCTGTAAATGCTGAATTGCTTCTTCTCTGATGCGTGTGCAGGACTCAATGCGATACTGATACCCTACCGGACGAACCTGGTGCGGCTGCAAAAGGGCCCCAACTACGCCGATGTATTTGCCGATTTCATAAAGAGGATGGCCTCGTCTTCAGGCAGGGCGACGACGATCGGCGGCGATAAGCAGAGATTGTGAGCGGCGGCGGCGACATAAGTGATCCGTGGTAGTAATGGCGTTGATCTGCTCGGTCATTCAGATGCAGCAACTTGTGTATAATCAAGTTTTGACGAGGGAGCTTATATTTATTCATGTATGTAGTACATCCTCCTGTCTAATTGTAGTGAGAGGAGCTTGGGAGTTCTCAATGTGAATATAGCTTAGCATATCCACGCCAACAATGTAGTAGCAGCAAAACCATTGTAACTTAGTAGAACGCAACAAGGAATTGCGACATTGTTGTACTGTTGATTAAAGCAGGTCAACCTACTGGACTCGTAGTGATTAATTGAATGGAGGAACTGAAAATGTTGCAAGATCAACTGGTTTTGTTCTAAGAGTCTATAGTTCTTCTGATCACCTGCACAGATTTTCTTTTGAAAAGAAGGATGATCAATCAATGCATAGAACCAACTGTTACTTTGTTCAAACTAGTGCCTTTGCACTATGATGCCAAAAGAGTTGGCTAAAAAATATACCCCCAATTTTATTGCCATTAAAATTAGGCAAATAGACATGTGCAACCATCTAATACGACACAGCGAAATCCCCAACGCTGAGTTGCACATGGGCTAAATCATTCAACGCATGTTGTCGGAAACCACATCATATTCTTTCATATTCCTTTTTTTTGTTTGATTTGACTTCATCATTGTGTTCTCTTTAGTAACTCCTTTTGTCAATGGAAAAAAGGCAATGCTTAGTTTCAGAATGAATGGATTACATTATCTGATAGAACAATGAGGCCACGTTAACAATCTCCTTTGTATTTCACTTCATTGATGAAAGTATTAATCCCGATGGGCTTCAGAATTTAGCCATGTTTAGCAGGGATTGTTAATCTACAGGACTATACAAGAACACACTTGGAGCTAACATAATTACTATCGCTAGTTATGATACGTGATACGTCGCACTGAAACGTATGGTCGATGATTAGTTGCAGGGTCTAATTACTTGTTCTCACATAAGCATGTGGGAATAGCCTTGGGAAGTAAGCGCGCTTCCCCTTGACGACCAACCAGTACAGAGAGAAGCATGGGACATGAGCAATGGCCATGGCGAGGTACCTGCACCAGATCAATATTGCTGTGATGACTGCATGATAGATGAATGATGATGATGAGGTTAAACTGAGGCGATAGAAGCACATACCACAGGGGAGCCCCAGATGATGAAAGGTCGAGAAATGGGTACGGCCACCTGAAGAAGATGGTAACAGAATTACGTCATCAAACAAGGAAATCCAATTTCGGCTCACGGGCATCTCCAATCAAACATAGAAGTAGAATTAAATGAAACTAGGACTCTGTAACAATACAGTTGATGTTTGCTCTTATACGAAAAGCATACTACTGAACTGGTGTACATGTTGGCGTACAAGATCACTGATTAGAGCACGACAAATTCCCATTAAAACAAAATAAAACACGGGAAATTCTATTCTCTGATCAAGAAAATCTAAATTTGGCCAGGAGGCTATTATAGCAGTTCAGAGCATAGTTGCACACACCCTAAGAATACAGCCAACACATGTCCTGACCTCTTGGATAAACTGTGTCGCATGCAATGGCAGAGCACGTTTTAACCAATTGAGAACGCAGTCACACAAAAAACAACCTTGGGATAAGTCAAATTGAAGGCATTCCATTAAACTCGGTCTTCATAAGTGAACAGCAGGGAGGAGAAAGAGGACCTACCAGGATAAAGCCGAGGAAGCATGAAGGACCCACTGGAAGGTTACATACGAGAAGCTCCAAAATACGAAGAAAGCGATACGGTACCAAGGAAAAGGCTGAAAACCAGCAAGGTTAGACTGAAGATATTACTAAATGAACTAATACAAAAGGCAGATCAATATGATCTAGAAGTTACTTACCATATTGTTGAGAAGTGTGTCGATGAGTAGAAAAATAAAATTAAGAGAGTGCATGCCATCAGTGACCTGTATGAAATTTGAAAAGGTTAAGATAACATACCAATACATAAGTCAGTATCTTCAAAGTAGTAAATTTGATGCAACAGAAGATAGCAGAGCTTATCCATTCATAAATGATCTGTGGATATTCCAATTTTTAAGCCATCTTTCTTACATATACGAATAGACAGTGACAGAAACCAGAGAAGGCAAAACCATGACCTCAATCAAGTTTAAAAACATGGATGTCTATCAGTTTGTACTATTGTTCTTATCACTCAGTATAGCTGACATATATGTAACTGAAAACAAGCAAGGGACTTTAAAACTAAAAGCTATACAAGGTAGTTAAATTGTGGACAATAGAGGCTTATAAGTGTTTACTATTCTAGCAGTATATGAAATAATCGTACGCATCCTGGAATGATCACATACCATGGAAAGCCCAAATCTATCACGGTAAAAGAATGGCACAAGGAGTCCCCAGAATGTGACATCAGTCAACATTGTCGCCCCTGCACTAGCCTGTAAGCAGATAACTATATTGTCAGACAACAATATAGGCCAATTCAGACATAAACATAACTTCTTATCCGTGCTGCAGGAAGGTGAGTAGGAAGACTATAAATGCAAAAAAACACGGTTGAGCTGAAACACCATAGTTTGCAAGTGACAAATTTCTTCAGCTACCGATTCACTTGACATAACATGGAAAATCATAAAAGAAAGCTATGGTAGTGGTAGCTGCATAGACTAAAGAAAATGGCTGGACAAGACCACCACAGCTCGTTACATGCACTTAATATCAAATATGACGTATCACCATCAAATTTTACGGTGGAGTGTATTCCTACAACCAATACCAATTAACAAAGCTATTGAGAAAACAGACAACTGCCTGTAAATGCAACCTTATAAGGAGAATTGGGTGCAAACCTGGTAGATGATTTGCATGCAACGTCCCCAGAAGGTAGCTCTTTTCTCATTTGCTATTTCGTCATAATAGCTTTTCGTCTTGTCTATCTCATCTCTTTTCCTCTCTCCAGAAAGGTTATGGTTTTCAACATCAACATTAAGAAACCCATGGGATTCATCAGCTTTTCTCGAGCTTTTCTTTGAGTACACCCAACATCCGTGAGCAGATATAGCAGTCGCCAACTAGGAGTAAAACGGAAAAAATAATCAAGGCATGATAAAAAAAACTACAATCAATACATACACCCAGTCGGAGCAGAAAAAGGTGAGCATAATTGTGCGTGACTGCCTATAGAACTTTTTCCAAGATAGTTACAACTTGTAAGACTATGAGGCAGAGGACATACCGCAAAATATATGGTGACCAATAAAAAGGTCCACCTGCAAAGCCAATTGGGGAAAGAACTGATCAAACAACAGTTATGAAACAAGAAACTACAAGGGAGTCAAATATATGCTGTCTGAGCCACTGTCGGAAGATAGAAAACATTCCACTACAGATCCAATGGGTTTGCATGGGGCAAAAAGTGCACCATGCTCAACAATGGAAGTAAGACACTTTAGCTTTATCTAGCAGGGAAAAATATGGATGCTGGTGAACTTCATTTAGTGGTTTTCTTAGGGTGTATATCTGGTTTGTGACCGACATCAGACCTACCAATTTTTTGGTCATGACCACAATTTTGGTTCTTGCTTGGATTATTGCCCAAGTTTTGCATGCCTACTTTAGCCCACTTCGAGTTAATTTTTCCTGCCTACTTTAGCCAAAACCTGGGCAAGCAAAACCTTAGCCAAGATTTTGGGTGTTGGCTTGACCTCAAATCAAACACACCGATGTGAACAAGCGTGGCTCCGGTGGTGCAAATGGCATGGCTTCCCTGATCACGCTGACCACATGGTGGACCTAGACGCAGAAAAATGGCTGAGGGCGACTGGCCAGATGCCGCATTCCTCGTATCCACAATTAAAAAAATGATCTAGCCTGGGAAGAGGCTCATTGGGCCAGGATGCTCCTCGGCACGGTGTAGCGTTCTAATGGTTGCAGTGTCTCCTGTGCGGGTTCAGTTTCAGGCTTATTTGTGACACTGTAATACTATGAATGCAAATGCAAATCTTCCACAAATTTCGCGAAAATAAACAGGACAAGTGTAAATTACAACTGTGGGAACTCCCTCTCGAGTGTGTAGTTGGATGAGTGTGAATTACAGAACGGGTGTAGTATTTCACAAGCTTAATAACGTCATAGAAGCAGAAGGGTAACACGGACGAAGCATCTCGTGAACAGCCAATTGCCGCTGGTCAACGCTAGCCACATTGTAGGTGCACACGCCAATGTGTGTACGAGTACGAACGATGTGTATCTGTGGCAACTTTAAGCGGAAAAGCAGGATCGGAAGGAGGAGGAGGAGGCGTACTGGGTGTAGAAGAAGAAGACGGTGAGGCTGTGTGAGGCGATGTTGCGGGCGAGGAGCGCGGCGGCGGCGGCGAGGGCGAAGGCGCGGTAGCCGAGGAGCCAGCCCGGGTGGAGGCGGGACCAGCAGGGGACCCAGAGGTCGGTGGCCCGGAGCGGCGCCGCGGACCTCCGCAGGCGCGGCAGCAGCGCCGCCGCGAGCGCCGTGGGCACGGCGATGAGCGCGCCGCACACGAACACCTCCCACCGCAGCCAGTACGTGGCGCCGTCCGCCGGCGTCGACATCGCCCGGCCGGCCCCTCCGCGAGGCGGGGGAGAGGAGGAGGAACCCTAGCTCGATTTGGGCAGCAGCGCGGGAGGGAGGGAGAGGGGTTAATGCGGTTCGCGGTCGCGGCTGCAGGTAGTAGTTGGTTGGGGAGCGAGCGCGACGGCTAGGCTAGGACGGCGCGGGGAGGGAGCCCGAATTGAAATAGACGTGGAGCCGTGGAGACGGTGGGAAACCGGGGGGAGTACCGAGCCACACGCTTGTGTCTTGTACACTCCTTTTGCGTAGCTGTTCCGGTGGCTGGCGGTGGTGGGAACTGCGTTGAAACAAAGACAGCGGCGGCCGGCTCGGGTCTGGACGCATTTCCTTCGTTCCGCACGGTGGCTCCGACGTGACGACGGGCACTAGTGTGAACGTCTCGACTCTGGAGCACCGATCTGGGATGCTCATGCAGTCATGCTCCACACAAATTTCGGCCAGAATAAGGATCGGGGAGATATGTGTTGGAGTATCCTGGGTCGTGTTTTGTTACTCATGTCAATATTTTTCGTTTTTCTAGGATTGGTTCGTCGAGTGTTGCATGCGGCCAGATTTAGCTTGGGTTAACTTTGACACTTTTTTTTGTCCACACTTTTGAAGCTAAACGGATTACGGTTGATTGGATGCACAAATCAGCTTGTTTGGTGTGCATGTGCTAGTGTTGGTGATATTACCACGCACTTTGTAAGCCGAGTATGAAAATAACAGGTAACAAATTAAACTAGCAAGCACCATCAGATTAGCGTTCTTGAAAACCCTAACTATTAGCAAATAACCGTTCATCACGATATACCTAGCTATTAGAAAATAACAGTTCTTGACGATATTACCTCCAACCCATATTGGTTGACTCAAATTTATCTAGATTCGGACGTATCTAGCACTAAAACATGTCTAGATACATATGAATCTGAACAAATCCAAGTCTCATTTTCCGGGAAGAAGACATCTATGTCAAATTGCAAGATCCAGTTATACAGAATGCAACAAGAGAGAACAAGGTTAACTTGGGTAGGGAAAGAATGGAATGACTTCTGATCAAGGATCTTAAATCTGTTCTTCAGAGCAGCGAAAAACTTTTCAACGTTAACTCTTGGGATAGAGTTTCTGAGATAGAAAAGTTTATCTGCTTTTCTAGGATAGTGCCTAGCAGAGAACTCATTGAGGTGGTATCTTGTTGAACTAAAGGGTGAAAGAATTCCAGGCCGACAAGAATATATGGCATCTGCTAGGTAGAACTTACCTTCAGGGATCTTTAGGCCATCAACTCTCTTAAGAGTTTCGAAGCGACTCCTAGGAGTTCATCCATGAATCATCTAGTTCGTTGTCGCCCTAGATGATCGAAGGGCAACCGCTCCTGCCACACTGATCAGATTCCATGAGTTTCGGCCAGCGGACAACGGGTCTATTCTATCTCTAGGCTGATATGCCATCGCGAAGGCCCCTCTGCATCGGTGCAGCTTGCTCCCGCCGTCGTGTCCCAAGGGGTCCCATCCCCGCTGACGCCCCGGTTGACTGCACCGAGTTGCCCCAGCGCTATGGAGAAGGAGCAAGACTCGATTGTGTTTTGCAGAATTTAACTAGGGTCCTTAATGCAAAAAATCTTGGGCATTGTTGTAATTGTATTGCTTCTGTAGTCCAATATGTAATGTGTAACTCCACCACTGTTAATGAAAGCTTTTAGGAACTTTCGAGCCTACCCCAGTTCAAAAAAAATCTCTCAAGGTTGTCATTTAAAATTGTGGCATCATGGGCTGATACTTCCCATCCAGCAATGACACATGTGAACTTCATGTCAAAATCAACAGCGAAAAGCACATTCTGGCCCGTGAAGTGCTTTCTCCCCTATATGCATCTGCTTCGGCTTTCGGCACTCTTGCAGTCACATGAGTACCATCAATTTCTCCTATACAATCTTGACATGAAGAAAATGTTAGGCCTCAGTGCAATACAATCCTCCCATGTTGTACAAGCTAGAGTTGCTCACCTTGAAATATGGGAACCATTGAAAATTGTCTTGTATCTTAGCTAGAGTTTAAGATGATGGTGGCTTGATCATATCTCCTATGAGCTCTCCAATAGCATACAACACTTGATGGAAACACTAAGATATTGTTGTAGGGGTTCGTAGCATGGAAAACAAAAAATTTCTATCGCATACAAACAAACAAGCCAAGATCTATCTACTAGATTGTAGCAACGAGTCGATGGAATAACTTACCCTCAAAGATTCCAAAGTGTTTAACGAGAGCGGATTCTCGTGGGTGATGTAGCCGTACTCTTCCCGATCTCAAGATCGTGTAGACGATCCTTCCGGCGCTGCGTTCCGGCAGCGCTCCCGCAGTCGGTCACACGTTCGGTACTCGACGAAGACCTTCCTCTCCCTTGTTCCAGCAGGCAGCGGAGGTTGTAGCACTCTCCTCGCGATTCCGGCAGCACAACGGCGTGGTACCGGAAGTAGAGGGGAAATCCCGCAGGGCTTCGCCTTAAGCCGGTGCGAGTATGGTGGAGTATGAGAGAGGCTATTAGTGGTCTAGTAATTAGACACACCAATTAGAAGGCTCTAAACCAATTAGAAGGCTCTAAACCGAAGGCTAAAGCAATTAGAAGCTCTAAACCCAAACGGCTCTAAACCGGAGGTAGAAGATAGGAACTTGTGTGTCTAGAGGAGGAGGCCTGCCCCTCCTTTTATGGGTGGTGGGGTCATGGCGCGCCAGGGAGGGAGGGAGTCCCTCCCCAACTCGGCCTAGGGCTGGCCGCCGGCTTGGAGGAGAGGAACTCCTCCTCCAAGTTGGTTTCAAACTCCTCTTGCTTGTTTCCCACAGTTTCTTGTTTTAGCCGTTTGACTTTCAAACTGGACATTTGACTTTTCTGTTTTAGGATTCAATTTAATCCTTTATTTGGGACAGCAAGAACACTTAGTACATGATGCAATCATTCCAATATGTAATGACACATTCATGTACCCTCCCCCCCGGAGTGCCGGACATTCCGGAACCTTCTAGAACATTCCCGATGAAAACATCGGAATCATTCCGCAACTCCGAAACGGGACTTTCCTTATATGAATCTTATTCTCCGGACCATTCCGGATCACCTCGTGATATCCCGGATCCCATCCGAGACTCCGAACAACATTCGGTCTCTTTCTCATAATACCATAACTACTCAAACAACGTCGAATCCTTAAGTGTGTCTCCCTACGGTTCGTGAATTATGCCGACATGATCGAGACACTTCTCCGAACAATAACCAATAGAGGAATCTGGAAATTCATATGGCTCCCACATATTTCTATGATTACTTTGCGATCGAATGAACCACTTACATACGATACCAATTTCCCTTTGTCTCACGATATGTTACTTATCCGAGGTTATGATCGTCGGTATCTCTGCATACCTAGTTCAACCTCGTTACTGATAAGTACTCTTTTCTCGTTCCCGTGATATGTGATCCCTTGTGACCAAGTCACATGCTTGCAAGCTAATTGGATGACATTCCACCGAGAGGGCCCAGAGTATATCTATCCGTCATGTGGATGGACAAATCCCATTCTTGATCCATGTGTCTCAACCAATACTTTCCGAACACTCAATTCCACCTTTATAACCACCCAGTTACGGTGTGGTGTTTGATGTCATCAAAGCATCCATCCGGTAAAAGTGATATGCATGATCTCATGGTCGAAGGAATTTAGGTTACTATGTATCAGAAAGCATATAGCAATTGAACTATTGAAATGACTTGATCTTTATGCTACGCTTATCTATAGGAGTATGTCCACCATATCATTCTCCTAACGATATGATCTTGTTGTTGATAACATCTCAATGTTCATGATAGGGAAACCACAATCATTAATCAACCAACAAGCTAGTGAAGTATAGAGGCTATACTAGGGACTTCAAATTAAGTTTACAAATCACACAAGTATCAATGTTTCCTTGTTAATACTATTATAGCATGAATGTAAACATTTATCATAAACACAAAGATATAATAATAACTACATTTATTATTGCCTCTAGGGCATATCTCCAACAGTCTCCCACTTGCACTAGATTCATCTAATCTAGATTACATGGTAATATACCGAACACCCATGGCAGTTTGGTGTTGGTCATGTTTTGCCCTCGGGAGAGGTTTAGTCAACGGATCCGCCACATTCAGATCTGTGTGTACTTTGCAAATCTTTATATCCCCATCCTGGATATGTTCTCGAATAGCGTGAAAACGTAGCTTGATATGCTTCAGCTTCTTGTGTGACTTTGGTTCTTGCGCATTGGCTATGGCGCCCATGTTATCACAGTAGTGAACTCTTTCATCCATATCGCTTCTTGTGAAGCCTCCGAAGCAGCCATGTATTCCGATTCAGTTGAAGATCTCGCCACAACGCTTTGCTTTGCACTCCTCCAGCTAACTGCTGCACCATTCAAAATAAATACGTATCCGGATTGTGATTTAGAATCATCTGGATCGGTGTTCCAACTAGCATCGGTGTAACCATTAACAACGAGTTGTTCATCACCTCCATAAGAAAGAACCATATCCTTAGTTCTTCTCAAGTACTTAAGGATGTTTTTGACCGCTGTCTAATGATCCACTCCTGGATCACTTTGATATCTGCTAGTTAAACTAACAGCATATGCAATGTCGGGTCTAGTACATAGCATGGCATACATTAGAGATCCTATGGCTGAGGCATAGGGAGTCTTACTCATCCTTTCTCTATCTTCTGCCAATGTCGGACTTTGAGTTTTACTCAAGGTCGTATTGGGCAACATGGGCAAGAACCCTTTCTTGCTTTCTTCCATTCCAAACCTCTTTAGAACTTTGTCCAAATATGTACTCTGTGACAATGATATTTGGCGTTTCGATCTATCTCTATAAATCTTTATGCCTAATATGTAAGCTGCTTCGCCAAGATCCTTCATTGAAAAACTATTATTCAAATATTCCTTGACACTATTAAGAAGGTCTACATCATTCCCAATCAACAATATGTCATCCACATATAGTATTAAGAATGCTACAGAGCTCCCACTCACTTTCTTGTAAATACAAGCTTCTCCATAAGTTTGTATAAAACCAAAACTTTTGATTACCTTATCAAAACATTGATTCCAACTTCGGGATGCTTGCTTCAATCCATAGATGGACCGTTGAAGTTTGCATACCTTGTTAGCATCTTTAGGATCGACAAAACCTTTGGGTTGCATCATATACAACTCTTCATCAATGTCTCCATTGAGGAATGCTGTTTTGACATCCATCTGCCATATCTCATAATCATAATATGCAGCGATTGCTAACATAATCCTCACAGACTTTAGCTTCACTACTGGTGAGAAAGTCTCATCGTAGTCAACTCCTTGAATTTGTCGAAACCCTTTTGTGACAAGTCGAGCTTTATAGACAGTAACATTACCATCAGCATCTGTTTTCTTCTTGAAAATCCATTTGTTCTCGACAGCCTTTCGGCCATCCGGTAAGTCCACCAAAGTCCATACTTGGTTTTCGTACATGGATCTAATCTCGGATTTCATGGCTTCTTGCCATTTATTGGAATCTGGGCTCATCATCTGTAACACCCTCAGAATCGGACCTATGCAAGTTTGGGAAAAATTCACCAAACCCGCATAGAAACGATTCAAAGGTGCCCACCAGGCACTTTCGTGCGGGTGGAAAACGAAGTAATAACATTACACAACAGTCCTCGATGGGACCCACAAAACAGATATATATAACAGCGACTCAAAGAGTCAAGAATACAGATATACAGTACAAAGATCCAAATCACCTTGAAAAGATGGGGTGTCCGACTACGGACAAGATGCAAATGGGGCTAAGAGCCCTGAAGAATAACCAATGGCGTCCATAACCCTGCCCAGGCCAAGCCGGAAGGGTAACCCTGCTAACGACGTCGATCTCAAAACCTGCTTAAACAAAAGGGGTGCCGACAAAGGGCAAAGGAAAAAGAGGAGCGTCAGTACTGAGGCTAGTACACGGCGAGGCTAGAATTCGGCGGTCCTCGCCTACATAGGTATGGTGGACTGAGCGGCAGCGGCAGCATGCACTAAACAACCTATAGAGACTCGATACAACTGGCGGCAATTAGAGAGGGGTAAGGAAGTCCTAGTCGGAACCAACCTGATGCTACCATCAAACAAACCCATCCTGGCGTTTCCCCCTCGAGACCAAACGAGGAAGTCAACCGAGGAACTCACACCGTTGGCAGTTTTACTTATTCAGTTATCGTTGCAGCAATTACTAGTCAGGTTTTAGATAATCATCCTGATAAGATAAACAGTGGGCACTTTTAGTTAATCATTCCGTTGTAGTTGCAACAATTGCTAATCATATACAGATAGCATGAAGTGATCCCGAAACCTAGCAGTTGTTGGTACTTTTATTAAGCCATTCCGTTGTAGTTGCCATACTTACTAGTCAGGTAGAATGGTCGCGAGCGACACTCCAAACAAGCAGTTGTGGGCAGTATTAGTTAGCCATTCCATTATAGTGAAGCTGATTACTAGTCATTATAAAGTCAAATTTACAGCAATAAACTTTAGTTATGCTTGTCTATGATCGAGATACTGTGCTCCAAGTCGTCCATAACTGCGGACACGGCTTTCAGAAAGTTTTAACCCGGCCGGGGTGCACAAATAGCAACACACACACGATCAACCTCGGAAAAACCAAATCAAAACCCAACGAGGTCTTCACGACAGAGCAATCACAAGATTCAGAAATATTTCAGGGGGCCACCCCATTAAGCTACCCGCAACGAAGTAAGCTAGCTCCGAGACGGACTCAAGGTCTGGGTATACGGCTGTGAACGACTGGGAACCCCAAACGGGGCTTGTCGACACCGCGGAATCGTGTCCCGATCCTAAACAGTACAGGTGCTATCTGTCGCACAATTTAATTAAAGCAGTAAAGCATGGTATAAGTACAGGATAGTAATTAAAACCTCAAACTAGTTTGTGGCCCCAAGAAATAAGACGGAATCAAGCTCTGGCTAAGGGGGGCCCATACTCCCCATATGTGGATAGCGCGATAAATCAAGGAACAGGTATCAAGTACTCGGGGTCCTACGGGACACAAGTGGGCGTTCGGAAACCAAATATTTTCTATCACCCACCGATGCCTCTGCTTACTTCAATTTTAGTTGTTAAACAGGAATTAAAGTGGACAATAAGTAAAACTATGATCATCTCCAACATCAACATGCGGCAATACATCAACAACTGTGGCACTTGACGACACGCAACAGCACTTGAGCAAGCGACTACGACGCGCAAGTCCAACTATCTACCAAACAATAGGTAATAGGATGTGTCCGAGGCAATATAGGGCTGCAAGGGATATCACGGGTACGGAAAACTAGAGCATCGCAACACAGATAGCAATAGATCAACAGGAGGGAAGTAAATACTACAAAAGTAAGATAGGTAGAAAGGGGGAGATGCTCGCCTAAAAACATTGCCGAAGGTTCAACCGAAGATCGGGGCGAAGCTCACATCAACTCAACGGCCTTATCCGCGAAGAAGCAAAACACTAGAAGAAACACCGGATGCACTATTTAATACTAAGGCAGAAGATCGGCATGATGCATGTATGATGCATGACATGGCAAAGGTGCGATGCGATTAGGTCATATTAAGCGGAACCGGGGTCCCGACAATTAATTAGTAGGTTCAAGTTGTTTAGAACCCCCGCACTTTAGATGTTGGATTAACATGGCAAATTATAATACCGGTTCGATGCACAGATTTAAATGAGGCCAATATAAGGCTAGATTTGCCCGCATATGGGCCCCATATGTAATTATTAGTTGAATCGGCATAAGGCCCCCAACCAAAGATATGCATGCGAGATGACAATTAAGTATGCAACAAGTTGATATGTT
Organism: Avena atlantica; assembly: GCA_910589765.1. Taxonomy (NCBI): domain Eukaryota; kingdom Viridiplantae; phylum Streptophyta; class Magnoliopsida; order Poales; family Poaceae; genus Avena; species Avena atlantica. The sequence goes on from OU342738.1 coordinate 369,887,811, forward strand.
ATAGAATAGGGTTCGAGGAAAAGGGGTCACACATCAGAGGGGGCTCGACGATCTTGGGTTCCGGGGTTCGGGGGTTCGACAGGGTCCAGGGTTCGACGGATCGGTCTCGGCGGGAACGTTCTCGGATAACGGGGGTAGGTCTTGTCGCATCTGGGGTCTTTCGATCCGTGAAGTAGACCTTGTCGCATGGTGCCCGGGGTAGACGAACTTGGCGTACCCGAGGAGGTACTTGTCGTATCCGCGAAGAAGCTCATGTCGGTCCACGGGGTTCGGTCTTCGGGGTTCGACCTGTGTCTTGGCGTCCCATGAAGGAGAGCTTGGCGTATCCGGGGAGATCTTGATTCGGCTTCGGTCGAAGTGTTCGGAAGCGGATCTTGGTGTAGGAACGGTACTTGTCGGCGATTCTTTGGGTTCGGGGTGTCGAGGTACCAAGAAGAAGGTCTTATTGATCTGCGTCGGAGAGCTTAGCGGCATCGGGGTCCGAGAAGGAGATCTTGGGGGTACGCGTCGATGGTCTTCGGAAATATTTGCACTCGATTACACATGCGATAGCACACTGTCACGCTGGAACGAGATGTGCACCATCACAGACAGAAACACATATGGAACAACACGGCTCTGACAACAGATAACCCACAAGAAAACGGGCCGTTGCGGCGACGTGTGCGGCCAAGGGGTAAGCAGCAGCGCGCGCTGCAGAGATGGTGATGGCCGGCGAGGAGCGTTGCTCGCGCCGGGAGACGAGGCAGCAGGCGGGGCGCCGGGGGATGGGGAATGCACGGTTGCCGACGGGGCGAGCAGCCGCGGGCGGCCGGTGGCGGGCTCGGGCAGAGAAAGGAGCAGCTCCGGAGTGGGCGAGGCTGGGCCGGCGAGGAGCTCGCGGCCGGCGGCAGCGACTGCGGAGGAGGGCAGAGCCGGGGAGAGGCGGAGGACGTGGGCCGGCAGGCGCGGAGGCGAGTGGCCGGCGGAGGTGCTGCGGGCGAGCTCGGGGGCGGCCGAGTCCGGCGGCGCGCGCGGGCAGCCTGGGAGGAGCTGGGCGGCGCGGACGGTGACGGGTCCGAGCGGCGGCGACCGGTGGCGTGAGGGCCGGCGAGGGGATGCGGTGGGGCGACGGCGCGCTGGTAGGGCGAGGCCGGCGATGGCCGGAGCGAGGCCGGGCGGAGCTCGGGGAAGCGCGGCCGACGTCGGGGAGGAGAGGAGGCGAGGAGGGAAGGGGCGGCGAGCGGCGACGCGGGTCGGGCGCACGCGGAGGGGCGGCGGAAGGCGAGGCGGCCACCGGCGACGGGGGGGCGGGGCGCTGTCGGTGTGTGGGGGGGAGCGGGGCGAGAGGAGGGGTGAGGAACGCGGGGACAGGGAGAGACGTGGGTGGGGCCGACAGGGTGGGACCCGCGTGGGTCGCGCGATAGGGAGTGGGGACTGGGCAGGGGAGGTGGGATCTGGGGGAGGGCAGGCGCGTGTGTGCTGGGAGAGAGAGGTGGAGAGATGGAGTGGGGGTGAGGGGGTGACGTGGCGGCGTGTGAGTGGGTGAGGGAGAGGGAGGAGGTGAGGTGGCGCATGTCTATAGGAGGGAGTGATGTGGCCAGCGGGTTGGGGTAGATTATCTGGTAGGTTTAGGAACGGAGGTGGGCCGATTTTAAAATCCTGGGGTGGTCGTTCGGGTCATTCGGCCCGTTCGACTGCCCCGCCCAAAATAATTTAATATTTTTATTTGAATGCGACGAACTTTGTAAATAGTTTTAGACAAACAAAATATCCGGCAGCATCCGGGGTTTTGCGTTTGAATTAAGATGGGGCGTTTGGAAAACAAATCGGCTTTGCGAAAATAACTTTATGCGAACAATGCATGATGATGACGATGCAATGCACAAATTCAACGCGATTTTCTAGTAGTGGTTTTGCGGGATGCCACAATTCGACACCACTAACAATGGATCTCGCCCTCGAGATCCGCCTCATGGTACCGGAAAGAAGGTCGGCGGCCTGATCCTTCGCGCTTCGTGTAGATCCTTGCGACACCACTAACAAGAGGTCGTTGTCCGTGATCGTCGAGAGAACTCTCCGGGAACAAAAGGGCGAAGGTAGAGGTATCCCCAAATAAAGCCACCTCTAGCTCCGATGGAAAAGGGGAACCGATGCATTCTCATCCACTTCAATGTACAAAAGCGAATAGTAGGGGTAGTCGGCATGGGGGCCAATCCATCACGCACCAAACTATTACTCCGCACAATCATTAGAAAAGAGTGCAACCATTCTCGGAATCAGACTGAAGATCTCGACAAACGAGGTTCGGAAACAAAGGAGGGATGCAGACTCTGCATCGGATCTGGCGTAGATGATGTCGTCGCGTCGGAAAACACCGGAAAGCACAAACAAGGAACAAAGAATGATACCACAGCCGACGGATTCCTCAGGCAACTTGAACACCGGATGGTAGAACACCGTTATCAAAGAAGGAAGCGAAACCCTAAAGGTACGACGGAACCCAACCACGAGAATTCCTAGACTCGAAGAAAGGGACGAGAGCGGATTCAAAACACGTAGAGGTAAGAGGAGAACAGCAGAGGGTAAGGAGTAAAATCAGACCTAACCAGAACTATCCAACCGATTTTCAAAAATAGTTTTGACACTCTACTTCGGCCGTTAGCTAGGTTATCCTACCGGCTGGACTTGTGGGGTATCGCAACTGCTGAGCTCTGATACCACTCTGGAACACCCTCAGAATCGGACCTATGCAAGTTTGGGCAAAATTCACCAAACCCGCATAGAAACGATTCAAAGGTGCCCACCAGGCACTTTCGTGCGGGTGGAAAACGAAGTAATAACATTACACAACAGTCCTCGATGGGACCCACAAAACAGATATATATATAACAGCGACTCAAAGAGTCAAGAATACAGATATACAGTACAAAGATCCAAATCACCTTGAAAAGATGGGGCGTCCGACTACGGACAAGATGCAAATGGGGCTAAGAGCCCTGAAGAATAACCAATGGCGTCCATAACCCTGCCCAGGCCAAGCCGGAAGGGTAACCCTGCTAACGACGTCGATCTCAAAACCTGCTTAAACAAAAGGGGTGCCGACAAAGGGCAAAGGAAAAAGAGGAGCGTCAGTACTGAGGCCAGTACACGGCGAGGCTAGAATTCGGCGGTCCTCGCCTACATAGGTATGGTGGACTGAGCGGCAGCGGCAGCATGCACTAAACAACCTATAGAGACTCGATACAACTGGCGGCAATTAGAGAGGGGTAAGGAAGTCCTAGTCGGAACCAACCTGATGCTACCATCAAACAAACCCATCCTGGCGTTTCCCCCTCGAGACCAAACGAGGAAGTCAACCGAGGAACTCACACCGTTGGCAGTTTTACTTATTCAGTTATCGTTGCAGCAATTACTAGTCAGGTTTTAGATAATCATCCTGATAAGATAAACAGTGGGCACTTTTAGTTAATCATTCCGTCGTAGTTGCAACAATTGCTAATCATATACAGATAGCATGAAGTGATCCCGAAACCTAGCAGTTGTTGGTACTTTTATTAAGCCATTCCGTTGTAGTTGCCATACTTACTAGTCAGGTAGAATGGTCGCGAGCGACACTCCAAACAAGCAGTTGTGGGCAGTATTAGTTAGCCATTCCATTATAGTGAAGCTGATTACTAGTCATTATAAAGTCAAATTTACAGCAATAAACTTTAGTTATGCTTGTCTATGATCGAGATACTGTGCTCCAAGTCGTCCATAACTGCGGACACGGCTTTCAGAAAGTTTTAACCCGGCCGGGGTGCACAAATAGCAACACACACACGATCAACCTCGGAAAAACCAAATCAAAACCCAACGAGGTCTTCACGACAGAGCAATCACAAGATTCAGAAATATTTTAGGGGGCCACCCCATTAAGCTACCCGCAACGAAGTAAGCTAGCTCCGAGACGGACTCAAGGTCTGGGTATACGGCTGTGAACGACTGGGAACCCCAAACGGGGCTTGTCGACACCGCGGAATCGTGTCCCGATCCTAAACAGTACAGGTGCTATCTGTCGCACAATTTAATTAAAGCAGTAAAGCATGGTATAAGTACAGGATAGTAATTAAAACCTCAAACTAGTTTGTGGCCCCAAGAAATAAGACGGAATCAAGCTCTGGCTAAGGGGGGCCCATACTCCCCATATGTGGATAGCGCGATAAATCAAGGAACAGGTATCAAGTACTCGGGGTCCTACGGGACACAAGTGGGCGTTCGGAAACCAAATATTTTCTATCACCCACCGATGCCTCTGCTTACTTCAATTTTAGTTGTTAAACAGGAATTAAAGTGGACAATAAGTAAAACTATGATCATCTCCAACATCAACATGCGGCAATACATCAACAACTGTGGCACTTGACGACACGCAACAGCACTTGAGCAAGCGACTACGACGCGCAAGTCCAACTATCTACCAAACAATAGGTAATAGGATGTGTCCGAGGCAATATAGGGCTGCAAGGGATATCACGGGTACGGAAAACTAGAGCATCGCAACACAGATAGCAATAGATCAACAGGAGGGAAGTAAATACTACAAAAGTAAGATAGGTAGAAAGGGGGAGATGCTCGCCTGAAAACATTGCCGAAGGTTCAACCGAAGATCGGGGCGAAGCTCACATCAACTCAACGGCCTTATCCGCGAAGAAGCAAAACACTAGAAGAAACACCGGATGCACTATTTAATACTAAGGCAGAAGATCGGCATGATGCATGTATGATGCATGACATGGCAAAGGTGCGATGCGATTAGGTCATATTAAGCGGAACCGGGGTCCCGACAATTAATTAGTAGGTTCAAGTTGTTTAGAACCCCCGCACTTTAGATGTTGGATTAACATGGCAAATTATAATACCGGTTCGATGCACAGATTTAAATGAGGCCAATATAAGGCTAGATTTGCCCGCATATGGGCCCCATATGTAATTATTAGTTGAATCGGCATAAGGCCCCCAACCAAAGATATGCATGCGAGATGACAATTAAGTATGCAACAAGTTGATATGTTATAAAATAGGGTTCGAGGAAAAGGGGTCACACATCAGAGGGGGCTCGACGATCTTGGGTTCCGGGGTTCGGGGGTTCGACAGGGTCCAGGGTTCGACGGATCGGTCTCGGCGGGAACGTTCTCGGATAACGGGGGTAGGTCTTGTCGCATCTGGGGTCTTTCGATCCGTGAAGTAGACCTTGTCGCATGGTGCCCGGGGTAGACGAACTTGGCGTACCCGAGGAGGTACTTGTCGTATCCGCGAAGAAGCTCATGTCGGTCCACGGGGTTCGGTCTTCGGGGTTCGACCTGTGTCTTGGCGTCCCATGAAGGAGAGCTTGGCGTATCCGGGGAGATCTTGATTCGGCTTCGGTCGAAGTGTTCGGAAGCGGATCTTGGTGTAGGAACGGTACTTGTCGGCGATTCTTTGGGTTCGGGGTGTCGAGGTACCAAGAAGAAGGTCTTATTGATCTGCGTCGGAGAGCTTAGCGGCATCGGGGTCCGAGAAGGAGATCTTGGGGGTACGCGTCGATGGTCTTCGGAAATATTTGCACTCGATTACACATGCGATAGCACACTGTCACGCTGGAACGAGATGTGCACCATCACAGACAGAAACACATATGGAACAACACGGCTCTGACAACAGATAACCCACAAGAAAACGGGCCGTTGCGGCGACGTGTGCGGCCAAGGGGTAAGCAGCAGCGCGCGCTGCAGAGATGGTGATGGCCGGCGAGGAGCGTTGCTCGCGCCGGGAGACGAGGCAGCAGGCGGGGCGCCGGGGGATGGGGAATGCACGGTTGCCGACGGGGCGAGCAGCCGCGGGCGGCCGGTGGCGGGCTCGGGCAGAGAAAGGAGCAGCTCCGGAGTGGGCGAGGCTGGGCCGGCGAGGAGCTCGCGGCCGGCGGCAGCGACTGCGGAGGAGGGCAGAGCCGGGGAGAGGCGGAGGACGTGGGCCGGCAGGCGCGGAGGCGAGTGGCCGGCGGAGGTGCTGCGGGCGAGCTCGGGGGCGGCCGAGTCCGGCGGCGCGCGCGGGCAGCCTGGGAGGAGCTGGGCGGCGCGGACGGTGACGGGTCCGAGCGGCGGCGACCGGTGGCGTGAGGGCCGGCGAGGGGATGCGGTGGGGCGACGGCGCGCTGGTAGGGCGAGGCCGGCGATGGCCGGAGCGAGGCCGGGCGGAGCTCGGGGAAGCGCGGCCGACGTCGGGGAGGAGAGGAGGCGAGGAGGGAAGGGGCGGCGAGCGGCGACGCGGGTCGGGCGCACCCGGAGGGGCGGCGGAAGGCGAGGCGGCCACCGGCGACGGGGGGGCGGGGCGCTGTCGGTGTGTGGGGGGGAGCGGGGCGAGAGGAGGGGTGAGGAACGCGGGGACAGGGAGAGACGTGGGTGGGGCCGACAGGGTGGGACCCGCGTGGGTCGCGCGATAGGGAGTGGGGACTGGGCAGGGGAGGTGGGATCTGGGGGAGGGCAGGCGCGTGTGTGCTGGGAGAGAGAGGTGGAGAGATGGAGTGGGGGTGAGGGGGTGACGTGGCGGCGTGTGAGTGGGTGAGGGAGAGGGAGGAGGTGAGGTGGCGCATGTCTATAGGAGGGAGTGATGTGGCCAGCGGGTTGGGGTAGATTATCTGGTAGGTTTAGGAACGGAGGTGGGCCGATTTTAAAATCCTGGGGTGGTCGTTCGGGTCATTCGGCCCGTTCGACTGCCCCGCCCAAAATAATTTAATATTTTTATTTGAATGCGACGAACTTTGTAAATAGTTTTAGACAAACAAAATATCCGGCAGCATCCGGGGTTTTGCGTTTGAATTAAGATGGGGCGTTTGGAAAACAAATCGGCTTTGCGAAAATAACTTTATGCGAACAATGCATGATGATGACGATGCAATGCACAAATTCAACGCGATTTTCTAGTAGTGGTTTTGCGGGATGCCACATCATCGCTTCCTCATATGTCTCGGGGTCATCGGTGTTGTCCACCAACATGACATTCATAACGGAATCATACCAATCTGGAGTGGTACGAGTTCTCGTTGACCTCCGAGGCTCGGTAGCAACTTCAACCGAAGTTTCATGATCACCATCATTAGCTTCCTCTCTTATTGGTGCAGGCACCACAGGAACTTCTTCCGGTGCTGCGCTACTTGCAATTTCGAGAGAAGGTTTGATAACCTCGTCGAGTTCTACTTTCCTTCCAGTCACTTCTTTCGAGAGAAATTCCTTCTCTAGAAAGGATCCATTCTTGGCAACGAAGATTTTGCCTTCGGATCTATGATAGAAGGTATACCCAATGGTTTCCTTCGGGTATCCTATGAAGACGCATTTTTCCGCTTTGGGTTCAAGCTTGTCCGGCTATAACTTCTTTACATAGGCTTCGCATCCCCAAACTTTAAGGAACGACAATTTAGGTTTCTTCCCAAACCATAATTCATACGGTGTCGTTTCAACGGATTTAGATGGTGCCCTATTTAAAGTGAATGCGGCTGTTTCTAATGCATAACCCCAAAATGATAGCGGTAAATCTGTAAGTGACATCATAGAACGAACCATATCTAAGAGAGTTCGATTACGACGTTCGGACACACCATTACGCTGTGGTGTTCCCGGCGGTGTCAATTGTGAAAGTATTCCGCATTTCTTCAAATGCTCGCCAAACTCGTAACTTAGATATTCACCTCCACGATCAGAACGTAGAAATTTAATCTTCTTGTTACGTTGATTCTCTACCTCACTTTGAAACTCCTTAAACTTCTCGAAAGTTTTGGACTTATGTTTCATGAAATAGATATACCCATATCTACTCAAATCATCCGTGAAGGTAAGAACATAACGATAACCACCGCGCGATGCTACACTCATTGGACCACACACATCGGTATGTATGATTTCCAATAAGTCCGTAGCTCGCTCCATCATACCAGAAAATGGAGTCTTAGTCATTTTTCCCATCAGACATGCTTCGCATATTTCAAGTGATTCAAAATCAAGTGATTCAAGAAGTCCATCGGAATGGAGTTTCTTCATACGTTTCACTCCAATGTGACCAAGACGACAGTGCCACATATAGGTCGAATTATCGCTTGATTTCAAACGTTTAGCCTCAATGTTGTTGATATGTGTATTTCCACTATCGAGATTCAATAAGAATAGACCATCTATCAAAGGTGCATGTGCACAAAACATATTACTCATATAAATCGAACAACCATTATTCTCGGACTTAAACAAGTAACCGTCTCGCAATAAACAAGATCCCGATATAATGTTCATGCTCAACGCAGGCACCAAATAACAATTATTTAAGTATAAAACTAATCCCGATGGTAGATGAAGGGGTAGCGTGCCGACCGCGATCACATCAACCTTTGATCCATTTCCCACGCGCATCGTCACCTCGTTCTTCGCTAGCTTCCGTTTATTCTGCAGCACCTGTTTCGAGTTACAAATATGAGCAACCGAACCAGTATCAAATACCCAGGCACTACTACGAGTACTAGTGAGATACACATCAATAACATGTATATCTGATATACCTTTCTTCTTGATGTTGCCGTTCTTCAAATCCGCCAAGTACTTTGGGCAATTCCGCTTCCAGTGACCTTCTCCCTTGCAGTAAAAACACTCAGTATCAGGCTTGGGTCCAGCCTTAGTCTTCTTCGCCGGCGTAGTAACTTTCTTACCACCCTTCTTGAAGTGTCCCTTTGGCTTAGACTTGCCTTTCTTGAATTTGGTGGTCTTATTGACCAACAACACTTGGTGCTCTTTCTTGATCTCCACTTCTGCAGATTTCAACATGGCAAAGAGTTCTGGCAACGTCTTGTTCATGTTCTGCATGTTGTAGTTCATCACAAAGTTCTTGTAACTTGGTGGTAGTGATTGGAGGACACGGTAAATCCCCAAAGCATTAGGAATCACTATACCCAAGCTTTGAAGTTTGTTTGCGTGCCCAGACATCTTAAGCACATGCTCACTGACGGAGCTGCCCTCTTCCATCTTGCAGTTAAAGAACTTTTCAGAAGCCTCATAGCTTTCAATTGCCGCATGAGTCTCAAAAATCAATTTGAGATCCTCGACAATATCATATGGGTCTGAATCCTCAAACCTTTTCTGAAGCTCTGATTCCAAACCATACAAGATAGCACACTGAACTATGGAGTACTCATTCTTCCGAGCGAGGTAAACATTCTTTACTTCATCGGGAGCATCAGCTGCAGGTGGGTCACCCAGCGGTGCATCCAGCACATAGGTCAAATTACCAGCTGTGAGGACAATCCTCAAATTACGGAACCAATCCGCGAAGTTGCTTCCATTGTTTTTCAACTTTTCTTTCTCTAGGAACGCATTAAAATTGATGGTAGGGGCTGCCATTGATCTACAACATATTTGCAATAGTTTAGACTAAGTTTATGACAAATTGAGTTCAAATTAATTAATAAAGTTAATCTAGGTGAACTCCCACTCAAAACAATATCCCTCACATTGTTTTAGTGATCACACGAACCAAATCCACTACATCAACACCGATCATCACGAGAGTTGATATAGTTTCAATGGCGAACAATCGTCATGTTCATCATATCTACTATATGATTCATGCTTTACCTTTCGGTGATCCGTGTTCCGAGACCATGTCTGTACATGCTAGGCTCGTCAAGATCAAACCTTAGTTTCCGCATGAGCAAATCTGGCTTGCTCACGTTGTATATACTTGCGGAATCTAACACACCCGATCATCACGTGGTGCTTCGAAACAACAAGCTTTAGCAACGGTGCTAACTAAGGGCGAACACTTTATGACTTGAAATTCATGTGCATGAGGGATCATCTTATAATGCTAACGTCGTCTACTAAGCAATACAAGATGCATAAAGGATTAACATCACATGCAATTCAAAATATATGTGATATGATATGGCCTTTCTTCTTTGTGCTTCCGATCTCCATCTTCAAGCACGAACATGATCTCCATCATCACCGGCATTGCATCAAGGTCAATGACGCTAGTCCATGGTTGTCGTCCACCAGCTTCAACTATTACAACTACTTTGAATAGACACGCGGGTCTTAACATATATTAAAGACAACCATATGGCTCCTGCCGGTTGCTGACTTACAATAAGGAACATTACATACATCAAATATAATCACAATCATGGCCATATCACATCACTGCACACCCCTGCAAAACAAAGTTAGACGCCTCTACTTTCTTTGCATATTTTACGTGGTTTGGGGCTTTCAATAAGTGTCGTTCTAACTTACGAACAAGAACCACAACATTGATACTAGTATTGTTAATCACCCGTTGTAAATTGGATCTTAACTATGCTAGGAGAAACAGGCACCCGCAAAGCCACTTATGCAATACAAGTTGCATGTCAAGCGTGGAGCAAGTCTCATGAACGATGTCATGTAAGGTTAGCCCGGGCCGCTTCATCCCAACATACCGCAAGATGCAAAGTACACAAGAAGCAATCGACAATAAAAGCATCAACGCCCACAATGACCATTGTGTTCTACTCGTGCAACAGATCTACATATAGACACGGCTCTGATACCACTGTAGGGGTTCGTAGCATGGAAAACAAAAATTTTCTATCGCATACAAACAAACAAGCCAAGATCTATCTACTAGATTGTAGCAACGAGTCGATGGAATAACTTACCCTCGAAGATTCCAAAGTGTTTAACGAGAGCGGATTCTCGTGGGTGATGTAGCCGTACTCTTCCCGATCTCAAGATCGTGTAGACGATCCTTCCGGCGCTGCGTTCCGGCAGCGCTCTCGCAGTCGGTCACACGTTCGGTACTCGACGAAGACCGTCCTCTCCCTTGTTCCAGCAGGCAGCGGAGGTTGTAGCACTCTCCTCGCGATTCCGGCAGCACAACGGCGTGGTACCGGAAGTAGAGGGGAAATCCCGCAGGGCTTCGCCTTAAGCCGGTGCGAGTATGGTGGAGTATGAGAGAGGCTATTAGTGGTCTAGTAATTAGACACACCAATTAGAAGGCTCTAAACCAATTAGAAGGCTCTAAACCGAAGGCTAAAGCAATTAGAAGCTCTAAACCCAAACGGCTCTAAACCGGAGGTAGAAGATAGGAACTTGTGTGTCTAGAGGAGGAGGCCTGCCCCTCCTTTTATGGGTGGAGGGGTCATGGCGCGCCAGGGAGGGAGGGAGTCCCTCCCCGACTCGGCCTAGGGCTGGCCGCCGGCTTGGAGGAGAGGAACTCCTCCTCCAAGTTGGTTTCAAACTCCTCTTGCTTGTTTCCCACAGTTTCTTGTTTTAGCCGTTTGACTTTCAAACTGGACATTTGACTTTTCTGTTTTAGGATTCAATTTAATCCTTTATTTGGGACAGCAAGAACACTTAGTACATGATGCAATCATTCCAATATGTAATGACACATTCATGTACCCTCCCCCCCCGGAGTGCCGGACATTCCGGAACCTTCTAGAACATTCCCGATGAAAACACCGGAATCATTCCGCAACTCCGAAACGGGACTTTCCTTATATGAATCTTATTCTCCGGACCATTCCGGATCACCTCGTGATATCCCGGATCCCATCCGAGACTCCGAACAACATTCGGTCTCTTTCTCATAATACCATAACTACTCAAACAACGTCGAATCCTTAAGTGTGTCTCCCTACGGTTCGTGAATTATGCGGACATGATCGAGACACTTCTCCGAACAATAACCAATAGAGGAATCTGGAAATTCATATGGCTCCCACATATTTCTACGATTACTTTGCGATCGAATGAACCACTTACATACGATACCAATTTCCCTTTGTCTCACGATATGTTACTTATCCGAGGTTATGATCGTCGGTATCTCTGCATACCTAGTTCAACCTCATTACTGATAAGTACTCTTTTCTCGTTCCCGTGATATGTGATCCCTTGTGACCAAGTCACATGCTTGCAAGCTAATTGGATGACATTCCACCGAGAGGGCCCAGAGTATATCTATCCGTCATGTGGATGGACAAATCCCATTCTTGATCCATGTGTCTCAACCAATACTTTCTGAACACTCAATTCCACCTTTATAACCACCCAGTTACGGTGTGGTGTTTGATGTCATCAAAGCATCCATCCGGTAAAAGTGATATGCATGATCTCATGGTCGAAGGAATTTAGGTTACTATGTATCAGAAAGCATATAGCAATTGAACTATTGAAATGACTTGATCTTTATGCTACGCTTATCTATAGGAGTATGTCCACCATATCATTCTCCTAACGATATGATCTTGTTGTTGATAACATCTCAATGTTCATGATAGGGAAACCACAATCATTAATCAACCAACAAGCTAGTGAAGTATAGAGGCTATACTAGGGACTTCAAATTAAGTTTACAAATCACACAAGTATCAATGTTTCCTTGTTAATACTATTATAGCATGAATGTAAACATTTATCATGAACACAAAGATATAATAATAACTACATTTATTATTGCCTCTAGGGCATATCTCCAACAATTGTCTCCGTGGATCTCCTCCATGTGTTGTGAATCGCTCGAAATCTCTAGTTATGTCCTAGAAGAACAGTGCTCTTGCTCTTCAATACAGGTGCACATGTTGTTCTTAAGCAAACACAGTACCCTTAATATGTGCACAAGTAGGTTAAAAGGGGCTCTTCTCATCTGAAGCATGGTGATAGCCTCTACATCGTTGTTGCTATAGATGTAGTTTAAATTTGCTATCCTCTCTCTATCACGATGTACCATGGGAGCCTATTTTACCGGTAGCCTGTTATTCATACCAGCCGCTCTTATGTGGATCAAAAGCATCAATGTCTAAATCATAACTACCAGAGCATTTGCTTGGATGATAACCTTCAACCGTTGGTCCTAATAAAATCATTGTTGCATAAGTACTAAAAAGGCTGTAATGTTGAGCAAACTAGATGGGGAGCTAACGCTATGGGGAGGGGGCATGGAGGCGGTGCTTACTTCCATGGTTGAAGATGACAACGGCATGCAAAAGCCAAAGAAGATGATGACAAACACGAAGAGGACAAGCTAGTACCACCGATCTACTAGACCGTAGCAGCCGGTGCCGGAGAAGACAGAGTGAAGGACCAGGTGATGGAGATGTGCATACACACCAGTAGCCGATGGCATAGATCTAAATAGCCGCCACTGTCACCAAAGTCGTTGCCCAAGAGGAAAATGAGAATGTATTTGTTTTCACACGGATGGTAACAGGCTAAGAGAGAGGGGGAGGGGGGGGGGGGGACTACTTTTCGCGCCATACATCACAACCATGTTCTCGGCTCCCGTCATCTCCTTGCTGGCTTCCTATCATCTCCTTGTTTGCTCCCTACACACCCAGTTCCTCTTACTGCGTTGTATTTGTTTTCACGCGCATGGTGACAGAGGAGGATGAGACTACTTTTCACGCTGTATTTGTTTTCACGCGCATGGTGACAGAAGAGGATGAGACTACTTTTCACGCCACACAACACAACCATGTTCTTGGCTCCCGTTATCTCTTTGTTGGCTCCCTATCATCTCCTTATTGGCTCCATACTCACCTAGTTCCTCTTATTGCACTCAGCCTGTCGCCATGGAAAGAGGTCGATTTGGACATTCCTACATAGGTAGGATTTGGCATGTTTCCCGTGCCAACCAAGTCCGCTGAACACCGTGACTAAAGCGTTTCGCGTACAGCTGGATGCAAGAAACACCTTCGTGCATACCCAATCTAGTTTCAGACTTGATTCACAGGATTCCTGAAACGAGATTCAGAAAGACGTAGGAGTAGAAGTAACGCATGATTACAGCATCATACACACTCGAGACTTACAAGATCATGTCTTTACCAAGTTTGTTTAATTATTAAACCACAAAATAGAATTAAAGAATCATTCTAAGAGGGGTATTTTAAGTAAAGATGTATGAGTGGAAGGAAATTTTTTATGAAATTTTACTGCAAAAGAAAAACCTATATGGTTCGATCAAGTCAAGCAAAACCGCATGGAATAATTCCAGAGATTCTCCTCCAAATTCCTATGTAAATCCTGTGAATTACAGATGCCTTGTTGTGATCCAACGAAGCGAGGAGTTTGAGTAGCTTATGGTAAGGAAAAGCAAGAAATTTGAACACTATAGTTAGAAACAAAACATGCAGTTTCACCTGCACGAGCGATAGTCTGGAACTAATTATCATAAAATGGTGGCGTCAGTTGACATACAGTCGTGCAGCCCTACGAAACTGAAAGGGGGAAACAATACTGTGAGCTGAACATTGACTTCCCGGTCGGGTTTTATTGGCAGTCAGCAGCAGCTCATAGCAAAAGTATCTTCTGCATCTAGATCTAGTCAAATGATACTTTCCTGGATCTGTTTGTTGTATCAACATACAAAAAATCAGAATAGCTGGTGTCTCACCAACTCCATGACCAACATGAACTGCAATATCCGAGTACAAAGCTCCGGAGGGCCTTCCACCGAGATGAGCGCACATCCAGTGCAAATACAAGATCTGTGCTGACTAGAAAATCCACAGCAAATAGCAAATGACCTGCCACCAGAGGCACAGTAATATTCCAAATAGACCTGAAGCATTACGAGAACAGCGTCAGATGACAACTTTGCTTGACAATTCAGAACCAAAGGAGCAGCAGAACTTGCCTGTTACCGCTTGACCCATTGGAAGCTCTTTCTTGCCTTTGCCTTTCCAGGCTTCTTCCTTTCAACCACACGTGAATCTCTGGTTAAATATCCAGCTGTTTGGAGCAACATTGACGAGATCAGTAACTGTAAAATGAAAAAACGACAACACGGGAACAACATTCGCTAGCAGTGATGCAGTTCGGGTTTCCAGTTTCTGCTTTTACCTGCTTTGAGATATGGACGCAGTCCTGGCTCCCAATTCTGCAAAGCCCTGCTGATACCTAGGCGCACCGCTCCAACTTGCCCTGCATTTGGGGAAAAGAAACTTAATTTGGAAGGGTGTTTTCCTTAACGGATAAGGTATGATCAATTAAGCATACAGTAAACAAACATACACAATGGGTAGAAAAGCTGCGCTGTGTAAAGTACAGCAATTAATTAAAGGTGTAATGAATCCAGCAACGGGAGTTGAATTGTTAAACATTGATATGTACTAGGATCCTTCAGAAAAATATAATAACTCCATGATTAAGATTTCAGCTTCTACATAATAATTGTAGAGACCAAATTTTTCTCCTTACGACGACCAAAAGACATGAATCATTTTAAACTGTCAAACACACACCACACTCACAGCACATAACTGTGTCATGTGAACATGCATTTTGTACATCCATGCATAGCTCATAGACTCATATAGTTTATGCATGAGGTCCTGACCAAATTCAGTACCCCCTCCGTTCACTAATGTAAGACATTCTAGCCTTTTTCTAAAACACATGTATGTAAACGTGTTTTAGTGTATAGGTTCACTCATTTTGGAGTGTATCTAGTCCACTTTGAAATATCAAAAAGATCTTACATTAGTGAACGGAGGGAGTACATAGAACTAATGGACTAATACATGCATGTCGGCAGATGCTACCATGCGCCGAGCATGCCCTTATTAAAACCAGCATACTTCCCTTACCATGATCATAAACACCATCTCATATTTACATGACAATTCATATACCTAGCCTATTAAGAGAACCTTTACTGAAATTTTAAAACTGACCTGAGACACCGCCACCTTTCACAGTACAAGCTACATCCCAAAGCCCCAACGTCTTGGTCACGGTAAATGGCCGAAGAAGATCAGCTCGATGATCCAAAATTGGGAAGTAAACATCAAACTCCTTGTCATTGACAATGAATTTGCCATCACCAGGCTGAATCCAAACACGAGCAATGCTGCACTTCCTTTTTCCTGTTCCATAAGCCCTTCCTTTCTCATCAACCTGTCTTACGCGTGCCTTAGCAATTTCTTCTTGCATTTGGCGTTCTACTTCAGCTCTGCTTGATGTTGCGTTCATTTTCTGGATAGCTCTATCTTGTATTTCGCTTAGGGGTGGCAATCCAGGTATTCCCCTGGCATCCTTCAAGAGGATCAAACTGTCAATCATATCCTCCGTAATCCCAGAGGCAGAAATGAGATCCCCAAATGCACGATCCGGACCTGCAACCAGGCAAAAGGGTTATTATCACTCTGTTACTTACAACATATAAATTGCCGATCCCCACATAGTCTTACTCAAGCCAGAATAAAAAATTGTAAATCATAACAGGAAACAGCTAAGGTCATACTAAATACTCCAACCACTCATGAAGAGGCACACCACAGACCATAAATCATGGATTCATGATCATCAGAAGTGGTAAATAAACTATCTGTCCATTTGGTCACTTCTATGTCGTATTAGGCAGTTCACAACATGAATGAATGGCATCATCTAAGGCAGACAATACTGGAGACCAACATTTATATACAATCTTGATCACGAGATAACCTTAAGCTGCACTGGTATGAATGGCATCCCCTACCAGATGCAAATGATCAGGGCTCACAAGTATACAAACCCCACAGGCTCATCTTTAGACTACTGAATATCGCCTAAATGGTATACGCAGTTTCCAGCTCAAATGCAGCAAGTCTAACATGATTACAAAAAAGATCCTACAGGTTAAACTTCGGTACTAGATCAATTACCTAATTAATCCGGCACGCAGAAACACAACTACATGCACTCCAATTCAGTTAGTAGACTACTCAGAAATCAAACTGCACATTCACATATATGCATTTCTAAATCACCTTTGAGAGTCTCCAACAGCTGCTGCTCCCTCGCCTTGTTCTCCTCCCGCTGACGCTCCGCGTCTTCGTCTTTCCCAGCACCAAGCTCTTCGGTCTCAGCAGCCTCGTCTCCGATCCCCACAACCCCGTCATCAAGCACAGCCGCGGCGAACAGATCATCTTTCTCATCCTCCAAATCGATCGTCCACGTATCGGCAACCTCAGCCGAGGCCGCCTTTCTCGCGGTCGGCGCTGCTGCAGCCGTCTCCTTGTAGATCTCCTCGAACACGTCACCCTTCTCGCTGTCCTCCGCGAGGAAGTCCTTCGCCCACGTGTCCTCGACGACGGCGCTCGATCCCAGCGGCGCTTCGCCAGCGGCGGTGGCGGCAGGGTCTACATCGGCGAAGGGGTCCGGATCTCCTTCCGGGGTGAAGGCCCACGGTTTTCTTGTGTCGTCATCGCCGCCGGAGGTGGAGAGCAGCCGCGGGGAGAGGAAGCGGGCGGGGAGGCGACGAAATGGAAGAGGGGCGGAGAGTGGAGAGGATGAGGACGGGGCGGCGACGGCGTTGGTGGTCGTAGTTAGGGTTTGGAGACCGCGGCGGAGGTGGTGAGAGGGGTGGAGGAGGCGGCGGAGCAGCATGGTGATGCGCGGAGTGGGGCGGCGACCATTCGTGCAGGGCTAGGGTTTTAGCGGCATAATTGTTTTTACTTTTCTTCTACCCGATTCTTCCTCGTGAACGGTTTTCCCGTTGTTACGTAATGCGAACGTGAAAGCGTATTTCCTTTTTGGCGTGTTCCATGCCTTGGGAAGCTCTGAGAATCTCCATTCTCCCTCCGCCCCCAAATCGGCTCCTCCCATCTTCGTTCCCCAATCCTAAACTCCGCCGATGGCGACGGCGACGGCGACGGCGACGCAGCCGGACCTCCCGGACGAGATGCTCGAGGAAATCTTCCTCCGCCTCCCCACGGCGGCCGACCTCGCCCGCGCCTCCATGGCCTGCTCCTCCTTCCGCGGCGTCATCACCGACCACTCGTTCCTCCGCCGGTTCCGCACTCTCCACCCGCCACCTCTCCTGGGAATCATCTCCACAGCCTCCTTTCTCCCGGCCCAGCCGCCCCACCTCTCCGCCGCCGCCGCCCGCACCTTGGCCAACGCAGACTTCTCCTGCTCGTTCCTCCCCACCCGCGAGCGCTGGGAACGGCACGACTTCCGTGATGGCCGCGCCCTCATGGCCGGCGTCCCGGAGGGATGCAGCGTCTCCATCAACGACTACGACCCCCGCTTCCTGGACATGGTCTTGGCCGTCTGCGACCCACTGCACAGGCGCTACGTTCTGCTACCTGCAATCCCTGACGACCTAACTGCCCTGGTCGATCAACCGGACATCTTGGACGTCGTTCGCTTCCTTTCTCCTTCCGGCGAGGATGTGGAGCACACATCCTTCACAGTCTTGTGCTTGGTGGAGTGCAGAACCAAGCTTATCCTGTTCATCTTCTCCTCTGGTGTCGGACAATGGCAGGCCATCACATTTGACGGTTGGGGCGCCTTGGTTGCAGGATCGGTTTACTGTCGGTTATGTTACCGGTACTGCGTGCGCGGATGCTTCTGTTGGCCGATTCCAGAGATGAACAAGATGCTCTTGTTTGACACGCGCAATATGGAGTTCTCCTCTGTTGACCTCCCACCTGGCCCCCGAACACGCCGGCTTGTATTTGTCGAGGCAGCGGAAGGAAGGCTTGGGATGTTCACCCTCCCTGACGATGAATCTGAATTTCCCCATGTCCTCCGGTATGCCGTGTTGCGAAATGATGGGGACGGTCCAAATCAGTGGCGATCGGAGGCGACAATATCTGTGCCAGTAGGTTCTCACTATAAAGCCATGGGTGTAGCTGGGGGATATTTGCTCCTTCAAGTGATTCCAGAAGGCTTCTATTCAATTCCTAAGCCTGAAAGGCCAGACTTGGATTGTTTCACGGTGAATCTCCATACCTTGGAGCTTGATTGGTTTTGTGGGATTAGGCATACCATTCTACTTCCTGACCTCTATGCTGGTTTCCCACCATCCTTGTCTCTACCAGCTATTTGAAGTGGTAAGCTTGCTCTTAGTCTTTAATTTGCATGTCTTGTTGTTTAAGCAAATGATGTCTATATTTAGTTCAATGGTACGGTAGCTTTGTCATTCTACTTATATATGTTACTTCCTCAGTTCCTTTGTTCCCTTTTATAAGACGTTTTTGCAGCTTAATTGGCTTGCAAAATGTCTAATAAAAGGCAACAGAGGGAGTAACAAACAGTGCTCACTGCTGTTGGTGTTAAATTAAATTGAGCCCATTTAATCCTTATAGTGTTTGTACGATATTATAATGCCTAATTTATCTGTGCAATAGCAAAGCTGTTTAAATAAAAAAAACGCAAGTAGTTTTTGTTTCTCATCTTGTGAATGTGCGTGCCATCATTTTGAGACTATCATACAGATAAAGTCAAAACAGCATCACATTATCTACTGAGATGCTCCATTAAGTTGGACGTGGACATATATCGCCTATTTAGTTATACATGCCTTGTACATTACAACCTATGTTTAGTTCCATTTCTGGTTATCTCTTATCAGTTTCCATCTAAGATGTTCTGTTTAGCTGCACTTGGCATGTAGTGGCTAGTTTTCTTGGGTTATGTATCCTGTACATTTCAAATGATATCTACCCCCCCTGAGCGTTTGCTTGCACTAAATACTTCGCATCTTTCCCATTTCATTGCATTAGTATCTTCGTAGTGAGGTTAGATTATCATGACAAGCAGCAAACAAACCTTTTATCAAAACTGACACATTATACCATCTATTGTTCAGTATGGTTGCAGTTTGTTGTGTACATGGTTGGTAAGACTCTCAATTCAGCTGAGAGAGCATGTTAATTTTTTTGTTTTGGTACCGTGAGTTGGGGAAGTTCCCCTTTTTATATTGCAGGGAAAGCTTTGAAATTTTTGCAGCAAAATGATCATAGTTGTCTAATGTTTGAATTATAAAATGGTTTATCCAAAGTTCTTACACATTCTAGGATCTGGGGAATGGATTTGTTGGCAGCCTTTCCCTTGCTATTTTCTCAAAGAGGTTGATTCTAATTCTAATGGTGCTGTTAGGAGTTGAATTGTAGTGTTGCTCCTCCATGCTGTAAATTTAGACAAAACTTGTTGAATTGACATCACCATTTTCACAGTGGCCTCTTCTAATTTTGTTTCAAATAGTTGTGACTTGTGACTTAACATTTATGTATTGTGGTTTCACTTATGCCCATTAAAACTTCTTCTTTCGAACTGCAATTATGACAACCTGGAAATATACCATTGAAAGTTTCCATGTCTGATCAAAGCATATCAACCAGGCTGCACGCTTAACTTTTAGCATATTGACTTCTAGAGAGTCCCTGAAAATGAATATCTATATTTGATCTGAGAAGAAGAGTTTCTCATGACATTCTATTGCAGGGTTTAATCTGCATATGGGGGCCTATCTATCCTTGCCGTGTTGCTGGTGCCAATTACTGGGTACGCTGCTGGTGCAGATTGGAAGGATGGATATCTTAGCGTGTCATCTGGAGTCTGGAGTTTGCATTGTGGGCCTGTCCTTGTGTCTTTCCATTACATGTATGTACAGTATATATTACCTTTTCGTTTGGAATATGTAAAATGTCTGAAAAATGACATGATGATCCTGGACAGATGTATTCAGCAGATGGATCAGCGCCAGTTTCCTCACCGCAGCAAGGCGGAACCGAAGAAGCGCGAGATCACAACCTCGGTGCTGGGCCCGATGACACCAATAGCACTCGAGATGAGGCCGACGACTCTTCTGTACCTGATCGTCTGAAGTCGGATTCTCCAAACGTGGAACAGTGCAAACCAACGGAGTATAGTTTCTTCCTGGTTTTGAGTTGGAATAATATTTCTTTCGGTCGAAACCGTGGTTGGCCTGCTCTGCTGGTTGCTAGAGAAACCCTTTCAAGGGGATGTAACCGGCAATGGTGATGTTTTGATATTGTAATGAAAATGGAGCTGTGCGTGAGCATGTTCTTCTAAACCTGCAAGTCGTCCGGTCTATGCAAATACCCTGAACTTATTGCTGCTTTGTGATCTCTCACACCGCAGCCATGAGCTGGTGCGTTCAGGAAAGGAGCGCGTGTTATGGCGCCATCTGTGAAGTATTACTCAGATGAAGGGATAACATGTCTTTTGATTTGAATGCTGTATTGAAGACTATAGTGGTATACGGTTGAAGCTACCACTAGCCCCTTGGCCCTGACCTCCTCTGCACAACCTGGAGGAGGGACCAGAGGACATGAGCATGGAAGCTCCAATGTAGAACGTGCACTTTGCTGCATACAAATTCATTTGCAGGAATAATGTTATACAGTACTGGCACAGAAGTGAAACTACTCATTTGTATGTTCAGGTGCTGCTTTGAAAACATGGACTCCTGTTCCTGGACTGATAAAGAAGAATAAACACCTGCGATGGACCTAATCATCTGTCAGTGAAGGCCGCTTTTGCCTTGGCCAGCATCTTCATCTAAAATCAACTACTCCAGCACTGTGGGTATCCCACTTTTTAGGATCCTCGGAATTGAAGGAGGCAAGAGAAAGATTAAGCCCAAGGGCAGGGTCAAAGAGGCCTCACATAAGCTTCTTCTCATAGTGTCAATCTGTGAAGAAAATAGGCAGCAACAAAGAAACATTTATAATAGTACTAAAATTCTTGCTAAAAACGTCAGCTATGAAATCAGTGCACCGATATCCTTTCGAGCCATTAACTGCTCACCTGCAAGAACCTGACCCTGACCACCACGATACAACCTGAAGAAAGGGAGGATCGGTCATGCATGGAGGCTCTAGCATAGTCCGTAGAAGTGAACCATGAACACAAGAGCAGATGGGATCAAGTGACGTAGCAGTAAAGAGACACTGCAATAGAGAACATTTTGTCAAACACCTAACCTCCAGTTGAGAACCAAGTGAGATGGATCTATTTCGTCTCTCCTTGCAAATAAAACATACTCCCTCCGTTCTAAAATATAAGACGTTTTAGGTTTGTGAAGAAAATGAATCTAGACTTTTTTTAGTGTGTAGATTCATTCCAAAGTTGAATGAACTACATATTAAAATAAGTCTAGATTCGTTTTCTTCACAAACCTAAAACGTCTTATATTTTGGAACGGAGGGAGTACGCACTAAACTTGCAATAAGATGAGAAGCCGGCCAACAAACTGGGAGCAACTATCATCTAAGCGCATAGTATATTCATCATAGCATATCATCAGAGGCACCTGAGAGTTTCTTCAGCCGAAAGATTAGCAAGAAACAACACATGAACACACCATCATATTATGTTACCACCACAAAACCAGTAGTACAAGAAGCAACTTCCACCAAATAACCCCAGACAAGTTGCCTAGCAAGGTACAAAATCTGACACTTCCCAAGAACAACACAACAGAGGTGCCGAGCTCCAGCTCTACAAAGATGAACTAAGCTTTACCCATACTAGAGTTAAAGCTGATCTATATACCAGCACTACAATCAGCTAACTAAGTTACGACACACACCTGCAGCACCCACTAGATCAGCTAATCGCTTCATGGAGCAGCACCGGCGCCACCGGCCCTGCCGTCTCCATCGGCTCCAAGAAGCCTTCCTGCCCCTTCTCCGCCACCGCCGCTAGCACAAGCGTCGCGGCCGCTAGTGCTAGCACCGCAGTCGGCGCCGTCCACATCGGCGTCAGGCCTCCCGGTCAAAGCCTCTGGTAGCAGCACCTCGATGAACCCAAACGCCGGCGGCATCGGAGCTCGAGGCCGTCCCACTATTAGGAAAACGGCTATAGGTAATCAGCACATCCGTGGCTCACATGGTTGAAGTGCCCCACGGCTAAAACAGGCGTGGCTCACCTGTGGGCAGTGCCCTACTAATAACTAGAACATCCGTGGCGCACATGACCATAGTGCGCCACAGATATGTGTGGGCCAGGGCCCTGTTGGCCACACGCCAAACTTCTGTAGCGCACTACAGCCATGTGCGCCACGATTGTTAGGGTCATCTGTGGCGCACGTGTGCATGGTGCGCTACAACTGAGCGCATGCCCACCTCTGCTCTGAAACGGCCACCAACTTCTGTGGCGCACTCGGCCTAGTGCGCCACAGGGAGTAGGATCATCCGTGGCGCACATGGCATGGTGCGCCACAGATGTTTGTACTCCCTGTGGCGCACTAGGGCCGTGTGAGCCACGGATGTGTCGATTTCTTTAGGGCAGCACTTTATGTGCACATGTGTGACCACATCCACCACCCACACTTCACTTTCCCCTTCTTCTTCCTCCTTAGATCTAGTCGGGATCTTCTCCTTCCCACCTCAATTTCTCCACACATTCACCATTTTTAGCATGTAAAACTTGCTTTGGATGTTACATAAGTAATAGAGGAGGTCTCCGGTCTCTCATCTATCCGTCTCCGGTCGACGCGCGCACCTCTCCTTTCCATCTTTCTCGCGATCGGTCTCTCATCTCGGTAAGTTGTCCATGTAAGGATGTGTTCATGTGTATATGGATGATGCATGTGCTCATATGTATGTAGATGATCGATGCTCATGATGTGTGTATGTGTGGAGAGGATCGATGGTCATATGTGTGTGTATATGGAGAGTATCGATGATGCTCATGCATGTTTGTATGGAGAGGATAATGATATGTTCATGTGTGTATGGATCGGTCTCTCTCTCTCTTGTGTTTGTATGTGAACAAGTTGCCATTTGTTTTGCCAAAATGTTGATTCATTTCCATTTTGGCAAGACTTTGGCATTTCGCAAAGGTCCTAATTTTAGGATAGGTCATGCCGAAATTTTCTATCGACCATTGCATGCATGCATTCATTATGTGGTTCTAATAGACTTCAAAATTGTACCGTGTACATCGTGCAGGCAAAAATGGTCCGCATAATGAGCGAAGGCATTGTGGCTAGATTTTTGAAATGTGCGACGGCCGACATGATACGAAATAACAAGACAGATATAAGATGTCCGTGCAGAAGATGCAAACTCAACTGGGTGATCGACCCAGATTCCGGGAATCTGCAGGCGCACCTGCTCCGCCATGGTTTCATGGATGGATACACTCGTTGGATAAGCGATGGCGTAGATGATGGAGACGGTGATCATCATCACGGCGAGAACGGGCGAGATGATGAAGAGGCTCCTGGAGATGGTGAAGGTACGGAAGCAGACCGGGATGATGATGATCTAGATGCCGGAGGAGCAGACGACGATGGAACAACGTCAGGCTGGGTGCGGGACCCTTATGTGCAAGAGCTGCTTCTCAAGCAGACGAGTAACGCCAGGGCTGCCGCTAGAGAGAAAGCCAAGCTTGCGCAACTTGAGAAAGACGCGGTTACTCCATTGTATGAAGGATGCAGGCCCGATGATACCCGGTTGAATGTAACGCTCAAGGCTATGGAGATGAAGGCAAAGCACAAATTGAGCGACGCAAGCTTCGACGATATGATGGCATTCTGGCACGATCGTCTCCCGGAGGGGAACACATGTCCAACTAGTATCGAGGATGCCAAGAAAATCGTCTGTCCTCTCGATCTACCGCACGTTAGATATCACGTATGCATCAACGATTGCATCATTTATCGGGGCGAGGACGCGGAGAAAACCACATGTCCGGTGTGCGGCGTGAGTCGATACAAGAAAGGGAAGAAAGCACCTCGAAAAGTGGTATGGTACTTTCCTATCACCCCTCGTCTGCAGCGCTATTTCGCGGACCCTAAGGAAGCGAAGCTCATGCGATGGCATGCGGAAAGGAAGAAGCCAGGAGATGATGATGACCCCGAAAAGGATGAGCTGCTGACGCACCCTTCAGATGCTAGCCAGTGGAAAGCATTGGACCTCGAATTCCCAGAATTCGGTGGAGATTCGAGGAACATCAGGCTTGGTGCGAGCACCGATGGACTCAATCCGTTCGGTAGCCAGAGCAGCACGCACAGCACTTGGCCTGTGTTTGTATGGATGTACAACCTCCCTCCATGGTTGTGCATGAAGAAGAAGTACATACAAATGAGTATGCTAATTCAAGGGCCGAAACAACCTGGTACCGACATCAATCTGTATCTCGGGCTGTTGAAAGAGGAGCTAGCCACGTTATGGGAATCTGGAGCCAATACTTACGACGCCGTCGCACAAGATTATTTCACTATGAGAGCCGCGTTGGTCACTACGGTGCAAGACTATCCAGGTTGCGGGTATATCTCGGGGCAGGTTATCCAAGGATTCCACGCATGCGTTAGGTGCATGGATAACACAAGCTATCTCCAACTAGAGAAAGATCCAGGGTCATCGAAAACCGTGTTCATGGCGCACCGGAGGTGGCTCGGCAAGAATGATCCATGGAGAAAACGTGGAGACCTGTTCGATGGCAAATCAGAGACCCGAGGAATCCCAGAGCGTAGGAGCAGCGAAGAAGTGGAAGAGTTGCTGAAAAACTGGAAAGATTGTCCTAAGCCTGGAAAGAAGCGAAAGAGGCAGCAACAAGACAAGCCGCTGATGAAGGTATGGAAAACAAGGTCTGTTTTCTGGGAGTTGCCATACTGGAAGTTTCTCCGCACGCCTCATAGCCTCGACATCATGCATATCACGAAAAACGTGTGCGAGAGTCTGGTCGCCACCATAATCAACATGCCAGATAGGACGAAAGATGGTCCGAAAGCAAGGCACGACCTGATATGCTTGGGTATCCGGAAGGAGCTTCACGGAGGACGCACTACTCCTGATGATCAGGAAGATGACGATGATCATGAGTCGGAGACGACACAAGGTCGTCGGAAGGGTAAAAAGTTCAAGAAGAACGAATATTACTGCCCTCCTTCTTGCTTCACTCTAAGCCAGGATGAGATCAAACAGTTTTTCAAGTGCCTTCTAGGAGTCAAATTTCCTTACGGCTACGCGAGCAAGATAAGCAGATACCTAGACGAGGCGAAGCAGAGGTTCAGTGGCATGAAGTCTCACGACTGTGCCGTGCTAATGACGCAGGTACTTCCGGTCGCACTAAGAGGGATAATGGACGAGCACGTCCGTGAAACGTTATTTGGCTTATGCAAGTTTTTCGACGTCATCTCTAGGAAGTCGATTGGCTTGAATCAGCTCGGAAGGCTACAGGAGGAGATCGTGGTGATACTATGTGAGCTTGAGGTCTACTTCCCACCCGCATTCTTCGACATTATGGTGCATCTGCTGGTCCATGTCGTGGAGGACATCGTACAACTCGGGCCGATGTTTCTCCGCAGCATGATGGCGTTCGAAAGGATGAACGGACACATCAAAGGATACGTTCGCAACAGGTCCCGTCCAGATGGAAGCATAGCCAAGGGCTTTCTGGCCGAAGAGTGCATCTCTTTCTGCACGAATTATCTAGACATCGAGAACCCTGTCGGTCTTCCCGTCAACAGACACCTTGGCAAGCTCGACAGATCTGGTCACCGAGAGGGTCGTCGCATACTGCATGCAGACTTCGATTTTCGACGCGCAGACTTTGATCGAGCAAATCTCGTCGCGCTACAGCATTTAGAACTGGTCGATCCTTGGGTACAGAAGCACAAAAGGTTAATCGAGAAGAAGTACAGTGACCGGGGCATACAGAGGACGCAGGGAGAAATAATCAAAGAGCACAACTCAGATTTCACGCGTTGGTTTAGGCAGACGCTCCTTGATAATCCCCCGCGCTCGCATTCTTCTGACACGGAAAAGATCATATTCACCTTGTCGCAGGGACCGATGCAAAACCTGGTGACCTATCAGGCGTATGATATCAACGGCTACACATTCTACACGGAGGAAAAGGACAACAAGTGTGATTATCAGAACTCGGGCGTAACGTCGGAATTCTACACCGATGACAACGTGAAGGAAAGATTCTACGGAAGAATCGAGGAGATCTGGAAGCTCGACTACTGTGGAGAAAAGGTGCCGATGTTCCGTGTCAGATGGGCAAAGAACGTCGAAAGAGAAGACCGGTATTTCACAACCATGGTTATACCCGAAGCAGCCAAATCCAAGGCCGCCGGTGCAAACGTGGCCGCGAAAAATGAACCGTGGGTACTGGCTACCAAAGTGGACCAATGTTTTTTCATTACCGACCCGACAAAGCCTAGCCGTGTTGTCGTGAGGAGAGGAAAAAGGAACATCATCGGAATGGATGGAGTCGCCAATGAGCAAGACTTCGACCAGTACGGCGATCCAAAGATTGAAGATGACGACGACTACGATGCAGCAACATACATCACAAGAAGAAAAAGGACAACCCTACCCAAAAAAGGTAGCCCGTTCGAAAGAAGAAACATTAAAGTGCCGGGGCTAAATTATTCAACCGCGACAAAGAAGGGAAAAAAGATTGTAAAACGCTAGCTCAAAAAATATTGTAAACGCGTGGTCGAAAAAGATTGTAATATTCATGGACAAATTATTATGAAATTTAGTTATACTTTAAATCATATTTTTGGGCATTTTTGGAATATTATTACTTTTGGGCATTTTTGGAATATTTAAAAGTATTTTAAAATCAAAATAAAACTTCTATGGCATATATCACCACTTTTGGGCATTTTTGGAATATTTAAAAGTATTTTAAAAACAAAACAAAATTTGTATGGCATGTATCACCACTTTTGGAACATTTTAAAGTATTTTTTGGAACATTTTAAAGTATTTTTAAAGTAAAAATAAAAAAGTGGAGCACCAGGATTCGAACCTGGGTGCTCATCGTTTAGACTAGAGCTAAGGGCAGAACCAGTGGGGTAAGACAGTACTAGTGTTAACTAGTGGGACGACCAAGTACTTATCTGATAGTCCAACCCACACACGCGTAGTCCGTAGCACACTTAGCCAGGGTGCGCTACGCGTGTGTGGGTTGGACTAGTCAACTGCGCGCGTCCATCCCCATCCCCATCCCCGCATCAGACACATCGTCGTCCATCCCCATCCCCATCCCCGCATCGAGGCGCCGCCGCCGCCACGCCAGGAGGAGGCCGCCGCCGCCACGCCAGGAGGAGGCCGCCGCCGCCACACGCCAGGAGGAGGCCGCCACGCCACGCCAAGAGGAGGAGGAGGCCGCCACGCCACGCCAGGAGGAGGAGGCCGCCACGCAACGCCAGGAGGAGGAGGCCGCCGCCGCCACGCCAGGAGGAGGCCGCCACGCCACGCATCCGCCAGCCCTCGTCGTCGTCATCTCCCCCTCTCTCCTCGAGCAATCTCAGAGGTGAGCTCTGCCCCTCCCCTCTATCCTTCTCCCCCTCTCTCTCCTCAGAGGGTTAGGGTTAGACAAAAATATGCTGGAAATGGACTGGATAGGATCGACTAAAGTTCCATTGTTTTATTTTGTTCAGTCCTAGTGTTAACTGTGCCTAGTGTTTGTTCAGTTGTTTTATTTTGTTCCATTGTTTTATTTTGTTCCTAGTGTTTGTTCAGTTGTTTTATTTTGTGCCTAGTGTTTGTTCAGTTGTTTGTTCAACAAAATAAGTAGCCTATTTCAAATCAGACAAACTTGACGAGCTTCCAATTCCTGAGATGATTCCATCTTTGTTGGTGTTGGCTGAACCTGTACACACTAACATCATGTCTCTGAACCTGCAGTCGTTGGATCATTAGTGAGC
Organism: Avena atlantica; assembly: GCA_910589765.1. Taxonomy (NCBI): domain Eukaryota; kingdom Viridiplantae; phylum Streptophyta; class Magnoliopsida; order Poales; family Poaceae; genus Avena; species Avena atlantica. The sequence continues at coordinate 369,916,248 of OU342738.1, forward strand.
TGTCTGAAGCCCATGACTGTAGAATTCTTCTACACAAAGTAACCTGAACAAATTTCGAGGCCGTTTCACCTCTCGAATTCTAATACACGCGTGTCGACCATACCATGTAAACATTAAGCGGGTATTAGTTGCTGATTAATACCAGGCAAACATCATGTTGCTTTTTGACATGGAACACTTGTATTCCATCAATACAAGGCAAAACTGCCAGTTAACGCACATCATGTTGCATTTCAGTTGATGATAGGAACTCTTCCAGGTGCCAGGTTGTGAGATACCGTTTCAATATTCACACTCCAAACAATGGAACAAAATAAAACAAATGAACTTATTTTGTGCCTAGTGTTTGTTCAGTTGTTTGTGACTAAAGTTCCTTCTCCCCCTCTCTCTCCCCCTTATTTTGTTCAGTCCTAGTGTTAACTAGAAATGTTCAGTCCTGAACCTGTGTAACCTGAAGCAAGATTCAGGTTAGGTTTAGGTTAGGTTCAGGTTCAGGTTAGGTTCAGAGTTAGGTTAGGTTCAGGTTAGGTTTAGGTTAGGTTCAGGTTAGGTTCAGGTTCAGGTTAGGTTCAGGTTAGGTTTAGGTTAGGTTCAGGTTCAGGTTAGGTTCAGGTTAGGTTCAGATTCAGGTTAGGTTTAGGTTAGGTTCAGGTTCAGGTTAGGTTCAGAGTAGCAAGATTCAGGTTAGGTTTAGGTTAGGTTCAGAGTAGATGAAAATGCAATAGTAGAACAAAGATATGCAGTAGTAAAACTTGTGTTTTTAATGCATGTCTCCTATGTTTCAGTAGAAATGTTTAGTCCTGAACCTGTGTAACCTGAATGTTTCAGTACTAGTTGTTGTTCTGCAAGTCATTCTGTGTTTCAGTACTAGTTGTAGCTTGAGCTAGTTGTTGTTCTGCAAGTCAAAAACCTGTGTAACATTGAACTCACTAACTATGAACCTGTGTAACCTGAAGGTTTCATGAAACCAAGTTCCCTTTTTTTACTGTTGTATAAGAAAGTGCATTTCCTTTTGTGCATATGGACAATTGTGCTTGTGCTTGTATATGAAGCACTTTATTATGTGTGTATGCAGGTTCTTGTATGAAATGAGTCCCGATTTTTGCCGGAATGTTGATTAACTTCCGTTTTGGCAGAAATCGGGCACTCCTAGTTTAAGAAAATTAGCAAAGGTCATGCCGGATTTTTCCGTGCATTTAACCAATTATTTGTTTTTTATTAGTGCAAAGATGTGTGACAACGACGAGGCTGGATGTTCTAAGCGCATCAACGTTGAAGGAGAACTCAGACCTCCGAATAAACAATTGACATTCTGGGAGGCGGCCCAGCGTCTAGAAGACGATGAAGAATACCATCCTTCGGAGAGCGAGGATGATGAGATGGAAGACGCGGAGGAAGAAGCCGAAGGAACGGCGGACGATGAAACCACTGATGGCGGCGAGGGCACAGGGAGTGGTAGCAACCCTCCTAAGAAGAAGAAGCTGAAGGACCGGCGCCCGAACACGGTCGGCACGGTCAGGGAGGAAATTACCGAAGTGAGCCCATCAGGGGTTCCTTTGGAGCCTGCCCTTGTCGTCAAAGGGTACGGTGGGCAAGTGGCGGCGATCACCCGGACAACCATCTCGATCAACACCGAGAATCTCCGGCATAAAGATAATGGCCACTTGCGCACACTCCTCTTCGAGAAGCTGCACGCCAGATACAAGTTCCCCGCTAAGTATCAGAACACAAATTATCATGGGAACGAAGTAAACAAATCCGCCCTCACAAAGATGAGCACCGCCCTGGCCAGCTGGAGAGCCCGGATAAAGAAGAAGATCTATAAAGAAGGCAAAAGTCTCGAGGAGATCCAGAAGATTGACCCGCAGATCACCGAAGATCAGTTCCGGGAGTTCAAGGAGAGGTGTGAATCCGAAAGAGCCCTGGCCAATAGTAATCGGGGAAAGGTGCTGCAGGCGATGAATATAGGTCATCACCATCTCGGATCTGGTGGATACAGAACCGCGGAGGCCAAATGGAATAAGGAGGACGAAGAGTATAGATCCAAGGGGATAGAAAACCCCTTTGCTAAATTCGAACTCGGGCAGGTTCGAAACTTCATCAGGGCCCGTTACCATGTGGACCCAAAAACCAAACAACTCACCGCGGATCCTGCGGTGAAGGAATTCGAGGAAATTATGGTAAGTATAATCTAATTACCGGTGATCAACACGATTGCAATCTAATCGATGATCTAAATGATTCACTGTTACTTCTTCTGCAGGAGGAGGAAATTGTTGCTAGTCATGGATCCCAGGGTTCCTCATCCCAGGGGTCGACGGCGGCCACCCGGTGGGATAACCCTTTTAACAGGGCGATGAACCGGGCCAAGAAAATAGAGCCGGTTACGAAGAAGCCGTCGTCGGCTGGCCGTCTGGCCGGCCTCGGGGGTAAGAATTGGGTGGATCATTTTGGTCCACCGCCGAGGACGCATGTGGCGCCGTCGGGAAGGAGCGAGGAGGAAAACAGAGAGGTTCAAGAACTTAAGGCACAAGTGGCGCGGATCCCGCAGATCGTCCAAGACAACCTGGCAATCACCCTTACGTCCTTCCTGCCTACCTTGGTGGAGTCAATAGCGAACTGGAGTGCGGGTGGTCGAGTAGGGCCGTGCCCGATTCCAAGCATGGTCAGCAGCCACTCGAACAACGCGGCGCCGACGAATCAGGCGAACTACGTGTTCGTGACTCCGCCCGCTAGCACCGCGGCGCCGCAAGTGTTGGTGACTCCCCCTGCCATCACCGCGGCGCCGGAGTACATGTTGGTGCCCCCCCTGCCATCGTCGCGGCGGCACCGGAGCTCCAAGCACCCGTCGGTAGGGAGAATACACCGGCGGCCAGCACCACGCCATCAAGCAGCCCTTCCGTCTCTTGCACGCCCGTCGCCGTATGCGGTGCGTCGACATTAGCCGATCTCGACGCCATCACGGTAAACAAATTGCTTTAATTACCGCCTTTCATGCCATCTATATATTACTCTTGTGGCATCTCGCTCTGACGACGCCGTACATGTTTTCCGCAGACGGATGTTCCTTGCACTCTCTTATGCTACGTGAACAACGAGCTGAGGGATGTTGCCAAGGGTACCATCGTTCAACCCTTGCAGCGCACGTTCCACTCAAAGCCGATGCCAGATAGCGTGCACAGGGTTAAAATTAGTCGGGTGCTAAGGGGCTGCGACGACCTGGAACCTCCCATTCAACCCCCAGGAGCGGATGAAGAAGAGTCGTCTGTCCTCAGAAGTTGCTTCGGCTTGTTCATGCTATGGCCAAAGAGCATGATCCGTTTGGGGACGGCGGGGGCCATCACGCCACAGACAACAACACCGCCTGTCGTGCCAGCGACAAGCGGTGGCAAGGCCCCCTTACCGCCCTCGCCGTCACCTCCACGCGGTGGGTCGGATGATCATGTTGATGATATGCACATGGCGCAGGATCCGGCGGCCGAGGACTTCGAAGACTGGAATGATCACTTCTTCAGCACTCAGTTTGGCAACGAAGAAGACCTAGCTGGTGGCCCCACAGAGAAAGCCACTATCACCAAGCGTCTGTTTGGTTCTCAGGAGACGCCTCCAGCTTGCGCCTTTACAGAGCCAGCTGATACAACCAACCGGCCCTTTATTCTAAGCCCTGACACACTACATAGGGCGGCCGGTGCTCAGATTGCGGTGCCTGCCCGCTCTCCAAAAGGAAAAAAGGGCAGGAAAAGAAAATCTAGCAGCTCGAGCCAGCCGGTGGCGTCAACAACTGCGAATCCGATCAGGTTTCGGGACGGGCCACCAAGACCCGAGGGTATTATGTGGAGGATTCATGTGGCGGGTGAGCCCATGCTACCTAAGAATTTGCGGAAGCTCGCCAGTTCGGAACTACAGAGTGTGCATGACGGCGTGCTGACGATAGAGAGACGCCTTCTATCGGAGAAAGATCCCTCGCACCCGGTATTCGTGGTTAAGGTGCCACCAGGCTTGGGCTTCGTCGACACTGCCCCCGCGGATCTGTTCTTCCTGCGGTTCGAGGACATCTTCAATATGTTCCACCTATACCCGCTGCACTATACCATGGTCCGTCTCTTTTCTCTCAGCCTGGCCACGCAGATCATTAGAGAGAACACACCGGGCATCGCTATAGTGGACCCCTACTACATGCGTGACGGCTGCTTGGGTTCCCCCGCCGAACGACGTATCGTGGCCTCGTACCTAAAAAGAATCCTCGTGGCGAACAAGACAAAGGAATACATTCTCGTGCCTTACTTTCCCGAGTAAGTCGTTATTCAGTCGCCACCGTCGATTGGCTTTATTAGATCATCATCATTCTTTTTTCAACACATTCCATTTGAATTTTTTGCGCAGAGATGAACACTGCACGCTCATCTCCTTATCGCCGAAGCATTCCCACGCCACGTATTTCGACTCAGGGAGTCTAGAAAAGAAGAAAAACTACGACAAGATCAAGGAAGTTCTGGATGATGCTCTCACTGGCTTTGCCTCGACGGAAGGCACCAGCTTCGTGCGTAAGAAGGTCAAGTTCGGCAGGCACGTCTTCAACCACGTAACAGAGTTCCCCTGCGTGAAGCAGCCGGAAAACAGTAAGAAGGAAGCCTACTACGCACTCCATCACATGAGGGCGTTCCTACTTGACCAGCAGAATTCTACGCTGCCAGATCATCTCAAACAGTGGGCCGAAGCAAAGGCCAAGATCAATGATTCGGATATTAGACAAGAGATGTATCGCATCCAGCAACAGTTTGGGGCAATCATCTTTCGTGATGTCATGACTTCGGGGGGGATCTTCTACGGAGGAAATATCCCGAATAACCGTGACATAGAAGATCGCCTAGAGATGCAGGGTGACTATAGGAAGTTCATGACGAGGCAGGGCGTCCTCCCGTTCCCTAAGCCGAGCCAGAAGGCTTGATGTTGTTGGCCTAGTTGTAGTTGCAAACTATAGATGACCTTTGTGTGTGTGTGGACGACAAGTGTACTTATCTTATTAGGTTTATGAATCACCGCTTACTTATTTTGCTTATTATTATTATATATCAATCAATGCTTGGTTTTTTTGCTTACTCTTTGGTTTTTTTGCTTACTCTTTGGTTCTCGGACGACAAGTGTGAGTTATTTTTGTCTTTTTCGAGAATATGCCGATGATTGAAACGTCGTGGCACAATATATATGTGAATGTGCTATGACGGGATTGTTAGCCTTGTGATATGCATAAGTCCAGGAATTGTGCATCCTACTTGGCTAGCGGTCCCGTCATAAGCAATTCCTGTGTCCAACGACCTAGCTAGTTATATATGAGGCATGTTTTTCGAGTTATTTTTGTCTTTTTCGAGAATATGCCGATGATTGAAATGTCGTGGCACAATATATATGTGAATGTGCTATGACGGGATTGTCAGCCTTGTGATATGCACAAGTCCAGGAATTGTGCATCCTACTTGGCTGACAGTCCCGTCATAAGCAATTCCTGTGTCCAACGACCTAGCTAGTTATATATGAGGCATGCTTTTCGAGTTATTTTTGTCTTTTTCGAGAATATGCCGATGATTGAAATGTCGTGGCACAATATATATGTGAATGTGCTATGACGGGATTGTTAGCCTTGTGATATGCACAAGTCCAGGAATTGTGCATCCTACTTGGCTAACAGTCCCGTCATAAGCAATTCCTGTGTCCAACGACCTAGCTAGTTATATATGAGGCATGCTTTTCGAGTTATTTTTGTCTTTTTCGAGAATATGCCGATGATTGAAATGTCGTGGCACAATATATATGTGAATGTGCTATGACGGGATTGTTAGCCTTGTGATATGCACAAGTCCAGGAATTGTGCATCCTACTTGGCTAGCAGTCCCGTCATAAGCAATTCCTGTGCCCAACGACCTAGCTAGTTATATATGAGGCATGTTTTTCGAGTTATTTTTGTCTTTTTCGAGAATATGCCGATGATTGAAATGTCGTGGCACAATATATATGTGAATGTGCTATGACGGGATTGTCAGCCTTGTGATATGCACAAGTTCAGGAATTGTGCATCCTACTTGGCTGACAGTCCCGTCATAAGCAATTCCTGTGTCCAACGACCTAGCTAGTTATATATGAGGCATGCTTTTCGAGTTATTTTTGTCTTTTTCGAGAATATGCCGATGATTGAAATGTCGTGGCACAATATATATGTGAATGTGCTATGACGGGATTGTTAGCCTTGTGATATGCACAAGTCCAGAAATTGTGCATCCTACTTGGCTAACAGTCCCGTCATAAGCAATTCCTGTGTCCAACGACCTAGCTGGTTATATATGAGGCATGCTTTTCGAGTTTGCTCTTTTTGATTTAAGAGTACTTTCTATAAGTGTATCTTCATATGCGACTTTAATTATACATGTTTTTTCAATCACCGGTTAGTTATTATTGTCAACTTGTAGATGACGTGGTACGTCGTGTACAAGGGACGGGTTCCCGGAGTCTACGATGATTGGGAAGACTGCCGGAGACAGGTGCACCGTTTCAGCGGCAATAACTACAAAGGGTACAACACTATGGCGGAGGCGGAAGATAGATACACGCGCTATCTAGCGGGAGTTAGGACAAGGAACCGGATGAAGACCTACACCTTCGTCGCGGCGGTGATCATGCTTATCTTCTTTGGTTATTTATCCCGCGTTTGTGTCTAGCTAGCTAGTTTAGATGTCTAGGCGAGCTTCCGAGCTCTAACTTGTTCGATCGACACATGTATTCGCATGTCACCAACTACTACTTTGTAACATGATCAAAACAATGTAACTTGGACTATGTATTCATGTATGAGACTTATCTATATGTATTTGTTTCAATCTTGTTTTTCATATCGAGTATTTATATATATAATTGTATATCTTGTATCTGTGTGTGTATATCTGCTGTAATATTGTATATAATCTGTATTGCATATAATCTGGCTTGGAAATTAAAAAAAAAACAAAAAATACATCTGTGGCGCACATGTTCTACCTTCTGTGGCGCACTACACCTAAAGCGCACCGTGGTTGTTTAGTGGCGCACTGGGTAGTGCGCCACAGAAGATCCAAGGGGTAGCGCACCATGCCAAACTTCTGTGGCGCACTGGGTGGTGCGCTACGCCTATCTCTACACAACCGTGGCGCACTGGGCAGTGCGCCACGGCTGAGAGATAGCCGTAGCGCAAGGCCCGTGGCGCACTACTGGTGCGCCACGGATGGGCCTTCCAGGTGCGCCACAAACGACCATTTTCCTAGTAGTGTCCGTCTGGGTTCAGGCGGAACCTCACCGGAGGCCCTCTGGCCTTCGCCCACGTCACCCCGCGCCTCGACGCTCTAGTCTCCTGCCCATCCCGGCCTAGCTAGCTCCTCTCTTTCCCTTGGTCTTGGTGTGAGGAGTGAGAGTGAGAGTGCGAGACGCGATCGAACCAGGAAGACGATGCAGCTGGAGGAGATGGCCGGACCGGACGGGTCCCTTTTATAGCGGCCGCATATAATCTGGAGAGGATTCCGGATTCCGGGAGCCCGCCCACGGTTTCCAAACTTTTGGCCGGGTTGCCGCGCGCCTGCGTCCTGCGGTGGGTATATGCAGCGTAAGAGCATCTCCACTCGCCAGGCGGCCGGACGTCGAAATTATGTCCGGATGCCGACAATCGGGCCAGTCACGTACCTAGAGACTTGTTTTCGGCCGGATTTAGGCCAACTTTGGTTCGAACTACCCAGGCCGAACCCAGGATCCCGGATACGCCCTGGGGACGCCGGACTTAGCGAAAACGGGCGTGGGCCAGCTCTGTCGGCGACAGAAGCCGACTCGCCGCCATCCTTCCCGCTGTTTTCCTTTTCCCGCCTGGCCGCTACACCTCTCCCGCCATTCTGCCGGCCTATAAAAGCCGTACATCTCGCCGTCTCTCTTCACAGTTCCTCACACCACCACAACTCCGGCGAACTTCAGAAGTTCGCACCTTGCTTCCTCCCCAACTCCGCCGAGAAGCCATGGCCGGCCGTCGCACGCTATCGCCGTGGGAAGCCCGGCTCCTCCGGGAGGCACGCTATACGGCCCCGCCGGACACTCGCCTCCCCGAGGCTGGACACTCAGCACCGGCGGGATCCCTGTTCCGCCGGTGCCTGACGGGCAGGACCTCGCCGGAGAGATCCAGGCGACTATCGCCGCCATGGAAGACCCAGACCTCGCCGGAGAGATCCAGGCCGCTATCGCTGCCATGCATGACCCGGATCTCACCGAGGATCAGGGCAACTTGGTCTTCTGGAGGCAGTTTTTCGCCGAAAGGCGCCTCGAGGAACTCGCCCGACATGACGGACCGTCGGGCTCGCCGCCGCCGCCACGTAACAATATGGCTTACCGCCGCCGCTGGTGGAGCGTTCCAGGGCGGACTCTCGCCGGAGTCATGACGCACATCAAGGCCGGTAACAACCCCCGCCTCGGCCTGTAGTTGCGGCGTCCGACGGCGACAACGGCGGCATCCTTTCCTAGTTAAACTGATGTACAATGTTCCCCTCGCCTAATTTAATGAAATTCCGCCTATATTCGCCCATATTCGCCGAGTTTAAGTGAATTTAGCCGAACCTGGGAACGCGGCCTGGGTACGCGAGTGGGCGACTGGGCGTACCTAGGCCGAAAACGCGATTCGTCCGGCCGAAAATCGATCCGATTTTTGGCCTGGGTACGCCCAACGAGTGGAGATGCTCTAAGAGCTATCTCCACTCGCCTACCCAGGAGGCCGATCCGGACGCCGAATTTTGGTCCGGACGCCGAAAACTGGTCCAGTCGCGTACCCAAGGACCTGTTTTCGGCCGGATTTGGGCCATTTTTGGTCCGGACTACCCAGGCCGAACCCAGGTTTCCGGGTACACCCTGGTAATGCCGGACTCAGCGAAATCGGCGAAAGAAAATCAAACGACGCGTGGACCCGCCGAGTCAGTGACGGAAGCCGAGTCGTCGTCATCCTCGGAACCACGCGGCGACCGTCGGGCAATTACTGCCCATCGCGTCGGCCACGCGTCGCCGATTTACAGCGCCACCGTCACCGCCTCGGCTCCCGCGACGGACCGGCGGTCACAAACTTCCAGCCGTTTCCACTTTTTCCGCCCTCGTCGCTACACCCCTCCCGCCCTCGCCGCTCACCTCGGCCTTTATAAGCCGTACTCCTTGCCGAAGATCTTCGCACTCTCTCACAGCTCCCCCACCCACAAGCCCAACTCCGGCGAACCTTCTCTCACCTTTCCCCCTTCTCTCACCATGGGCGAACGCTACCCCGACGACGAAGCTGAGGCGAACGGCTTCGGCCGGCGCACCCTCCAAACCTGGGAGGTGCGCATGCTGTATGAGGCCGGGTATATGGCGCCGCCGGACACGCGGATGCCTCCTGGGTGGAAGCTAAGCGCCGGCGGCATCCCAATCCCGCCGGCGCCGACGCCGGACGAGTTGCTGTACGATGTACAAGAGTACATCGGCGGTATGGACAACCCTGCCGAAGCGGAGAGCGCAAACAACCTCCTCTATTGGGAGCACTTCTTCACGGAGCGGCGTGAACAGGAGCTCGCCCGCCACGAGAGGCCGCCGTACGAGTCGCCGCCGAAGCGCAACAACTCGGCGGGTCGCCAGCGTTGGTGGAGCGCGCCAGGGCGGACGCTCGCCCCAGCGTTGGAGCACATCAACCGCGGGAACACGCCGCAGCTCGGCTTCCCGCGCAACCCTACGCCGGCGGCCAGGAGGCGTGCTCCGGCGAACTGGGCGCCGAGGAGGATGGCGAGCATGAGCTCGTCCTCCTCCGCGTCGGCGTCCCACTCTTCCGGCTCGGCGCCGCTTCGCACGCCGACGACAGTCAAGCGCGAAGCGGTCTCGCCTGCGCGCTCACCGCCGCGGACGCGCGCGCGTTATCGTCATCGTCGAGCCGCGGACAACGACGTCGCCAACCGGCCACCTGCGTCTACGCCGCCCCAAGACAGAATGCTCGGCGCCGGCCGAAGACGCCACCTTGAAGATGGCGCTGGAGCAGTCGCTCTGCGAAACGGCGCCACAGACGCCGGCGCTGCCGCCGGTCGAGCCCTCCTCGCCGGATATCCTGGAATGGTCCAGGAAGGACTGGGAGAAGGCGGAGCGACAGCGATCCTCGGCCTGCTGCTACAGGCCAAGGAGCAGACCGCCCGGCGTCGGGCGTTGTCTGGGCGTGAGCTCGCCTACCAGGACGCCCCGCTCTACGTCCTGGACGACGACGACGACGAGGACGAGGACGCAAAACCGTCTTACCAGCCATGGAGGTACGACAACCCTGGCCAGGGGCAGCTCCCGCCAGAACCAGCCGCCGAGCGATGACGGCGGCGGCGAGGATGACGGCCGAGCCGACCCCGGCTACACGGCGTTTTACAACAACCTCGGCATGTAGGACGGCGAAGGCACCGGCGGTGGCCTTTTCTAAGTTTATTATGTATTAGTTTAGTTTAAATTTGATGTAATCTGCCTATATTCATCCAACTTAATGAAATTCGCTCATATTTAACGAATTTTGACCGAACTTGGAAACTCGGTCTGGATACGCGAGTGGTAAAATGGACGTACCCAGACCAAGAACTAGTTTCGTCCGACCAAAAACGGACCGATTTTTGGCCTGAATTCGGCCAACGAATGGCTTAAATTCCCAGGACTATACGAAAGAAGACCGGTCCATGCGCTGATCCATGACGGGCTCTGTCGTCATGTGTGGCACTAACAGTTGGCGCCGGAGTACACCGGAGTGACCGGACCATCCATTGCACGCATGAAGCCTCCATTGATTGCTCTTGCTTTCGATGATGTCAGAAAGACGGTCTCAATTCATTGCGGATTAATGGCGTCGATCGGATGGATTATTCATGGATATAGGCACAAAACTAGCAGATCGACAAGAAAGGGAAAGAAACGTCGACAGAGCCCGCATGGGACCCTCGCTCCTAGTTCCACGATCATGCAGCACCACATGCACCAGCTGGAGCGTTGTGTTTTTTCGTGAACTAGGTTAGCTGCTAATCTCACTGGTAAGTGTGAGAGATGGACAGAAAGAAGATTCTAGCTAGCATGCACGATCATTTCACGTGCAACGTTTTAGTCTGTATCATTAAATTATAAAATTGTAGAGCACGAATCATAAAGCAGTAGATCAATGGCACATGTGTGTACGCAATCTTAGGGTGCACGCTAGACAACGCTATCTTAGAGCATCTCCACTCAGCGGCTTTTCAAGACGCCGATATTAGGGCGATTTTTGTACGGACGCTGAAAATCGGTCCAGTCGTGTTTTCAGGATCCTAGTTTTGTTTAGATTGGGTTAACTTTGGTCCGGACTTTCCAGGTTCCCGGGTCGATAGGAACGCACTGGGAACGCCGGACGAAGCGAATTCGGCGAAAAAAATCAGACGACGAGTGGACCCGTCCAGTCAGCGACATAAGCCGAGTCGTCTTCATCCTTCCGCCTTGAAAGCCCGCGGAGGACTGCCAGACATTAACTGCCTATCGCTTCGGCCACGTGTCGCCCTATTACCGCGCCACCGCCGCCTCCTCGACTCCCGTGACGGACCGGCAGGCAATAACTTCCCGCTGTTTCTCGCCCTCGCCGCTACACCCCTCCCGCCCTCGCCGCCTACCTCGGCCTATAAAAGCTGTACACCTCACCGGATCTCTTCACACTCTCTCACAGCTAGCTCCCCAGCTCTCCCAACTCCGGCGAACCCCAAACTCCGGCGAACTCCCCACACTTCCCCCACTTCCCCATGGCTGAGCGGTTTCCCTGCGACCCAGCGGCGGCGAACGGCTTCGGCCGCCGCACACTGCAGCCGTGGGAGGCCCGGATGCTCCAGGACACGGGCTATATGGCGCCGCAGGACGTTCGTCTCCCCCCGGCTAGAAGCACAACACCGACGGGATCCCAATTTTGCCGGTGCCGGAAGACAAGGAGATCGTCGACGAGATCCAGGCCGCCATCACGGCCATGGAGGACACGGACCTCGCCGAGGATCCGGGCAACCACCATTTTTGGGAGCAGTTCTTCGTTGACCGGCAGCTCTAGGAGCTCATCCGCCACGAGGGACCGTCAGGGTCGCTGCCAAAGAGGAACAACGCGGCATCGCGCCGCCGCTGGTGGAGCGCTCCCGGATGGACGCTCACCGCCGTGCTGGAGCACATCCACGCCGGCAACAATTCCCGCCTCGGCTTCCCCCGCAACCCAACTGGTTGCCGAGGAGGATGTCCAACCTCTCCTCCTCCTCCGTAGCCTCAGCCTCCCGCTCCTTCGGGTCCGCGCCGGCGACATCGCCGCCACTCCGGCCGATCAAGCGCGAGCCAGAGATGTTGATCCGCTCGCCGCCGAGGAAAAGGGCACGCGACATCGTCATCAACGAGCCGCTCGCGCCCTCGCCACCCACTGGGCGTCTCTGGCTTCGCCAACCGAATCGGAGCCGGCCAAATGGGCGGTGCCCGTCGACAAGGACACCTTCACCTTGAAGATGGTGACGGAGCAGTCCCTCCGTGACACCGCGCCCCCGCCGGAGCCTTCGTCGCCGGACATTCTCGCCTGGTTCAGGGAAGACCGGGAGGAGACCGAGCGGCGCCGTGTCCAACGCCAGCAGGAGCAGGCCGAGCGCCAGGCCAGGTCTAGCCGTGTGCTCGCCTACCAGGACGCACCGCTCATCGTCCTCGACGACAGTGAGAATGCCAGCCCCTCCTACCATCCCTGGAGGAGCAGCGACGACGGCCAGGGAAGCTCCTGCCCGCCGTAGCCACCGAGCAACGACGATGGCGACGACGATGGCAAAGCTGACCCCGGCTACACCTGCTTCTACAATAACTTCGGCATGTAGAAGCGGCATCGGCATCGGCGGCGGTCTTTTATATTTTTTAGTCATTATTAGCCTAAATCTAGTTTAAATTCGGGTTTCGCCCGAGTTCTATGCAATATATATGTATTCGCCTTAAATTAATGAACACCGCCTATATTCGACGAAAGTTTGCCAAAATTTGTTGAATTTTAATCAAACGCGAAAACTCGGCCTAGGACCCAAAATAGGTTCGGATTTTGGCCTGAAAACGGCCAACGAGTAGGATGCTCTTAGACCGGTACTAGGCATCGTTAAAACTACACGATTCCCGCGTGTTGTTCCGGTACTTTTTAGTCAACTAAGAAAGTTTTAGTCAAAAGTATACTCCCTTTGTTACAAAATAGATGTTTTAGCTTACTAAAACGTCATATGCTAGAACGTAGCTTGCTAAAAACGTTATATATTCTGCAATAGAGGATTTTTTTTAAATGGATGATATATTATTTAATAACAACTTAAGTATTATACTTAGCCTCTGTATAACCAGAATGCAAACAAGCAAGACAAGTCTAGAAAACGAGAAAGAAACCCTATAGTTAAATTACATGGAGCTCAACAAAGAAACAACAGAGGGATTATATATAACGACAAATTGGCACAGATTCCCTACCAACAATATGACAACAAAGAGAGCAAATTCGCCGATGAAAGTACACTTGTTCGGAGCAATGGACAGAGCATACACTGACCTTCAAGCCTATTAGCTTACCAAGGGGCTACCATGTGTTTAAAAAAAAATCTCTCTAAAACTATCACTGAATAAAAAGAAATATTTATTTTTTTAGGGAAAAAAGAAATATTTGTTGGTTTCATAACTTCCTACATTAAAGTAAAGGTGAACTTTGTCTGAATGAAGGACAACATATGGACTAATGAAGGATGAATAAAATAGCAGTTTGGACTTGACCAATATTGTAGGTAAGGCCTCTATGGATCGGAGATCAAAAGGTCAATTCAGGTTACCAACTGTAAAATCGTGAAGACATGGTTAAAAGTGGAAAGGAAATAACATCAACTTACAACCAACCTATATTTTGAGGGGCCGGGGTCGCGCGGATGCTGCCAACTGGCGAGATCCGCCTGCGCCCCGCTCGGGCCGGCTTCCGCCGCCATGTCCGGGGGGGGGGGGGGGGGGGGGCAGGGGTAGCCCGGCCAGGGCCCTGGCGAAGAAGAAGCCGGCGTCCTCCTCGTTGCCGGTGTTTGGGGTTCCCGCAGGTGCGAGTCAGGCCCTCGCTCCCCACGGGCTACGAGTTAGGGTGAAACCTCACAGCGATTATGTGCATCTAATTTATGAAAGTATTATGTGTTGATTGAATAAAGATTGTATCTTTGTATCTTCGTCTCTTGCCCCGATCTCTAGACATGTAGGTACCCAAGATCCCATAGATTGATAAAGGCTTGAGGTGAGATGAGTGATGAACATCGATCTCATAGAAAACCTAGTGACAAAGGGGAGTACGGTCTTCGTTTAGGGATCTATTTGGGAGTAACAACTACTTTTTAAGATTTTGATATGTAACTTTACTTAATAATTATTATAACCTGTGGCTTTGTGGTATAACGGTTGGATCAAAATACTATTGCTATGCATGTGGCTCGTATGGGCTCTAGTATATTAGGATGTCACTAGTACGAAAAGGCTTATCCACAGAGGTTATACCCGTGGCGCACATCCAAACTGTGCCCCACAGATAATTATCCGTGGAGCATCACAAAAAGGTGTTCCACGGGTCCGGCTGCACATTCGGTTAATTTGGTTAAATCGGTTCGGTTTATATTTTTTTTTTGGTAAATACGGTTTTAATACCTCGGTAAATATGGTTTTGTATAAAATATGATTTGGTTTCGATAATAACCAAATAACATCGGTTCGGTTTGGTAATAACCTAACTACCAAAGTTGACGCGATTTTTTAAGTAACAACTAAGTTTTATACTATCTTTGGTACATATTAGTGTTCTCAACTTTGTCTAGATATAGATGTATCTAGTTATATACGAATCTAAACAAAATTAAGAACATTAATATGGATCTAAAAGACATTTTATTTTGGTTTTATATCTCTCATAACCGAACCGAATGTATTTCAAGGGAAAGAAATAATATAAAAGAACAAAATCACGGAAAAATAAAAAAAATTAGTGTCACTAGGACTTGAACTCACGACTTGCTTATCTGTACTATCTATACTATACTTATATAATAATAAAGCACGGAGTGTTTCTCCCGGTCCAACACTTTTTAGACCCTCGTACCCTTGCACCAAAGTATATATTACTATAATCTGCCACCGGAACGGTTCATCGTTATTTCTTTTCTAATTCGTCGTTACACGCATGTGGCCGGAGGCGAGCTTGCCGGACGATGGAGACGAGCTGGGCAGAGTCCCGCGCGGGCTGCAGGAGGTGCTTGTGGCTGCACTAACGTCGAGTCCGTCCGTGGGATGGTGTCACGAGTAGAAAGGTAAGACCCGAGGATCTATGAGGATGGAGGGCTCTGGAAGGCGTGGTGGGTGGGTATGAAAGGGTCGGATTTCGTCTTGATCAGAAGCCCGCACACGTTGCTCTGATTCAGAAAACATGCTACTAGCCTACTAGGTACTACAGGAACAAGCGAAAATAAGGAATTTAGCCTCAGTTTTTGTAACCAATCTAGATATGAATATTTTGCTGCAGATTCCAACAATTTTATTTATGGCCAGGTCGAGTTCACTGTTAGGCACTGAGATGGAGAAGAGCTAGCTAATGTGAATGGGGAGGAAGCTAGAGTGAACGTGTGTACTTAGTTGGTGTTGTCGTGCTAGATGAATCTAAGTATCCGAAACTTTGGAAGCGAAAAGAGATAAAACGAATGAATATTTCGGGTTTAATAGTCCCACCTTGTTACCCTACAACTACTATCATCAGTTTATATACCTTTACTGATTTCTTATTAGCAAGAAACAACACGATTGATGGTATGGAATCGAATGATCAAGTGGGAATAAAATTCGAAGCATGCTAGGTGCTTAGGCTGAATGAAAGGAAATGAGTGGGTTGGCAAATACGTACATGGGCTGAATGAAAAAAAAAGGAAAGGAGTGTGTTGGCAAATACGTACATGGGCTGAATGAAAGAAAAGGAGTGTGTTGGCAAATACGTACATTAATGAATGAAAGGAGGATGAGTACATCGTGAGTCGAAGTTGCAAGTCTTAGGCTTGTGCGTTGGCAAATACAATGAAAGGAGGATGCACCGGACAAGTTTAGATGGAGGTGAATAAGATCACCGTTCGGTGATGGTTCCATAGCTCATGTCCTTATGGGCACGTGCACACTCTGCAGTTGCATTGACTTTAGTGTATCTATACGATGACGGAGTATATTTTTAATCATAACGCTGCCGGAGCGGCCATGGGGCAACAATGGTAATCTAAAAGGTCATCAAGAAGCTGTTCACGGTCGAGAAGTAGATACGCCGAGTACCCTTTGGCGGATATGTGTTTGTTCAAAGAAAATGTTTATAAGAATATTATTTTCTTACCGCTGCAACGTGCGGGCATTTTGCTATAAGAACTAAAATTAGAGTCTTCCGGCCCAACACTTTTTTAGACGTTTTGCCCTCCCACTAAATCATATAATACGGTGCGTACCACCCAAAGTTAGAAAAAAATAACAACCCGAATAATAATCCGTACATACATCAGGTCATCGTTGGCCCATCGCTACGGCATACATACGCTGATCGAATCCATCCAGAAAGACATGTGGGCTTTAATAATCCGTACATACATCAGGTCATCCTTGGCCCACGATATGGCATACATGCGTTCGATCGAATCCATCCAGAAAAATAGCTATAGCTCTATATTTCTTGATGAATTCCCACATTGTTACATTACAACAATTCGCACCGGTTTATATACGTTTAAAGTTGGTTGTATATCAGCGAACAATGAGTTCCTCGGAAACCATTGATTGAATAGAGCTAGCTATTGGGCCCTGCATTGAATTAAAAGGAGGGTTCCCGGTGTGTGAGCTAAACTAAAATCGAAAGAGGGCAACGGCTGGCATAGCTATTGGGCAAGAATAATCAAGGCTATATATGGAAAGCATCCGGGCTGGCTAATAATCGAATTAAAAGGAGGGTTCCTGGTGTGTGAGCTAAACTAAAATCGAAAGAGGGCAACGGCTGGCATAGCTATTGGGCAAGAATAATCAAGGCTATATATGGAAAGCATCCGGGCTGGCTAATAATCGAATTAAAAGGAGGGTTCCTGGTGTGTGAGCTAAACTAAAATCGAAACAGGGCAACGGCTGGCATAGCTATTGGGCAAGAATAATCAAGGCTATATATGGAAAGCATCCGGGCTGGCTAATAATCGAATTAAAAGGAGGGTTCCTGGTGTGTGAGCTAAACTAAAATCGAAAGAGGGCAACGGCTGGCATAGCTATTGGGCAAGAATAATCAAGGCTATATATGGAAAGCATCCGGGCTGGCTAATAATCGAATTAAAAGGAGGGTTCCCGGTGTGTGAGCTAAACTAAAATCGAAAGAGGGCAACGGCTGGCATAGGGGTGAATAGAGCTAGCTATTGGGCAAAAATAATCAAGGCTATATATGGAAAACATCCGGGCTGGCTAATAATCGACATGCAGATCAGTCGTTGGCGCCGAGTTGCAGGAGGCGGTGTGCGGGGAGGCTCGAGCGGCCGCGCGTACGAGATGTGCGGCTTGCTTGCGAGCTTGGGGGCAAGATGCATGTTTACTTTTTTTCTCTAGGTCCTCTATGAATTTCCCAACTAATGAAGTAATTTATATCTACTATCACTAGAAATTCTAGGTAAATTTAGTTAAGAAATTCACTTCTTTTTATTAACAAAAACTGATTCCAAGTAGTGAAATTCTTAGGGATCTAAAAATATTTCAATAAAACTTCTTGCCTTTCTCATATTGTTTTTTTCCGGTGCAACGCACGGGCTTTTTCCTAGTTAGATAATAATTAACCACAAGGGCAAACCACCTTGGTGAAGCCCTTATCTCTTATGGAAACACTTTAAAAGCTATATAATAAATTTACGTGAAGTTGGACCTTACCAAAACGGTAAATCTTTTTTTTGAAGGGAAACCACACTATATTAAGCAAAGCAAGCCCGCCTCATTAAAAACCTTCTAGCCCCCTTAGATACCCTCTGGAAGGAAAAGAGTGCGTCTGAAAACTTACCCGCTGATCAGCACAGAGTATGGTTACACATTACAATCGTGGACAACAGTGTCTGAGACGCAGCTCGGTGTTGCACCACATAAGATACCGAAGCGCCTGAATTTCCTAGTTGGGCTAGACTATGCGCAGCAAGATTTCTACTACGGGGAAACTTAACTACAGAAATTTGAGTGAAAATCTTCAGGAGCTCCCTAGCTTCCTCATACAGACACCAAAACCCTGATCTATTCACCTCCTGGCTAGAGAGAACCTGAACCAGACGAAGACAGTCAGACTCGATGATTGCCGGCCAAACGTGCAGGTGGATGAGGTGCTTCAGGCCTACAATGACGGCATGGATCTCCGCTTCTTCAGAAAACATACAACTGTGGATAGGTTTCCATTCTGAGAGGATAACAGACCCATCATGGTCACGAATAATGACACCAATTCCAGCCTTCCTTGAGAGGGTGTCCCAACCAGCATCAACATTAGCCTTAACATCGCCAAACCGAGGGGCCACCCAGGAGCTAAGGCCCGAAGAGTCTGGGTGTACTATGGCATTGTCAGGGAGAAGCGGGGTCTTCCCCTTGTTGTTCGCCTTTGGATCAGCTACAAAATTAAAAGAGTTGAGATAATTCACCAAATAAGGGACAGAAGCAGAAACCGAAGCTTTCCCATCACCGTGCATAATATTGTTCCTGTGGTGCCACACACGCCAGAAGAGGAAGATTAACTTAGCTCTCATATCAGTAGGCAGCTTATGAAGGAGGACGAGAATCCACTCCGGACCTGCGTCAGAGAAGACCTCCTCCGAAGGAAGGGCCCAGGAGCTTTCGAGCTCCGCTCTGAGGGCTCTAGCAATGGTGCAGCGGACCAGCGCATGGTGCCCATCCTCATTATCTCTTACACAGATCGAGCAGAAAGGGTCCACATTTGGAATACGGTGGTGCAAGTTAAGATTTACAACAAGAGTAGATGTAGCAGCCTTCCAAGCAAAGATTTTTAACTTCTGGGGTACCTTAGCCTTCCAGATCACATTCCAAATGCCTCTATCCCCTAAAGGCTCCGAGCTTGATTGGCCAACAGTAAGTCTAGCGTATGATGGTTCCACGAAGACGATATGCAGACCGAACCGAAAAAAGGCCATTACTCTCCGGGAGCCACGCAACGAAGTCGTCACATTGTCTTGCAGGAAGCTTTATGGAAAGGATCAAATCAGCATCCGAAGGGGGGCAGCAGGATCAGAACAGGTTCGCGTCCCAGGTCCGAGTGGTCTGATCGATGAGCTCGGACACCCAGCGCCTACGGCAATTCCCCAGCTTCTTCGGGGTAGTAGGTGGATCTGCACGGGGTAGCCAATTATCCCTGAAAATTTTCACTTGAGTTCCAAAGCCAATCCTCCATATCACCCCTTTTTTAAGAAGGTCGAGGCCATGCAAAACCCCCTGCCATGACTGAGATGTGTTCTGAACAAAAGCAGTGTCAAGAAGGTTTCCCGAAGGATAGTATTTAGCTTTGAGGACCCTTGCACAGAAACTGTCGGGGAAATGGATCAATCTCCAAGCTTGTCGTGCGAGCAAAGCTTGGTTGAATATACGAAGGTCTCTAAAACCCATGTCATATTGGCTTTTCGGCCTTGTCATTTTTTCCCATGAAAGCCAATGCATGCGACGACGATTCTCCTCATCGCCCCACCAGAAATCACGGGCAATTTTGGAGAGGTCCTCAGTCAGACCTGCAGGAAACTTAAACACCCCCATTGCATACGTTGAGAGAGATTGCAACACTGCCTTTATGAGGATTTCTTTTGCTGCACTTGACATATACTTCTCGGCCCAGTCATTAGCTTTTTTTGAGAATCTTTCCTTTGTTTTTTGGAGCTTGCCCTTTTTCAACCTTCCCTCTGCAACAAGTAGACCAAGATATTTTTCTTCAAAGCATAAAGTCTCATAACGCAGTATAGCTTTGATTTCTTCCTGGGTATTAGAGGACACTCTGTCACCATAAAGAATAGAGCATTTGCCCAAGATAACAAGCTGTCCAGTGCTCTTTTCATATCTGTCGAGGATAGCTTTAATCACCGAGTCTTGGTTGGCCGATCCCTCAAAAAATAATAGGCTATCGTCTGCAAACAGCATGTGGGACACACCTGGCCCCCTTCTACTCAACTGACGCTCCTTAAGCGCGCCGTCAGAAATTTCCTTCTGGATTAGACGAGATAGACCATCAGCAACAAACAAGAACAAGTACGGAGAGAGGGGATCACCTTGACGAAGTCCGCGTGTAGGAGTAAAGGGGTCCAACGTATTTCTGTTAAAGTGAATAGAGTAGCGAACAGTGGTGACATAGGCCATCACCCACCGTATCCATCGACTTTGAAAGCCCAGCTTCGCTAAAACCCCTTCCAAAACCTCTAGTCCACGCGATCATAGGCCTTGGCCATGTCCAACTTGTACGCACAGAAGTTCTTGCGAGTAGCAGAACCCGTCTGGATAGAATGAATGCACTCGAAAGCAACCAAAGCATTGTTAGTAATAAATATTCCCGGGATAAACGCACTTTGAGTTGGCGAGATGATGTCCTGCAGAATTGGACGAAGGCGATTCACAAGACACTTGGAGACCACTTTGGAAATCACATTGCACAGACTGATAAGTCTAAAATTCTTAATCTCCTCCGGATTGTCCTTCTTAGGGATCAAAACAATAGCAGTATCATTTACCTCCTCTGGCATGACACCATCAGAGAAGAATTTCTGCACAACAAGAACCACATCATCCCAAAGAATATCCCAGTTACTTTGAAGGAATCTGGCTGGAAAACTGTCTGGTCCATGTGCTTTAATTGTCCCAATCTGAAACAGCGCATCGCTGATCTCCTTTTCTGAAAACGGGGCGCACAGCCTCTCATTCATCTCATTATCAACACATTCCAGGAAAACATCAGTGACAATGGTAGGATCAATATTATCTTCTCGCGCGTAGATTCCTTGGAAAAACTCCCTAGTGATATCTTACATATTCGACGTGTCAGAATTCCAGGACCCGTCCACTCGCTTTAGCTTGCTGATGCGATTTTTCTTCCTCCTGTTAGAAGCCCTTCTGTGGAAGTATTTTGTATTACGGTCTCCTTCGCGTAGCCATGTTACTCGGGAACGTTGCATCCACATGATTTCTTCTCGATAGAGGAGTTCATCGATCTCCTTAGAAATCTTAGCTCTCTCGTCCAAACTTTCAGCATCATTGAAAAAGCTAGCTCCTCAATCCTTTTCCTCTTCCGTTCCAGATCTTTTTTGAAAGCACTGAAATTATCCACTTTCTAGATGTACAGGTTGTTCATGACAGATTTCATAGAGGAGTAGATATCACCCAAATCCTGCGTTGGCACTCTACGTGACCAAGCCTCTTTCTCAGTCGGAGCAAGAGACAGCTCACGCTCCCATATTTCGTAACGCCGAATGGGCTGGTTAGGCCTTTTCTCAATGATAGGGTCCATGGAGAGAAGTAGCGGACAGTGATCAGACCGAGGGGAGGTAAGGTGGCGCAGCCGAGCATCAGGGAACAAGGCTGACCAAGCCGGCAAAGCAACGGCGCGATCAAGCCGTACCTTCACATTGTGATTTCCTCTTTGCTTATTATCCCAAGTCCAGGGGGTGCCCAAGAAACCAATATCATGTAGGTCACAGTGGGAAAGGACCTCCCTAAAATCGAGCATCAGTCTCTCGGATCTTCGGGAATTCGAGAAGTGCTCTTCCTGCCACATAGCTTTTTTGAAATCGCCAATCATTAACCATGGCTCAGTTGAGTGTTGTTTAATCACTCGGAGTTTGTCCCACATAAAATGACGATCGCTAGCTCTCGTCTCCCCGTAAACAAAAGTACCACGCCATTTGGAATCATATGGGCCTCCACTAATATGCGCATCAATGTGTCGCTTACTGAATGAAAGAACTTCCACTTCAATGCCATATAGAGAGTAAAGAGCAATGCCTCCACCAGAGCCCTCTCCTTTGACATGGAAACAGTTCCGCATACCTATACGAAAACGAAGGTTTTTTACACGATCCTCCGATTGTCTGGTCTCACAAAGAAAAACAAGACTGGGCTTATAAGTCTGGACAAGAATGACCAGTTCCTGAACAGTCGCGGGTGCCCCTCCCCGGTTGTTCCATTCTAGAAGACTCATTGGGCCCGGCGGTTATCCTCGAAGGATGCCGCCGATGTTGCCATAAGATCATGTTGGTTTTCCACTGAGCCAGTCTTCCTCATCTTAGCATTGTCCTTTGTCTTGACATACGTGGGTGGAGGGGGGATTAGGTCATCGCCACAAAGAAAGTCAGTCTCCATGGGGGTTTTACTGCCTTCCTCAATCATGACAAGCTGTTTTCTTGCATCTGAATCATTCCTGGTTTTACCCCCACTAGAAGCGGAGGGTCCACAGGTTTAACCGGGCTGCTGGCAGTGTATTTAAGCTCTTCATCACCTTCCAATTCAGCATCCTCGGATGATCACTTCCTTGGCCCCCGTTGAACTGAGGGTTTCTGCCGCCAAGACCTCCACGCATAGGAGCATGAGGGGTAAAGCGATGAGGTGCAGGTGCGGGTTGGTTTGCCCTTCGAGTAGCAAGCATCTATGAACCATAATGCAGCAGCTGTTCCGTCCAAACACCATCACCACACTTATCGTGGTCGTGACCAAGAAAGCCACATCGTTTACAGAAAAACAGGATTTTCTCATACTTGACTGCTAATCTCCGCTTTCCCTCAGGAAGCGTTAAAGACACAAATCGCATAAGTGGCCTGGAAATCTCAATCCTAGCACGCACTCGAACATAGTTCCCCTCAAAGAAGAGATTTGGGGCCATCTGGACTTCCCTGACAATGCTAATTCGCCGAGCTAGCTCATCCAGCACCTCCTGTTTCCGGTATAGCTCCGGCACACCATGGATTTGCGCCCAGACGTGTAAGCCACCGAAGACAACGCTTTCTGGATCGCATAGGCCATCATAATCTTCTATGATAACACCCCATCCCCGGAAGGTCCAGGGACCTTGATGAACCATCCTTTTCTAGTCACCCAAGCAGTACATCTGGAAGATGAAGAGGTTCTCGCCCACTTCACGGAAGGTTGGTTCGCGGGAGAGATTCCAAATAACCTTCATCTTTTCGAAGAAGGCATCGGCACTGAACGAATGCACTGTGTGGACCTTGTTGATCGCCAGCCATCGGGTCGTCTGTTGATACTCTCTAGCATCGTCAACACCAATTACCACATCATCTAGCTCGTCCTCGTTCAGCTCCAGGTGGCTGAACAGATCATCATTTTTCTCCTCTAGACTGCTGTTGGCCGGCGCCGAAGCGCCCGAGACAGCCGGCGCTGGATCACCCAGCTTTGGGTTGCCCTTCTTTCCGGAACCCGACTTGGTATCGGCAGTCGCTTCCATGAGATCCAAAAGTCACCAACCCTAGCGGAGTCGGGTGGAAAGCTTTCGGGGGGGGGGGGGGGGGGCAGAGACCTAAGCGCACCACACGGAGGCAAGGAGGGGAGACAAGCAGAAGAGCAGGACAAGATACTTGGGGGGGGGGCGGAGACCGACCCGATCTCATGGTGGCGCAGGGACGCCGCCGGAGCAGGAAAACCCTAAACGAGAGGGTAGTAATCAGACGTTACTTCGGTAAATCCTTTGTTGTGCTAGGCTATTCGGTTTTATTCGGTTAAACCATGGTTTTACGGTTATAAACCGAATTAACCGAGATCCATTCGGCTAGCATTTTTGCTAACTGTAACCTAACCATAAACTGGAAAAACCAGAAATTCGGTTGCGGTTAGGTTTTTCCGGTTCGGTTTTTGGTTTTGGTTAGGTTATATGCATTCAGATCCACAGGTATGATCATATCCGTGGCGCACAGGCAAAAGGGTGTGCCACACATAAGTGATCCCTAGTAGCGATGGGGTCACCCCATCTATCTGTGGCGTACGAAATCGATATGCGCCACGCATAAGTTCGGTATCCGTGGCACACGTTATTAATATGCGCCACTGACCAGGCATGTTATTAAGGTGCGCCACTAACCTGGCATTTTAGTGGCGCACAAAACACCCATGCGACTAGAGATAAGTTCCAAAAAATCTGCTCCCTGCCCCCTTATCGCCTTTTAAGTATTGTAAAAAAATAAATAAAATGAAAAACACTTTAAAAAATAAAATCCTTTTACATGTAGGTAGATAATGTGGTCTAGTTTGTAGAAAAATTAACAAATATGAATTTTGACTTTTTCTGCAAAAAAATTATGTCACGGTAAAATGGCCATAACTTTTGCATACGATGTAAAAAATGTTTAATATATCAAAATAACGAGAACAAAATTTCTCATCCACTCGCAACCACCTCTGGTCGTTTAGCCATTTTTTAGATTCTCAAAATTCGAAAAGAGTAAAACATTACAGTCAAAAGATCGTTTTTTCTACAGAAAAAATCAGACCCCACTTACCCGTGGCGCACTATGGCGCACCATGTAGTACGCCATAGGTAAGTTTGTGCGGGATTTAAATTTTGAATCACGCTGGCCACCTACCCCTTCTCCTTATCTTCTCCTCCTCCTCTTTTCTTCCTCTTTATCCTCTCCTCCTCCTCTTTTATTCCTCCTTATCCTCTACTCTTATTTCTTCTCCTCACTTCTTCCTATTCCACCTCCTCCTTTTCCTCCCTTCTTCCTACTCCTTCTCCTCTCATCCTCCTCTCTTCTTCTTCCTCCTCCTCCTTCCCCTCTCCTCCTTCGACTCCACTCTTCTTCCTCTTCTTCTCTTCTTCTCTCCTCCTCCTCCTCTCTTGTTTTTACTCCTCCCCTCCTCTCTTTCTCCTCCTCTGACTCCTCTCCTCCTCCTCCTCTCCGTCCGCATCACCGTCCTCGATCTCCCCTGGCCCCCGCCTCCTACCGGCTCGACCCTGGCCTCCCGCATCTACCTTCGGTGGTAGGCTGTGGCCACAGCAACACGACGCGACATTATGAAGACGAGGCGCCGACTGAGAGGCGACACCGGCGCCGACTGAGAGGCGACACCGGCGCCGGCAGATCTAGATCCAGTTTTTTTTGAAATTTTAAAAATCTATCTATGACGCACCATGCCCACATGCGCCATGGATAACTTTTCATAGCCCACTTTTTTTAAATTTGAAATCGCTATCAATGGCGCACCATACCCCCATGTGCCGCTGATAAGTGGGTTTATCCGTGGCACACGTCTAGGTGCGCCACAGATAAAAAAAATTAGTGACGTAATATCAGTGGCGCGTGAGACATGCGCCACTGACCCCATTTTAGGTGACCCCATTTTAGGTGCGCTACGGATATGACTTTTCCTACTAGTGTATGTTGTCCACAAATTTATCTTTGTTAGATCATCACACATGAATATGTGTATTACTATCTTTATTCCATATAATGTGCAACTATATGTGAATCTTCAACCCTGTCCTATCTTCATCCATTTCAACAACCAATAACAAAGGTAAAATGAAAAAACAAGTCTTGTATACGTGTCTCATTTAATTTCTATTTAGCATTGTTTTCCAAGGTTCGATTAAACCTCGATCTACTAGGAAAAAGGCTACTATATTGCATCTAATCGAAGGTATCACCAACCAAAGCCAAATTCCTTTTGTAGACCTATTCACCCCCCTTTAGGTTAACCATCTCTATCCTTTTATAGGGTTTGATCATAGCCTCCGCCATCTACCCCGTATTCGACCGAAAATCGACGGGTCCCCGCCTCCTCTGCTTGCCTCTCCGTGGACGGGAGGGGGTGGGACCTCTGACCTATGCTCAATGATGTAGTAAGGTCTCTAAATTTAGAGATTGGTCAAGTGACAACGACGTTGTGGTGACTATGACAATGCTATGCTCGACAAGAATAAGGTATACGTGCCTCCTCATCCACCTCGTCTCGATGATCTTGTCGGCGGCGTTGAGTAGGACGGGGACTCGTCTGGTCGCTGCTCCCATGGAGCGGTGGACTTTGTTCAGTCTACACCTTTTATATGTTTGGTGTCAAAAGATTCAGATCAATTCAAGAGTTCAATGATGATGAATTCGGTTTTAGGGCGCTGATACTTAGGTACATGTTCACGAAAACTTCCTTCCTATAGGGAAGCAAAGACATCGGCGGCTGGCTCTGGGGATGATGGTGATCATTAGGTTGTCCAAAGATCTCGATTTTATTTTCATTATGCTTGAGATGTTTTGTACTACTTGTGAACTTTTATAACAGATCCGGATTACTCTCGTTGAAAAAAAAGGACTCATATAATTAATGCACCGTTGGTCAAACCAATGTAAGCTGAACTCACACGGGACAGTAGTTTACCACACTAGTCCATAGTATTCCACCACCAAACACGGCTAGTGTTCCTTATCGGAACAAAGAACACAGATAACGTTGGCAGGGTTGTTGTGTGGGCTCATAAGATAAGAGGTTGCTTCCAACATATACGCCCAACGTTAGCCAACAATAACTTAACCAGCCGTCCGGAACTAATACGGTTTAGAAAAAGCAAAGACCAACTCGGCGTCAAAAAGAATAGTACTACTGAGGGAAAGGAGACCCCAACAACCCAGAGTGCGACCTGCTACGGCACATGCTAAGCAGGAACCAGCATGCAACGCCAGAAAAATCAAGAGAAAGCCGACCGTCGTCTCGCACTGCACCATGTCAATATATACACTTCCTTATGGACCACTGTCGTTCAACACAAGGTAGAGCAAGCAACTGCTCAGCAAGTCTCCGGCCTGGCTGCTAGCTAGTTGTGTTGGGGACGAGAGAGAGAGAGAGAGAGAGAAGGGTGCTAGAGATGAAGCCCTCCACAGCCATAGCTCTGGTGCTCGTAGCTGTTGTAGCATTACAACATCCTTCCCTTGCCATCGCCGCTGGTCCCAAGGTCATCATCGTCGGCGCCGGCATGTCGGGTAAGAGCCTAGCTGCTGCACTAGCCACATGGCCCACATCCCAGATGCATGCACATACAAACATTGCACAGAACGGATGCAAGTTCTTGTGCTAAATGCATACCGAGTTCCTGCAGGGATCTCAGCTGGGAAGAGGCTATCGGATGCTGGGATCACTGACTTTGTTATCCTTGAGGCGACCGACCGCATCGGCGGGCGCATTCACAAGACCAAGTTCGCCGGGGTGAACGTGGAGATGGGGGCCAACTGGGTGGAGGGTGTGAACGGCGATGAGATGAACCCCATCTGGACCATGGCCAACGGCACAGGAGGCCTCAACCTCAGGACCTTCCGCTCCGACTTTGACCACATCCCCAGCAACACCTACAATCAAGAGTGCGTATAAGTATTAATCATCTTTTAGTCCCATAATATAAGATGTTTTTAGGAGCTAAAACAGCTTCTTAAAAGCTCTAACATATTATGGAAGGGAAGATGTTTTATTTATCTGCCTGTAGTACAAAAGATCTTTTAAATTTTTTCGTGACGCAGAAATCTAACATGTCACATAAAAACAAGGTGTAGAATAACTTTTCTAGATGTTGATAGCGCAGGCCTTATATATATTCACATTCTGTTTCATGGAGTATATCGGTTATATCTTAAACTTTTGTGTATTAAGCTGCAAGATAAATACCTTGTGGTGATAATCCATGTATATAATATACCTTTTTATGTGGATCCAGCGGTGGTCTTTACGAGAATAAATTTGTTGAGAAGATAATCGAGAGAATGGATGAGGTGGACGAGAGCGGTAGCAAGCTCGCCGGTACCTTGCACCACAGCGGCCAGCAAGACATGTCCGTCTTGGCCATGCAACGCCTCAACGACCAGTACGTATACACGCACTCATTAATCGCACCACCTTGCACTTTCAGTATAGCTCGTGTTGTCTTTGAAGCCATTAGATCTGGGAGAATGTTTTGGGATTTAGTGGATGTGCATCACCTTATATTGTATTTACTTAGTTTGTGTATCTGAATTTTTACTGTACTAGACTTTCGTGCGGTTTTATTTTTCGAAATGGGAGCATAGTCCCAGTCTCTGGATCAAATAGATAGTCTTTTGTCGTTGCAAAGTTTCAAAATTCAGTTTATTACAATATTCATGAGTTACGAAAGGGTTAAAACATGAATCAACCAGTCAACATAAAGCAACTAGCCATTACAAAGCCTATACTTGTAGCCTGACCGTAGAAATCCTGACCAGCCGGCCGGTGATTACATCAAGAAGCTATAGGTTTTTATCTAAAAAAAAAGCCATAAGTTTTCCAGTCCTCCAGAGGATGAGTTAAGATTTTAGCTGAATCCGGTGAATAGCTAAATATAGTCTTTCGCTCCATACTAGTCCACAGATAAAATCGTGAACATCTCAAGACCTTGTCTGAGAGACGCTCAGGTCACCCGAGGCCTTGCCAAACGAATTTTACCTAGCTAGGTTTGGACACTCATGAATATGCGGGTAATATATAAGTTTACACCTTCCTTTAAATTTTTCTCAGGATGATATACAATAGAATACAAATTTACATTGATGTATTGGAGAGTTGTAATAGACGAAACTGGAAGAAGCTAATGATGATATACGGAGTGTCCATTGCTTCAGATGACGACGACGTACGACAATGGCTTGCCCTTCATATATAGATCTGAAAAGCTTGTTGACTCCCTAAGAAATCCTTGGGTCTTTTCTTTATGTTGGAGTGGTGGAGAGTGATGGTGGCTCAATCAGACCTTAGGGGATGCTAGTAAGCTGTACGTGAGCCGGCGGCTTGACCCTTGCGCATGGTGATAGCTAGATCGGACAGTGAGACATTCCTATAATTAAAGCGATCTAATTAACATATATATCCTCCATGAACTAATCTATGTTTCGAAAGCCTAGATTTTGTCCTCCATGTCCGTCATCTAAACAGTCCAACACTCCAAAAAATTGTGTCGTAGTTGATGCTTGACAAAAAAAAAAAGGTAACTGAGCATTATAATATTCTGTCCAGTGTTGTTAGAATATATGAAATGGGCCAACACATACTTAATCGAAATGCCATAACAAACTTCTGTCTACGTGTATCCATACTTGCATTTTGTTCTATTTTCCTGGCCGTATATGTAATTTTGTGCGACCTGCGTGGCCTGTACGCGCTGCAGCATGCCTGCAGGTCCATCCACGCCGGTCGACATGGTGCTCGACTACTACCAGCACGACTTCGAGTTCGCGGAGCCGCCGCGCGTGACGAGCCTTCAGAACACGCTGCCACTGCCGACGTTCGACAACTTCGGCGACGACGTCTACTTCGTTGCCGATCAGCGCGGCTACGAGTCCGTGGTGTACCACGTCGCCGGGCAGTACCTCAAGACCGATCCCAAATCCGGCGCGATCCTCGACCCCAGGCTCAAACTGAACACGGTGGTGCGTGAGATCGCCTACTTCCCCAGCGGCGTCAAGGTTAGGACGGAGGACAACGAGGTTTACAGGGCAGACTACATCCTCGTCTCCGCTAGCCTCGGCGTCCTGCAGACGGACCTGATACGGTTCAAGCCGCAGCTGCCTTCATGGAAGATCCTGTCCATGTACCAGTTCGACATGGCGGTGTACACCAAGATCTTCCTCAAGTTCCCCATGAGGTTCTGGCCGGAGAGTCCCGACACGGAGTTCTTCCTCTACGCCAGCGGCAGGAGAGGGTACTACCCGGTGTGGCAGCAGCTGGAGAAGCAGTACCCAGGGTCCAACGTGCTGCTGGTGACCGTCACCGACGACGAGTCGAGGAGGATCGAGCAGCAGTCCGATAACCAGACAATGGCGGAGGCGGTGGATGTGCTCAGGAAGATGTTCCCGGGGAAGGACGTGCCGGAAGCGACGGAGGTACTCGTGCCGAGGTGGTGGTCCAACAGGTTCTTCAAGGGCACCTTCTCTAACTGGCCTATCGGCGTCAACCGCTACGAATACGACCTCATCCGGGTACAAATATATGCATATCTTTCTTGCATTCTAATTAACTAGTTGTCCTCAGTTCAGTTCCATTTACAAATATGTAATCATGGATATTATTTCCCTGTTTTCCTGGTATGTATTTCAGGCCCCTGTTGGGAGGGTTTACTTCACAGGTGAGCACACCAGCGAAAAGTACAACGGCTATGTCCATGGAGCTTATCTTGCAGGTAATTAACTAACAAGTTCTTTTCTCATGCTATCTTAAGATCTTGATCTCTTGTGCATGAAATTTGATCCTGAGATATTCCCATCCGACTGTGCCTTCTATTTTTTTTAACGGTGTGATGGTGCTTTGTAGGTATTGACTCTGCTGACATCTTGATCAACTGTGCCAAGAAAAAGATGTGCAACTACAGTGTCAAGGGAAAGCATGACTAAGCCAAAGGTAACAACTAACTATAGTCCTACCCCTAACATTTAACCCATATAAAACATGTAAAGACATTTAACCTAGAAAGCATGCAAAAAATAATTACCCCTAAAAGTTGTGCTTAACAGTTGCTCCCCTGATTCACATTTTCTTCATGTTACAGATTGGACACCAAGTGAACGATTACAACACCAACGGTTATGGCTTCTTGGAGAATCAGGGCTTCTGCATTCTCGTGTTCACAATTGTTCAAAGCGATTTTTTGGGCATTCCATATTTGTTCTCCTTGAGAAGACAATTGCTTGTAGTTGTTTTGATTTTCTCATTTGCTAAACTTATATTAAAAACAGTTGTGAAAAAGATGTATTGCCAACTTAACTCTGGTAAATTCGATAGAATTCAAAAAAAAATATTGCGTCCACGTGTTGTACAATCACATTTTTCCCAAATATCGTGGGATGCAATGTTGGCATTTATTAATGATTTTGGCGTTCATAGCATGATATCGATACAACATCGGTTACCATCTACTTTTCCACACCTCCACCATCTCCCCTTCAAGCTCTACGACTCTCTCCTCTCCCACACCACCACAACGGAAAACAGCCAATTATGGGCGTCTGCGGCACAAGTTGTGGCGAGCTGTTCCCTGAACTTACCTGTTAAAAAGTTGTGTCTATTTCCAAGTATAGCCTACAGTTCCTTAGAAACCCATTTCGACAGCCTTCAGGTAGACAAAACATCTTCTAAAACATTTCTTATCTACCATTATATACTTGACCCCTCTTGAGCTCTTTTGTCTTTTACTCATTACCTCATAATCAATGTAAACAACACTCTCAGGTGATGCCATTTCTACATGTCCTTTGAAACTGTACAACATGTACAAACCGTCATTCCACTTGCCTTGAATAAAGTACAAAGTCATCTTCCTATTAAAAACTTTGTGGCAATGATCAGAAAGTTGAACTTATTACTAAGCTTCGATCTGAGTTCAGCAGGTCCAATGGATTGATCCTGTCTTACCCAATCAAGTACAGTAGCAACAATCCACTTTGTTGTAGCTGTAGGGGTTCGTAGCATGGAAAACAAAAAAAAAATCTACCTCACGAACACATACAAGCCAAGATCTATCTACTAGATTGTAGCAACGAGTCGATAGAGTACTCACCCTCGAAGATTCCAAAGCGGTTAACGAGATCGGATTCTCGTGGGTGATGTAGTCGTTCACTTCCTGATCTCAAGATCACGTAGACGATCCTTCTGGCGCCGCGTTCCGGCGACGCTCCCGTAGTCGGTCACACGTTCGATACTTGATGAAGACCTTCCTCTCCCATGTTCCAGCAGGTAGCACAGGTTGTAGATCTCTCCTCGTGATTCCGGCAGCACGACAGTGTGGTGTCAGAGTTTAGAGGGGAAATCCCGTAGGGCTTCACCTAAGTCGGAGCGGGTATGGTGGAGTAGAAGAGAGGCCTTGGCGATCTAGGGTTTAGAGGGCCAAGGGGGGGGTTTGTGGACGGCGGCTAGGGTCTAGGGTTTGCCCTAGTCGGGGACTTGGAGGAGATCCCCTAGGAGGAGGCGGCGACTTGGGGTGGTGGCGCCAAGCTAGGGTTTTGAGGTGAGGGGTAGGGGGCGCCCTACCCCTCCTTTAATAGGTGGGAGAGGCGGTTGGGTAAGGGGAGTCCTTCCCCAACTCCTCCACTTGGGCCGGCGGCAAGGAGAGGGAGGAATCCTCCCTTAGGTAGGATTCCTTCCCTCCCTCCATTAGGCAACCAATGTTGGGATTTGAATTTTTCAAATTGGTGTTTGACTTTTCAAAGCAGAGTTTAATTTCTCTCTTCCCATTGCCCAGCCAAGTGACCTAGGACATGATGCAATCATTCCACTTTGTTATGACACATCCATGTACCCTTCCCACTCCGGATCGGTGGACCTTCTAGACCCTTCTAGAACATTCCGGTGAAAACACTAAATCCATTCCCGAACTCTGGAATTGGACTTTCCTTATATGAATCTTATTCTCCGGACCATTCCGGATCTCCTAGTGATGTCTTGGATCCAATCCGATACTCCCAAAAACATTTGGTCTCTTCACTCACATTCCATATCTACTAAACAACATCGAATCCTTAAGTGTGACTCCCTACGGTTCGTGAATTATGCAGATATGACCGAGTCTCTTCTCCGATCAATAACCAATAGAGGAATCTGGAAATTTATATGGCTCCCACATATTTCTACGATTACTTCGTGACCGAATGAACCATTTACATACGATACCAATTTCCCTTTGTCCCATGATACTTTACTTATTTGAGGTTTGATCGTCGGTATCTCTGCATACCTAGTTCAGCCTCGTTACCGATAAGTACTCTTTACCTGTTCCTATGATATGTGATCCTGTGTGAGCCAGTCACATGCTTGCAAGCTAATTGGATGACATTCCACCAAGAGGGCCTAGAGTATATATATCCGTCATATGGATGTACAAATCCCACTCTTGATCCATGTGCCTCAACATATACTTTCCGAACACTCAATTCCACCTTCATAACCACCCAATTACGAAGTGGTGTTTGATGTCATCAAAGCATCCATCCGGTGATGGTGATTAACATGATCTCATGGTCGAAGGAATTAGGTTACTATGTTTCAGAAAGCTTATAGCAAACAAACTATTGAAATGAATTGATATTCTGCTACGCTTAACTATAGGAGTATGTCCATCACATCATTATCCTAATGATATGATCTTGTTGTCAATAACATATCAATGTTCATGATTAGAAAACCATGATCATCTATTAACCAAAAGCTAGTATTACAAAGAGGCTTTGCTAGGGACTCTTACAAGTTTACAAACCACACAAGTATTAATGTTTCCGGTTAATACAATTATAGCATGAATGTAAACGGTTATCATAAACACAAAGATATAATAATAACTAATTTTATTATTGTCTCTTGGGCATATCTCCAACAGTAGCAGGTCTTATTTTATCACTAAAACAAGTATTAGGAAAGTTGTGTTCCTTTGTGTTTACCTTGATCTGCATTCCATAATAATTCAATAAACCCAAACACACACATATATATATCAACATATTAAATCTAAAAAATGAATCAAAAGTTAGCCACTCCAACCTGAAATGGGTGTCCATCTCTCATTGGGGATGCATGCGATCTCCACTTACACACCTTACTTTCTCTACAATGCACACTAAATCTTTTCTGGTCACTCTTTTCAATGATATAATCAAACCCAACTTTTATTGCAAAAGTGGCAACTGCGTATAGGCAGTCCTCCATTATCTCAAAGTCAGTCCCCTTATCAATTGTAGGGTTGTCTCTGTGATGCATGTAAAATGAATACATAAACATTTTAGTTTATTTTTACATATTCCTACATATTTGCATCATTTAGAAGGTTTTATCCATGTTTTACACTGATTTATGGAGATATACCAATGATCCCCTTTATTTGGGTTATAACTTTATAGAACGGGAAAGCCCTATTTATATTTTTAAGTTTCGGGGACCTAAACAAAGTCAAATTGAGCCGGGATTTTTGGAGGATTATTTTTTCACAAAGACAATGACCTGTAGCACTTGGACCTCAAGAGCAGGGCCCGAAGGCCCAAAAGAAACCAGGTGTCATGGCCCAGGAAGGGGACCGCTCCACCTATGCTCTTTCCCGTATGGAGCATCGACAATCGTATATCTTAAACCCTAATTCGAAGTCTTGACCTAAAGTGCCTATAAAAAGGTCCCCTCGTGGAAATCTTAGAGGAGGTGGAGGGCAAACATAGAAACACCAAGAAAATGCCAGATCATGCAAAGATTAGAGGGGGAAACCCCGCTGGAGCCATCACCGGTTGGATATATGCCCTCTCCAACATCATCAACATCATCTCCATAAATAAAGAGGGAGTAGTCCAGCTCTGGACAATGGGTTTGTGATTGTAGCTTGATTTACCCCTCTCTCATGCTATCATTTTTTTAGTACCATATGGGTTGCCCAACATGATTATGGTCATCTATGTAAAAAAAATATTGTCGATGATGGGTGGATTCAGGCCCATAACATACATGGGCTTGAATCCATGACTCCTTACCACGATGACATCTCACAATCAAGGACCTGAAGGCCTGCATCCAGAAGCTCTCAACCGACCTAACCTCAACCAACCTGGCCTATGGGGCTACAAGACGGCTCTCTGGAGATCCTGAATACCAGACATACGTGTAAGGGAGATCGGAGATCATGATTACGTGCAAGACAAGATGAAGACCAGGCGTGACTAAGAAGGACTCGGCTACCATCGACGCCTATAAGTACCCAAATACATTCACCCCAGAAGGACATGTCATAATCGCCCAATTCTTTGCCATTAGCCTTAGTCATAGCTCTAGATTCATCTCTCTCGTTGGTTATCGTTATAAACCCACCGATATCATCTTGTAGACACATTATACGATCTCTTGATCACCTTATGAATAAATTCTGAGGGAATACTCCCATTACACACATATCTTTGTCTTTGAGATCCAAACCTGCTGACTCGAGCCGATTGCCGAAAAAACAAACTCTCTTCCGTTCCTCAGAAGTGAGACTGCGGAGGGACTGTGAAAACTATCCTTCACCAGTTGGAGCACCACGCAGGGGGAGCTCATGTCATGTACATAGGATCTATAAAAGAGCACCCACAAACCACTCCTAGGGGGCACGACCTGTCATGAGACCCTCACCACCAGGAGATGGCCGTGAATACATGTGTGACACAAAGTCGCTCCAGGGTAAGAATCCTCGCCCCCACAACGACTGCTACCAGGACGCTGAGGAGGTCTTGCATGTCGAGAGGGAACAGACGTTATCCGTAATGGGAGCATAGATGAAGGCCACGCATATGGGACGCACTCGCGTCAAGACCTCTGCCTCATCGACGGAGCGTGTGGATGGAGCCCACGATCATGTTCTTGGAGTCGGATCGCCCAAGATAGGGAGGATCAACGGTAGACTCTGAATTGACTCCAGATCCCGTGGTAATCGCCAATTTCCCGGTCAGTCATGTCCTGATTGATGGAGGATGTTCCTGCGCCCTCATCATGGAGTGTACCCTGAATCGACTCCAGATCCCATGGGGGCTTGTGTGGCCAATCATGAAAATCATAGTTGGGATAATACTAGGAGGCGCGGTGATACATTGGAAAAAATCTATAATTTTTGATGCTCCATGCTTGTTTAGTATCTACTTTGCTTTACTTGTCCACACTTTGAGGTGCTTTTTCCATGTTTTCTGGTACTAACCTACTAACAAGTTGCAACAGTGCTAGATGCATGTTTTCTGCTGTTTTTGGTTTTAGAAAAGTTAGTAAAGAAATATTCCCGGAATTGGACATGACAAACATCAAAGTCAATTACTTTCCGTGGGGAACAAGAAGTCCAGAGGGAAGCCGGAGAGGCCATCCAGGGGGGTCAGACCCACCCCAGGCGCGGCCACAAGTGGGCCCGCGCCTGGCTAGGGTTTGGGGCCCCTGGCCGCCTCCTCGGCCTCCCCCTTCGCCTATAAGAAGCCCCCGATGCAGAAACCCTAAGCACCTGATCAAATATCCACGAAACCGTTTGTAGCCGCCGCTACCATCGTCCCTAGATCGGGGGATCTGAAGTTCTTTCCGGCACCCTGCCGGAGGGGAGATCATCCCGGAGGCCTTCTCTCCGGTATGATGCGTGAGTAGTTCCACCTTGGACTATGGGTCCATGTAGTAGCTAGATGGTTGTATCATCTCCTTTGTGCTTTCATGTATAGATCTTGTGAGCTCCGTTCATGATCAAGATCTAATCTATTTGTAATCATGCATGTTGTGTTTGTGGGGATCCGATGGATATTGAGATTATTATGTTGGTTTGATTAATGGTTTTGTCTTTATTATTCTATCATGTATGTGTTGTTTGTGATCTTGCATGCTCTCTGTTGTTAGTAACTATCTTGGCCAAGTAGTTGCTAGTGACTCCAAGAGGGGGTATTTATGCCCGATAGTGGGTTCATGCCTCTAGTTTCCAAGGGAAGTGACAGAAATCTCTTCGGTTGTAGATGTGTTGTTGCCACTAGGGATAAAACAACGGTCTCTTGTTCATGGAACATGTGGACTGTTTACCTTACACACTTTGCTTAAAGCAGTTGTCTGTTGCTTACAACTTAATACTGGAGGGGGTTCGGATGATAACCTGAAGGTGGACTTCTAGTCATAGATGCAGTTGGATGGCAGTCTATGTATATTGTTGTATTGCCCAATCGAATCTTATAGGATCTTTCTGACTAGTAATTGCATTGTTATGCCTTGCTCAGTTCCTATCAATTGCCCTACTGTAATTTGTTTACCCTTCATGCCATGTTGTTTATCTAAGGAGAGCACCTCTAGTGAACTATGGACCCCGGTCCAATCTTTACCATTGATACAGCTTCCACTTTTACTTGTTAATTGCTGCAAACCATTACCTTCCGCACCATACGTTTAATCCTTTGTTACAGCAAACCTGTGATCTTGACAACCTCACTGATTCGTTGGGGCAAAGTCTTGAGTTTGTGTTGTTCAGGTCTCCGCGTTGCTTGCAACACCTGTGTGACGTTTCCTTCCTCCTACTGGTTCGATAACCTCGGTTTCTTACTGAGAGAAACTTGCTGCTGTGTTGCTTCATACCTTGCTCTTGGGGTTTCCAACGAAGCGTCCCACGACAAGTGCTGGGCGCCATCAAGCTATTTTCTGGCGCTGTTGCCAGGGAGGAAAGGTAAAAGGCACTCACACACGTTACCCCACGGCAACAGCAAGCCAGAAAGCTATTTTCTGGCGCCTTTGCCGGGGAGGCTAAGGACGTCTTCACTAGGGGAGTCCTTCACTTCCTTTTTCTTTACTTTGTTTTTAGTTTGCTTTGTTTCTTTTGCTTGGTTTTGTTTGCCTCTTTTCAAAAAACCCAAAAAAATAGTCTAGTTTGGTTTGCTTGGTTTATTCAAAAACACAAAAAATTAGTTCCTGCTCTGGTTGCCACCTTGCTCTAGCTCACCATGTTGCTCCCCAAGTTCGCCCTGAAAGATCTTGCAATAGGTAGTGGCTCCATAATTGGGAAAGATAATACTGAAGAATTCTTTAATTATGTTAGCAAGCATGAGGATATTGAGGATAAATCTATAGCAGAGCTTGCTCCTAATTATGAGATTGCTGCAACTTATTTAGTTCATATGTTGGAGGTTAGGTTTGTTAGCCTTAATCCCTTCATACAATTTTTATTCCTAAAACTAAAAGAAGAGAAGAATGCTGAAAAGAGGGAATTCATCCTTGAAACTTTATCAAAAGAATTCCATGATGTTGCTAGGGAAGCCAAAAAGGTTTTTGAGCGTTTCAATATGCTAGGCGCAAGGGTAGATGTTGTGGGTATTTCTGATAAAACTAAGCCTAGAGAAGAATTTAAGATACCCATCCCCTTTAAGCTTGTTGGAATGCATGAAGCCTCTAAAAAGAACTTTGAGTGGATTGCTCCTGAAAATCTTTTTGATGAAAGTAGTAGACAAAAGAGAGATGAAAAGGGATCCTCCAAAACTCATTTGGATGAGATACCTTTCATAGTTGAAGACTTTGCAAGTATGGATATCAATTCATTTGAAAATACTTGATTCTTCTTGCTTCTTGTGCCTAACTTAGAGGCATTACAGAAAGTACTTGTTGGGAGATAACCCAAGAGTTTCCTTAGTCTTGGAAGTTATTGCTTCAGTAATGACCTCTCCTTATCATTTTTGTTTGCTTTTTGTGCCAAGAATGACCTCTAATGAGAGGGAAGTAAGATTTGGGGAGTTGTTGTCCTGAAATAGATTTCTGTCCTCCACCAAAAAAATCCGTGAGGAGGCTCTCTAACTCGGATTGAGCTCAAAATTTACGAATAAATCCCCCAGTATGTTCGCTAACTTCCGTTAGTTTAACACTTTTTGATTTGAGCAATAAAAGATGTTTGAAAAAATTGGTTTCTACCTGCTAGTCTGCTTTGACAGATTTCTGTCATTATTTGCATTTGCTTCTTATTGATTCCTTTTTTAGTTATCTTTAGGTGAATTGAGCTTTTTGAAGGAGTTACTACAGTAGCTTGTGTTTTTAGTGAAAATTCTTGCTGTTTCAAAGCTTTTCCAGAGGTCTAATATATTTTGAATACACTAATGTTGCTAATGAAGATTATGTGAAGTTCTGTATGAAGGAAAAAAATTCAGGTGTAGAGAGAGAATAATGCAATGATATGAAGAATGGACAAAAGCTCAACCTTGGGGATGTCACCATGGTGTCACCCCAAGAAATATTCAAGAGGTACAAGCGTCAAAGCTTGGGGATGCCCAAGGCATCTCCTTCTTCATCAATAAAAAGCTCAAGTCTGTCTAGACACTTCGTTTTTATTGTTTCATGCACAGGTGTGTTGTTCTTGGAGCGTCTTAGTTTTCGTTTACTTTGCTTAGGTTGTTTAGTTTGCTTGAATAAAGTAGTTTGGACCCCCGTTCTCGCTGTGTTGTTTTGCAAATAAGTTGCTTGGTGTTGGAAAGGAGTAGTAAGTTCTTGCTTGAAGTGCAAGAGGATCTTGCATTGACCGTGACTTAGACTTTAGCATGATATGCTAGGTGTTGTTTTAACTTTATGCTTAGTGATTATTGTTGTAGAATGTCTTGTTCCAAACAATTGGGATTTCTTAGTGTGCCTTGAAGAAATTATGCATTGTTTTAGCATGCAAAAGCATAGTATTGTGGTATTCTCCTTTGATGCTTTGCTTGGGTTGACTTGGCACATGCTCAGACCATGTTATGACTATGACAAAGTCACCATTAGCCTCTATGATTATTTAGTACTTGACTTGTAGTACCAATCTTTGCTTTGATTAGTATGCTTTGTTGCACTGCATGATTATGGTCATTATTGCTCTCTTAGTTGGTTGCTCCTAGTCTTTTGCTAGCCTCCACTTGTATGAGTAAGCTCTACTCATGCTTCCAACTCCTAAGAAACCAAGTTATTCCAAAGTGTCCACTATAAACTCCTATGCATGGTGTGTTACACCATTCCAAGTATATTCTTGTTTTCATTTATCTTCCAATTAAAAACTATTTTGTTATGTGAAAACTTAGTGATTAAAGCCCTCACGAACTTTATGGCACACTTTATATTATTTGCCCCTAATAAACTTGAACCATTGTGACAACATTGTTGTATATGTTTGCACTTATAAGGTTAAATTAGCAGAACCGTGCTGTCACGGGGAACGCTTTCAACATTGCACTTGTACTTTGTACTTAGTTGATATCATGTTCTTTTGTCTATGGATGTCACCGGTGTGAAATAAAGAGATAACTTGTAAGTCCATGGAGTATGTATCCTGTGTTAGAGAAACGCCTGGGCTGCTAGCCTAAGCCATGCCTAATCATGGTGGAAACTTGCAGCATCACCATAGTGAGCTATCTATGAAGCATCCTCAATAAAAAGCTAAGCATATGGTAAATAAAAAGATTGTTGAGATGCTCATTATCTGTTTGCCTTGTCATTTTGGTTATGGGAAAGCTCTTGTACCATGTGCAAGGGGTACCCCGTTGGCGGTTCTCAATGATATGCAAATACTTACAATGACAAGAACTTACCTGGACCCAAAGTTGAGTATGCATGAGGTGTGGCCCCTATATTCAAGGGACTTGAGATTGCCAACTTATACTTCGTCAAGCATATACTCCAGCTTTGCCACTTTAACCTTAATCACTTCAAGATGCTTATGATAGGGGCAATGAGGGCTGAAAGCTAACAAGTACCATAATTTTTGGAAGCTCTTTTTGAAACTTGTAATCCCTGCTTCCTTTATAAAAAGGCCTTTCTTCCACCACTATTGAGTCTCCACCTTCTACCTTTAGGCACCATTAAGAGAGCATAGTTGTCATTCTGTGTGCAGTGTTCCAAAGCTTACTAATTGATGCATATAGTAATATTACTTATCCTTGTGCTATTTGTTTCTAGTCACCCTTGTGAACTTTGCAGGTGTCCTATGCATCTATTTGCAACTCTATGAGAGACAAGCTGATTGCCACTATACTATGTTTTCTGTATATGAAACAAACAAACGTTTTTCAATGAATGTTATTCATGATCTTTGTTTGTAGCTTGTCAAGTTGCATGCATAATTACTATGTCCTATTGTTAGAACTCCTCTTCCATGCACATGTTTAGAGTTCTTTGAGCCCAGCTTTCAATGCTTGCAAATGGTTGGATCTTTATTGTGAGGATGCATGTCACCTCAAAAATTATTCTTTTTATCACTTACCTACTCGAGGACGAGCATGAGTTAAGCTTGGGGATGTTGATACGTTGGAAACGTATCTATAATTTTTGATGCTCCATGCTTGTTTAGTATCTACTTTGCTTTACTTGTCCACACTTTGAGGTGCTTTTTACATGTTTTCTAGTACTAACCTACTAACAAGTTGCAACAGTGCCAGATGCCTGTTTTCTGCTATTTTTGGTTTCAGAAAAGTTAGTAAAGAAATATTATCGGAATTGGACGGGACAAATATCAAAGTCAATTACTTTCCGTGGGGAACAAGAAGTCCATAGGGGAGCAGGAGGGTCCAGCCAGGAGGGCCAGACCCACCCTAGGCACGGCATCAGGTGGGCTCGCGCCTGGCTAGGGTTCTCCTCGGCCTCCCCCTTCGCCTATAAGAAGCCCCCGATGCAGAAAACCTAAGCACCCGATCAAATATCCACGAAACCGTCTGTAGCTGCCGCCACCATCGTCCCTAGATAGGGGGATCTGAAGTTCTTTCTGGCACCCTGCCGGAGGGGAGTTCATCCCGGAGGCCTTCTCTCCGGTATGATGCGTGAGTAGTTCCACCTTGGACTATGGGTCCATGTAGTAGCTAGATGGTTGTATCTCCTCCTTTGTGCTTTCATGTATAGATCTTGTGAGCTCCGTTCATGATCAAGATCTAATCTATTTGTAATCATGCATGTTGTGTTTGTGGGGATCCGATGGATATTGAGATTATTATGTTGGTTTGATTAATGGTTTTTTCTTTATGATTCTATCATGTATGTGTTGTTTGTGATCTTGCATGCTCTCTGTTGTTAGTAGCTATCTTGGCCAAGTAGTTGCTAGTGACTCCAAGAGAGGGTATTTATGTTCGATAGTGGGTTCATGCCTCTAGTTTCCAAGGGAAGTGACAGAAATATCTTCGGTTGTAGATGTGTTGTTGCTACTAGGGAGAAAACAACGGTCTCTTGTTCATGGAACATCTGGACTGTTTACCTTACACACTTTTCTTAAAGCAGTTGTCTGTTGCTTGCAACTTAATACTGGAGAGGGTTCAGGTGATAACCTGGAGGTGGACTTCTAGTCATAGATGCAGTTGGATGGTGGTCTATGTATATTGTTGTATTTCCCAATCGAATCTCATAGGATCTTTCTGACTAGTAATTGCATTATTATGCCTTGCTTAGTTCCTGTCAATTGCCCTACTGTAATTTGTTTACCCTTCATGCCATGTTGTTTATCTAAGGAGAGCACCTCTAGTGAACTATGGACCCCGGTCCAATCTTCACTATTGATACATCTTCCACTGTTACTTGTTTACTTGATGTAAACCATTACCTTCCGCACCATACGTTTAATCCTTTGTTATAGCAAACCGGTGAGCTTGACAATCTCACTGATTCTCTGGGGCAAAGTCTTGAGATTGTGTTGTGCAGGTCTCCGCGTTGCTTACAACACCTGTGTGATGTTTCCTTCCTCCTACTGGTTCGATAACCTCGGTTTCTTACTGAGGGAAACTTCCTGCTATGCTGCTTCATACCTTTCTCTTGGGGTTTCCAACGAAGCGTACCACGACAAGTGCTGGGCGCCATCACGCGGGCATCCCTCTTGGGCAAGTAACTCTGCCCGTAACGTTTAGAACTGGGAACAATTTTCAGACAGAGATATTCCTGTTCTCCTAGAGTAGCGGGATTCCACAGCCTCTGGCCCAGTGACAAGGTGACCCTTATTGCTGGCAGCACCTCGCGTCTTCTCCTCGAGTCATCCTGTGGTGCCGAGCTGTTCACGAAACAACGCTCTACACGAACCTAGACAAAAGGTTCTCTCTCTGACCGCCTGCACCATCATGACTACCGCCAGGGCGCTGGCCTTCTCAGCCCCTCCAGCCATTTTTCGCTCTTGTCTCATCGGAGCCACCAAATCAACCTAGATCAAGAATATCTTCAC
Organism: Avena atlantica; assembly: GCA_910589765.1. Classification (NCBI taxonomy): domain Eukaryota; kingdom Viridiplantae; phylum Streptophyta; class Magnoliopsida; order Poales; family Poaceae; genus Avena; species Avena atlantica. The sequence goes on from OU342738.1 coordinate 369,958,951, forward strand.
CCCCTACTTGGCGCGCCAAATGTCGTGTGCAGGAACACGGAAATCGGGGGTTCTGTAGATCCCCTTTTAGTTGTTCACAGAGGACAACGAAGAGGTTCGTGATCGAGGGATTCATGGAGAAACAGTTGAAGACAATGATTTTACCTATGTTCAGGTCGTCGTGATGCTAACGGCCCTACATCATGCATGTCTGATGGTATTTGTTATGTGGTAGATTCACCGGATACAATGGATGTTCTTCCTGGTTTCTCTCGGAAAGTTCTCTCTTGCCCTCGACTACATAATATGCTATCTCATCCTCTCCCTCTCGCTCTCGCTCTGGGATCTCCTCTAACTCTTGGCCTTGGCCCTCCTTCTATATCTCAATGGGTAACCACAGGGCTGATCCTCCTCGAACCGCCTTGTGTGGTGGGACCGTACTGGTCAACTGCATTGATTCCATCATACGCTTCTACCTTTGTATTGTTCCTTGCGCTCCTTCCATTTTGGTTTCTACGGCCTCGCCCTTGTCTACAGACTAGTCCCTCGTCTTGTCTTCTTTTATGGTCCGGACCCCCTTTAGGCAGAAGCAACCACTGCCTGTGTCATCCATAGTGGGCCACCTACTTTTTTGGTCTGAGAGATGGTCCTGATGTGACGAGGCCGCAACTGGTCTTGAACTTAGGGCATGGGAACCATGGCACCAGGGATGTCGTTCCCATCCTAAGACTTGTAAGTTGCGATAGACGTTCTGATCTCGGGCCCTCAAGGCTGCAGGATCCGTCTCACGGCCTGTGATAGGGGGCCTGCTCCGAACCTTACCTTTCTCTTAGGGACACCCGAACGACATTATGCTTCGATGGCTAGAGGGCGAGTGAGGCTCTAGGGCCCACTCACCAGTCTATCAAGGGAACCTTGGTTCCTTGGACGCTGACTCGGTGCATGACGGAACGGTGCGTTGGCTAGAGGGACAAGAACAGTGGAGCGGAGAGGGGCGGTTTAGTGACAAAATATGGGAGATTGAAAATGCGGGCTCAGATCCTCAAACCTGGAATGCGTGCGGATGGCAGCGCAGGTATCGTGGCCCTCTCATCATAATAATGGTCAGAACAATGACTATGTGTGATGGGACCCACATACAAGAAACCTTATCAACCTAACATGGAGTTAGATAGGGAAATCGGCGATCGACGTCAAACTAAACTAGGGGCACACTACAGGAAAAAGAGCAGGCACCGAAGGCCAGGGACCGTCGGCGTAGCCCCCATTTGCCATTGACATAAGCTACGCCGACGACAGCTGCCGCTGGCGTACTGGATCATAGGCGTAGCTACAGATGCCGTCGACGTATGTAAGGCCGTCGGCATAGCGCCTACGAGGCCCACATCGGCGATTGACGGTCTTTTGGTCTGGCGGTAGCTATGCCGACGGCCTAGTTTTTTCAACTTTTTTTAATCAATTTTTGATTTTTTGAATTGTTAATCAAAAGAGCATATTTTCTGAATTATTTGACTCGCTAATCTCACAAGTGTTTTTAACTCTAAGTATAATTAATCTCTAATCAAATTGCATTCATGATTAAACTTCTCGATGGATCATTTATCCTCTCGCTACTCTAGACCCAGCACGCTTAAGTTCTCTGTTCCTTCCGGATAAGCTTCCGATAAGTAAATTAGACCTTATTGATAATACTACCATATTAATCTTATTAACCCTTGGACCAAGGTGTCACACACCTTTATTTTAAAATTTCAAACAATTATTTAAGTAAAAAAATGAATAAGTAATATTAATCTTGACTTCAACTAACAATAAAATGATTTTTTTGGCTTTTCTATTTAATATGGAATGATTCATATCTTTAAATCCGCAAATCAGAATTCAACAAATAATATGACTAAATCGATTTGAAAAATGAGAAGAATCCAAACCTGACATGCCTATCATATTTTAAATCATGCATCAATTATTTTTAAATACAATTCATTTAATAGTGTTCAAATCTTCAAAAAATCATATCAAAATTTCCCTATTGAATTTGTGGATTCTAAAAAAATCCTTAGCTTGGGGCTGAGCCTCGCTAAATTTTTAATGGATCTCTGATAAAATAGCATATTGTGAACCTAAAAATGTTTTTTCCAAAAATCATGAGCATCAATCATGTATCTGCAGTTCAAATCTGACTCACTTCCTACTGATTCAGCAGGAATTTATCTTTTTTACGAGGGATGGCGAAACAACTTAAGATACTCCGGTTGGAACATTGTCTATGCAACATGGTTTACTATTTTTTTAAAATGGGGTGGTACCATTTTTAAACTTTAATTTGGTGGTTGTTTCACAAAATTTGGACAGTCGGAAAATGGAAAATAGCTTTTTGGTGCGACGAAAAGGAAAATTTCCTCCTGCAACATTGTTCTTCATCCCATGATGCACATGCATCACAATATAGGCACATTATCACAAACTATATCACGATTCTGGTCATAATATTGGTCATTTGACCTAAAAGCCAGGAAATCTTGATTGAGATAGGTTACTTTGTTAAGGTTTTTTTGAGACACAATCAATATACCAAGTTTGATATTTTTTCTTATAACTATGTCACATAATATCACAACACGCGAAAGTTTTGCATTATTTCGATCGTTTTTTCTATTTTTTATGCCCGTTTCAAACTATTGTCAAACTTTCTAAAACAACAGGCATGAAGATTCTTAGCTCGGAGCTGAGTCTCACTAAACTTGCATTGGATCTTTGATGAAATAGCATACTGTGAACCTAAAATGACTTTTCAAAAAATCATGAGCATCAGATCATGTATCTGTAGTTCAAATCTGACTCACTTTCTACCGATTCGACATGAATTTGTATTTTTCACAAGGGGTGGACGAAAAGGTTTAACACACCTCGGTTAGGACATTGTCCATGCAAGGTGGTCTAGTATTTTTGAAAAATGTGGTAGTACCATTTTAAAACTTTCATTTGGTGATTGCTTCACAAAACACCCCGTTTTTTGCACTTAAAAATGAAAAATATGTTATACAAAAGTATTTGTAATGTTTTTATATTTTTTTGACAAAATATGTAATATTTGAGTTTAGATATATAGATCTTACTTTTATGCAAATTTTTATATATTATATGTATTTTTCTAAAATAAAATGATTTAGTTATGATATTTCTAAGATTAATGCGGCAAACTACGCCGACGCCGTCGGTGTAGACTTGACACTGTCGCATCGCCGTCACGGCTAATCCCTTACGCCAACGGCCAGGTCTATGCCGACGGCTGTCGTCGGCCTATCCATCCTACGCTGATGGCAAAGCTGGGTCGACAACCGCGTCGCTTGGCTGCCCAGCCCAGCCACCTTCCCCGTTGGCCCCGTCGTCGGCGTCTTTGAGTTCTCTCTAGTAGCACAGACGCAATGAGGATGTGTCGTCTAATGCATTTTTCTAATTGGCCGATTCGTAGTGACACCGTCCCTATTTTGACTTTCCAGAGTTGGTAACTAAACGAGGTGTCCCGTCTCTTTCAAAATTTTGAACTTCTTTTAAAAAAGGGCGCACTTCTCCATGGTATGTGATTGCTGGAGGGCACCCTGATGATTTGGTTGGCCACGTGTTCTGGTTGGAACGAATGGGCGAGGTGTTGCTTCAACAAACAAAAATTTGGGACATCTCTCTATTCTAACTAGATGATACCCGGCGCGTTGCAGCTGGAAGAGTATGTACATATAATTCAATTACAATTAATGATTTTTATATGATGCTTTGTGTTATAAATGGTGCAAGGGAAAAAGGAAAACCTTAGCTTATTGACATTTCCTTTGTAATGTGATGGGAGATGAAGAAACTAAGTTAATATTGATCAATTCAGTACCTATATGCCTGCAGCGTAGCAGCCTGCAAATACATACGGCAGATGAAGAAACTAAGTAGCATACAGAGCAGAGCTTAAGACAAAATAGTGAGAAAGAAAGGTATAAATAAAAACAGTAAATCACAAGCACAACATGGTGATAATGGTAGTTTGCTAATTTTATCAACAAAGATAATGGTATGCACGCAGTCATCCAAATCCAGTTAGTTGATGCCATAACCATTCTACTCCAGATGACTACCTTCCACCTGCATCCTCGGTCCTAGCAAGCTCATCTTTCCATCAGGCTTGAACGCCAAACCTATATCAGATGCAATTTATTTTTGTGAATTAGATGCAGTTAACTTAACTGATGGACTCAACTGGAACGATAAATTTCAATAGTGCAATGGATTATCTCCTTAGAGATCCCTTGATTTATTCATACTCAATAAACTAGCCAAAAAAATATAACTTGTTGATAGGAATTTTTACATACCTCATGATTATTGGGATTTTTACCCTCCGTGGACATATGTCGCTTATATCCAGGGTAATTAGGGCCTATATATTCTCTCGCAATTGCAATTTAGTCAGCTCATAAGTTCTAGCAATGATGACCAAGACGAACCCATCCCTCGAGAATTAACGGATTGATCTCATATATAGTTTGTAATTTCCAATAATAACTTGAAACCCAAAGTTCACCAACATGACTGTACAACCGACCTTTGACTGCATGTGAACGCTAGAAAAACAAAATAGCATGAATAAATAACCTATATACACTGAAATCCAGACTATGCCTGCTGAATAAAATAACTTGGACCAAGAATAGTAATCAATAGTGAAATGCCAGGGGAACTTTCCTCTAGTAGCACTGCGCCGCCAGGCTTGTATCAGACGCGAGCGTTGGCGTGTCTTCGATGATAGACCAAATGAGGATTCAGTTCTTGAGGATCCCGTCGGGGGCTGTGATAGCAGGTTCGTTACTATCCTTCCTTCTATGCGATGGATGCTCAAAGTCTGAAAATCCAGGAGGACCACTACAACATTGGCAGCTGATGTTTGGGGACATGGAGATGGACATGGTGGGCGTACATTGAGACGGCGAAAGTGTGGGATGAAGAGGAGTAGACTGCTGCTTGGGGCTGAACTACACGGGGATGGACATGGTGGACGGACATTGAGGCATTGAAAGTGGGGGATGAAGAGGAGGGGACTCCCATAAGTACAGAGTTCCAAAACATTGGATGCGAAGGGGCAGGGATTTCGATTGAGAGAGAAGAAAAACCATCAGTCACTTTGCATGAAGGAGTTGCCGTAGGGAAATGAAGAGAGGAGTGGGGACGAGTAGAATACAAAGAGAACGGTATTGTGCTTAGCCTGAGTTACCCACCTGATGATGTGGATGGCTTGCATGTTGAGAGAAATAAGGTAGTGGGGGTTCCTATTTAGATATAGAAGATTCTTTTTGTCATTTCTACTCTTTCTAAAAATCTTTGTTTCCCAAAGTGGTAATCTTCTTGTTAAAGGATCCATATAAGAAATATAATATAAACATTTTGTTTATCACAACGGTTTGTTGGAGCATTTGTTGACACTGCCAGTACCCTCTATTTATGAGAAAATTAAAAAAAAAACCACCACATTACAGGCTAGGGTTTTAAAAAGACACCACCTTACGTTAGGGTTTCAAAAAACCACCAATTCAGACTTAACTTGTGACAGATCGCACTGACTGCGTTAATTAGGTTGGCTAACGATGTTTCTGACGCGTGGAACCCACTGTCAGGATGACGTGGCAAGGCAGAAACAGTCAGGGTGACAGACGATAGACTGTTTAAATTTTGGGTTTTATTATAATTTGTTGGGCCCATATGTCAGCCTCCCTCTCCCCCTCTATCTAGTTATTTTAGATCTAGGCCCACATGTCTGCCTTCTTCTCTCTCTCTAATTTTGTGACGGCAGCAGAATGCACCGGGTGGCTTGACCGGAGAACGGCGGAGCTCCACCGGAGCTAGGGAAGACGGGTGTCCTAGGTGGCATGTGTGCCCCTATCGTTGCAGTGAAGGAGGGATATGAGGGTCGCGAGGAGGGACCGCTTGGCGCCGACGATGGGACAATAGGCATCGAAGCGGAGGAGGCTGGCCGCGGTGGCCGCAGCGTGGTGCGCGGCTGCGAACTCCTCGGACAGCGACAACCGCGAGCGCGTCGAGGATCTCCGGGGCCGGTCAATTTCACCGTCATCGTCACGGCTGATGGATGGCATCGAGCGAGGAGCAGAGCGGCTAGGGGCATCGCGTCACCGACAGCCAGTGGCGTCCGCATCCGTGGTCGCGCTGGTGGCTGGCGAGATCCCGACCGTGGGCATGCTGGTGGTCGCCGCCCGCCTCCTCGCGTCTTCCTGCAGCAAGCCGCCGGCAATGGAGGTACAAAGACCGAATCAGGAGGAGGAAGATGGGGGTGCGGTGGGGATTTTTTTTTGGAGGAGAGAGGTGACATGTGGGCCCTGGCCGTTATTTACACAATAGTCCAAAATCATCTGACATATGTCACCCCAAACGTTATATGTCCGGTCTGACAGTGGGCCCCACACGTCAGAAACATCGTTAGCCAACCTAATTAGCGCAGTAAGTGCAATCTGTCACAAGTTAACTCTGAACTGGTGGTTTTTTTAAACCCTAACTTAAGGTGGTGGCTTTTTTAAACCCTAGCCTGTAATGTGGTGGGTTTTTCTAATTTTCTCTCTATTTAGTGGTGTTTAAAAACTACCATTAGTACTTTTAGAGACACAAGTAAAATTGGCACATTTAAAAGTACTCTAAAATGTAATTGAGGGCACTTCTCTACCGTGACGTAGTGCGATGAACTTTGCTTTTGTACAGTTTTACTGAAGTTGGCTCATATATTAAACCACATGCATGACCTATTTAAAACTTGTTTCATTTTTATATACTCCCTCCATCCCAAAATAGATGTCTTAGATTTGTTAAAATTTAGATGAATCTATATACTAAATAGTGTCTAGATTCATTCAAATTTTGACAAATCCGAGACATCTATTTTGGGACGGAGGGAGTATGTGATTCCATTTTTTCCACTTATTTTAAAATTATATTTTGCTTTCAAGTAGTCTAATTTTTCATGCCCTATGGTGGCCATACTTGTTCCTAGGACGCTACAGTTTTGCTGTATCTATAGTCATTGCGAGTAGTCTAGATGTAGTGTTTGATTTTACCGCATGTAGGTATGTTTCTTTTGGACTCATGATTTGTTTCATACTCCTTATTTTTCTGTCCATGTTCACTTTTGTTCATGCATGTAGGTTTGATTTATTACTTCGGGCTATAACTTTTATTCCAATTGTAGTATAATTGGCTGCCATGTCATCTAATTTTTGTTCTCCGTGGAGGCCATACTATTCCTCGAATGCTATAGTTATGTTGTACCTTTGTTTTGTTCCATGAGTTTGAGTATTTGTTCCACTAGGTTCATATTGTTGTACGTCTCATCGTCATGATTCATTCCATGGATGGAACCACTTAGCATTGTTCATTTTATACTCATGATTCGTTCCATGTCCTTATTTTTTGTTTCCTAATTTCTATATTTTGTTCCACGTGTAGACTCGTGTTGTTTCTCCAAGCTATTATTTTCCCAGTTGTAGTGTGATTTTTGTTCCGTGTGGAGGTGGTAATTATTTCTCAAACACTACAGTTTTGTTCCACAAGTGGTCGTTGTTCCACCTGCAATTGGGATTTTGTTACACGGTCGCTAATTTTTATTCCGTTGTTGCTAAATTTTATTTCACTGCTTCGGGTTACGATCAATGCTTATGTTCTATTTTATACTTTTTTTTGCTCAAAATCATGGGTTTTTTCAAATATTATATTCTGTTGGGTTTTTTAGTACGAGGTGTTTTATTTTTGTCTGATGTTTTGTTCGCTTTTGAATGGTCATTTGCAGTGGCGGAGGACAAACAAAAATTATGGTATGGCAAGGTTGGTGCACCGTATACGCTAGAACCTCACACTTAACTGAATCATGTTAATTTGTAGATTGAGTAATCTTATGTTTTCAGCGATAGAAGTGATTTTTTAGTGTCAAACCTAGTTTTTTATAGACCATAGTGTGCTCCATGCATTACTCGTTCAATGTGACTCATCCCTCGGTGTTTCTCACATATTGCCGCTGCCACATGTTGCAAGCAATGCAAAGAAAAGAAATAGGTATTTGTGTACAGATCAAGGTATGGCAGATGCCACACCTTGCCATATTGGCTCCTCCGCCACTGGTCATTTGTTTATGTTTTTTAGCTGTCTTTTTTAGCCCGAGCCACACCTCGATAACTAATTGGCCCGACTTGCACGACACAAGAAGCAAAGTATGCAGGTAGCTACGCACCAGAACACGTGCGTCTAGCTAGCAACAAAGCGGTACACACAACTAAGCTAACACTAGTGGAAACAAGGTCTTTTGTTGATCCCGAAAAGGGGTTTTAACACCAGTTCTTCTACGAACCGGTGTTAAAGGGGGGGCTGTACCAGCGTGGCCCCTGCGGCATTAAAGGAGCCCCCCTTTAACACCGGTTCGTGGCACGAACCGGTGTTAAAGGTCCCAGCACTGGTGGCCCGCGCACCCCCCCCTTAACACCGGTTCGTGGAATGAACCGGTGTTAAAGGGGGGGGGCTATATAAGACACCACCCCAGCCCACACACACCCCACTCTTCCATTCTTTCACATTTTGGAGCCTAGCAAGAGGGTGTGAAGAGTGCTAGTTTGTGTTTTTTTCATATGCACTAGAGGTGTTCGGTGAAATGCCCGAGAGCTCAAAATAAGCTTTCTTGTTGCTCTTTCCATCTCGGTCGAGGTCGGCAACTATAGTTTCATGTGTCATTGATGTACTATATATATAAATGGTCATCTCCCTATTATTTTTTGATATATACTACATATTAATGCAGATGAATCGGCAATGGATGTACGGTGACCGCCGCACTTCCGAGTACATTACGGGCCTCCAAAATTTCATCGTTGTGGCTAATGCAAACCGTGGTCACAATGGTTTTATGTGTTGTCCGTGTGTTCACTGTCAGAACAAGAAAAACTACTCAAATACCAGAACCATTCACGCCCACCTGCTTCGATCCGGTTTCATGCCCAGCTATAATTGTTGGACCAAGCACGGAGAAAAAGGGGTTGTGATGGAAGACAACGAAGAAGAAGAGGATGATGAAAACTATCATAATATGTATCCTGAATATGATGATAATGCAACGGAGGTAGATAATGAAGATCAAGAGGGAGCAGATGGGCCCGCTGATGACGATCTTGGTCGGGCCATTACTGATGCAAAGGAAGAATGTGAAACTGAAAAGGAGAAGGAGAAGCTGGAGCAGATGTTAAAGGATCACAAAACATTGTTGTATCCAACTTGCGAAGATGGCCACAAAAAGCTAGGTGCCACACTGGATTTGCTGCAATGGAAGGCAGAGAATGGTGTGACTGACAGCGCATTTTCAAAGTTGTTCGTAAAAATGAAGAATCTTCTTCCAAGAAATAATGAGTTGCCTGACAGTACATACCAAGCAAAAAAGGTTGTCTGCCCTCTAGGATTAGACGTGCAGAAGATACATGCCTGCATTAATGACTGCATCCTCTACCGCGGTGAGAAGTACGAGAATTTGGATGCATGCCCGGTATGCACTGCACTGCGGTATAAGATCAGACGAGACGATCCTGGCGATGTTGAGGGCGAGGCCCCTAGGAAGAAGGTTCCCGCCAAGGTTATGTGGTATGCTCCTATAATACCACGGTTAAAACATCTCTTCAGAAATAAAGAGCATGCCAAGTTATTGCGATGGCACATGGAAGACCGTAAGAAAGACGCGATGTTGAGACACCCCGCTGATGGGTCACAGTGGAGAAAAGTCGAGCGAGAGTACCCGGACTTCGCATGTGACGCAAGGAACTTAAGGTTTGGTCTAAGTACAGACGGCATGAATCCTTTTGGTGAGCAGAGCTGCAGTCACAGCACCTGGCCTGTGACCCTATGTATCTATAACCTTCCTCCTTGGTTGTGTATGAAGAGGAAGTTCATTATGATGCCAGTGCTCATCCAAGGCCCGAGGCAACCCGACAACGACATTGATGTGTACCTAAGGCCATTAGTTGAAGAACTTTTACAGCTGTGGGCCAAACCAGGTGTACATATGTAGGATGAGCACAAAGGGGAGCCATTTGACCTACGAGCATTGCTTTTCGTAACCATCAATGATTGGCCTGCTCTTAGTAACATTTCAGGGCAGACAAACAAGGGATACAATGCATGCACACACTGTTTAGATGATACTGAAAGTGTATATTTGGATAAATGTAAGAAGGTTGTGTACCTAGGGTATCGCCGATTTCTTCCGAACCTGCATCCAGTAAGAAAGAAAGGCAAGCATTTCAAACGTCTGGCAGAACCCCGGAGGAAGCCTGTCCTCCGTACTGGTGAGGAGGTATTTGGTATGGTCAAGGACCTAGAAGTAATCTTTGGAAAAGGTCCTGGCAGTCTATCTGTTCCGAATGACGATGCCGGACACGCGCCCATGTGGAAGAAGCAATCTATATTTTGGGACCTACCCTATTGGAAAGTCTTAGAGGTCCGCTCTTCAATCGACGTGATGCACGTGACGAAGAATGTTTGCGTGAACCTGCTAGGCTTTCTAGGAGAGTATGGGAAGACAAAAGATACGCCGAAAGCACGACAGGACCAGCAACGTCTGAAGGCCCCTGAAGAGCCTATGCATCCTGAGAACGAGAAGGGTAAACGATGCCACTTAACTCCTGCCAGCTACGCTCTTACCAAAGCAGAGAAGGAAATCTTTTTTGAATGTCTGAGCAGTATCAAGGTCCCATCTGGCTTCTCGTCGAATATAAAGGGAATAATAAATATGGCAGAGAAAAAATTCCAAAACCTGAAGTCTCATGACTGCCACGTGATTATGACACAATTGCTTCCGATTGCATTGAGGGGGCTTCTACCTGAAAATGTTCGAGTACCCATTGTGAAGCTATGTGCATTCCTCAATGCAATATCTCAGAAGGTAATCGATCCAGAAAGCCTACCAGGGTTACAAACAGATGTGGCCCAATGTCTTGTCAGCTTTGAGTTGGTGTTCCCACCATCCTTCTTCAATATTATGACGCATCTCCTGGTTCACCTAGTAGAAGAGATTGCCATTCTCGGTCCTGTATTTCTACACAATATGTTCCCCTTTGAGAGGTACATGGGAGTCTTAAAGAAATATGTTCATAACCGTGCTAGTCCATAAGGAAGCATCTCCAAGGGCTATGTAACAGAGGAGGTCATTGAGTTCTGTGTTGATTTTATTCCTGACCTTAAGGCGATTGGTGTTCCAGAATCACGACATGAGGGGAGACTGCGTGGAAAAGGCACCCTAGGATGTAAAGCAATGATATGTAGGGACGTGCATTCTCTCAATCAAGCACACTACACGGTTTTACAAAGATCTATCTTGGTTGCCCCGTATATCAATGAACACAAGAATTTAATATGCCTCAAACACCCGGGGCAGTCTGATGAATGGATTATAAGTGACCACATGGCGAGTTTTGGCGGCTGGCTGCAAAGACTTCTCACGAATAACACCACTGTTGGGGATCAGCTGTACTTGTTGGCCAGGACACCGTCTTCGACTGTATGTACTTTCCAAGGGTACGAGATAAATGTAGGGGTTCGTAGCATGGAAAACAAAAATTTTCTATCGCATACAAACAAACAAGCCAAGATCTATCTACTAGATTGTAGCAACGAGTCGATGGAATAACTTACCCTCGAAGATTCCAAAGCGTTTAACGAGAGCGAATTCTCGTGGGTGATGTAGTCGTACTCTTCCCAATCTCAAGATCGTGTAGACGATCCTTCCGGCGCTGCGTTCCGGCAGCGCTCCCGCAGTCGGTCACACGTTCGGTACTCGACGAAGACCTTCCTTTCCCTTGTTCCAGCAGGCAGCGGAGGTTGTAGCACTCTCCTCGCGATTCCGGCAGCACAACGGCGTGGTACCGGAAGTAGAGGGGAAATCCCGCAGGGCTTCGCCTTAAGCCGGTGCGAGTATGGTGGAGTATGAGAGAGGCTATTAGTGGTCTAGTAATTAGACACACCAATTAGAAGGCTCTAAACCAATTAGAAGGCTCTAAACCGAAGGCTAAAGCAATTAGAAGCTCTAAACCCAAACGGCTCTAAACCGGAGGTAGAAGATAGGAACTTGTGTGTTCTAGGAGGGGAGCCCTGCCCCTCCTTATATAGATGGGAGGGGGCTTGGCGCGCCAGGGAGGGAGGGAGTCCCTCCCCAACTCGGCCTAGGGCGGGCCGCCGGCTTGGAGGAGAGAAACTCCTCCTCCAAGTCGGTTCCAACTCCTCTTGCTTGTTTCCCATAGTTTCTTGTTTTAGCCGTTTGACTTTCAAACTGGACATTTGACTTTTCTGTTTTAGGATTCAATTTAATCCTTTATTTGGGACAAAAAGAACACTTAGTACATGATGCAATCATTCCAATATGTAATGACACATTCATGTACCCTCCCCCTCCCCGGAGTGCCGGACATTCCGGAACCTTCTAGAACATTCCCGATGAAAACACCGGAATCATTCCGCAACTCCGAAACGGGACTTTCCTTATATGAATCTTATTCTCCGGACCATTCCGGATCACCTCGTGATATCCCGGATCCCATCCGAGACTCCGAACAACATTCGGTCTCTTTCTCATAACACCATAACTACTCAAACAACGTCGAATCCTTAAGTGTGTCTCCCTACGGTTCGTGAATTATGCGGACATGATCGAGACACTTCTCCGAACAATAACCAATAGAGGAATCTGGAAATTCATATGGCTCCCACATATTTCTACGATTACTTTGCGATCGAATGAACCACTTACATACGATACCAATTTCCCTTTGTCTCACGATATGTTACTTATCCGAGGTTATGATCGTCGGTATCTCTTCATACCTAGTTCAACCTCGTTACTGATAAGTACTCTTTTCTTGTTCCCGTGATATGTGATCCCTTGTGACCAAGTCACATGCTTGCAAGCCAATTGGATGACATTCCACCGAGAGGGCCCAGAGTATATCTATTCGTCATGTGGATGGACAAATCCCACTCTTGATCCATGTGTCTCAACCAATACTTTCCGAACACTCAATGCCACCTTTATAACCACCCAGTTACGGTGTGGTGTTTGATGTCATCAAAGCATCCATCCGGTAAAGGTGATATGCATGATCTCATGGTCGAAGGAATTAGGTTACTATGTATCAGAAAGCATATAGCAATTGAACTATTGAAATGACTTGATCTTTATGCTACGCTTATCTATAGGAGTATGTCCACCATATCATTCTCCTAACGATATGATCTTGTTGTTGATAACATCTCAATGTTCATGATAGGGAAACCACAATCATTAATCAACCAACAAGCTAGTGAAGTATAGAGGCTATACTAGGGACTTCAAATTAAGTTTACAAATCACACAAGTATTAATGTTTCCTTGTTAATAATATTATAGCATGAATGTAAACATTTATCATAAACACAAAGATATAATAATAACTACATTTATTATTGCCTCTAGGGCATATCTCCAACAGTCTCCCACTTGCACTAGAGTCATCTAATCTAGATTACATGGTAATATACCGAACACCCATGGCAGTTTGGTGTTGGTCATGTTTTGCCCTCGGGAGAGGTTTAGTCAACGGATCCGCCACATTCAGATCTGTGTGTACTTTGCAAATCTTTATATCCCCATCCTGGATATGTTCTCGAATAGCGTGAAAACGTAGCTTGATATGCTTCAGCTTCTTGTGTGACCTTGGTTCTTGCGCATTGGCTATGGCGCCCATGTTATCACAGTAGATAGACATTGGGTCCAGCGCACTAGGAACCACACCCAGCTCTGTAATGAACTCTTTCATCCATATCGCTTCTTGTGAAGCCTCCGAAGCAGCCATGTATTCCGATTCAGTTGAAGATCTCGCCACAACGCTTTGCTTTGCACTCCTCTAGCTAACTGCTGCACCATTCAAAATAAATACGTATCCGGATTGTGATTTAGAATCATCCGGATCTGTGTTCCAACTAGCATCGGTGTAACCATTAACAACGAGCTGTCCATCACCTCCATAAGAAAGAACCATATCCTTAGTTCTTCTCAAGTACTTAAGGATGTTTTTGACCGCTGTCCAATGATCCACTCCTGGATCACTTTGATATCTGCTAGTTAAACTAACAGCATATGGAATGTCGGGTCTAGTACATAGCATGGCATACATTAGAGATCCTATGGCTGAGGCATAGGGAGTCTTACTCATCCTTTCTCTATCTTCTGCCGATGTCGGACTTTGAGTTTTACTCAAGGTCGTATTGGGCAACATGGGCAAGAACCCTTTCTTGCTTTCTTCCATTCCAAACCTCTTTAGAACTTTGTCCAAATATGTACTCTGTGACAATGATATTTGGCGTTTCGATCTATCTCTATAAATCTTTATGCCTAATATGTAAGCTGCTTCGCCAAGATCCTTCATTGAAAAACTATTATTCAAATATTCCTTGACACTATTAAGAAGGTCTACATCATTCCCAATCAACAATATGTCATCCACATATAGTATTAAGAATGCTACAGAGCTCCCACTCACTTTCTTGTAAATACAAGCTTCTCCATAAGTTTGTATAAAACCAAAACTTTTGATTACCTTTTCAAAACGTTGATTCCAACTTCGGGATGCTTGCTTCAATCCATAGATGGACCGTTGAAGTTTGCATACCTTGTTAGCATCTTTAGGATCGACAAAACCTTTGGGTTGCATCATATACAACTCTTCATCAATGTCTCCATTGAGGAATGCTGTTTTGACATCCATCTGCCATATCTCATAATCATAATATGCAGCGATTGCTAACATAATCCTCACAGACTTTAGCTTCGCTACCAGTGAGAAAGTCTCATCGTAGTCAACTCCTTGAATTTGTCGAAACCCTTTTGCGACAAGTCGAGCTTTATAGACAGTAACATTACCATCAGCATCTGTTTTCTTCTTGAAAATCCATTTGTTCTCGACAGCCTTCCGGCCATCCGGTAAGTCCACCAAAGTCCATACTTGGTTTTCGTACATGGATCCAATCTCGGATTTCATGGCTTCTTGCCATTTATTGGAATTTGGGCTCATCATCGCTTCCTCATATGTCTCGGGGTCATCGGTGTTGTCCACCAACATGACATTCATAACGGAATCATACCAATCTGGAGTGGTACGAGTTCTCGTTGACCTCCGAGGCTCTGTAGTAACTTCAACCAAAGTTTCATGATCACCATCATTAGCTTCCTCTCTTATTGGTGCAGGCACCACAGGAACTTCTTCCGGTGCTGCGCTACTCGCAATTTCGAGAGAAGGTTCGACAACCTCGTCGAGTTCTACTTTCCTTCCAGTCACTTCTTTCGAGAGAAATTCCTTCTCTAGAAAGGATCCATTCTTGGCAACGAAGATTTTGCCTTCGGATCTATGATAGAAGGTATACCCAATAGTTTCCTTCGGGTATCCTATGAAGACGCATTTTTCCGCTTTGGGTTCAAGCTTGTCCGGCTGTAACTTCTTTACATAGGCTTCGCATCCCCAAACTTTAAGGAACGACAATTTAGGTTTCTTCCCAAACCATAATTCATACGGTGTCGTTTCAACGGATTTAGATGGTGCCCTATTTAAAGTGAATGCGGCTGTTTCTAATGCATAACCCCAAAATGATAGCGGTAAATCTGTAAGTGACATCATAGAACGAACCATATCTAAGAGAGTTCGATTACGACGTTCGGACACACCATTACGCTGTGGTGTTCCCGGCGGTGTCAATTGTGAAAGTATTCCGCATTTCTTCAAATGCTCGCCAAACTCGTAACTTAGATATTCACCTCCATGATCAGAACGTAGAAATTTAATCTTCTTGTTACGTTGATTCTCTACCTCACTTTGAAACTCCTTAAACTTCTCGAAAGTTTCGGACTTATGTTTCATGAAATAGATATACCCATATCTACTCAAGTCATCCGTGAAGGTAAGAACATAACGATAACCACCGCGCGATGCTACACTCATTGGACCACACACATCGGTATGTATGATTTCCAATAAGTCCGTAGCTCGCTCCATCATACCAGAAAATGGAGTCTTAGTCATTTTTCCCATCAGACATGCTTCACATCTTTCAAGTGATTCAAAATCAAGTGATTCAAGAAGTCCATCGGAATGGAGTTTCTTCATACGTTTCACTCCGATGTGACCAAGACGACAGTGCCACATATAGGTTGAATTATCGCTTGATTTCAAACGTTTAGCCTCAATGTTGTTGATATGTGTATTTCCACTATCGAGATTCAATAAGAATAGACCATCTATCAAAGGTGCATGTGCATAAAACATATTACTCATATAAATAGAACAACCATTATTCTCGGATTTAAACAAGTAACCGTCTCGCAATAAACAAGATCCCGATATAATGTTCACGCTCAACGCAGGCACCAAATAACAATTATTTAAGTATAAAACTAATCCCGATGGTAGATGAAGGAGTAGCGTGCCGACCGCGATCACATCAACCTTTGATCCGTTTCCCACGCGCATCGTCACCTCGTTCTTCGCTAGCTTCCGTTTATTCTGCAGCACCTGTTTCGAGTTACAAATATGAGCAACCGAACCAGTATCAAATACCCAGGCACTACTACGAGTACTAGTGAGATACACATCAATAACATGTATATCAGATATACCTTTCTTCTTGATGTTGCCGTTCTTCAAATCCGCCAAGTACTTTGGGCAATTCCGCTTCCAGTGACCTTCTCCCTTGCAGTAAAAGCACTCAGTATCAGGCTTAGGTCCAGCCTTGGTCTTCTTCGTCGGCGTGGTAACTTTCTTAACACCCTTCTTGAAGTGTCCCTTTGGCTTAGACTTGCCTTTCTTGAATTTGGTGGTCTTATTGACTAACAACACTTGGTGCTCTTTCTTGATCTCCACTTCTGCAGATTTCAACATGGCAAAGAGTTCTGGCAACGTCTTGTTCATGTTCTGCATGTTGTAGTTCATCACAAAGTTCTTGTAACTTGGTGGTAGTGATTGGAGGACACGGTAAATCCCCAAAGCATTAGGAATCACTATACCCAAGCTTTGAAGTTTGTTTGCGTGCCCAGACATCTTAAGCACATGCTCACTGACGGAGCTGCCCTCTTCCATCTTGCAGTTAAAGAACTTTTCAGAAGCCTCATAGCTTTCAATTGCCGCATGAGTCTCAAAAATCAATTTGAGATCCTCGACAATATCATATGGGTCTGAATCCTCAAACCTTTTCTGAAGCTCCGATTCCAAACCATACAAGATAGCGCACTGAACTATGGAGTACTGATACTTCCGAGCGAGGTAAACATTCTTTACTTCATCGGGAGCATCAGCTGCAGGTGGGTCACCCAGCGGTGCATCCAGCACATAGGTCAAATTACCAGCTGTGAGGACAATCCTCAAATTGCGGAACCAATCCGCGAAGTTGCTTCCATTGTTTTTCAACTTTTCTTTCTCTAGGAACGCATTAAAATTGATGGTAGGGGCTGCCATTGATCTACAACATATTTGCAATAGTTTAGACTAAGTTTATGACAAATAGAGTTCAAATTAATTAATGTAATTAAACTAGGTGAACTCCCACTCAAAACAATATCCCTCACATTGTTTTAGTGATCACACAAACCAAATCCACTACATCAACACCGATCATCACGAGAGTTGATATAATTTCAATGGCGAACAATCGTCATGTTCATCATATCTACTATATGATTCATGCTTTACCTTTCGGTGATCCGTGTTCCGAGACCATGTCTGTACATGCTAGGCTCGTCAAGATCAAACCTTAGTTTCCGCATGAGCAAATCTGGCTTGCTCACGTTGTATACACTTGCGGAATCTAACACACCCGATCATCACGTGGTGCTTCGAAACAACAAGCTTTAGCAACGGTGCTAACTAAGGGTGAACACTTTATGACTTGAAATTCATGTGCATGAGGGATCATCTTATAATGCTACCGTCGTCTACTAAGCATTACAAGATGCATAAAGGATTAACATCACATGCAATTCAATATATATGTGATATGATATGGCCTTTCTTCTTTGTGCTTTCGATCTCCATCTTCAAGCACTAACATGATCTCCATCATCACCGGCATTGCATCAAGGTCAATGACGCTTCTCCATGGTTTTCGTCCACCGGCTTCAACTATTACAACTACTTTGAATAGACACACGGGTCTTAACATAAATTAAAGACAACCATATGGCTCCTGCCGGTTGCCGACTTACAATAAGGAACATTGCATACATCAAATATAATCACAATCATGGCCATATCACATCACTGCACACCCCTGCAAAACAAAGTTAGACGCCTCTACTTTCTTTGCATATTTTACGTGGTTTGGGGATTTCGATAAGTGTCGTTCTAACTTACGAACAAGAACCACAACATTGATACTAGTATTGTTAATCACCCGTTGTAAATTGGATCTTAACTATGCTAGGAGAAACAGGCACCCGCAAAGCCACTTATGCAATACAAGTTGCATGTCAAGCGTGGAGCAAGTCTCATGAACGATGTCATGTAAGGTTAGCCCGGGCCGCTTCATCCCAACATACCGCAAGATGCAAAGTACACAAGAAGCAATCGACAATAAAAGCATCAACGCCCACAATGACCATTGTGTTCTACTCGTGCAACAGATCTACATATAGACACGGCTCTGATACCACTGTAGGGGTTCGTAGCATGGAAAACAAAAATTTTCTATCGCATACAAACAAACAAGCCAAGATCTATCTACTAGATTGTAGCAACGAGTCGATGGAATAACTTACCCTCGAAGATTCCAAAGCGTTTAACGAGAGCGGATTCTCGTGGGTGATGTAGTCGTACTCTTCCCGATCTCAAGATCGTGTAGACGATCCTTCCGGCGCTGCGTTCCGGCAGCGCTCCCGCAGTCGGTCACACGTTCGGTACTCGACGAAGACCTTCCTCTCCCTTGTTCCAGCAGGCAGCAGAGGTTGTAGCACTCTCCTCGCGATTCCGGCAGCACAACGGCGTTGTACCGGAAGTAGAGGGGAAATCCCGCAGGGCTTCGCCTTAAGCCGGTGCGAGTATGGTGGAGTATGAGAGAGGCTATTAGTGGTCTAGTAATTAGACACACCAATTAGAAGGCTCTAAACCAATTAGAAGGCTCTAAACCGAAGGCTAAAGCAATTAGAAGCTCTAAACCCAAACGGCTCTAAACCGGAGGTAGAAGATAGGAACTTGTGTTTTCTAGGAGGGGAGCTCTGCCCCTCCTTATATAGATGGGAGGGGGCTTGGCGCGCCAGGGAGGGAGGGAGTCCCTCCCCAACTCGGCCTAGGGCTGGCCGCCGGCTTGGAGGAGAGAAACTCCTCCTCCAAGTCGGTTCCAACTCCTCTTGCTTGTTTCCCACAGTTTCTTGTTTTAGCCGTTTGACTTTCAAACTGGACATTTGACTTTTCTGTTTTAGGATTCAATTTAATCCTTTATTTGGGACAGCAAGAACACTTAGTACATGATGCAATCATTCCGATATGTAATGACACATTCATGTACCCTCCCCCCCCCCGGAGTGCCGGACATTCTGGAACCTTCTAGAACATTCCCGATGAAAACACCGGAATCATTCCGCAACTCCGAAACGGGACTTTCCTTATATGAATCTTATTCTCCGGACCATTCCGGATCACCTCGTGATATCCCGGATCCCATCCGAGACTCCGAACAACATTCGGTCTCTTTCTCATAACACCATAACTACTCAAACAACGTCGAATCCTTAAGTGTGTCTCCCTACGGTTCGTGAATTATGCGGACATGATCGAGACACTTCTCCGAACAATAACCAATAGAGGAATCTGGAAATTCATATGGCTCCCACATATTTCTACGATTACTTTGCGATCGAATGAACCACTTACATACGATACCAATTTCCCTTTGTCTCACGATATGTTACTTATCCGAGGTTATGATCGTCGGTATCTCTGCATACCTAGTTCAACCTCGTTACTGATAAGTACTCTTTTCTCGTTCCCGTGATATGTGATCCCTTGTGACCAAGTCACATGCTTGCAAGCCAATTGGATGACATTCCACCGAGAGGGCCCAGAGTATATCTATCCGTCATGTGGATGGACAAATCCCACTCTTGATCCATGTGTCTCAACCAATACTTTCCGAACACTCAATGCCACCTTTATAACCACCCAGTTACGGTGTGGTGTTTGATGTCATCAAAGCATCCATCCGGTAAAGGTGATATGCATGATCTCATGGTCGAAGGAATTAGGTTACTGTGTATCAGAAAGCATATAGCAATTGAACTATTGAAATGACTTGATCTTTATGCTACGCTTATCTATAGGAGTATGTCCACCATATCATTCTCCTAACGATATGATCTTGTTGTTGATAACATCTCAATGTTCATGATAGGGAAACCACAATCATTAATCAACCAACAAGCTAGTGAAGTATAGAGGCTATACTAGGGACTTCAAATTAAGTTTACAAATCACACAAGTATTAATGTTTCCTTGTTAATACTATTATAGCATGAATGTAAACATTTATCATAAACACAAAGATATAATAATAACTACATTTATTATTGCCTCTAGGGCATATCTCCAACAATAAATGGGAATACATTTTACACGATAGGCCAAGATAAAAAGAGCACCAACCAAAACAGTGGTGTCCGCTTCGATGCAGCAGAAGACAATGGGCAAAAGACCACGTATTATGGGTTCATAGAGGAGATATGGGAACTTGACTATGGACCTAATTTTAAGGTCCCCTTGTTTCGATGCAAATGGGTCAAGCTAACAGGAGGAGGGGTTGAGGTAGACAAGAAGTACGGAATGACAACGGTGGATCTCAACAATCTTATGAAGAACTTAGATGAACCATTCGTCCTAGCCAATGATGTGGCTCAGGTTTTCTATGTGAAGGACATGTCCTCCAGACCAAAAAAAAAAGAAAAAAATATGCAAACGAATACATCATATGATGAGCCAAAGCGTCACATAGTTCTTTCAGGGAAAAGAAACATCGTGGGAATCGAGGACAAGACAGACATGTCAGAAGATTATAATAAGTTTGATGAAATTCCGCCCTTCACAGTGAAAACTGACCCAAGCATTCCGTTAAGTAAAGAAGATGCTCCATGGTTACGTCTGAAGCGATCATAAGGAAGGGCATATGCCAAGAAGTTCATGCTCATATTATGTAACTCTAGTTCATGTTTTTAATATTAATACATGTCTTGAGTGTTAGTCATGTTTTGTGGATGGACCGGGACTATGAGAAGAAGTTGTCCCGATTCGTACTTACCATTAAGATCTGATCTCCAAACGCGCGCGGTCACATATTAGGGAGTGCCTCTATGACCAGTTTCTTGGAGATGCCGGAGGACTAGGCTCCGTCGGCATCTCCCTGAAACTGGCCGTAGTGGTGTCCCTGCTCTTGAAAACCATCTTGCAGCTTTGTAACTTCTCTAACTAGATCAATACACCAGGGAGCTAACTAATTCCACATATTAGGGAGTGCCTCTATGACCAGTTTCTCGGAGATGCCGGAGGACTGGGCTCCGTCGGCATCTCCCTGAAACTGGCCGTAGTGGTGTCCCTGCCTCAAACTGGCTGGAGGACTGGACTCACAAGGATGCCTATTTATAGTACAAGCAGCTCGACATAGTGTTGACACTTACAAAATAATGTCGACACTCACCCCTATTATTAGTGCTGACTCGTGTTTTGTGCCGGATGGTGTCTACAACCGGGACTAAAGGTTCATCTTTAGTCCCGGTTGGTGTCTCCAACCGGGACTAAAGGTTCATCTTTAGTCCCGGTTGGTGACACCATCCGGGACAAGGTACACGCCGCACGACATAATGTCGACATGCACTCACCCCTATTATTAGTGCTGACTCGTGTTTTGTCCCGGTTGGTGTCTCCAACCGGGACTAAAGGTTCATCCCGCCATTTTTTCCCGCCATTTTTCTTCCCGCCAGTTCTTCCCTCCAGTTGTTCCCGCTAGTTCACTATATATATATGTAGGGGGTTGGCCTCCATTGTCATTGCACATATCTAGACTCATATCTGCAACCTCATCACTCTTTCCCATGGCTTCCACCGTAGCACTAACCCCCAGGGAGGCGGAGGCGCTTTGCGCCTCGAACTACCCCTGACCGCCGGGCTACTGTGTCCCCGTCGGCTGGATGCTGAGCGTCGGAGGCGTGCCGGTTCCTCTTGTCCCTCTAGGTGTGGCGCGCCGGATGGCCATCACGAACCACTACTACTTCGAGCTCACGCCGGAGCAGCGGAGGAATCCCAGATGGCATCCCGACTATTTCCCTACTTGGGAAGCCTTCTTCGTGGATCGGCATGAGAGGGCGCTCGCCAGGCACGAGGAGGACGGCCCACCTCCTCCTAACTTCAACGAGGCCGGCCGTCGGCTATGGTGGCACGGTCGGACTCTCCAGAGCGTCATGGCCTATGACACTGCCGCCGACTCTAACCCCCGTCTGCGCTACCCTCAAGTCCAGCCCACGCGCTACCCTCAAGTCCAGCCCACGCGTACTCTCCAGAGGTTCAATTACGGCGACCCCGACGACGACAGCGATGACGGCGGCGGCGAGTACGACGACTACAGTGGCGAGTATTACAGGTGTAGGCAGGAGCATGACTGAATCACTCCAACATTCCGAAACAAATTCGGCCGATTGTTACTTAATCTGGCCATGTATCTTAATTTTCAGTTCTTTTATGTATCTTAATTTTCAGTTTCAGTTCGGCCGATTGTTACTTAATCTGGCCATGTATCTTAATTTTCAGTTCTTTTATGTACCAACAGGGGGATCTGAAACCTTTCCGTCCACCTCTGGTAAAAAAGACAAATTCCTACCGAATCGGCAGGAAGTGGGTCAGATATGAACTACAAGTACATGATACGATGCTCATGATTTTTTACAAAAATCATTTTTAGGTTCACAATATGCTATTTTATAAAAAAACAATGCAAGTTGAGCGAGGCTTGGTGAGATTCAAGTGTATACAAAAGATGCGACATTTAAATATCCAATCAATTCAAAAATGTTAATACAAAAGATGCGACATTAAAATATGATTTGATCTAATAAAAATCATTTTTTAGATGCTTAATATTTCTTATGTTCAAAGTTTTAGGATTTAACAATTTATTTTTGTTTGAATTGAATAATCAAAATTTATATGTAAGTGTTTTAATTATTTTTAAAATTTTCATGTAAAGTAAATATAAAATGATTTACATGAATGGATAGATATTATTTTTCTGAAAATTATAATATATTATTCATATTTTGCTAAGTTGAAATGAAAAAGATATGAATTTTCTAAATTCATATCATATTTTTTGAATTAAAAATGCCCCTTTAATGCATGAAATAAATGCCCCCCCTTTAACACCGGTTCCAGACAGGAACCGGTGTTAAAGGGGGGGGGGCATTTATTTCGTTTCCCGCGCGCACCACCCTCCCCTTTAACACCGGTTCGTGGCTAGAACCGGTGTTAAAGGGGGGCATTTATTTCGTTTCCCGCGCGCACCCCCCCCTCCTTTAACACCGGTTCGTGGCTGGAACCGGTGTTAAAGGGGGGGGTAATAAATGCGCGCGGGAAACGGATCCCCCCCTTTAACACTGGTTCGAGCCACGAACCGGTGTTAAAGGGGGGGTATTAATTCACCTTCCCCTCCTTTCTTCCCCCCAGAGCAGCCAGATCACCAAGACCGCCACGCCCGCGCGCAGAGAGAAGCGCAGCCGCCGCCGCCCGCGAGCGTCTCGCCACCGCCACCACCACCGCCACCGCCAAGACCGCCACCGCCACCGCCACCGCGCGCGCCGCGCGCAGAGAGCAGCCGCGCCGGCGCTGCGTCCTCGCCCTCGCCGCCACCACCACCGCGCGCCAAGACCGCCACCGCCACCACCACCGCGCGCGCTGCGCGCGCAGAGAGCAGCCGCGCCGGAGCCCTCTCCCTCGCCGGAGCCGCCGCGTTCGCCCTCGCCCCTCGTTGGAGCCGCCGCGTCCTCATCCTCGCCCTCGCCCTCGCCGGAGCAGCCGTACGTCGGATTAGCTAATATATATGTAATCTTGAACTTTTGTCCGACGCAAGCTGGACGATGGTAACGCTCTCGGTCGCTTTGTATTGTGCAAGCTGTCACGCACGCCGCACGGGCCATGCATGGTAGCAACGGTAGCAATAGTACTACTAGTCTTAGAACGAAGTCTAGCTCAATTAGATAGATGGGCATAATTAACCACGCATGCGTTAGAATAGACATGTGCGCAAACACGATTAGAGACAAACTACTCATTATTCAACAACACTCAAATAAATTTATACTATAAGACACACACTATTTGTGATCCAGCAACAATACTATCAAGTATATGTTGGCAGGATCGGAATGGAGGGAATACTCGTGAGTATAAAACCAATTAAAAATAGTAAAGTAATCTTCATCTGTATCAAAGAATAACAAGCGGAATGTAAAAGGCCAAGCAGGACATATATGGATGCACTAGTTGGCACTTGTGTAGTACTTAATTTTTTTTTGTCGCAATATGTCGGTGATTATTTTACATGCGCGCTCTCATCGTTGCTAATATATGTAATCTTGGACTTTTGTCTTCATATTTAGTATTTACAGTATTAAGAACTTTATTGAAATCAACACCAACTATTAAAACCAGTTGGTGCGAATGCGTCGAAATTGAAGATGATCTTCATCCTAAGAACACACCGACGTGGTCAGTCACAAGCGATACGAAGTAGTTACCCCATGTCGTCAGTCCAACAGGAGCAACCATTTCCCCACCAGTCTTGCTTGTCTTTTTTTAATATAGTGTATCATTGCACATCTCACTAACATCGGGAAACTCGAAACTAAGATGGCATGTAATTATGGAGGGAGTAGTAGTATAGATAGGGTGTCAAGCAGGGCGGGTTCGCGGGCAACATAGTTTCATCCTGATTAGGGTTTCGACCCCTCGGAACTCGTTTAAAATGATCAAGCATCCTTAGGGTTTTAATTTTATTTGTGTATTTTTGTATGAATAATATGTATATTTGTGTATGAATCCAAGTCCACTTGAATGTTTACACTCTTACTCTAGATAATATTATTGTTTTAGAAACTATGGATCCACTTAGTAGAAACCTTGAAGAAGAAGAAATAATGGAGAACATTATTGATGAGGACGCCTCACAATATCTGAACTTCGAGGGACATGATGACGACAGCTCAAGTACTAGTCATGGAGAAGATGAAGACTCCGGTGAACGCAATTTAATGGTTACAAAGTCCAGCGAGGTATATGCATTGATTAAGCCTCTGCTGACTTCCACCAACAATCTTCTTCTACATGTATTAATTAACGCTACTTTCTTCTTTTAGCCCTCTGGATCGACCAGCGCGCAACCATCTTCTTCTACGAAAAAGATCAAGCGAGGCGCGAGCCAGCGGTTGAAAGATCGTGCAAAGTTCACGATCGAAGTAGTCCGTGTTGATGGCAGGCCGATGGAGCCCAAGAAGGCCGCAGACAAATTTGTACGTCAGGCTGGAGTTCTTGTTAGGGACCAAATCCCAATCACAATTGAAAATTGGAATAAGCCAAAGAAGGGCGACGGTACCTTTGTCGATGACAGATCCAAAGAAACGCTTTGGAATTCGTTGTTGGTAAATTTTACCCTTCCGCCAAAGAAGGATGAAAACAACCCGGTTATAAAGGAAAAGGTCAAAGAGTGGACTCTAAAGAAGATGGCCGAGGCTTTCCGCAACTGGAAGACAAAATTGAACAAATTTATCAAATCTAGCGAGACTCCAAATTTCGAAGACGCATATTATGCGAAGATAAGACCTCACTGGCCCGAATTTGAGACATAAAAAAAGTGCTATAGCTAAAAAGAGGTCAGAAACCAATACGCTTAATGCCCTGAAGAAGGAATATCACCAGAGGACGGGGTCAGGTGGCTACATATCTCAGAGGCCTAAGTGGGAGGAAGCTGAGAAGGCCCTGCGCGAGAGAGGGATCACACCCCAGACAGATGGGTGGGACCTATGTGCAAAGACTTGGTTCTACGGAATCGGGGCAAGGTTGGACCCAGAAACAGGATTGTGTATCTTCCCAACCATCCTTGCCAAACCCGTCACTGAACTCATCACGGCATACGAGGAAACATCTGCCAAGACCTTCCATCCCGACAGAGAGAATGACCAGCTCACACGCGCCATCGGTAAAAAGAACACCCTGGACATGCACGAGGCACAGGGGGTATGACATGGAAGGATGGGTTTGCCGACTGGAGCGACTCTTACAGATGGCGCGGCAGAAAAGAAAAAGAGCGTACAGAGCGGATGACACAGATAGAACATGCACTTGCGGCGCTGCAGGCGCAAGTGAATGCACAACAGAGCCATCAAGCTACCGGCCCATCTCAGCGGCACGAAGAGCCTGCATTGGAAGCTGCCCGCGGCCCAGACTCTGCGCGGAAAAGCAGTGTGGCTTCCACGGAGAACGTGCAGCCCACGCTTGAAATGACGGGTCCTCGATACCCCGTGGATGAGATCACGGAGAGCGAACACGCTGAGCTGTATGTGAGATTAATGGGCTTATCCATTAAGGTGGCTGTCGGCTATGCCTTACCTCCTGTAGCTGGTGGAACTTACCACTGCCGACCGATTCCAGATGGCTATGATATTGTCGGGGTGGATGAGGTTGTGAAGGAATATGAGGAAGCACAGCTTGACCATGCTACAGGTGAAGGGGAAACTCAACTCAATTTTGCAGTGAAAACAACCATTCTTTGGAAGAAGGAACACATTGTGCTTCCAAATTGGAGGTCACTGGCACCCCCGCCGTCTCCGCAGCGTCAGCAGTCTGAGCCGCTTCAGCTATCTCCTACGCGGCAGCCATCTCCGGCCCGTCAGCCATCTCCTGCGCGGCAGCCATCTCCGGCCCGTCAGCCATATCCTGCGCGGCAGCCATCTCCGGCCCGTCAGCCATCTCCGGTGCTTCATCCATCTCCTCAGCGTAAGCGGAAGAGCACTGCCACGAGGAGCATCAGTAGCACTGCCACAAATAAATCCGCAGGAAACCGTACGCCAAAGAGTTCAAAAAACGTCCCGCAGCCTTCCGCCAAGCCATTGCCGGTTTTACCGTGGAATCGCAGCGACGAGGAGACCAATAGGATCTCGGAAGAACAGGTCAAGAAATTCTTTGCACCTAGACGGGCCGAGCCAAAGGAGAAAATAGATCCGGCGGTGGTGGAGAAGTTTTACAATAATCTTTTGAAACCTGAAACCCCACTTGTGCCGGACTACGAGCGCCAGATTTTGAAGGCGGATGCAAGGCGCCGTAGGGAGACTGAAAGTAGCAGTCGTGAGGCACCCCAGAAAACAGTTCCCATGCTCGGAGAGCAGGAAAACCAATCATGTGCCCCGCTCCAAATGTTCGACACACGAGACGCTCCTCCCGTAAATGATTACGAGGCAGAGCTACAAAGAAAGGCCAATGAGATGGGGATGACTTATATTGCATACTTGAACGTCATGGGAGACAACTTGCCCAAATGCGATGCCAACCCCATACAACCATGGAAGTATGGGAAGAATCTCGTCAAGAAAGAGGAGCTCAAGAATCTACCAACAAAGATGCGAAAATTGCACAAGTGGTACCTTCATTTCTGCAAGACGACAAAGGTAGAATGGATCACGACGCATATAAGAGATCAGATTTTCTTGTGCGGAGACGACGCAATCGACTTCAACATTCAAGACTTGCATTTTCTATTCAATCAGAAGGAACTCGACAAATCTGCCATCAGCCTTTATTGTGTGTAAGTACTATTTCTGTAATTTTTATCTCATCTCATTCACTTCATTAATTGCATGTATATATATATATGCTCACCATATATGTATATACTATTATGCAGGAAAAAGGTTATGGAATGCATGAAAGGAGGCCCTTTTGACATTGGGTTCGTTGACCCAAATAGAGTTCATGAAGAAGTGGTAAGAGACAAACCCGGGCAAACAGAAGATTACTTGCTAAAGTCTTTACTGAGACAACAAACCAAAAGGGAAATACTATTGCCTTACAACTTCTCGTGAGTACTGTTACCCTCTCTCTTGTACACATTCTGTTTCGGCTTACTCGATGTTAAGTGTAATTGATGATGAGTTATGCGTGCGTAGGTTCCACTTTATTCTGCTAGTCATTCAACCCGACTCAGGAAAAGTCCTTGTCATGGACTCGTTACGAAAAGAAAAAGATCTATGGGTAGACTTTAGAGAGATGCTCCAGAGGTAATTTCAATCATATTATCGCACTAGATCGGCAACTTTCGTGACAATAAGTAATTAATTACTCCTTTATCCATTTTCTTTGTCGGACAGGGTTTGGAAAATGTTCACGGGCAGGGGGCCGTGGGTGAATGGTCAGAGGAACTAAAATTTGTAGACCAAAATGTAAGTAATACTAGCTAGCTTCCAATTCCATTATATCATGCTTTATTGATTATTATTTTGATTGAACTCTCTATTCTCGTAAAGTGCGTGCATCAGGGACACGGCAATAACTTATGTGGGTACTATGTTTGCGAATTCATTCGCAACACGATATGTGCGACGGGCCAAGCCGCACTAGAACAACTTAGAGTAAGTAAACAAAGTCCACAACATTATTTTATTACCATCAATTGTGTTGAGTTTTATTCTTATATATATATTGACGGCCCATTCTTCATATATATTCAGATCGAACGGATGCGGGACCAACTCCTACCATTTGAACTCATACGAGCCATTCAAGAGGAATTGGCGGGGTTCATACTTGATGAGGTCGTCACGCCTGGCGGAGAACTCTTTAGATATCCACCAAAATGAACGATGACGATGTATGTGCCGATGACGATGTATGTGCCGATGACGATGTTTGTGTATAATAATAGTTAGTTAATTATTCATGTACTCGTATATACCGATGACGATTTATAAGTATACCGCTCCCGATCGATTCCCCCTCGCTCCCCCCCCTCCCGCAGAAATACGCCTAGAATGGGGCAGAGGAAGAAGTCTGCCGCGGCAGGAAAACGGCCTAAATCTCTGCCGCGGCAGAAGAACCTTTAACACCGGTTCCAGATACGAACCGGTGTTAAAGGGGGGGCTGAGGCCTGCGGCAGCCCCACGTGCGCCACCCTTTAACACCGGTTCGTATAAGAACCGGTGTTAAAGGGGCCCCCCTCTAACACCGAACCCTCAACAGCGGTTGGGGAACCGTTGTTAGAGGGCCCTCCCAACCGGAGTTAATGGGGGGCTCTACACTAGTGTAACCAAGTAACTACATTAGCTAGGTAGAAGCAGCACAGACGATTGACGAAGGTGAGCTAATAGCAAAACGCCACACAGCTAGCTGAGAAGCAAGTAACATGGGCACAACTAGCTAGAAGAGGCACATACACGAGCAGACTGTTTTTGCGCGCGCACTCGTAGTACAGCCTGCATAGTATAGGTTTATAAATGGAAAATGATTACCATCTCCCGGACGATCATCGTTCGGGTCGTTCGTCTCGCACTTATCGATAGAAAAAAAAACTCGTCTTCAACCTTCTGCCCCAGCACTGCCTCTGTCCTCCTGATTTCCTGCGCTCCTCTCCTCCCTCCTCCCACTGCACCCACGCTCAGCTCCGCCTGGCCCTCGCCCCGCGCTGATCTACGGCACGTCAGACCATGCTACTCCTCCGCCGGCGGACGCCGCCTTCGTGATGGGCCCCACGAGCTCCTTCCTCCCGCAACACGGTGGACGAGGGCAGCTGCGCCCATGCCCTAGCCCCCTTGGTTCTTCTCCGGCGAGTCTACTACCCCTCCTCCGCACCTAGGCTACCGGCATCGAGTACGAGAGGCCCGCTCCTCTACCTCCATGGCCTAGGGTTCCTCCATAGGCAGCCGAGCTTGCTTCCATGGGCGTATGACCTAGCTTCCATGGGTGGTCGTGGTTGCTGCCAGCGGCGACCCAACTTGCTTCCAGCGGTGCCCGAGCTTGCTTCCACGGGGCAGTCGAGCTTGCTTCCAGCGGTGGCCGAGTTTGCTTCCATGGGCGGTCGTGGTTGCTTCCAGCTGCGGCCGACCTGGCTTTTGCTACAAGTTCTCTCTCGAGGTCTTTCGGCTAAATTCTCCAGCGATGTCTCCGACGAAGTAGGGTTTTTGCTATATTAGAACTTTTTTTGCTACAATCGTCTTGTGGTTTTGCTACAACAGTGTTAAGTATTTGCTACAAGGTCTCCGGCGAGTTTTTCCGACGATGTCTCCGGCGAAGTCGGTTTTGCTGCATTAGTATTTTTTTTTGCTGCATGGTCTCCGACGAGGTCTCTGGCGAGACGTTCTATTTCTAAAACGAACTTTTTTTTTGCTTCGGAAGCAAAAGCGGGAACATATGTAGCAAAAGCGGGATGTTTTGCAGCAAAAACGGAATCTGTGGGGAAAAAACAGGACACGTGTCAGGCAATGGACTAGGACGATGGAAAACTTGTATCGTCCGGGGGACACTCAGCATCGTCCTTTATAAATAGTCCTACCTCGACAATTGAACAAGCAAAACACCTCCTTAAATACCTACTTTCGCACAGACCAAGCGTGCAAGTGCTGCGGCCGTGCGGATCGGCGCCGTCTCCCTGTCATTGTACGTAGCTCCGCAAGGGGGATGGGCTGCGGCGTCTCTGGCTACGAGGTTCCGTTGCGGGCTGGAGCGTCGAAGGTGGCGCAGAGACCGTCGGGCGTGCCGAAGAGGGCCGGCACGCCGATATGGCAGAGGAGGGTGCTGATGGGTGTCAGGTGCCAGCTCCCGAGGTTAAGCGGGATGATCCTGTACAACGAGCGCGGACGGCCGGTGCGCAGCGGCATCATCCGGGACAGAGCTCGTGAGGTGATTCGCCTCCACAAGTATCTCTGAATTCCTTGCCATCAATCAGATCAGATCAGATCAGTTCATGCATCCATGACCATGATCACGTCACTAAAGGACTGGCGCTGTGTGCCGCCGGCCGGCCACTACGCCGATGGCCAAAGGTCAGGGCCGTCGGCGTAGCACCGGGCCAGGCCAGCCCAGCTTCCGAGCCCTCGGCAAGGTACGCCGAGGGTGACCGTCGGCGTAAACGTAGCCTCGGCGTACGGGGTGGCCGCATGGCACTAGACAGGCCAGGCCGGGACGGGTCCTAACGGCGTCAGTATTACGCCGAGAGCCGCCGTCGGCATAGGCTACGCCGACGGTCACCCTCGGCGTACGTCCCTCCTACGCCGACGATGACCTTCGGCTTACAGATGCACTTTTTTTCCTTACCAATTTATTTGTATTTATTTATTAGTATCAATTATTTAGATTTTATTTTATCAATTGGATGGATTCGTAACCTCCGAATAATAGTCTTCACGCCCACATAAAATGTCGAATCTTCTCACAAGTTGAGAAATTTGCATGTTTGTGTGTTATTATCACATGTGCGTGAAATTTATATGTCACAAATTTTTGTGAAGTTGTTAAAAGATTCAATCACATGTGCGTGTCCCCCTCGCATGCATGCGGAAGCGAAGGTTCCAGACCCGTATAAGGGGGAATCTCTCCGTTGAGGTAAAACCGGGTAGGATAGTGCCCCAACTTGTGAACCAACATAGTTTTACATAACCCTATGACCTAAACAAACACAAAACAAAAGATAGCTACGCCGGGCTACCCCTGTCAGAGGAACGTCTAGGAGGGTAGACGATCCGAGTGTGCACAGATCAGGGTTTCGCCGGAGGAAGGCCACGAGAACATCGGAATCAGATGAAAACTTGCATGTGTCTCTAGCATATGTGTGTGAGTGTGGTGAGAGGTTGATATAGGTGCTTGCATGTGTCCCCCCTCGCATGCATGCACTCTAACCTAGAAGCGAAGGTTCCGGACCCGTATAAGGGGGAATCTCCCCGTTGAGGTGAAACCGGGTAGGATAGTGCCCCAACTTGTGAACCAACATGGTTTTACATAACCCTATGACCTAAACAAACACAAAACAAGAGAGATCTACGCCGGGCTACCCCTGTCAGAGGAACGTCTAGGGGGTAGACAATCCGAGTGTGCACAGATCAAGGTTTCGCCGAAGGAAGGCCACGAGAACATCGGAATCAGATGAAAACTTGCATGTGTCCCTAGCATATGTGTGTGAGTGTGGTGAGAGGTTGGTATAGGTGCTTGCATGTGTCCCCCTCGCATGCATGCGCTCTAACCTAGAAGCGAAGGTTCCGGACCCGTATAAGAGGGAGTCTCCCCGTTGAGGTGAAACCGGGTAGGATAGTGCCCCAACTTGTGAACCAACATGGTTTTACATAACCCTATGACCTAAACAAACACAAAACAAGAGAGATCTACGTCGGGCTACCCCTGTCAGAGGAACGTCTAGGGGGGTAGACGATCCGAGTGTGCACAGATCAGGGTTTCGCCGGAGGAAGGCCACGAGAACATCGGAATCAGATGAAAACTTGCATGTGTCCCTAGCATATGTGTGTGAGTGTGGTGAGAGGTTGGTATAGGTGCTTGCATGTGTCCCCCCTCGCATGCATACGCTCTAACCTAGAAGCGAAGGTTCTGGACCCGTATAAGGGGGAATCTCCCCGTTGAGGTGAAACCGGGTAGGATAGTGCCCCAACTTGTGAACCAACATGGTTTTACATAACCCTATGACCTAAACAAACACAAAACAAGAGAGAGCTACGCCGGGCTACCCCTGTCAGAGGAACGTCTAGGGGGTACACGATCCGAGTGTGCACAGATCAGGGTTTCGCCGGAGGAAGGCCACGAGAACATCGGAATCAGATGAAAACTTGCATGTGTCCCTAGCATATGTGTGTGAGTGTGGTGAGAGGTTGGTATGGGTGCTTGCATGTGTCCC
Source organism: Avena atlantica (assembly GCA_910589765.1). Classification (NCBI taxonomy): domain Eukaryota; kingdom Viridiplantae; phylum Streptophyta; class Magnoliopsida; order Poales; family Poaceae; genus Avena; species Avena atlantica. The sequence goes on from OU342738.1 coordinate 369,991,930, forward strand.
CCCTCGCATGCATGCGCTCTAACCTAGAAGCGAAGGTTCCGGACCCGTATAAGGGGGAATCTCCCCGTTGAGGTGAAACCGGGTAGGATAGTGCCCCAACTTGTGAACCAACATGGTTTTACATAACCCTATGACCTAAACAAACACAAAACAAGAGAGAGCTACGCCGGGCTACCCCTGTCAGAGGAACATCTAGGGAGGTAGACGATCCGAGTGTGCACAGATCAGGGTTTCGCCGGAGGAAGGCCACGAGAACATCGGAATTAGATGAAAACTTGCATGTGTCCCTAGCATATGTGTGTGAGTGTGGTGAGAGGTTGGTATAAGTGCTGGTTAGGACGAGGTGGCTCAAAGAAGACGAGGAGTTTGCAGCCTTGTCGAGGCGGAACGCGGATAACCGAGGCGATGGTGGAACACACTGCACGGGAAACGCAACTTTGACCGCTTCAAGGGGAAGGTGGTACGTATATACATGGAACGACCTGCGTGTATTTTTCGTCATGTTTGTACTTCATATGCATAATATATCTTTTTGCGATGCAGGTGGCCGAGGCACAACCCGGGAAGGTGATTCATGACGTCGTCGTCTATGAGATGATGCGGCGAAAGAAGCCCAATTACTCGGAGCCTCAACCCTCGTTGCCCGTGTACTTCAGCACTGCCCATAACAACTTGGGGAACTATAGCACGATGGTGAAGGCTCGTCACCCCCATGTGGATGACCCCATTCACGCGGAGATCGACGAGGAGTCGTTGGTCTTGTCGGGGCACGGATTGCAGCATGGACGCCTCAAGATTCTGAATAAGAAGGTCAAGCCTACCCTCAGCACGAGCTTCAGCCGTCTCAAGGCTACCTACCCCGCCTCGTGGCCAGCCTTATCGATCCAGAGAGGATGTAAGTTTTTCTCGTTTTCATCATCTTTATGACTTTTATTCCTGCATGGCTAACCACTGACGAGATTCCTGGTATTTGAAATTGTAGCCTGAGTTAGACGCGGCCTATGATGCCGCTCATGAGGAATACTAGGAGGCCTTTCGGCAGCATCAGGAGGCGAATGCGATCTACATGCAATACATAAATGTAAGTCCGAACCTTTATTTTTGCAAAAGATACAAGTCCCACTTCCCCCCGTTTGTTGTACTACGGCCTGACATCTAAACTATCTTTCAGGCCATGTTGGTGAATATTCAAACTGGTCAGAATAGAGATTTAGGGCCCGTGCCTCCTATGCCAGGGCCGGTGCCATTTTTGCTATCGAAGGACAGCTTCGCTAGGACCTACTACGCATCGACACCGGTAAGTTCTTTGCTAACCCACTGGTTATCGCTTTACTTTGCCTCGTAAGTTGCTAACATGTAGGCAACATGTAGGGAACGGGAGCTTCTGGGAACCGTCACTTTGGCCACGCCTCGCCGGATGGGCGTCAGATCACACCGCTTCATGACAATGGTCCATCTCCTGGCCATTCTGCAGGTGGTTCTCCCGAGCTTCACACTTCTACTCCCTCGCCAGGTGGCTCTTCTGCTGCTTCTACTGGACGCAACCCTCGCCAGAGGTCGCCACTTTTCACCAGGAGAGATCTAGTGTACACCCCCTCTCCTCCAGAGTTGTAGGGATGTGTGATGATGTATGAACGATGTATGGATGATGTATGAACGATGTATGAACAATGTGTGATATGAGCATGTGTGATATGAACAATGTTTAATATGAGCATGTGTGATATGAACAATGTTTAATATCAACTGCTGTGAGCTGTGAGCTGCTGTGAGCTGAATATGAGCAAGGTTTAGGGTTTAATATGAGCATGCTGTGAGCTGTGAAACAAAAAAACTGGGGATGGTCGGCGTATAAGGTACGCGTGACCAAATGGTCACGGCTACGCCGAGGGCAAGGCCGTCGGCGTAGGACCAGCCCGCTGCTGTCAGGTCCCCCAGCTGCTTACACGTGGCGAGCGTACACCGAGGGGGAGGCCGTCGGCGTAGCAGCTGCGCCAGGCCGCCCCGCTGCCTCCACGTGGCGAGCGTACGCCAAGGGGGAGGCCGTCGGCGTAGCAGCTGCGCCAGGCCGCCCCGCTGCCTCCACGTGGCTAGCGTACGCCGAGGGGGAGGCCGTCCGCTCCGTTAACTGGCCGTGTGACGGCGCTGTCGACGTTCGCCGACGGTCTCTACGCCGACGGGCGCCGTCAGGCCGTCGGCGTTCTACGCCGACGGCCGCGCCTGCTCCGCCGAGGGAGAGGTCCGCCGAGGACGGTACGCCGAGGGCAGCCATCGGCGTAGCTTACGCCGAGGGTTTTCCTGGCTACGCTGACGGCAATAAGCCCTCGGCTAATGCGGTTTTCTGTGTGCAGGAGAAGCATGCCGCGTCTATCGACATGCTCATGGACATGCTCTAGTCTTGTTACCACCCAGCAGATCGATTTCGGTCTAGTTAACTGTATACCTGAGGAGTAGAAGGAAGAGGCGCGCCCATCTGTTCTTCTCTATCGATGTTGATGGAGCAAAAGAGGCATCTTCGCCACCGCTCCGGCTTGCTGCTACTGCTGTCTGCTCATCAAAGGTGCGACATACCACTTGCATATGTTTCTGCTGCTTATGTCTACTCCCAAAATCATGTCTGAATGAGACAATACATAGGTGCAGGGAAAGGAATAATCTCCATTCAGATTAGGCAGAAGGTGAATCAAGATGGTGATTTTGCTAGGCTGAAGGTTAGTGCAGATGGTTGTTGTCTTCATTGTATTTTCATGGGTGAAACTTAGAGAAGATGGTTGACAGAGCCTATAATTCTTCAACGAATGTGTTGTAGGAGTACAATTGTTAGAAGACTCGATAGCACATGTCTGCAAATGTCCCAACTCAAATTTATCTTTTGTGAATTCAGTAAGAGATAATGGGCATGGGCATGTTCTGAATTCCATAGATTTGCATAGCAATGAGTATATAAGATGTCAATTATCTGAAAAATTGTTTGTTGTCAATTATCTGAAAAATTGTGCTATAAGATGTCGAGTTTTATCGAGTGTGGTTTGTGAGATGTTAAGTACTCTTATAGTAACATGAATATAAAATTCAAAGTAAATGGAGCTTAGTTTACTGTCTCTGAAACTCTTGCAGAGAACAACAAGAGTAAGAACGGCAAGAACTAGTGATGAATTTCCCCTGAGATTATCCAGTACTGTACAACAAGGATTAATTTTGCATTCTAGCCTACTACAGCAATTTGATGAATTTCCCCTGAGAAACATGTTTTGCATGTGTGTACTGAATTTAAATAACTGCGAAGTAAATTCATGTTTTTTACTGTTGGAGTACAAGAAACAGTTTGAACAATGGCAAAGCAGTTACTGTAACCTGTTGGAGAACAACCACAATATTTTCTGTTTTTAAATCCAATCTTGTTATGTGCAATCAATCACCACCTTCCAAGCATACTGAAAAAGTATTCATTGTGTTTGATTTTTGGTTGCTTAAAGAAACATTACTAAGAAATATTAAGCTCTGTCCTAGAGCTTATTTTCTAAAACTCTGAATTTTTGCTCTGTTCTGAACCTATACCTTGTTCTTTTTCAGGAACAGAAGGGGAGAAACAACAGCGAACCTCCACGGACGGCAGGAGGGAAGCAGTAGAGAGATCCACCGGTGCGAGCGTGGGCGAAACTCCAGTGGCAGCGCGAGCCACTACAGGTCGAGCAGGGCAAAACGGTGTGCGTGGCCTCCATGGAGCTCGAGCGTGTCTCAATGGAGCAGCTACAGGTTGAGGAAGATCAGTGGGGCAGCAGGGCAGTGGAGGAGGAGCGGCGCTGCGGTGCAGAGGAGGACCAGCGGCTCAGCGCGCGGAGCAGCGGAGGACCAGCGGCGAGCGCGCGGAGAACGGGCCGGCGGCGAGCGACGCGATCCCAGATGAGGATGGGGGCGACGCTGATCCAGATCGATCGGTTGATCTAGGTGTCTGCTGACCTTGGCCTCATCGTGTTTGCTGATTCCCGGACGGACGGAGGCGACTACCGTGGGAGGCCTATGACGGAATCGACGGACGGCACGGAGGAAGGAGACGACAAGATTTGAATTTGAAATCTCAAATTGCAGGCTAAATATAAAATGTTTTCAATGTATTCGGGACGCTTTTGTAAAGTTTACATTGTGCTACAGCCCGACATCCTTTTATGGATGGAGGGAGTAGTATTTTTGATAAATCTGAACCTGGGCAAATCTAATTCTTCATCTGACTACTCCGAAAAACTATTTCGGAATCTAATCCCTGGAATTGGTGCCATTTAAAATAGAGCCGAAGTTGTATAGGTCGGTGCCAATTGATGTCATTTAAAATAGAGCCGAAGTTGTATAGGTCGGTGCCAACACGAAACAACAGAGGAGCAACCTAGGAGAGGTCGGCGCCGTTTCATACGGAGTCGACGTCCTTCAGTTCGGCTTTTGCTATGCTGACGCCGATCTATATAATTTCGGCTTCATTTTAAATGACGCCGATCAGGAGATCATATTTCGAATTAGTTTCGAAAAAGGGTCAAACGTAAAATAAATTTTAGGAAAAGCTTAGATTTGGAAAAAAAAAATACGCCAAAGGAAGCAGCACTAGTGAAGCTAACATAGGTCTGCAGCTTCTATACGGCCCAACCAATCGATGCTTAACCAAAACGGGCAGAATGGACAAAAATAACCCAAATTTGAAAGGATTTCACGAAATGAATCATCTGGAAAACTATTTCACTTGACTAACCCTTTTTGTAGCGCCTACAGTGTAGCGCCTTTCAGCTAGGCGCTATGCCCCCTGCCAGCGTGGCACCGCCTGACCCCTCCCTGGCCCCACCCCGCCGTGTGACGCCCAGGCGCTATGCCTGGGCGACTGATAGGCGTAGAAAGGCGCTACACCCTGGGACTTAAGCTCTCGCGTGCATCCCCCCTCCCCACCCCTCCCTATTCAGTCCCAGCTCGACCCAAGCAAGAAGAACAGCAAGGAGGCGCCCCCTTCCCCCCCCCTCCTCAAATCCCTCACATTGGAAGCTTTATTTGGTGGATTTGTGCCTCTCCCCAGCTGCTAGAGGTACCCTCCCTCATTCCCCTCCGTTTTGACCTTTTGAAATCTTTCATTTTGGTTGGACTTGGCTTGAAACCCTAGAAATTTGATTTGGAGAGAAATGTTTGGAAATTTGTTAGATTCATTGGCCAATGTTGGTTATAAAGATGTGTATGAAGCATTTAGTTAGGTTTAGGGTTGTTGAAATGACATTGTTTGGTATATTGGAATGTTATGGCTAGGGTTAGGGTTAGGGTTAGGGTTTGCTTATGTAAGAGAGGGTGTTCTTGTTAGCTTTATGGTTTGATAGTGTGTCTAGTATAGTTTTGTTTATCTTGTCATGGTTAGTTAATGAACATATTCTCCTATGTGTTAGGGATGGCAAGAATTGTTCATGTTCATCATGTGGACAAGGATGCCTTTTTGAAAGGCAACATAGAACCGGACCCGGATGAGCTAGATATTGTGTTTGAGCGTAGTCCCACCTGCCGGTACAAGTAGGCAAGAGCCGCCGAACCCCAGCTGATATTGCTATCCCAGTTTGCTAGTGCCTTGAGCCACATCCACTGAGAGGTCCTACCTCCGCTGTCAGCAAACAGAGTCCTAGAAAGGACATACCACACGTACACACGAGCATGTGTCTCGATCACCTCAACCTCGGCGGGGTTCGGACATTGCCTAAAGTTCTCCACGATCCACGCATATGTCGCGCCTGCTGGGACTCTATCTTTGCTCTTATCTTCAAGTTCTTTAGGAGCCATGCCAATAGGTAGCTCCATCGCATTGTGCCACCCATCGGAATCTGTGCTCATACAGAGAGGCTCCCCCGCGATAGGAAGTCCAAAGATCATGGAAACATCCTGAAGAGTAGGAGTGATCTCGCCGGTCCGGAGGTGGAAAGTGTGCGTCTCCGGCCTCCACCGGTCGACAAGTGCGGTGATAGCAGCCGCGTTGAGGTTCGGCGTCGACCGGCTCACAAGCGTGATGAAAGGGAGGAGTCCTAGCCGCTTGATGTACTCGGTGTACCGCTCATCGTACGGCATGTCATTCGAAGACGCGCCTGTTATCGCCACATTTTGGCCAAAGGAGGAGATGGGCTGTAATCAAGATGGGCTTGGAGGATGCGTATACGCAATGTTTTGCTGGATCAGCCTTGTGCGTGGATTTGGGCTAAATTGCCCGTGTATTTGTATATTATAGTAGGTTACGTTTCGGTTTAGGTAAGAGATAGGAGTTGTTAGGGTTATTCCAAAGATAGAAAGTCTCCGGACTATAAATATGTACCTAAGGTTATTGAGAAAAGGAGGACGATCACGTTCACAACAAACACAATCTCGGCGCATCGCCACCCCTTGTTTCTAGGGTTTTTCTCGGGTAAGTGTCATGCTGCCTAGATCGCATCTTGCGATCTAGGCAGTATCTACTTATGCGTTATTTAGTGTTACTCGTGCTGAAGCCTTGTTGATGGCGAGTAATACTGTTATCATAGATCTGTTTGGGCTAGCATCGGTACTTATTTGTTATGATTGTTTAGTTACGCTGCCTTTATTTATCTCGCTGCCTTTGCACCTTTTCTTGGGTGTAAGGGTAGCACCTTGCTTGATCTTTATTCCGTCGATTTGATCTGTTATAGTTATGCCTTGTTCTCCAAGGGTAGCACCTTGCTTGATCTTTATTCCGTCGATTTGATCTGTTATAGTTATGCCTTGTTCTCCAAGGTTTAGTTTGATATCCACATGATCAGGCCTTGCAAACGGGTTGAACGATCCAGTAGTATGTAAGGATATGGTTTGCCAATTCGAGAGAAGTTGTTCCGGGAATTGACTTTACGTCGGTTGTTAGGCCTTCTCTAGGGTTAGTTTTCTATCATCTTTTGTATCTACCAGGCTCAATTACGTGTAGGATGTTCCAATTACGTGGTGAAAACGTTAAACTGTCGTAGATCGATTTAACTTGTATTGATGAAGCAAAACCCCATGTTATCGTAGATCTAATGCAGAATCATGGGATAATCGGCTCTAGGAGCCGATTCACAGGGAAACCTGGGAGCCGGTCGCGGCTCGAATTTTACGTATGTTTGTTTGCCATGCAGGAAACCAATCGAAGCAACCCATCACCTTCCTGACCAGGTATAGGTCAGGTGGCACGCCCTTGCACCAGCCAGGACGTGTGCCGGAGTTTTGCGGGCCGTTGCCCGAGGGACCAGGGCCCACCAGCAGTTCTGGGAGCCTCCCGGCTCTTCGTGTTGCTCGTCGCTGCTCGCCGGTGGGTTTTGACAGGCAACACATTCTGGCACGCCCGGTGGGACATTCAACAACGTCTGCATCAACATCCGATGCTGAGATGGAGGGCATACCGGTCACGTACGACGATTTGCCTGAGGAGCACAAGGCGAAGTATGATGATATCAAAGCTCTCTTTGAAGCCGATCTCATCGGCTCTTTTGAGAGGACTCGTAAACATGGCATCAGGTGGAAAGGGTTCTCACCCGAAGGTGCTCTTGATGAGGTGGATCTGTCCGTTCCTTCAGAGGAGCGCACCAGAGCTCTGCGACAGGAAGTCAATTACATGGTGGCTCATTCTCTTCACCGCCATTCTGAGAGCCTAGTGAACGCTTTCGAGCGCGTCGCGGTTCGCGTAGTTCAGGAGATCATGAAACATCAGTACTCTCCGTCGGGGCCTACTCTAGGGACTCACCAGGGAGAAAGACCGCTCCAGACCAGACCACAGCTGCCATTCACGCTTGCAGCCCCGGAGCCACCAGGGGCACCGGCGTACGTCGTCTACAAGGTTGGAGGTGACCCTGGCGATTGCCAATTCCTGTTCGAACCACCTAAAGAGACCCCGCATGGATATGTGTGCACCTACGTACCGGACTGCAATAGCCTGACGCGCACGAACCAGGTTGCAACCGCAGGGATTTCTGGGGCAGGAGTTTCTGGAGCAGGAGCTTCGGGGGCAGGTATTTCCGGAGCAGGGATGTCTGGGATGGACGCTGATAAGCAGGCATGGCTAGCCAAGTACGCCACCGGAACGAGTTCTGAGAATTTAGCCCCTGCAGCTCAAACGGTGGAGCAAATCCGTACCATCTTGAGAGACCAGTTCGGCTTCGTGCCGAAGAGAAGGACAATCGGCTATTCCAAGCCGTACCCCAACGAGTTTCATCTGATTCCGCTGCCACCCAAGTATCGGCTCCCTGAGTTCTCAAGGTTTAGCGGATCAGAAGGGTCGAGCTCGATCGAGCATGTGATCCGATACCTGGCACAGTTAGGCATGATTTCAGCATCGGATCAGTTGCGCGTAAGGTTCTTTGCGCAATCTCTGACAGGACCAGCTTTTGGGTGGTACACCTCGTTGCCGCTGGATTCGATCCAGACCTGGAAGCAACTAGAAGAGAAGTTCCACATTCAGTATCATTCAGAAGCTACCGAGGCTGGCATTGCAGATCTGGCGCAGGTGCGGCAAAAGCGGGGAGAAATGGTAGCTGAGTACATTCAGCGTTTCAAGACTGTCAAGAACCGATGTTATTCGGCTCGTTTAACTGAGAAAGAAGCAGTCGAGCTGGCAGTGTTGGGTCTCTCAGCACCTATCAAGGATCTGGCTTTCCAAGTAGAGTACAATTCATTGGCGCACATGGCCCAGAAACTGACAATGTATGAACAACGCCACCCTGAGTTGTACCAAGACAAGTTCAAACGTCCGATAGGCCTGGTCGATACAGAAGAAGAGGATCCTATACAAGACCAGGAGGTGGCCGTGGCTGAATGGGCTCGAGGGGCAGATCCTGTGTCCTGCAAATGGGTAAAACAGCAAGGGCCTGCAAAAGGGTTCGACTTCGATGTGAGCAAAGCTGAGCAGATATTCGATTTACTGCTGAAATAAAAGCAGCTGAAGTTACCCGAAGGCCATAAAATCCCTACGGCTCAAGAAATGAACGGGAGACCATACTGCAAGTGGCATCACTCATTCACCCACACCACCAATGATTGCAAAGAGCTACGTCGCCAGATCCAAACGGCAATAGAACAGGGCCGTCTGATCCTTGGGCAGTTCGCCATGAAAGTAGACACAAACCCGTTTCCCGGCGTCAACATGGTAGAACACAGCCACTCCACGAGGCGTCAGTTAGATTTCTCGTTCGATGTTAATATGACAGGGCCGGTGTACCACCATGGCTCATATAAGGAGGAAAGCGGTCGCTCTCGGGGCAAAGAAAGAGAGGAGGCTGGTCCACGTGACCGGCCCCGTTATGATGACAGGCGGTATTTAACTGAGGAGCAAGTGAGAAGCGTGCGATATCAGAAGCCACACTCCACGCACCTCCTCAACAAGTATGAGCGTCAGTATGACCGACGTCGCCGGCACGATAGAGACGATGAAGGATATGAGCACCTCACTAGTAAAAAGTCGAAGGAAAAAGAAGGCGTGGATAAACATTGGGATTGTCCTTTCTTCAAGTATTGCTGGGACGCGGGAATGAGCCGATTGCCTACGATCGACAACTGCCCGGAATGTGGACAGCAGAAGGACTACACAGGTCCAGTCTCAGTGTTCAAGCGTCTAGGGCCCCTCCCACCTCAGAACAGGCAAGAGGAGTCATCTCGAGCAAAAGGTCTCAAGGAGCCGAAGGGTGAAAAGGAAGAAGACAGATATCACCGGCCAAGGTGGTGTCCCGATGGACTCAGACACACCCAAAAGCGTAGAGTTCAGCGACTGCGTAGCCTGGAGGAAGCCGAAGCACAGTACCTCCACGCTTTAAGGAAAGCACGGCCCGATCTGGCCGTGAAAGTTCGGCAAACCTTGGACACAGAGGCTCGTCCGAAAAGGAAAGAGTGGCGCCCCAAACCAGTAAAAGCCGATGCGAAGACATCGGCTGGCACAAACATGGTGTTCACACTTCCGTCAGAGTTTTGCACTCCAAGAGCCAAAGAACTACCAGTGGCACAGTTTGACTGCGGCCCACGGCCGGTTATCTTTGAAAAGCCACAAGAGAAGGGCTACAAACATCTGAAAGCTCTGTACCTGCGAGGTTATATCAATGGGCAGCCTGTCCGCAAGATGTTGGTTGACACCGGAGCGGCAGTCAATATAATGCCATACTCCATGCTACGGCGTTTGGGACGCTCCACTGCAGATCTGATCAAAACCAACGTCACGTTAAGCGACTTCAACGGCCAAACTTCAGAGACGCAAGGCGTTCTGAATGTGGACCTGACCGTGGGCAGAAAAACCATCCCTATGTCATTCTTCATCGTTGACAGCAAAAGCACCTACGATGTCTTGCTGGGGAGGGATTGGATTCACGCCAACTGCTGCATTCCATCCATGATGCACCAGTGCCTGATACAGTGGGATGGAGATGAAGTGGAGGTCATTCATGCAGATGATTCGATCGAGATCTCCATAGCCGGCATGAACATCTGGGAGGCAGGAGACCAAGAGCCGATCTCTGGAGTCAGTCTAGACGGCTGTGAGCGCATTGAAGCTACAAAAAACGGGGTGAGGCTGGTCTTATCCACTGGCCTGACAGAATAGCAAAGACCACGATCGTATATGGTACGGCCGATCCCTGCGATCGGCCACAAAAAGTAAAAAGCAGTAATCTTACGACAAACAGGTCATGCAGTCGTAGTAGGGAGATCCCCTGCCATTGTGGAGCACAAATAAGTTGTAAACCTTCCTTGACTAATGCAATCAAAAAGGGGGGGTGATTCCGGCAATCGGCCCAAATTATCTTTGTTATCCTCACCAACTGTTTGCCCCGTGTTTAGCATAGATTTAGCAGGTGACGGAAAGCTAGGGTATGGGTTTACCTCCGCTGATGAGCTAGAGGAGATTGACATCGGTCCTGGGGATAAGCCACGACCAACATTTATCAGCAAGAAGTTAGATCCGAATCTGCGGGGTCCGATGATAGCTTTGTTGAAAAAATATCCAGACTGCTTTGCCTGGGACTATACAGAGATGCCCGGGTTAGACAGGAGCATCATTGAGCACCGACTCCCGCTTAAAAAAGGATTTCGGCCATTTCAGTAGCGAGCACGACAGATGAAGGCCGAAATTCTGGAAGAAGTCAAGAAAGAGATCGATAAAATGTTGACAGCTAAGTTAATCAGGCCATGCAGGTATGCTGAGTGGATTTCTAGTATCGTACATGTAGAGAAAAAAGATGGCCGCTGGCGTGTTGCCATAGATTTTCGGGATCTCAACAAAGCCACTCCAAAGGATGAGTATTCGATGCCGGTGGCAGAGACATTAATCAACGCAGCTGCTGGTCATAAGGTCTTGAGCTTCATGGATGGCAATGCCGGTTACAACCAAATTTTTATGGCTCCGGAAGATATACACAAGACTGCATTCAGAGTCCCAGGTTCGGTGGGGTTGTTTGAATACGTAGTCATGACGTTTGGACTAAAGAATGCCGGCGCCACGTACCAAAGAGCCATGAATTACATTTTCCATGATCTGATCGGCAAGCTGGTGGAAATTTATATCGATGACGTGGTGGTCAAGTCTGCTTCAGTACAAGGACACTTGGCCGATCTGCAACGCGTCCTGGACCGAACAAGAAAATTCGGGGTACGGATGAATCCAAAGAAGTGCGCCTTCGGTGTAACGGCCGGTCAGTTCTTGGGTTTCTTGGTCCATGAGCGCGGAATTGAGATAGGCCTGAAAAGTCAGGAGGCGGTGCGAACAATGAAGCCACCTACCACGAAGAAAGAACTGCAGTCCCTCATCGGCAAGATCAACTTCGTCAGAAGATTCATCTCCAATCTGTCAGGAAGAATAGAGCCGTTCATGGGACTGGTGAAAATTAAATCTGATGAGGAGTTCCGCTGGGGGACAGAACAACAACGAGCCTTCGACGAGATCAAAGAATATTTAACGAAGCCGCCAGTGTTGGTTCCACCCCAGCCAGATAGGCCGTTCTACATTTACTTGTCAGTAGCTGACACGTCCATCGCCTCGGTGGTGGTGCAGGTTTATGACGGTTTGGAGCGAGTTGTGTTTTACATCAGCAGAAGGATGCTGGATGCAGAGACAAGGTATCCTGAGATTGATAAGTTGTGCCTCTGCCTGTTTTTCACCTGCACCAAGCTGCGCCACATCTTGCTCTCAGCAGAGATTATCATTATATGCAAATCAGATGTCATAAAACATATGTTGTCGGCTCCTATGTTGAAAGGCCGACTCGGCAAATGGATGTTTGCATTATCGGAAGTTGACATCCGGTATCAACCCGCGAAAGCGGTTAAGGGTCAGGCGTTGGCCGATCTTATTGCTGAAAGAATCAACACCGATATAGCAGCGCTGTCGATACGAGCGTGGGCTATGTTTTTCGATGGATCGGTTTGTGATGATGGTTGCGGCATCGGCATTCTACTCGTGTCGCCCCGGGGGGCAACATATTCCTTCTCCATCAGGCTATCTACCCCTTGCACCAACAACGTCGCTGAGTATGAGGCGATACGCAAGGGAATGGAGTTGCTCATCGAAGCTAGAGCAGAAGCAGTGGAAATTTTCGGAGACTCCAAATTAGTGATTTCCCAACTCACGGAGGAATACAAGTGCGAGAGCGAGTCGCTCTTCCCATTATGGTTGCAATGTCGTGAGCTGATGGCACAGTTCCGGTACATAAACTTGAACTGGATCCCGCGATCGCAGAATATCGAGGCGAATGATCTCGCACAAATGGCTTCAGGCTACAAGGACGTAGCAGAGGGAGCTGATGTTCAGGTACAGTTCCTGGAGGCGGACGACTGGAGAGCCGATATCTTCAATTACTTGAAGGATTCGGCTCGGGGGGCACCTAAACGGATAAGGTACAAGGCCATGAAGTATGTGCTGATTGGGGACGACATGTTCTACAGGACTCTGGAAGGATTACTGCTCAAATGTCTGGGGCCAACGGAGGCCAATCGGCTCCTACACGAGGTACACGAAGGCGCCTGTGGAACTCACCAATCGGCTCACAAGATGAAATGGTTGATCAGGCGATCAGGGTTTTATTGGCCCACCATGCTTGAGGACTGTTTTAAGTACTACAAAGGGTGTCAAGCATGTCAGAAATTTGGAAAAATTCAGATGGTACCCGCGTCAGCAATGAACCCCATCATCAAGCCGTGGCCATTCCGAGGTTGGGGCATGGATATGATCGGCAAGATCAATCCTCCATCAAGCAAAGGCCACATGTGGATTTTGGCCATTACGGATTATTTCACTAAATGGGTGGAAGCCGTCCCTATGAAGTCAGTGAACTCGAAGGATGTTGTCGATTTTGTGAAAGAACATGTCATAGATTCGGGATTCCCCAGACTATCACGACCGATGGAGGTTCGGTCTTCATTTCCCACGAGTTTAGAAAGTTCTGCGAGGACACGGGAATTAAGCTGATCCGATCATCCCCATACTATGCTCAAGCAAATGGGCAAGCTGAAGCGTCCAACCAGAGCCTTATCAAGTTGATCAAGAGGAAAGTCGATGAGCATCCTAGGCGTTGGCACGAGGTTTTGTCAGAGGCTTATGGGCTTATCGCATGTCATGTCATGGAGCAATAAAAACCTCGCCATACCATCTAGTCTATGGACAAGAAGCCGTATTGCCCTGGGAAATTACGGCTGGATCGAGACGTGTCACTTTTCAGAACGATCTAACAACTGAAGAATATGCGGCCCTAATGAGTGACAGTGTTGAGGATTTGACTGAGCTTAGGCTGTGGTCGCTTGAGAAAATCAAAGAAAACAAGGCCAAGGTAGCTCGTGCATATAACAAGAAGGTGAGACCAAAGGAGTTCCACGTTGGCGATCTCGTGTGGGAAGCTGTATTGCCATTGGGAACTAAGGATGCAGCATACGGTAAATGGTCTCCAAATTGGCACGGGCCATACAGGGTTGATCAAGTTTTAAGGGGGAACGCGTACATGCTGGAGGAGCTGGATGGCGTGAAATTCCCATTTGCTATCAACGGTCAGCATCTCAAGAAATATTTCCCAAGCATGTGGGATGATGGACAGTGAAATATGGGGGCCGATACATGAAATCGGCCAATAAAAAATATTTCCCAAGCATGTGGGATGATGGACAGTGAAATAAGGGGGCCGACGATACATGAAATCGGCCAATAAAAAAAATGGGCAAGCAGATGCACAGCCATCGACTCTAGAGGTTCAAACTGTTACGAGCAGGTGTCAGTTTACATGAATAAGCTACTGAAGGAATGCCTCGAAGGCGTGGAGGGCGTCAGCACGGACACGATCCACCTCAGCGATCTCAGCTTCGTCATCTTCGTCCTTGCCCATCACCAGCTGCTTGTTCAGGGCACGTATTTCCGCCAGATCAGTCTTCAGTTGAGCTTTGAGGCCTTCCGCTTCGTCTTGGGAGCGGGCGATGAATGCTTCCTTGTCACGAATGAGCTGTTTGGTCACCCGGACCTTCTCTTCAAGATCTCCCAGTTCCTTTTTCAAGGATGCAAGCTCGGCGGTGCTGACAGAGGTGTCAGTTTTGGCATCCAGAGACGCCTTTTTCTCGTTGAGCTGCTGACATTTGTCTGCAATATTGGCCTTCAGTGGGAGTTGGGCGCGGCGCAGATTAATCCTCTCACGAGCCAACTTCACCCTTGACCCGTAGAAAGACAGAGTTACAACTGGCCATAGCTTCACCTGCAGTGCTACTGGGAGTTGGTCCTTGATTTCGGCAAGAACGCTCTTCACCTCTTCAGAACCCTCGATCAACTTCTCGATCGGGGAGGACAGCAAGGCTTTGAGACGCTGGAATTGAGGTAGAACAGCCCTTGCTCGTGGTTCATCGTTGGCGACAGAGGGAGTTGGTTCGATGGATTCAGGGTCGAACTTCAGCAGGCCTGAGATATCACAACCCTGGCAGGCCAAAATGGCGTCAGTATGCGTCCAACATGGAAGGATGAACCGAACGAAACGGACATACCTCCCCCAAGATCAAGGGGATAGCAGATGACGAGACAATCGGCTCGTGTGTTGTTACTGGGGGTTTGGCCAAAGTGGTCACCGTTTCATCTACACCTTCAGGGATTACTAGATCCAGCCCCGCGATAGGCATCGGCACTTCCCCGGCTTTTCCACTAGAAGTGCCAGTCGTCTGCATGGAAGGTGCTTAGCCGATGTAAATAAGTGATGAATCGGCAGATATAAAAAGTAATTGGTAAGAGCATCGAGGGTGATGACTTTCGAAACCTCCTGGCTCGACGAAGAAGTTTGCAGCCCCTTGCGAGCCCTCTTGGGGCTCACAGCTGGCCCCGCCTCGACTGATGCTCGGGGGGCAGTAGGTGCAGGAACCGGCCTTTTCCTGGAAGCCGATGGTGGCAAATCTGGCTGGCTCGGTGTGGTGGTCCTTTCAGAGTCTGTTGGGCCCGACTCTCCTCGATTGGATTGTGCGTCCCAGCTGGAGGTGTCTTCGATGGAACCCTGTAAGAAATGGGGAGGTACTTGTCCAAGGCCAAATTGCCGAGCCACTGCGACTGGCTGGTAGAATTCGTATCCAGGCTTGATTATTCTATTGGATGTGCTCATGCCAACTGGAAGAAAGCAGGGACAGATCACAGTGGAAAATAGCTGCCGAGTGCTGGTGTCATCGGCAAAGTTGTCTAGCCTGAAGGAGATTGGGTTTTCAAAATGTTCTGATTCTTCCGTGTAAGGAAAGAAGATGGGGTTGCAAACTGCTCAGATGAATTTAAAATAAGGGGAATAGTGGGAGGTGGTTCAATGCCATAGCGGTTTCCCAGAATGTGGTGCCAAAATTGTCAAATCATGCACTGCGGAGAAGTTGAGAAGACAAGACATCATGATGAGGGGGCGGCGTGACGATTCTGCTCTGCAACGCATTCTGGCAACGCGTAACCCGATACAAAAAAAAGAGGGAAAAAAACAGAGTGGTTTTGAAATTATTATTGCCAAAACCAGGGGGGCATGTGTTATCGCCACATTTTGGCCAAAGGAGGAGATGGGCTGTAATCAAGATAGGCTTGGAGGATGCGTATACGCAATGTTTTGCTGGATCAGCCTTGTGCGTGGATTTGGGCTAAATTGCCCGTGTATTTGTATATTATAGTAGGTTACGTTTCGGTTTAGGTAAGAGATAGGAGTTGTTAGGGTTATTCCAAAGATAGAAAGTCTTCGGACTATAAATATGTACCTAAGGTTATTGAGAAAAGGAGGACGATCACGTTCACAACAAACACAATCTCGGCGCATCGCCACCCCTTGTTTCCAGGGTTTTTCTCGGGTAAGTGTCATGCTGCATAGATCGTATCTTGCGATCTAGGCAGTATCTACTTATGCGTTATTTAGTGTTACTCGTGCTGAAGCCTTGTTGATGACGAGTAATACTGTTATCATAGATCTGTTTGGGCTAGCATCAGTACTTATTTGTTATGATTGTTTAGTTACGCTGCCTTTATTTATCTCGCTGCCTTTGCACCTTTTCTTGGGTGTAAGGGTAGCACCTTGCTTGATCTTTATTCCGTCGATTTGATCTGTTATAGTTATGCCTTGTTCTCCAAGGTTTAGTTTGATATCCACATGATCAGGCCTTGCAAACGGGTTGAACGATCCAGTAGTATGTAAGGATATGGTTTGCCAATTCGAGAGAAGTTGTTCCGGGAATTGACTTTACGTCGGTTGTTAGGCCTTCTCTAGGGTTAGTTTTCTATCATCTTTTGTATCTAACAGGCTCAATTACGTGTAGGATGTTCCAATTATGTGGTGAAAACGTTAAACTGTCGTAGATCGATTTAACTTGTATTGATGAAGCAAAACCCCATGTTATCGTAGATCTAATGCAGAATCATGGGATAATCGGCTCTAGGAGCCGATTCACAGGGAAACCTGGGAGCCGGTCGCGGCTCGAATTTTACGTATGTTTGTTTGCCATGCAGGAAACCAATCGAAGCAACCCATCACCTTCCTGACCAGGTATAGGTCAGGTGGCACGCCCTTGCACCAGCCAGGACGTGTGCCGGAGTTTTGCGGGCCGTTGCCCGAGGGACCAGGGCCCACCAGCAGTTCTGGGAGCCTCCCGGCTCTTCGTGTTGCTCGTCGCTGCTCGTCGGTGGGTTTTGACAGGCAACAGCGCCATGAGACCGAATCTTGAGGGGACGAAGCCTCTGCATACATACAAGATCGAACATTATGCTTTTTCCAACACAATTGAATCAATAGAAAAATAAAAGCAAAGAAGCTCAACCATGGTTTTATTACCATATGCTTCTCCGCCATCAAGTATGCCCGGTGTTAATGATCATAGTAATCCTCAAGTAGCCACACCATCCTACATATATATTCCAAACATCAATAAAATGTGTGTGGTATGTGGCCATTGTTTGAATTTATACAATAAACTACAAAGAATATGGTAGCATATTATTCAAACATCCATACAAATCCATATACAACCATCATATACAATGCAAATCAACAACACACTTTCATTCCCCATCAAATACAACTAATTTATAACTACCAAGTAACTAAAAACATGCACAAATAGTCCATATTATGAATCCAACTACATCTAGGGTTTGAGGATAATGTGCAAGATCCATTGGATGAAAGAGAGGGAAAAGGAGGGGATTACCTTGAGGAAGGGATGGGGAAGCAAATCCACGGTGAAATCCCTCAGATCTGTTGGTTTTAGGGATGGATTTGAGAGAGGGGGAGAGAGGAACCGTCGGCTGCGACCTTGCTGTTCTCCAGACGCCTGGGACTGAATGGGGAGGGGTGGGGAGGGGGGCTGCGCGCGAGAGCTTAAGTCCCAGTTAGCGCCTTTCTGCTAGGCGCTACACATTAAAGTGTAGCGCCTATCAGATAGGCGCTACACCCTGGGCATTGCGCCTGGGCGTTAGTCGCCCCAGGCATAGCGCCTGGGCGTCACACGACGGGGTGGGGCCAGGGAGGGGCCAGGCGGTGCCACGCTGGCAGGGGGCATAGCGCCTAGCTGAAAGGCGCTACAAAAAGGGTTAGTCCAGTGAAATAGTTTTTCAGATGGGTCATTTCGTGAAATCCTTTCAAATTTGAGTTATTGTGTCCATTCTGTCACCAAAACGAGAGCGCCAACGCGCGAGCGCCAACGCGCGAGCGCCATAGAGAAGGACCCCGTTCGGCCACACAGCGAGAGTTACTGGCCCTACCAGCCTGCTCGGCCAAGCAAGCTGGAGAAGCACCGCTCGCTCGCCGTCATTCGCGGAGCAGCAATATGCCCAGACATTCTCACATCTTATGGGCCGGTCTCTGGCGGGCCAGATGGACCCCGATCGAGATGATACTGCGCCAGAGAGGCATTTTGTTTATCACAACAGTTTGTTGGGGCATTTGTTAACACTGCCGCAAATATTTATTAGGACACTTTGAACAAGTACCCTCGTAACTATTTAGTGATGTTTAAAAAATCTCTAAAAAGATTTATCTATTAGGACACGTTTTTAATCTTCCATTAGTACTTTTAGAGGCACAAGTAAAATTGGCACATTTAAAAGTACTCTAAAAAGTAATTAAGGGCACTTTTTAAGCATTTAAGTGCCCTTAAAGCTCTACCGTGACGTAGTGCGATGAACTTTGCTTTTGTACAGTTTCACTGAAGTTGGCTCATATATTAAACCACACGACCAAAAATTAAGTCGAGAAGTTGAGAGAAAAAAGGAGAAAGAAAGAAAATAGCGAAACCGGATTATACCGAAACCTCACATAACATAATCCACTTTAAATAATACTCTCTTCTTTCATAAACAAGTGACTTGGATTTATCTAGATTGGCAGGCATCTCAACGAAAGGAATACATGCGTGTGAAACCGGATCACTATCGTCTATCTTTGGGCTACTCTCGTGCTTGAGAGACATGCCTAGGAGCAGCTAACACAGGATGTCCATTTGGTATGCATGCCCTAAGGTTGCATCCAACGCGTTGCACGTTAGACAGGAATAACTTAACCACCCGGAACTAACATGATTTAGAAGAAATTAGCAAAGACCAACTCCGACGTCAGAAAGAATATATAGTACACGAAGCATCCAATCCAATATATTAACGCCGCAAATGAAGAAAAACCCGCCCGTCCCTGATTGCACCACGCATGTCCCCTTTATATATATGCTCCCCGATAGTACTATCGTTCCACACAAGCGAGCTAGCAAGCAACTGCTCAAGTGTCCAGGCTGCTAGCTGCGTGAGACACGAGAGAGAAGGATGCTAGGGATGAAGCCCTCCTCGGCCATTGTTCTGGTGCTCGCAGCTATTGTAGCACAATATCCCTCCCTTGCGACCGCCGCCGATCCGAAGGTCATCATCGTCGGCGCCGGCATGTCCGGTAAGAGCCTAGCTATTACACTGGACACATGCATGGACATGGACATTGCATACAGGTCTGCGTGCATACTTAATGCAGTACCGATCGATCGAGTTCTTGTAGGTATCTCGGCTGGGAAGAGGCTATCGGAGGCCGGCATCACTGACTTCGTTATCCTTGAGGCGACCCACCGCATCGGCGGGCGCATTCAGAACACCAAGTTCGCCGGCGTGAACGTGGAGATGGGGGCCAACTGGGTGGAGGGCGTGAACGGCGACGAGATGAACCCCATTTGGACCATGGCCAACGGCCCCGGAGGCCTCAACCTCACGACCTTCCGTTCCGACTTTGACCACCTTGCCAGCAACACGTACAAGCAAGAGTACGCATGAGACTTACTATACTCCATCTATAAGTACGGAGTTATGTAAAATATATATTTTTAAATGTCTAAATATTCTGAAAACTAATTTCACATGTTCAACTAGACATTCTATGTCTGCACATAAAGTGCCAAAAAAATAACATTTTCCATGCTTGTGTAAAATTAAAAATAAAATAAAAATAGTCTCATGAATAGCCATATTGAAGAGTTCAATATTTTATTTTTTACACATTTCATAAAAATATTCCTTTTTCCTGAAACATTATGCGCAAAAATACAAAATGTTCACATATACATGCGATTTTTTTGGGGGGAAATTTTATATTTTGAAATGTGATTTTAGTCAATAGGTTTATATACATATAGGAGCCAAAGTAGATTTCTGGTGTACATCTTTGTTTCCGTAAAGAATTAATCTATGTTAAGTTTGATCCGGTATATATATAAAAATATCAACTTCTATAACATTAAATTAATATTATAGGTCGGCATGAAACATACTTATTGTATGTAATTGTTATTATAATAAGTGTTATTTTTTATACTTGATCGAACTTAGGCTGGTCATAGTGGTAGTATAGTATCATGCATATGATAGTATGATACTAGTGTATGATATTATCTTTATAGTGCATGGTATCATATGGTAGTATCATACTAGTACTATATTTAATAATTTATAAAATCTTAATATAAAATTGTGCACAAGATTTATTTGTATGAGGATTTTCTAGTTTTACGTGCTATGATATGGTATCTATCTATGATACTCTAACCATCTTTTTCTTTATTAATTGTTGTGTCACATCAGATTTTTGCAAATATGACATGTATGATACTAGCTATGATACTCTTACTAGGACCAGCTTTATAGAAGCCTTAACGTTTACATGGAAAACGTACTTTTGGTAGTAGGAAAATTAGTTCTATAAAATTTGGACGACTTGAAAATCTGGTACAGTTAGGGTATCTATTATTTACCCTAGATGTTGAATAGGCGCGATCTTATATTTATTTTCCTTTTGTTTCATCTACATATATCAGTTACTTTTCTTGAAATAACGAACCTTTGTGTATTATGTTACAAGTAAATTCTCTTGGACAATGCCTATATGTATACTTTCTTGTGTGAATCCAGCGGTGGTCTTTACGAGAAGAAATTTGTTGAGAAGATAATCAAAAGAATGGCTGAGGTGGAAGAGAGCGGTAGCAAGCTCGCCAGTACCTTGCACCACAGCGGCCAACAAGACATGTCCGTCATGTCCATGCAGCGCCTCACCAACCAGTACGTATGCACTCACTAATCACACCAGCTTGCGCTTTCAGTGTAACGCCTAGTGCAGTGTGCATACCTTCGAACAATTAGATCCGAGAAATTCTTTTGGGATTAAACTTGTAGTGACTATGCATTTATCACATGTACCTTGAGAAATTCTACGAGATACGACTGTTACCCAGGTTTAGAGCTAACGTGGGTAATAGCTCTATTTTTGTGTTGCAGTTTTTTATACAACTATCATATATAATAGATTACAGTTAATGCTATATAGGGACAAGTTCTAATGCATGAACTCGAGGAATCTAATTATGGTCAAAATAAGACGTATCCTGAACCGATAGGATTTTTAGATGATGATGGCGAAGACAATTGCTTAAACTTCTCTTGATTTGAAAACCCTGCCCTATTGGGACGACCTTGGGTCCTCGTTCATATACCAGGGTGGAGAGACGGTGGCTCACTCAGAGAGTCCCAAGAATCCAACTCCACGGCATCGATAGATTCTAAACTTACCAGATGCTAGAGAGATTCTGAGGCGATCCTCATGCATGATGCATAGATCCGACAGTGAAACGTTAGATAATCTCTATTTAACATATCCTCCGTCAGCTAATCTATGTTTCTGGTCTGTCATCTAAGTTCAATCATAGTTTTAAAATCCGGACCAATGATCGAACCGGTGAGACGACTGGTTCGCTGGTCAGACCAGCGGTTCATCCAGTTTGATAGCGACAAAAAACCGGTATTTTTAATTAAAATTTAATCAATTTTCAGAATAAAATGACCATAAAAGGTATATATATAGGGTATATTTCAATGTGTAATCACAAAAGATGGTGAGCGCAAGTGATTTTGGGCCTTAGTTGGTGTTATTTCTTTCTAGCAGAAGGTTGTAAGTTCGATTCCTGTTGCAACATATTTTTTTCCACTGGTTTTTTGTTGTTTGGACCGTTGCCTCTTAAAAACCAGTGAGACCGTCGGTTCAGGTTTGGTCAGACCATCGAACCGGTTCGGTTTTTAAAACTATGAGTCCAATGATCCAAAAATTGGTGTGTATGAACCTTTCGCAAACTTGGTCGACACTAGATTTGGATGGTCGACATTTCATTTTCGAGAAAAGAAATGGACGACCTTTGTTAAATTTAAAGAAAGATGATTGAGCGATATAAGATTCCACTCAGTTGCTAGAAATATGTGTAATGGACCAGCGCTATTACTAGGAGATAATTAAGGAATAAAAAGCCATTTATACAGGACTGGTAACTGAGAAGTCAGCTAATGGTTGATGTTCACCTTTCTATCTCTTACTTATATTTAGAGTCACTTTCGAAAGAAAAAAACTTATATTTAGAGCATGTGCACAGTTTAGACATGAATCTAGCAATAAAGTGTGCGGCCACGACAATAGTGAGCTAACATGGAAAAAATCACCGAGGTGGTTAGCCATCTTAGTAGGATCCATAAACCTAGGAAAAGGTGTCTTTTCTGCTCACAGCCCTATCATACGTGTTGGGGTACTGGGAGACTGACAATGAGCCTTTTCAACCTTTTGTTTTCTTATTATAGTTGATACTAGTACTACACTCGAGTCTAGATTTAGAAAGGTTTTCTTAATTAGTCAATGGTTTTCTCATACACTTCACACGTCCTTATAGTACATCTCTTCACCAAAGCTTTAATTAGACTTGTTGCATATCTTCTCATGATACTTCCTCTTGCTAAAATATAGTACATATTAGTTTTAGCCAAAGTCACTGTCCATAAAGTTTGACTAAATATTTATAGAAACAAATCAACATCTACCATATTAAATACATATAATGTGAAAGTATATTTTATGATAATTTTAATAATACAGATATGATGTTGCGAATGTTGATAAATTTTATACGTATTTGGTCAAACTTACAAATTTAAACACACTATATTGTGTCAAAAATACAAGTATATATATGTTGCAACACATGACGTAGTTATGCAATTTTTCTTCAAACTTGAAGTGTATGTCAGCAAATAAGGACCAGTCGACCACAACCGTGTTCACGAGCCAATAAGTGCATGGAGGAGAGTTTTATATAATATCCCTCCATCTTAAAATCGCAGATTTGTTTAAATTTAGATGTATATAGATACTATAGATACATCTAAATTTAGAAAAAATCACAACTTCTAATTTTAGACGGAAGGAGAACAATTTTCCACTTTCTTTTTGAAATCGTTTAGTATTATTTCCCAATGTACATGTGATCACATCGTTACCACCTCGCCGCAAAAGAAACGGCCTTTGATTAATAAACGCACATGCATGCCATGCATATAGTTTGTTGCAGCAGTTGAGAGTTCCCAAGCAATCATGTCTCGATCGAATGATCGATGCTACATCATGTTTCGACATCATATGGTTGCGTCATTGCGTGTGACACATTTCTTTTGTCTGCGGGCATCCATACTGCATGTTTTGCTCGTGTTTTATTTGATTTTGCCCGTGCGTGCAATTTGTGCGACCTGCGTACGTGTGACATGTACTGTGTTGCAGTATGCCTACCGGTCCATCCACGCCGGTCGCCATGGTACTTGACTACTACCGGCACGACTTCGAGTTCGGGGAGCCGCCGCGCGTGACGAGCCTGCAGAACACGCAGCCGCTGCCGACGTTCAGAGACTTCGGCCACGACCTCTACTTCGTGGCTGATAAACGCGGCTATGAGTCCGTCGTGTACCACGTCGCCAGGCAGTACCTCGAGACCGATCTAGAGTCCGGCGCCATCGTCGACCCCAGGATCAAACTGAACACGGTGGTGCGTGAGATCGCCTACTTCCCCAGCGGCGTCGCGGTTAGGACAGAGGATGACATGGTGTATCGGGCAGACTACGTCATCGTCTCCGCTAGCCTCGGCGTCCTGCAGACGGACCTCATACAGTTCAAGCCGAAGCTGCCTTCATGGAAGACCACGCCCATATACCAGTTCGACATGGCGGTGTACACCAAGATCTTCCTCAAGTTCCACAGGAGGTTCTGGCCGGAGGGTCATGGAACCGAGTTCTTCCTCTATGCCAGCGGCAGGAGAGGGTACTACCCGGTGTGGCAGCAGCTGGAGAAGCAATACCCAGGGTCCAACGTGCTTCTGGTGACCGTTACCGACGACGAGTCGAGGAGGATCGAGCAGCAGTCTGATAACCAGACAATGGCGGAGGCGGTGGAGGTGCTCAGGAAGATGTTCCCGGGGAAAAAGGTTCCTGAAGCGACGGAGATACTCGTGCCCAGGTGGTGGTCCAATAGGTTCTTCAAGGGCACCTTCTCAAACTGGCCCATTGGCGTCAGCCGCTACGAATTCGACCTCATCCGGGTACAAACATATACTCCTCTGAGATACCTCCGAATCTAAAAAATCTGAGTCCATTAATTTAGATTGGAGGTAGTATATTTTTCTTAGATTTTAATTAGCTGTCCTCTGAAATCCCTTGACAATATATGTTATTTCCATGTTTTTCTGGCATGTAATTCAGGCTCCTGTTGGGAGGGTTTACTTCACCGGTGAGCACACGAGTGAAAAGTACAACGGCTATGTCCATGGAGCGTATCTTGCAGGTACTAGTAATTTTTTTGACCGTAACAGGTACTACTGTGGTAATTAAGAAGTTCATCTCTCATGCTTTGCTAAGAGTTTGGTATCTTGGTTTGAACTCCGATCTGAGATATCCCATGCAACGGTGCTTTCTATTTATAATTTTTTTTAACTCGGTGCGACTGTGTTTCCTAGGCATTGACTCTGCTGACATCTTGATCAACTGTGCAAAGAAAAAGATGTGCAAGTACAATGTCCAGGGAAAGCATGACCAAAGGTAACTACTAACTAGTTCTACTGTTACCTTTAGCCCATAAGACATGTAAAAAACATTTAACCCAAAAGGCATGTAATGAAACATTTATCCCATAAAAGTTGTGCCTAACTGTGTTGCTGCCCTGATTCACATTTTTATCCATGTTGCAGGTTAGCCACCGAGTGAATGATTACAACACCAAAAGTGACGATTTCCTAAAGAGTCAGGGTGCTTGCAGTTCTTTTGATTTTTCTTATTTATCAAAGTCCTATACAAAAAACAGTTGTGAAAAAGATGTATAGCCAACTTAATTTTAGTAGATTTGACAGAAGTGAAATAAACTATGGTGTCCACTTGTTGTACAACCACATTTTCCACAAATATCATGAAATGCAACATCAGCCTTTTATTAAGGATTTTGGCGTTGATAGGGTGATATCCATGCAACATAGTCCGTTTATGTTCCTCGAAAAAAAATCATCGTTCCGAGAACCAACATGATATTAGAGAAATATATCCGCAGGGATACGTTTATGCCCCTAGTAGGAGTATAATTCATGCTATCAAGTTTGTTTGTAAGGAAACCTAGAAAATGATGCATGGCAAAGTGGAAGATTCTATGGCGATCTTTCCATAATTCCATTTATTCAGTCCGGGAATTCATCATTGTGAATAGAAAACAAGATTGCTACGTGCACCACAGCAACGTGATGTGAGCTTGTTCCATTTTTCGCTTT
This sequence comes from Avena atlantica, assembly GCA_910589765.1. Classification (NCBI taxonomy): domain Eukaryota; kingdom Viridiplantae; phylum Streptophyta; class Magnoliopsida; order Poales; family Poaceae; genus Avena; species Avena atlantica. The sequence goes on from OU342738.1 coordinate 370,017,499, forward strand.
ATGTTCCCTAGAACCCAGTGATTCCCGGACTTAACCAAACAGATAGACATCGAATGCACAAACTACAATTAACGACTAAAGGATTATGCGCACTATATTGCACTTTCACTGAATGCTTGCTACAATCAACCACTGCCAGATTGACATAGTAAAAGGATTAGAGTGGCACTGTGTCGATGTATATATAGTCCTTCCAATGGAAACCAGTTAAAGTGGATTTGGCATATATATCTCCCTGTACGACGATGTCACGTCACACTTTGCTCCGACCCCCACTACATTCTGGTCTGTTGGATGATCATCATCAAATGGAAAAAAAAAAGGAAAAGGTAGAGCGAGTGTAGCAGCAGAGAGAACCTGTGTATGTGGTCTTCTGCCCCGTTGAACAAAATATCTCTGGCTAGCTGATACTACTTCTATACATGATGTGTGAATCTGAATCAACATCGACTTCACATATATCCGGCCATCCACAGCGAGGGGAATGAATGAGTTATCACCCTTAATTCTTAAAACCAACTTTCATTTTTGCAAAAGATGGACGAGACTAGTCGCTTTTTGCTCAGAAATATCACTGCATGCCTTGCGGCCCAAAATCAAGATCAAGAAAGGAGTGAGACGAGACATCAGATCGTACATACCAGATATGACAGATACCCGCAGCTTCGCTAGTGAGGGTCTCGTTAGTGCATGACACACACATGCACCTTAAAAGTCAGAAGAATCTCCAATCATTTTGCTGTATTAGTGTGTGCAGTGGTCCATCAATCATCCGGATGACATGGAGGTCCCATTTCCATTTTCGCTGCCCGACTCGTAGTGCGGGGATTCTTATCCACCACAGCAAACGATAACGTTTGATGCATCTTCAGTCGCACCTTCAGTAGAGCGAGTCCACCGGTGGTGAATAGTAGCATACTACCCCAGCATGCAGGAACTGCAACTCCCTGCAATTCGAGCCATGGATAAAGACTCTTGTCAGTAACAATGGCCAGATTCCTCACTGAGCTCAATTCCTCCCACCGATCCTCAGCGAGACCCCTTGGTGAGACACTACAACTTCCTGCTTCATGCATGTGGAGAGCTTGGTTCTGAAGGGCACAGCTAGCCCCAGCTAAAGCTAAAACATTGTCTTTGTCCTCTTGAAATTGTGAACCTGCACAATATTTGAGAAAAGGAATATACATAATAGATTAGCTCGCTCGAAAGGAGATATACTCAATCCGATTACTTGGATGGAGCTATCCGCAAAAGAGCCTGATCAATATGGTATAAGAGATTGTAAGGCCATTAGGAGTCTCCAAAATATTCCCCACTAACAGTCCCACTTGTGTGTCTTTTGCCACTTGTACATGTAGCGAGAATAGACAGGTAGGCATGCTCAGGTGGCGGCCATGATGATGAAACATTGCTCCACTCAAGCTGCATTGCTGCCTATTTTTGTGTGTATAAAAGGCGGGGGCACGGAGATGATATAGATATTCATCTCCACCATCTAGCTATCTGAATATAATTTGAGTACAATAATACAGTGGTGTAGTGAAGGTGAAGTGATCAAGCATGCTGCCCAGGAGCCGAACTCTTCCAACTAGGATCCACGACAGCGCGGTAAGATCCATCTATTCGATCAAACATTATGTGCTTTCTTTAGAGGAACTTCAGTGAGTTACATGTTGTGTTTATGTAATATATGTGCATAGCTGGACCCGGACCGCGATGCGAGGAGGTACCTCCAGGTCGAGGCCCAGCCCATCACTTCCAAGATCGATGAGGATGCACCATCGGACAACACCACCACCGGCGGCGGCAAATGTTTCGATGACGACGGCCGGTTGAAGCGTACAGGCACCGTGTGGACAGCGTCTTCGCACATCATCACGGCGGTCATTGGCTCAGGGGTGTTGTCGCTTGCGTGGGCCATCGCACAGCTCGGCTGGCTTGCTGGCCCTGCCGTCATGGCCCTCTTTGCCTTTGTCATCTTCTTCACCTCCAACCTCCTTGCCGACTGTTACCGCACGGGAGATCTCGCCACTGGCAGGCGGAACTACACATACATGGACGCCGTCAGGGCGAACCTGGGCGGCGGCAAGGTCATGGTCTGCGGCGCAATCCAGTACCTTAACCTCTTTGGAGTCGCCGTCGGATACACCATTGCTGCCTCCATTAGCATGATGTGAGCGAGCTCCACTAGAATTTCTTCACTTTGAGTCCAGCAATGTTTTTGCCAGCACCTTTGTTGATGGCTAGATGAATGCAACAGGGCAATCAAGCGTTCTAATTGCTTCCACGCGAGCGGCGGGAAGGACCCATGCCACATGTCCAGCAACATGTACATGATCATCTTCGGCATCATTCAGGTCTTCTTCTCGCAGATCCCGGATTTCGACCAGGTCTGGTGGCTCTCCATCGTCGCCGCCATCATGTCTTTCACCTACTCCATCGTCGGCCTCAGCCTCGGTATTGTCCAAGTTGTCCAGAACAAGGCTTTCCAAGGAAGCATCATGGGCATCTCCGTCGGCGCCGTCACCAAGGCTGGCACTGTCACTCCCATGCAGAAGATCTGGCGCAACCTGCAGGCGCTCGGGGACATCGCCTTCGCCTACTCCTACTCCATCATCCTCATCGAGATCCAGGACACGCTCCGAAGCCCGCCGCCGGAGACGCACACCATGCGGAAGGCCACCCTCATCAGCATCTCCGTCACCACCGCCTTTTACCTCTTGTGTGGCTGTGCGGGCTATGCAGCTTTTGGCGACGACGCCCCTGGCAACCTCCTCACAGGCTTCGGCTTCTACAACCCCTACTGGCTGCTCGACATTGCCAACCTCGCCATTGTTGTCCACCTCGTCGGGGCCTACCAGGTCTACTCCCAGCCACTCTTCGCCTTCGTCGAGAAGTGGGCAGCCAGGCGCTGGCCCAAGGTCGAAGAGTACGACATTAGGTTACATGGCCCCAGTGGGCATGCCTGCAGGGTCAACGCGTTCCGGCTGGTGTGGCGGACATGCTTTGTGGTTCTGACCACCGTCGTGTCCATGCTCCTGCCCTTCTTCAACGACGTCGTCGGCATTCTAGGTGCACTTGGCTTCTGGCCGCTCACTGTCTACTTCCCCGTGGAGATGTATATTGCACACCGCAAGATCAGGCGGTGGAGCACGACGTGGGTAGGGCTGCAGGCGCTCAGCCTCGCGTGCCTTGTGGTGTCCCTGGCCGCGGCAGTCGGCTCCGTCGCTGGCGTGGTGCTCGACCTCAAGTCCTACCACCCATTCCACTCAACGTACTAATCCGCTGGAACTAACCAGCTACATGTGTTACTGGGAATATTTAGAACTGTGCTTAACTTGTAGCCATGCCTTGAGTTAATAAAGATCACTCCTTTCCTAGTAAAATGAAAAACAAAAGTTCTACATATGTCCTTAGGATCAGACCATACGCAAATAAACAATGATAATATGTGCCAAGTATGCTGTGAGCATGTTCTAACCTTATATTATATCCAATATGAGATTATGGGATTCAATAAGACCATTGAGGTCGAAATAATGATCAGAAAAGTGTAATTGAGTTAGAATACTGCCAGTTTGGAAACCTAACGATTTTGTAAGGTAGATAATTGATTTTGTTTTCAAATAATTGGACCAATGGTCGGTAACTACTCCCTCCGTTTTAAAATATAAGATGTTTTAGGTTTGTAAAGAAAATGTATCTAGACTTCTTTTAGTGTCTAGATTCACTCCAAACATAAATAAACCTACATACTAAAAATAGTCTAGATACATTTGCTTCACAAAACTAAAACATCGTATATTTCGAAACGGAGGGAGTACTAACTGATGCCAGCCCTGCTAGATTTCTAGCGTAAGTAAAACTCTCAACGAGACAACCCATGAAAATCATTCACAAGATAAATATAACTTCATTCAGGTACCAATGTTCAATGGTGTGAACAAATCATTCAATTTAGAGGAAAATAAATTGGTAATAGAGATGATATGATTGAAGAGACCTTTCAAGAAGTTTGTTTCTCCTGTCAGCAAAAACCCGGAAAACTTCTATTGGGCTTGAAAGCAACTCGTCATCAATGCTGAGCTTTGTCTTCGAATCATCTGGTACTTCCTGCACATCATATTGTGAGCTAACACCACAAAACTACACTATTGTGGACAATGTAGCAAGGTAACATTTCTTATCAGTTTATCCAGGTGAATTTGTTCAATATATAACCGTAACTGGTCCACTATAAACTTTGCATAAATCATATCTCTACCTGGCACCTTAATGGAAGAAGCAACGTAAGAATGTCTGCGTTTCTTAACAAGTGCAAGGTTACAGAGAAGAACGACTTCAGAAGTCACAGATTTGCACAAAGAGGACCATACTGACAGGTACCGCACAATGAAACAACCAAAACGATGCTGACCTGTTCAGCTATGTTACTCCAGGTAGTCAATTTCAACAATTTCCTTTCCATCAGAAAATACAAGACTACATGTTCACTCGCAGACGGTAAAAAATAATCAGACCGGTTAGCAGTGAAACCATCAATGTAAAATATCACAGTTTCTTCGAGACACAAATGAGTTTAAATACGTTCAACATATTTAACTCATGCTACTAGTAGAATGGTCCTATCCAGAGATCATATGTATAAAAACGAACGACCCACCAAATGGGAAAAAGTGCCTGAAAGGAGAAGCTCTTATCTTGCAAGAACTCCATCAGAAGCACTGGGATATCGTGATACCGAACCATAGTACAGAACAGAAGCAAAGCTATAGAATAGATCCGAAATACTTTTCTTTCAACACATATCAAGGGAGAGAATATAGTCATCAACTTCAGGCATAACAGTTTTATTTGAATGCCTTTCAGATGCAGTGCATCGGGAAGACTGCTCATGAACTCTCTCACGTCTACAATAAGCTAGTAGAAGAATGTGACGCTAATTTCTTTAGTAATTCAGCCAGTAAAAAACACAATAGATGGTCACTTTAATCAAAATAATTATCAGAAGTATCACCTGTATCTCCTTCTCTGGTACTAGTAGCTTTCTGCCACCTACCCATCTACCCTTCTTGTTACTGAATTATGAGACGAAACATGTTCTGGCTCACTTGCAACATTTTGTCCAATGCAGCAGCTATTCTGGAAACAAGATAGGTGCCATGTATCAGAATAATAAGAAATGGAGTGCTCTCCTTCATTTTGTAAACACCAGATATGAAGCATATGGGCTCTATGTAGCCCAATACATAAGCACAGCAGCCGTTTAAAAAGCAATGTGCAGAACCATTTATAACCTGCTAAGGTCCTCGTCCTCAGAAGAGGTCGCAGCAAGGACGCGCGGGGTTAGGAAGAGCGCGGGGGCCTCGGGGGAGGTATAGAGCGCGCCGCGGTGGTGGGCGAGGAGGTTCGAGCCCACGTCGTGGACCTGCACAACGCATTTGAGTAGGCGGCGGGTGATTTGGGGTTCGACTGCGTCGGGGGCGGAGAAGATGAGGAGGCAGCCGGGGGCGGAAAAGAAAGAGGGTTGTTGGGAGATGGAGGCGAGACTGAAAAAGGGAGTCCCGAGGAGAGCACCACCATGCCGTCGTTTGGGTCCTGGTCCGCCGCCACCTACTCCCCGAACGGAACATACCGGCGGCGCGACGGCGGCTGAGACGACGACAACGGCGAGCGTCGGGCTGCGAGTCTGCGACTCTGGGAGTTGGTCGTGAGTGGCCCGTGGTATCCGCGTGCTAGCTGAGGCCCACAGGCCGAGAATTACCATAGACGGGAAATATAGCCGTATCAAGTTGCATCCGGGCCGACACATTTGTGTGATAGTTGGCATAAATAAAAGTTTTTCTTATTTCTTTAAAAGATACAGTACTTCCTTTAGTTGACTTAAATTTGTCTAAATACGGATGTGTCTAGTGTAAGAAATTTAGGGTTTGGGAGTTATTTGGCCTACCCTCTGTTCCTCTGCCTTATCGGTGGTGCCGCTTACAATACATTGAGGCTAGAGTGTGGGACCTTTATATAGACTTTAAGTTCTAGATATTTGTATCTGTTTTTAGTTAGGACTCATAACTTGTTAAACCAACCACAATCATTGACAGTTAGTTACTGAGCCTAATACTATTGATCAATTAGGTCTCAAGTACTCAGCGTGTGAGTCATGCGTCGAGTTTAAACTAAAATTCAAACTCGCAGGCAAGCCAATCCTACAGACAACCTAACATTCCACTTCTCGTATATAATTTCGGTGTATTCTTATACATTGTGTTCCAGTATAGTCGTACCGGCTTCTTTAAATATATTTTCTTAAGTATAATTCCACATCATTTATTCCTTATTATTTTCATGAATACTTCCATATCGAGGTTTCGATTCTGGAAGTATAACAATGTAGTGCACACATAAAATATTGCAAGCCACAAATTTCTACATCTAGCACTAATCCTTAAGTAGATATATTCGTATTTAGATGAATCTAAGTCAAATAGTATGGGTTGGAGAGAGTACTATAATCGGAATGAAGATTTGGTACAAGTACGCACCAATGATCCCGTTTTATGAAAAGGAAAATTATACTCCTCCTTATCAAAATTAATGGTCTCAAATTTGTTTAAATTTGAATGTATCTAGTCATGTTTTTTTTAAAACGCAAAAAACTTTGCGTTTCGATTCATTGGTAGAAAAAGAGAGTCACTGTACAGTATATACACATCAGCTGCGAGGGGCTGCCACTCATACAACTCAACCCACTAGCCCTGCAAGACCGACGAGAGCAGGGCACTGAGGCCACGAGCTCCTGCTACCGTCCAAGAGCGAGCTTCGGGTCGAATCGTGTTGAGAAGGTTGCCCATGCTGGGCGACACATTGTCGAAGACGACCGCATTGCGCTGCTTCTAGATCCACCAAGCTGTCAGCATGACGAGCGAGGAAGTCCCCTTACGCAAGGCGCGAGGGGTGGAGGACGAAGTCCGCAGCCACCAGTCCACAAAGTCACCCTCCCCATCCGGCGGTGAGGCAGTGGATCTCACCCAGGATAGCACCTCATACCAAATGGCCTTGGAGAATGGGCATGCCACCATGAGGTGGGTCATGCATTCAGCCGATTGGTCACACAGCGGGCAGCGCGGAGGGTGAGCCAGACCCCTCCTCGCCAGGCGATCAGCTGTCCGGCATCGATCCTGGCAGGCCAGCCATATGAAGAACTTGACTCTGGGTGGAGCCCAGGTCCTCCAGATGAGCTGCCAAGATCTCGAAGCGATCGATCCCTGGAACATGAACTCGTAGCAAGATTTGGCCGAGTACTGAGCGTCCGGTGTCCACCTACAGAGTAGTGTATCCGGCTCAGCAGTCAGCCCAAAATCTCGCACCCGGATCCAGAGTTGCACATACTGCCATAGGGCCAGCGGGCTAAGCGCTCCCTGAATATCGGCAATCCAGCGGTGCTCCAGAAGCGCCTCTCTCACTGTCCGGTGCTTCCTAGCACGTTTGGGAATCAGCGCGAGAAGCCTAGGTGCTAGCTCCTAGATGGTCTTCCCATCGAGCCAGCGGTCAAGCCAGAACCTCACCGTCGCCCCATCCCCAACATCCATCACGGTAGAGGCGTCAAACACCTGAAGTTCCGCCCAAGAGAAGTGCATGTCAAGGTCACGCCAAGGTCTCTGGGGATCAGTACGCATCCTCCAGATCTAGCGCACACGGAGGCTGATCGCCGTGAGGGCTAGATCGGGGACCCCCAATCCACCATAGCACTTTAGACGCGAGGCCTTCCCCCAGTTAACGTGACAGTGGCCACCATTAATTAGACTCCGCTCTCCCTGCCCAGAGAAAGCTCCGTGCTATCTTCTGGATCTGTTTGAGCGTCTTCTTATTGAGGCCGAGTACGATAATATGGTGGAGGGGGGTCGCCATGAGGACTAACGCTGAGTACGATAATCTGGTGGAGATACCAATGATCGAATCTCGGACATGTAATATATCGTGAAACAAAGGGATTAAGATACTAGCGTAAAAGGTTCCGACAATCACAAGAAAGTCATCGTTGAATGTGTGGGAGTCAGTATGGGTCTCCAGATCCCGCTTTTGATTATTGATCCGAGAGGGGTCTCGATCATGTCCGCATTATTCGTGAACCGTAGGGTGACACACTTAAGAGACACCGACATCCATTTGGAGCAAAAGTTTCATGCCGAAAAGAATAACAAGCGCAGGAATTTATTTCACTAGATACCGAAACGGGTTTTCGGGTGAAATTGCAGAAAGTGTTTCTGCATGTGAAATGAAATACTAGCAAGGGGTTATATGTGAATGTTTGTCATTAAAGTAATTGACAAAATTCTGAATAAATAAAAGGAGTTTTATTTAAGGAGATTTTGCATTAAATTTGGTGGAAATTTAATGGGAATTTGAGTGGGTTTTTGAGTGGAGGGAATTGAAAGGCATTTGAGTGAGTGGAGTGTCCACCCACATGAATGTGGAAGAGGTGGGGGCAGCCCCATGGCTGGGCGCATGGCCCCTTGGGTGCCCCCCTCTCCCTTTAAAAGGAGCCCCCCTCCCTCTCTCTCACTCACACCTCCTCGTGAAGGATCTCTCTCCCCCTCTAGAATTTATTCCCCATGGTCTCGGACTAGCGAGATACATGTTCCCGGTGGCTATTCGACAAGAAAGAGTTGTGCATCGCTGGAGCGAGGAGGCGGAGGTTGCTCGGTGCCTCGAACGTGTGTGCGAGCACGGATGCGCTGCTGTTTTGCGGCGCTAGGACTTCCTCTCGATCTTGAGATCGGCAAGAGATCGTCTACATCAACCACGAGTTTGGACTCGTTAAGCTTTGTCGGTCTTCAAGGGTATGTTTTATACGGATGTACATCCGCCCGTTGTTTGTATCTAGTAGATAGATTCTTGTACATAGATGTTCCCATCGTAGGAAAAATTTTGTTTTCTATGCTGTGAACCCTACAGTGGTATCAGAGCCGGATCTATGCGTAGATACTTTGCACGGGTAGTACACATATGAGTATGTGGGCGATGATGATCATTTTATTGCTTCTTAGTTGTACTTTGGATATTGGTGGCATAGTGGAATGAAGCGGCCCGGACAAACTTTACATGTCCTCGCACATGAGACCTGTTCCACGCTTGACATGCAACTAGTTTTGCATAAGTGGATAGCGGGTGTCTGTCTCTCCTACTATTGTCAATATCTAATTTGCAACTAGTTGTCAACAATTTGGTTATCCTCGTTGTGGTTCATGTTCGTAGGTAAGAACGGTTCTATCTTCGAAAGCCCTAAGCCACGTAAGAATTGCAATGGATAAATTAGAGGCGTCTAGTTTAGATTGTTGGTGGGCTAGTGTTATGATATGGTGATGTTGTAAGTAGAAGTATGAGATGATACTCTTACAACACACATAGCGTGTAAGTTCCATAAACCTTGGCCTTACACATAAAGGTATGATAGTGATCATACCACAGTGCACATGATGGAGATCATATGCGGGAACCATATCATTTCACTTATAAACATGTGATGTTTTGATTGCATCTTATATTGCTTGTTTGGCATTTTATTAGCATAATAAGATGATCCCTCATTTAGATATCAAGATAGGAATGTGTTCTTCCTTAAGTATGCACCGACAATGTTTCGTCGCTTCAAGACATCACGTGATGATCGGGTGTACTTGAATCCACGAGCATATCTCGGGTGTAAGACAGTTACACACGGAATACTAAGGTTCTTACTTGGCGAGCCTAGCATGTACAGACATGGCCTCGGAACACGGACCGAAAGGTTAAGCACGAGTCATATGTTTTTGATATGATGACCATATGGATGCTCGCCTTTGAAGCTACACCGACTCACGTGATGATCGGACTTGGTGTAGTGGATTTGGTTCATATAATCACCAAAAAGACACGAGGGATGTCGTTTTTGAGTGGGAGTTCATTCTAATTTGGATTAGTAGAACTCAATTTATCATAAATTAAATCAAAGTGAATTTGCATAATTTATTATAGTCATTGGCATTCGTTCACCACCTTATGCATAGTTGTAATTGAGATAATAGAACTATAGAATTTTGGATATATACTTTACGAACTGGTATCGTATTGTGTTGAGTGTCAATCTAAAGTTTAAAGTCCTATTGCAAACTTTCAGCAAACTCTATTTACTCCGTGAAATTTAATAGTTGGTATTAAATCGAGAGTAACAATTCCAGTGTCAGTATCTTAAGTATCATGTTTGCCTCCATGATTCTTGATTTAAATATCGAGATTATCTAGGAGCTGAAAGAATTGTTTCAGAAACCATCATGTGTGGCAGATATAACGATATCTGAAACAATATTTTGGTTGCAATATGATAGAATATAATATATGTTCTCATATTGGATGAGAATTTACGAAGGTTGGATATGCTAGACATTCTAATCATCAAAAAAGGTTTTGGAAAGTAATGTTATACTCACGATTCGCCTTTATAAGCTACAATAGCTTGATCATGAAAGTCGTCATGATAAGGATGAATAGAAGATGTATGTAAAGTGTTTACTACACTAAAAGATTACTAAAGAATGGATTTTGAAAGAATACCGATCATTTTGATGATGGTGATCTACTTCAAAGTGCAAGTCATTATTTTAAAAAGGAAAAAAATGCTAAAAGAGAATCTATAAAATATATTTGGCAGAAAAGAAAAGATTGGAAATATCCAATTTAGGTATATGGATGATATACATGTTATGGTTGTATTCTTTGCTTGTTAAACAATGTGATTCTTGGGTATTGGATACCGAATTGGTTGGTATAAAATTTCATACGGAACAACGCAATTCATGAACCACAATGGACTAAGTAACTAGCAAGAGAATATGTGATGATGTTCATCGAAAACAAACAAACCGTTGTTTGTATTTCTCGTTGACATCAAAGCTTGACTTCAAGATTTGTTTTAATAATTGTTATTTGAATCAGGTATTATGAGAACAAAGGTTGTTCAAATAATTACCGTATTCCATATAAGATGGATGATTTACAAATCTAGTTGGAGAAATCACATCCATAAAACCTAATGCTAAAATATCGCAAGACAAATAATTGAAAGATCACTTACGAAGTGACATCGCTGTTTAAATTATATTGGAAAGAAAACATGAAGAATCTCCATATTCATGGATTTTTGGAGTCTTTGATTTGATCAAGTGACGCTTGTGAGACTTTCCACGTGATAATTAAAACTTCGTTCAAAGGCCAAAGAAGAACAAATATTGGAATTTATACATATCGATGTATGTATTCCATTATGTGTAGTCGTAAGCGATGGGTTTTAACTTCATATGCTTTCTCCGAAAATTTGAGTGAATATTCACTTAACGAGAAAGAAGTATGAAATATTTGAAAAACGTTTCAAAGACTTTCAAGATGAATTGGAAAATCATTGTAACAAGAAAATAAATGGTTTATGATTTTATCATAAGGGATTTGTTTGAGTTACAAGTGTAACAAGAAAATAAATGAATTATGATTTTATCATAAAGGGATTTATTTGAATTGCAAGTTTAGCAAAACACCTAGATTTACATATCCCAAAACACCATAGGAATATGGAGTATTTGAGATTTGTAATGAAACCTTGTTTGACATGTTTGGATCAAAGGTGTTATTTATAAAACTGCTATTATATTTTAAAAGATTAAAGCTTTAGAGACTACCGTTTTTACACTGAAAAGAGCTCCATCTTGATCCATTGAAATGACACCATGGAAGTTATGGTTTGGGGTAAAACCCAAGTTGTCATTTCTTAAATTTTGGTATGCTAAACATAAGTAAGATGTTTACAACCGAAGTCGGATGAGCATGTCTTTATAGGTTATTTCGAATAACAATTGGTTATTCCTCCATAACACCAAGAACAAAAGGGTTTGTTGCTTAAAACGTGAAGTTTCTTGAAGAAGGAATTTTTCGTAAAAGTTAAGTGGAAGGACAATATAACTTTGATAAGGTTAATGAACCTTAGCTATATGTGCTGAGTTGCGCAGTGCCGGAAATCGTTCCGGAGGCAGCCATAATGCGCATTGTTTATGTGCCTCAAAGGTTGTGGTCACGGAGATATAAGTTCCTATTGAACCAAGTAGATCGGATAAACAATGAAATACTAAGATTTGAGAGTAAACCATTATTGTTTGACAATGATGAACCGACTATATGCAAAGAAGCGATGATGGGCCCTGACTCCGTCAAATAGTTTGAAGCCATAAAATCCGTGATAGTTCCATACACGAGAAATCAAGTTTTGAACTTGGAGTACCCTCCGAAAAGGTGTAAAAACCTATCGGTCGTATTTGGATCTATAAAGAAACAGACATGGATGTTTCACATCTATGAAATAGTCGACATGTCGTAAAGTATTTTACGACAATGTTCAAGGAGTTGACTATGACAAGATTTGATCTTTCATAGCGATATTTAGTCTGGACGGATTAAAGTAGCAACCACTACATATAAATTGGTATATGGTAGATGAATAAACAAAACAAAGTTCTTTTAATAGAATGGTTACCTAGGACGTGTACATGACACGATCCAAAGGGTTTTGTTAAAATTCAAAGGATGCTAAAAGGGCATGCAAACTTCAATGGTTGAAGTAAGCATCGCGGAGTTGGAATCTTCACCATGATGGAAAGGAGTTTTCATCAGGATACGATGAAGATGCTTGCATTTGCAAGAAATTAAGTGGGAGCGCTGATACATATTTCTAATATATTATGTGGAGGACATCTTGTTGATTATAAATGATGTAATTTTTATTGACAAAGGATAAGAATTTCATTTCGATGTAATACTTAGGCAAAACCCAAATATTTAGCGTGAATGTCTATAGTGGATAGACTGTGACGCCAATATGGTTGTGCGAAACGTACATATATGAGATATTGAAGGAGTTCAATATAGAAACGACAAGAAACAATTCTTGTTGCATGGAAAGGAATTGAATCAAGATTCAAGTGTATCGACACTTGATAAGTGAAACAAGATTCAAGTGCTTTGACACTTGATGAGTGAAATCACGAGAATGTTTTAATCAATCATACCATGATATGTACACATCCAGATATGTCCTATGCTCTAAGTGTTACGAGCATATACCAGAATGAATCATAAAATGATCATTGGACGATAGTAAGGATATTCTTATGATCTTTTGGAAAGAACTAAGAATATATTTGTGTAGAGGTGACAAACAATTACAAATAGTTCATTGTAAAGTGTTACATTGATACTAGTTTTGTCACAAGATACAAATTAAGTTTATCTCAATTTAAACTATGGGTGGCACAATGTAATGGAAAGGAGATTTCATGATGGATTTGGATGAAATCCATAGTTAAGACATTGTGACGAATACTACAACAAAAAGGCTAAGTATATGACTGCTATAGTAGGAGCAAATGAGGGAATTTGTGTCAAGTAGTTTGTTATCAAATTAAGGTGTGGTTCGCAACGGGCTAACAGTAAAGATATATTGTATGACAATAGTATCGACATGTTTTAACTCCAAGGAACTAAATGTCTCACCAAAAGATCAAATTTATACAATGTCATCTCATTGGAGAATGAGTGATGCGTGAAGACGCAAAGACATGCAAATACACACGGACATGAAAGTGTCAGATCCGTAGATTATGTTAACCACTTGTAGTTGCGTATATGGAACACCAGAAAGCCATAGGTGTTCAAAACGCAAAGTTTTCAAACTAGATTATTGTCTCTAGTGCAAGTGGGAGACTGAAGGGAATATGCCCGAGAGGCAATAATAAAGTGGTTATTATCGTATTCCTTGTTTGTGATAAATGTTTATTTTACATGCTATAATTGTATTAATACGGAAACGTTAATACATGTGTGTTTAATAAAAAAAGGAAGTTCCTACTTATGCCTCTCTTATAAACTAGCTCGTTGATTAACAAGATGATCAAAGTTTCCTGATCATGGACATTAGATGTTGTTAATAACGAGGTCACAACATTAGTGTAATGGTGTGATGAACATTCATCCGAAGTATAGCATTACGATCAAAGTCATTGAGTTTATATTGCTATAACTACTTACTAAGTGATCCTAATCCTTAGACCATGAGATCATGTCAATCACTAACACCGGAAGAGTTTCTTGATAACATCAAACGTCACACCGTAACTGGGTGATTATGAAGATGGATTCAGAACTAATAAAGTGTTATGTTGAGGCTCATGGATCGAGAGTGGAATTTGTTCATCCCGATGACGAATAGATATATTGTGGGCCCTCTCGGTGATATCACATTGATTAGCTTGCAAGCAAGTGATTTGATCACTAGAATGTTATATCACGGGAACGAGAAAAGAGTGCATGTCAGTAACGAGATCAAACTAGGTATGGAGATACCAATGATCGAATCTCGGACATGTAATATATCGCGAATCAAAGGGATTAAGATACTAGCGTAAAAGGTTCCGACGATCACAAGAAAGTCATCGTTGAATGTGTGGGAGTCAGTATGGGTCTCCAGATCCCGCTTTTGATTATTGATCCGAGAGGGGTCTCGATCATGTCCACATTATTCGTGAACCGTAGGGTGACACACTTAAGAGACACCGACATCCATTTGGAGCAAAAGTTTCATGCCGAAAAGAATAACAAGCGCAGGAATTTATTTCACTAGATACCGAAACGGTTTTTCGGGTGAAATTGCAGAAAGTGTTTCTTCATGTGAAATGAAATACTAGCAATGGGTTATATATGAATGTTTGTCATTAAAGTAATTGACAAAATTCTGAATAAATAAAAGGAGTTTTATTTAATGAGAGTTTGCATTAAATTTGGTGGAAATTTAATGGGAATTTAAGTGGGTTTTTGAGTGGAGGAAATTGAAAGGCATTTGAGTGAGTGGAGTGTCCACCCACATGGATGTGGAAGAGGTGGGGGCAGCCCCATGGCTGGGCGCATGGCCCCTTGGGTGCCCCCCTCTCCCTATAAAAGGAGCCCCCCTCCCTCTCTCTCACTCACACCTCCTCGTGAAGGATCTTTCTTCCCCTCTAGAATTTATTCCCCATGGTCTCGGACTAGCGAGATACATGTTTCCGGTGGCTATTCGGCAAGAAAGAGTTGTGCTTCCGCTGCATCGCTGGAGCGAGGAGGCGGAGGTTGCTCGGTGCCTCGAACGTGTGTGCGAGCACGGATGCGCTGCTGTTTTGCGGCGCTAGGACTTCCTCTCGATCTTGAGATCGGCAAGAGATCGTCTACATCAACCACGAGTTTGGACTCGTTAAGCTTTGTCGGTCTTCAAGGGTATGTTCTCTATGGATGTATATCCGCCTGTTGTTTGTATCTAGTAGATAGATCTTGGTACATAGATGTTCCTATCGTAAGAATTTTTTTGTTTTCTATGCTGCGAACCCTACACCTGGAACTAGCCGTTGAGAGGAGGATAGCAACCAACTCACGGAATCTAGGGCCCAGCCCAACCTTCCGAAGCACCTAAAAAAGCAGCGCCTCCTACATTTAAAATAAATCTAAGACCATTAATTTGAATCTATCCGAATCTAGACAAATCTAAGACCATTAATTTGAATCGGAGAAATTATTTCTAAGTTTCAACAAAGTAAAATGCATCTAGGATGTAGACGTTTAAAATATCAATTTTTGGATATACTTTGTATTATGAGCTAGAAAAAAATACTACTCCCTCCGTCCCAAAATAGATGTCTCAAATTTGTCAAAACTTGAATGAATCTAGACACTATTTAGTATATAGATTCATCTAAAATTTGAAAAACCCAAGACATCTATTCTTGGACGGAGGGAGTAGAAAAAATGTGGATCTGAGTATGCATATTTCAAAGCTCCAAGTTTTATCAGACTTTTTCATTCTTTTCGTAGCCATAATATAAAGAATTTCTGGTTGCAATTTTTTCATGCTCATAGCATACAACATTGACTATACCTAGAATTTAATTTCAGATTTGTTCGAAACTTGTAAATATAACTTTTGAATTTTAAAATGAAAGGAACACTCGAAGATTAATTCAGCGAACCACGATATCTCGTGCAATCGAACACGCACAACCAAACACACCAGTCGAAAAAGAACTCGTTAATTGGGACAAACTTTGCCAAACGCAAACTGACGTTTATTCTTCTTATTTTGAAACGGAGAAGTGACAATTTATTCATGGACATGGAAGCAGCCATCATGCACGCAGGCAGGCACTTTCTAACAGTGCGTTGTGCAGAAGCATCGGCGGCGGGCTCCGCGGCAGTGACCGCCGGGGAACCCCTCCGTCCTGCAGACGCCGGCGCAGTTGGACTTTCTCAGGCACGGCCCCTTGAACCTGTGGCTCTGCGCCTCGCACGCCCGCGCCTCCGCCACCGCCGCCGGACCGCCCATCTCCTCTGCACGACGACGACGGCAAGAACACGGAACACGGGCCGCCCCGTCAGATCAGAACCAGATGTTACTTACTAGTAGTACATTACCTAGCCCCAGCCATCAATCAGGAGGATTACACACACCTGTGGCGGCCAGCAGCAGCACGAGGAGGAGGGCGGCCGAGAGAAGCTTGCGTGAAACCTCCATGGTCGATGGATCGATTGCTTGCTGCTACCAAAGTCCGTTGTGAGTGTTTCTTGCGAGCGACCAGTGCCTTATATACACGCACGGGTTAGTATCGAGCAGATTGCGACGCAGAAACAAGATCAAAATGTGAAGCAAAGGCGAACACTGAACATAATCCCACAAGCCATGCCCGCGCGCTTGTAAAGATCGATCGGTCCACCCGCTAGCTTTACCACCGTCCCGGCAACAGCTTGTCTCCAAGCAAGCTAGTAGCTGGCGGCTATTTTTCCCGTGATCTGACTGCGTGGCCGATAGTCTGAGCTCTAGCGGCGTCTGTTCACTGTGACACATCTGCATGCGGCTCTGCAGCTGCCACGTCTCCAGGATCGGCCAACGAAGCTGTGCGTTGCTTTTCTCCTCTTCTCTTCCACGAGAGCTGATAGCATAAAACTATTATTTTACATATAAAATTATTATTTTACATGTCAACTTTTCTAAATCATACCAATCGTCTTTCAAATCGTAAAAAACTAGTACCAGATTGAATTTAAGTTGACACAAAAAAATTGATGGTCGTCTGATGGCGAATTGTCACGGTTTCTGGCAAGAGACCCACCTGTCAGGGCCACGTGACACTCATTAGACGCCACCCCGACACGCCCGCTACATGCAAGCCACCATTATTGTACAACGTGTGTACAGCGAGTGATCCATTCATGGGAGGCCCCAGGGCATGCCCCCGTATTCACATGAATATCCAAGATTTAGTGCAATTTCTTTTGTAATGTATTAGTTAGGCCAGTCAACACGGACGCACGCGTGCGTAGATCTAATTGATTTGATCCCTAGTCTGTAGATTAGATGTGATGCAAACTTTTCATTTATCATTTCCTCTGATTCATATTAGTTGACTTTAAATTTGTCTAAATTTAAATGTATCTAGCACTAAAACATGTCTAGATATATCCAATCTAGAAAAATCTAAGCCAACTAATATGGATCGGACGAAGTATTATTTTCTTCTACACAACCTAAAATAATTAATTTAATTTTGTCTAGATACACACGTATATATACATGTTTTAGTGTGTAGATACATATAGAAATTTAAAAAAGTTCGAGTTACTCATTTTAGGATAGACGAGTAATATAGATGAAGAGGAAGAGTGGTGCAAGAAGCAGTAGCATTTTACGTTGTTTGAGAAAGCATCAAAAGCAAAAAAAAACAGGTAAAACATCAACACCGAATCAGATTGTTGCACATTCTACTACTTTCTCTATTCACTCAGAGAGCAATCTACAATTAGAGCTTGCTAGCACCGGATACATAACATGAACATAAGA
Source organism: Avena atlantica (assembly GCA_910589765.1). Lineage (NCBI taxonomy): Eukaryota > Viridiplantae > Streptophyta > Magnoliopsida > Poales > Poaceae > Avena > Avena atlantica. The sequence goes on from OU342738.1 coordinate 370,035,431, forward strand.
GTAGAGACGCGACTGAATACAGAACATGAATGCGGGGCTTTGGGGGAGAAAGAGGGAGCGGATGGAGCGATAGTCACTATGCGGATCCTAGATTTTTCTCCTTACTAGATGGAAGCATTGAGACGAACGAAACAAACGAGAGAAACGCTTTGGAAAGAAAACAATTTGTCTTTTTTGTTAATATATAATAAAGATATATTACATTGAGATAAAAAAAATTACAATGAATACCCAGCCTATTTCCTGGCGCCGCCACTGGATCCATTATTGGCTAAAACCGGACGATAAACCGGTTAGTGACCTCGGGTGCACAAATTTGACAAGTTCGGTGATCGGTTCATCTGTTTTGCAAGTTGTGTGACTAAACTATACACGCGAGACAAGTTATGTAACCGTCAGTGCTATTTAGTACAAGTATATAACGGGACACTCCTAAAAACAGGGATGGGGAGACATTTTTAGAGCATCTCTAGAAGATGCGGGATAATCTGAACCCGAATAAGTCGGGTTGGGAAAACGGGATAAGGATATCCAGTACGAGAAACATCGTGCACAAAACATAAACCGGATAATCAAACCGCAAATTCGAAAAAATCATTCGTGTCGGAAATATGAATTAAAGGATCTTAATTTATCACAGTAAGTTTGTCATTCATCTGGCCATAGCTCATACAAAAGGATCTACATACGTAGCTAGATCTATAAACCACCCTAACCATACCCAGGGCTGGCCGCGACGCTCATAGGCGCTCACCAACGCTTCTTGCTCGGAGGCGTTGGGGCGTCCTCCTCCTTCTTAGCCCCCATGTCGCTTTTTCGGTGCTCCAGGAGAGGCTCAGTGGTTGCGAGCCTAGACGGAGCACCCATGCTCCAGGCCTCCAGAGTAGTCGGCCCCCACCGCGCTCAAAATCTCTACCTCTGCATCAAGGACGCGCATGGGCGCGCTGGAGCTTCCTTCACAAGTTGATCCTGTCACCCTGGAGAAGCACCCTTAGTGTACTGCGCTAGCTAGCCATGGATTGCTTATGGAAGTTTTTTGGGTGGAGCGGTCATGCGAGAGATCGCGGGGGAAGGGTTATCAAATGGACCCGGATATCACCCACTGATCCCAGTACATAGGGCGGTGCAGGCCGATATTGGGCGCCCTGGATATTATATCCAGGCCGAGCCATTTTTCAGGGTCTGTTCCTGCGGTGACCCAGCATACCACTACATGATATAGTACACTATAGTCGTTGACATAACACTAATAAAACACCGTTCACTAGTATTACATCCCTCGGAGTAGTACAACAAAAACATAGCAGGTCCAATACATGACTATAGGTTACAACTCAACTCTTTACACAAGATCCAGAGAACACTCTAGGTTAAAGAGAGATAAAGAATCTTCTTACAAAGAAGAATCATAAATAAACAACTCAAAACTATCATACTATTAAGACTGGTATTTAAACTAATGGTCTGGCATTGCTGTTATCGCAATACCCTATAGAAATAGGTTCTATGGCTAGAGATTATATTCTTATCTAATCCGTAACTTCGTCTTCACTTGAGTTGATGTATATGTTGACTTTCTTGTCTTCGTTGAAGAGCTTTAGCTTTTGATGATGATTTCTGGAGCATGACTTGATGTAGACGTCGTCTGTACTGGCTTTAGAATCTAGCAAGGGTTAAGAAGATATGTTGAGTACAAGCATACTCAGCAAATTCACTAGAAAAGGAGTGTTTGGTGCACTATATCTACAGCCACATACCAAAGGTCGTAGGAAATGCAGGTTTTCGTAAACATTTCTTCAAAGGTTGCTTTTATTCTAAAAAGCTATATCCGTCAGTCTTCACGGGTTTATCAGAACTTTCATGGAGTTCCTTTCCCGCCGCGTTCGTAGCTCCTTACCGGAACAGGGAGTAACAAGTTACAGTTCTTACACTCTACAGAGGTGCGTTACTTTACCCATGAGAGACCTTAGCCTTGTTGCACAACCAAGTCATGATCTTGTCCATACTTCCTTGGTATGGGGCCCAGTCTAAGATCCAAGCCAATCACTGCCCTCTCCGCGACCTCATATATTTGCACGATCCTTCGGGGACGGCTCACTTCCGTTAAGCCTCCTTTCGGGTAGGCTAAAACTCTGATGAGTTCCCGAAGACTCTATGACCTGGTGATGCCCGGACGAGTACCATTTAAATAGACTATATCCCTAAACACCATTTATAGATAATCTATACACCAAAAGTGTGGGGCGTAAGGGTTCCTACCCATATGTTGGTTCCGCACAAGGAATCACAACGCCACGTTAAGGTCGTCTTGCCTCCATACGAGAGGAAAAGGATACAACTGACTTCTCCATCCCATTCCAAATCTCATGGTTAACGCGTAATATACGGCGCAAGAATCACTGGCGATATTGGTTGTTAAGTCCTAGATAATATGTTCCTTTACCACCGGAACTTTCATAGTAGGTTATTACCTCATGGTAAATAACCTATAATCATATTATTATGAAAATAGTGTTTTCTGACCTTTTTCAAATGCAGGTGATGACAACACTGGATTTGCAAAATACTTTACTGAAAATAATCAAAGGACATGAGCAAGTGTGAACTTGCCTTTTGTGATTACAAGATTATGCACTCATGGTCTTCGAGACAGCATCATTGGTCTGGTAAGGACTAATGTTTAAAAAAGCAAGATGCCATTATGCATAAGTAATGTAATGCACCTGATAAATGTGAATCCCGGGGACAACATTAATCTAGGGTTTGGATTCTAGAAATGGTTTCTTTAGAATGTGTTGTCCTTTTTAGATAAGTTTCATATTTGTGCTTCTTATTAAGGCTTGTGAGTGTGTGTGAAACAACATGTAATTATAATGGTATACAACAACAAGGTACACGAATGTGGAATGCTACACAAGACTACTTATACTATAATTGTTTACCTTTCAATTTTTACTTTACAAGTAATGACCCTTATAAAGGACTTAAGTGTTATCAATCTGAAGTATACAAGTAAAGTATAAAGTAATGTGATTATTATTAATTGTCATATGTTGAATGAAGTGGCAAAACAAATAACTTTTGAAGAAAAGATTTCTTTATTTAACTAAACAAAAGTATTTAACCTTAAGTTAACATTATTAGGTGTTCTTACCAGTTATAGTCCTTGAGTAAGAAAGAATTACTCCATTTGAATAATGACATCATTAGTATTTGAGATTTATCTATCTTGGTTTTTGACTTGGTTATTTTGGTATTGAGATGCACTAGGTCTTAATTGAAACAGACCCAAGTAAACTATAAAATACATAATAAAGTTTTTACCATAATATTTAAAGTATTGAAGACTAAAGTTAACTTTAAAGACATAGATGGATTTAGGTTATATTGCTTATGATATTTGTATCACTTCATAAGGTTTCTTAAAGTTACTTAAGAATAGTATTACTTCTATTTGAGTAGTGGTTTCTTTACATTATAAATGTATAAAGGGATTTATTTCCCTATAAGGGTGTGGTTATGGTTTGTGAATAAGTAAACAATATTATTTACTACTAATGAATTATCTTTGAATTTAGTCCATTATAAAGTTGTGAGTGAAACAATGGTAAAAGATTTTATTTGGTTAAAAATATCATTCTTGAAGATTTTATAATTGTTAAAGATCTTTTTAGAAAATAAACTACATATATGGTTGAAGGATAATTCAATAAAATTGTATTTAAAATGTGTTGGGCCAATTTGACTTTATATTATAAATATTTATGTTTAATACTATTTATTATATTCATTTGACTAATATTAGAATTATTAGCAAATTTTATTTACCTTTATATGAATTTTTAATTAAGGAAATATGTTTAAATTCAAGTTATTAAGTTGTTTAAATGTTTATTTACTTCAAAAGTGGATATTATATTTTTAACATGCAGGTATTATTTTTGTGATCATTTTGGTATATTACATTTATTTTTGTGATTTATAAATAATAAGATATGATTTTTTATTAGATTTATTATGTTATAAATACTTAATAAATAACAAATATTTAATTAGGTGAAATAATAATGCATGATTATAGTTTTAAATTATAGGTCTTATTTTTCTAAGATTTTTGGTATTTTATTTTTATTTTTAACATTTACCAATATTAAAATATGATTATCTAAGTTTTATTACTTATAAAACCTTTATTAAATAATATTTATTTAAATAACTATCATAATAATATTTGATAATAGTTTTAAGTTATAGATTTTATTTTTCTGAAAATTTTCATATATTAAACATATTTTTCTGGATTATAAACAAAAGTTATTAAATTTTCAAGATTAAATCATTTTCTAATTAAATTCTAAATATTATTACAAACAGGGAATTACTTTTCTTACCCAGACCTAACCTACCCTAGTCACTGACATGTGGGGCACTGGCCACGTTGGATGACACCTAGGCAGTGGACCAAACCGAATTTCGTTGACTGGGCTGGGGTGATGCAATGATGGCGTCACGTTGACTTCATCGTGGAGAGTGGTTACCTCTCACTGGGGCAGATTCCAGCCCCAGACACTGACTGTTGGGCTCTGCGGCCATGTCGCATGCCACCTCAGCGAGGCAGGGCCCGCCAGGGTTTGACTTGCCTCCACGCGGTGGTGGTCAACCGACATCGGCGACCACCCAGCGGTGGTACTACGGCACGCGCGCGGACGCACATGTTCACGGATCGGAAGCGTAGAAACATGGGCAACCTAACTAGGGTGGCGTAGTGTCTTGGGGTGTCCAGGAGCCTCGCCGGCGGTGACCAGAGTGGAGACCGCACGACGGCGCTCGAGGCTGGAGCGAACCAGAGAGGGATAGGAGGAAGGGAAGGGTCCTAGGAGACCACCAGCTCACTGTCGCATCCCAAAATTCTCCTAATTTTGTAATGAGAAATAAATAAATAAGTTTGATTGATTGTTTAACATTCTTGAAAATTCTCAAAGAACAGAAACTTTTTGAATTGAAAATCCTCTCAACCTGGAATTCAAAACCTTATATTCTTTGGTTATTACCTAAGTAGACATATAGATAAAAGGGCATGGATTGATTATGGATTGTAGAATTGGTGTGCAAGATTTCAAAATTCAAAATCATTAAGCATGCATGACCATCATTGCATATAAACCCTAAGAAGGAAATAGTATTGTCCAAAAAGGATTATCCAATACCCTTTGTGGGATTTCCCAATTCTTAAGTACTACATGACCTATTGTTTGGGTACATATTAAAATTGATGAAAAGTATTCCCTATATGTCCTAAAATAAAGTTGGGATATTTTCCTAAAAAGTCTAAACCCAAATTCCCTATTAATGCAACTAGCCATGTAATGCCTTGTAAGCAAATGGCATTATGGATATTTTCAACTTTGGTAAAACCATATTCTATACATCCTTAAAGGTGTGTTTTGAATTTATAAATTTTTAGAAATTGATTTGGAGTCATTTGGAGCTATAAAACAAAAAAATAGAAAAGAAATACTAAACAGAAATTTAGAAAAGCAATAATGGAAAAAAATCCTAAACCTAATCAGCCAGCCGGATTCGGCAGGGCCCAGCCCAGTGCCTCTCTTCTGTCTCCTCTCCGTGCCGCGCGAGCAGCTCGTAGTGACCAGGACTGGCCCATTTCTTCCAACACAGCCCGCGTCCCCATCTCTGCTCACTGACACGCTGGACCCACCTGGTGACATGGTTATACCCTACGGGTACGTGACTTCAGCATACCTGGTCCAGCCCAAGGAAGGCCCACAGTAGACATACGCTGGCCCATGAAGATTTTCGGGTGGCCAAGGCCCATGACGCCTTCGGATCCTTGGAGAGCAAGACTAGCGTAGATAGGAAATTCAAAGGGGTAAAACCCTAGAACTTGTAACCGACTAGGACTATGCCCGGGACCTGCCTAAGTCTATATAAAGGCCAGGAGGGCACGTCCTAGAACTCTCGACTCATACTCTCACATACGCACCTCACGCCAGATCGAATCTGCGCACCCTGTAACCTTCGGTTCCGCCGTAATCAAGAGCAGACAAGCAGGAGTAGAGTTTTCCCTCCGGGGGCCTGAACCTGGGTAAATCTCGTGTCCCCTGGTTGCTTGTCTGTTAACCGTTCCACGATCTCCAGCATCCCCATCTTCTCCAAAACCCAAGTCCATAACAATGGGCATTGACGAGATTAAACCTCGTCAATTGGCGCCGTCTGTGGGAATCGGGGTTGCTGATTGTGTGATCGTGACGGTCCCGACCCGATCGATCTACAACTCCGCGACGACGGAGAATCACCTCCTCTTCGGCGCTTTCGACTTCACCGCTCACTCGCCGGCCACCATGAAGGATTTCGAGCCCGTAGGCGACGGACTCGAAATTTTGTTCGGGAGCTTCTGCTTCCAGGTGGGACAAACTGGCACCCTCCGCCTTCCTGAGCGGGTGCCCGTGCCATCAATCAGGCCCGCCTCGTGGGCTCCACACCCCGTGCTGCGCACATCACCATCGACAGATGAGTTCTACGACAGCAACAGCTGCAACTCCGATCTGTGCGATCCACCTTCGGATGAAGGGACCTACGGTTCCGGATCCGAAAGCTGCGGCAGCAGCGGACCGATCTACGAGCGCTACCAGTGCGCTGTAGTCATCCAGGAGCAGCAAACGCCTAACCCGCCGCCCAACACGAACCCCAACCCGCAGGACAGAAACGGCGGGAACAGAAGAAGCCAGTCCCCCCCCCCACCCGAAGGGGAAAACAATGGCCACGTCATCCAACTTAGCAAAGAAGGATGGGTCCAGGCACGTCGTGCCGTCACATGCGACATAGTCCTGCCTGTGGACTCCCCACGTGATCTACTGATGGCATACCACTACCTCCTCATCGAGGAGCACAAGAAGCAAGTCAAGATGCAGGAGACTCTCGACAAACGCAAGCAAGCAGCCTCTGAGTCCAGCGCGCGACGAGTTGCACTTTCCGCCATGGCACCCGGCTCTAGCATGAACGGAAACCAGGGAAACAAGCACCGCTCGTAGGTGGAGAACATGGATCCCAAGGAGCGCCGTGATGTGACCCGAACTCTCCACACATCGTTCATGGATATGGATGCTGACGGCAACATCATCCCGAAGACACCGCAAGCTCCGATCATGGCAGCCACTGCATATCTCGCGGCCCACCCACCTCCGGAGGGGGACCCGAAAAGAGCCATGCATAAGTCCGCACTCACCGGACTCGGAATCGTCGGAGCTGCGCTCCACGAAGACGCTCTGGCGGAGCCAGAGAAGAAAGCTCCGGCCAGGAGCGACCGGAGCCCCACCCCTTCATCCGAATAGGAAGAGGAACACGACCTTCCTCGAAGGAAGAAGAGCTCGCATTGCCATAAACACGACTACGACGCCAGAGACGCGCTTACACAGCGCAAAATCGACAAAGCACGCGCCAAACGCGCATGCTCGTCCGAATCCGAGATGGATGAAGATGAACGAGAACTCTGCGGAGCTCGATGCTTCAGTAGATCTGTTCGGCGAACACAGATGCCACGCAATTTCAAGCTTCCTTCGGATACTCCGAAGTTCAATGGCACGCAAGATCCAAAATCCTGGCTCAGTGACCATCTGTCATCCGTCAAGCTTCAAACCAGTAACAAAGAAACCGTCATGCAATGCCTTCAGCTGCAGCTGACAGGCGCAGCGCGGGTTTGGCTCAGCAGCTTATCATCAGGGTCCATCCGAAGTTGGGAGGAGCTAGCTTACAGCTTCATTCGAAATTTCAAGGGCACCAGCAAGAGGCCCGCCTCAATCGAAGAGTTGCGAGCCTGCACTCAGAGAACGGGTGAATCTATTCGCTCGTCACCTGGGTTTCTCCCTCCTCCGTTGTCACTGACGGGTGGACCCCGTCGATCTTCTCCTTGCTCCAGCCCGACTCCACATCGAGCACGAACCCGACGAACTGCCCGAGAAATCCGCGCGATTCGGCCGCCCCTTTCCCCTTTGCGCACGCCACCTCCTCCATATAATCTCCCGCATCCGAGCCCCCTCGTTTTTCGCAAAATTTCAAACCCTAGATCCCCTGAACTCGAGGTTCGGATCTCGCCACCGTCGGCCTTCCAGATCGACATCGAAGTCGAGGTTCCCGACTACCCCGGCCTTCCTTTACCCATCTACCCTCTCCACCGTGCAACACCGCATCCCTCTGACCCTGTCTCCCTTCCTGCAGAGAACCAGACGGCACACGATTTCTCGCCGGAGCCAGCAACCGCTCGCCGTTTCCATCCGCCACTCGCGGTCGCCACGGGAAGCTAGAGACCGCGTCGTTACCTCCGTCGACCTCCCCGAGATCTACCGCACCTCGTCGCCTACCCCTCCGTTGCCGAAGACCCACGGGAATGCCGCCTAGGGCCAGCATCTGAGCCACCGCCGCCACCGTCACGTCGTCCATCGGTGAGGTCTCGCCACAGTCACCATCAACCGTCAGATCTTGAGCCGACGCCCGGGATTAGATCATACCCGCGAAGGGGTATCGACCAACCAGGGCAGGCCGCGTGTCATCCGGATCAGCATCCCTCGTTAGCAAGCCAGCTCGGCGCCCCCAGCCAGTAAGAGTGCGCCGCGTGTCGCCCATGTCGGCTGAGTGTGTAATAGCATTTTTAATAGACAAAAATAGTTGCAAACTTGTAAAATGCATATAAAAAGATCTGTAAGCCCAAATTTAGAAAATAAAATATCTATGGATTCAGAAAATTATGAAGAATATTAACATGTCTTTATATTCAACTTTTATGGTAAATATTTACTGTAATAAATTAAATAGTTTAATGGACAATTTGGACTAAATAAATCATAGAAAATTATCTATATATCCTAAAAATACAAATAAAATGTCTATGGATTCATAATTTCATATAAAACAATAATATGCTGTTAGATCCAAATTTTGCAGTGTAGAATTGCTGTAGTGATTTAAATAGTTTTAATGGACTTTTAGAGTATTAAATTCATAGTAAATAATTTATAACTCAGAAAAACATGAATAATATGTCCCTGGAACATTATCGTGTAGATTACAGATCTGTATTTAGTTTGAATTTTAGACAACTAGAAATATTTAAATGATGTAAACCCTATTAAATAGTATATAAATCATAAAAAAAGATTTATAACTCCTGTTAAGTTGAATCCAATTGCTACTGGTTAGTAATAATGTCCTCTATCCAGAACAACCTAGACCCAAATTTAATACGGCAATTAGTACAGAAGTTTCAACAGAATATTAAAACCCCTAGATTGGCAATCAAGTATTAATAATAAATATCCTATTGCATTAAATGATCTCCTGCATGCATCATGTGACGTAGTAATGTTCAGAGAACTAATTACAACCATTATGACTTATTGAATCGTCATGCATGTATTTTTTCATCATTGTTTTGTTGTATCATGCATAATTGCATTATTTTGATTGGTGTGTTTGTTGTGCTTTGTTTTAATCGTTAGATTGCGAGGAGCGCAACGTTTGTGATTTTGACGAGTGCAACAATTGAAATTGTGAGGATTGTTTGAACGACTACATCAACTAAAAGGCAAGTGGCACTATCATAAATGTCCTACTTATTTTCCTATGCATTGTCGTTGTTTTTAGTAGAAGTGCATGTGTAGGAATATTTTGCACTATGTGCTATGATATGCTATGCTATGTCCTATTTAGGATATCCTTTTGTATCTTGCTTAGTGTAAACATCATAGTTGTAGTATGCTTAGCCCTGTTATAGATTCGGGATGGAATATCATATTATGAGTATTGTGAGTTATTGAAAAAGCTATGTTTTATATAATAAAACAAGTAGTTAATGAATCACCTGGGTGGAATATTGTTGTTGTTGAGTTTGGAAGAAGTGGCAATGAAGAGGACCGTATCTTTGGCTACCTCTCTCATGTGTGCACTGGAAGAAGACCACCTAGGCTTCATAGAGATTGAGCATGTTTCTCGTACAGTAACTTCCGTGTATAGCCACATGCTAATATGGGCTCTGGCTTAGTTAATTACATAGCAGAAGACCCTTTACATTGGTATATCTTCAGGTTAACTAGAATTGTGTATTGGAGGTTATATCCTTCCATTGGTGCCTGTTCGACGTGCTAGCATTGTGTATTGGGAGGACTTCTATGGAAAGACTTCGTCACATTCTCGATCTGCCGGTATACCAACTGGTGTGTACTAAACCAGCGGCCACTGGTGGCGTCAAGGCGAGATTGTGTCGTGTGGGTAAAGTGTACAACTTCTGCAGAAGATATAAATCTAATCGATTAGCCGTGTCCCCGGTTATGGACAATATTGAGCAACTAAGGCTTGAAGCTTATGGATGATCTCGACATTCCAATTTCTAAATAAAATTTGATGGGTGAACAAGGGATTATGAGCACTTGGCGTTGGCCAATGTGTTCAGACAATTTTCATAAATGATTAAAACTATTTGGAAATGTTAGGATAAAACTATCGCTTTATGCAAATCAGCCTGAAACTCCACTTAGCCAAATATGGATGTAGTTGATAGATTCTATTTATGTCCACATACTAGTGACACTTGCCAATACATTCAAAGTATTGACCATTCGTGGCTGCAACGTTTCATGTTGCAGGTTATATCGTTACTAAGAGTTCGTTATAGGTCGCGAGACTCCACTCAACGATTGTTCGCCTGTGGCACATTTGAAGGATGGAGATCTACCGTGTATTCGTTTTCCGCTGTGTACTTGAATAAATAATGTAAATTCTGGATCATATTCGTTGTATTTATGATGCACAGTTATATTTGGTATCATTTTGTACTGTGTGTGCCAGTGAACCGATCCAGGAATTGGCACTATACACATGAACTCAGCCTTATCAGGCGAGGGTGTTACAAGATGGTATCAGAGTTGTGTGTTGACTGTAGGATCGTGACCTTAGAAATGGATTAGCAATAGAAGACCTCTATTAGGATAACTATCATATTTTGTACTTATTAGAGTTCTTATATTCCTTGTCTATCATTTTCCAACACCTCTCCTTGTTCAAACTTGTAGATGTCCATTCATTTGATGAGTAGAAGAAGTGATCTACCATAAAAACTACAAGAATTGGAAAATGTTATTAGCAGGTTTCTATAAAGCAAATCACTATATGAGAGTTGGCCTACAAGTAAAGAACAAATAACATGACATAAATGAACATCTCACCAAGTTTGGGTAGGTCTGGACCACCATATTTTATCTCTTTAGGAGATCATCGTCATTGTGTTAGCATATTGTTCTTACCAACTTGTGCGGTATGACAATATAGGTTGCTTGCTTGTTTGTACTGAACCATATCGTGTGATGCTTTGTTTAGGATCTGTTGTTTCGAAACTCTAAAGTTGCTGGAGTTTTCGTGTGGTTTTAAAATTATTTTAATGGTGTGAATTGATTGAAATTCGTGGGATTACTGCTGCAGTTTTCTGCCTGACCCGTTGTACCGCGCGATTTTTCATATTTTATTGGTAACTCATAAAAATCTACAAAAATAGTATCTGAAACGTAATTACCTGTAGTACATGCACAAAAATTGGCTAAAATTCCTGACGAGTTTAGGTTGGTCATAAAAATTCGTGAAACCTGTTGAACCATTTTGACAGATTTTGTTTGTTGTTTATTTGTTGCTCTATTCTACTCTAGTATTGTATCCAACCTTTTTAAACTATTTTGTGGTTATATACTGCTAGTTTTAAACCCCTATAACGTTGTATTGCAAGTTTTGTTTGTGTGTTGAATTGCTTATGATTGTTTGTTAGTTTGTTTGTGACATTAATTGCTTCATATAGTTATGGGTAGAAATACTTCTCTTAGTCCTCTTCTATCTATACTCATCTATGTTGTCCCAAACAGATGCCGCCTCGTCGTCAACCCACTGAGATGGAGAAGTTGATAGCAGCACAGACACAACTATCACAAGTGGTGACTCAGTTCATAGCAAACAACAACCCAACCCAAGTAGATGCACTCACTAGGTTCCTAAAGCTAAGGCCTGCAAAATTTTCAAGCGCACATGAGCCTATGATTGCACTTGATTGGCTACGCTCAGTGAATAAGGACTTAGTAACAGTTGGATGCACAGATGAAGAGAAAGTGAGGTTTGCTGCTCATTTACTTGAAGGACAAGCAGCTACTTGGTGGGATACCTTTCAGATCACCCACCCCATTGAGACAATCACCTGGGAGATGTTCGAGGAAGGATTCAAGACAAACCATGTCTCGTCTGGAGTCATGAGCCTAAAGAGAAAGGAATTTCGTGATCTACACCAGTACAATCGCACAGTGTCAGAGTACATAGAGGAATTCACCAATTTGTCTCGCTATGCTCCGGAGGATGTCGACACTGATGAAAAAAGGAAAGAGAGATTTCTGGATGGACTAAGTGATGAACTCTCTATTCAGCTATCAGTAGTGTACACTACCACTTTCCAGGATCTAATGGACAAAACTAGGATCCTTGAAGAGAAAGGCAAGTTGAGAAGCGCAAGAGGAAGCACAACAACAACTGCAACTCGGGATCATGTCAGAGAATCTGTACCTTCCATAATGGGAATGGAAACTCTGTAGATCACATGTATGAAGGCAATGGACACCATCAGCATGGAGGGAATGAACATGACCACCACAACAACGATGGAGTTAATATTGGTGATGAGGATAGTCAAGAAAATGATGGGAATAGTGGCCTTAACCATCATAAGAAGTCCAAAAGAGGGATATAAGCCAGCTACAGTGCTATAATTGCAAGGAACTAGGGCATTATGCGTCAGATTGCCCTGAGAATAAAAATAGGAAGGCTGAGAAGAAGAAGAATGCTGGAAACTCTAATGGGAACAAGCCCAATCCAATCCAGAAGGGGACTGTGAACCAGCTCAACATTTACCACCTCTTTGATGAAGGAGTCATTGAAGAGCTGGATGAAGATGATATATGATAATTGGTAACAACCTTGGTATGCCAAGAAGCTCACATATTTCCAAGAGAACACTGGTGAAGCAACCTAGACAGTTTCCTTTTTAGGGTGGTAGAACCATGATGTACCTCAAACCTATTTCTTTCTAACTTCCCCAAATCTCGGGATGAGATTTCTTTTAAGGGTGGTAGTCTGTCACATCCCAAAATTCTCATAATTTTGGAATGAGAAATAAATAAATAAGTTTGATTGATTGTTTAACATTCTTGAAAATTCTCAAAGAACAGAAACTTTTTGAATTGAAAATCTTCTCAACCTGGAATTCAAAACCTTGTATTCTTTGGTTATGACCTAAGTAGACATATAGATAAAAGGGCATGGATTGATTATGGATTGTAGAATTGGTGTGCAAGATTTCAAAATTCAAAATCATTAAGCATGCATGACCATCATTGCATATAAACCCTAAGAAGGAAATAGTATTGTCCAAAAAGGATTATCCAATACCCTTTGTGGGATTTCCCAATTCTTAAGTACTACATGACCTATTGTTTGGGTACATATTAAAATTGATGAAAAGTATTCCCTGTATGTCCTAAAATAAAGTTGGGATATTTTTCTAAAAAGTCTAAACCCAAATTCCCTATTAATGCAACTAGCCATGTAATGCCTTGTAAGCAAATGGCATTATGGATATTTTCAACTTTGGTAAAACCATATTCTATACATCCTTAAAGGTGTGTTTTGAATTTATAAATTTTTAAAAATTGATTTGGAGTCATTTGGAGCTATAAAACAAAAACTAGAAAAGAAATACTAAACAGAAATTCAGAAAAGCAATAAAGGAAAAAAATCCTAAACCTAATCAGCCAGCCGGACCCGGCAGGGCCCAGCCCAGTGCCTCTCTTCTGTCTCCTCTCCATGCCGCGCGAGCAGCGCGTAGTGACCAGGACCAGCCCATTTCTTCCAACACAGCCCGCGTCCCCATCTCTGCTCACTGACACGCTGGACCCACCTGGGTTTCTCCCTCCTCCGCTGTCACTGACGGGTGGACCCCGTCGATCTTCTCCTTCCTCCAGCCCGACTCCACATCGAGCACGAACCCGACGAACTGCCCGAGAAATCCGTGCGATTCGGCCGCCCCTTTCCCCTTTGTGCACGCCACCTCCTCCATATAATCTCCCGCATCCGAGCCCCCTCGTTTTTCGCAAAATTTCAAAACCTAGATCCCCTGAACTCGAGGTTCGGATCTCGCCACCGTCGGCCTTCCAGATTGACATCGAAGTCGAGGTTCCCAACTACCCCGGCCTTCCTTTACCCATCTACCCTCTCCACCGTGCAACACCGCATCCCTCTGACCCTGTCTCCCTTCCTGCAGAGAACCAGACGGCACACGATTTCTCGCCGGAGCCAGCAGCCGCTCGCCGTTTCCATCCGCCACTCGCGGTCGCCATGGGAAGCTAGAGACCGCGTCGTTACCTCCGTCGACCTCCCCGAGATCTCCCGCACCTCGTCGCCTACTCCTGCGTTGCCAAAGACCCACGGGAATGCCGCCTAGGGCCAGCATCTGAGCCGCCGCCGCCACCGTCACGTCGTCCACCGATGAGGTCTCGCCACAGTCGCCATCAACCGTCAGATCTTGAGCCGACGCCCGGGATTAGATCATACCCGCGAAGGGGTATCGACCAACCAGGGCAGGCCGCGTGTCATCCGGATCAGCATGCCTCGTCAGCAAGCCAGCTCGGCGCCCCCAGCCAGTAAGAGCGCACCGCGTGTCGCCCGTGTCGGCTGACTGTGTAATAGCATTTTTAATAGACAAAAATAGTTGCAAACTTGTAAAATGCATATAAAAAGATCTGTAAGCCCAAATTTAGAAAATAAAATATCTATGGATTCAGAAAATTATGAAGAATATTAACATGTCTTTATATTCAACTTTTATGGTAAATATTTACTGTAATAAATTAAATAGTTTAATGGACAATTTGGACTAAATAAATCATAGAAAATTATCTGTATATCCTAAAAATACAAATAAAATGTCTATGGATTCATAATTTCATATAAAACAATAATATGCTGTTAGATCCAAATTTTGCAGTGTAGAATTGCTGTAGTGATTTAAATAGTTTTAATGGACTTTTAGAGTATTAAATTCATAGTAAATAATTTATAACTCAGAAAAACATGAATAATATGTCCCTGGAATCACATTAGCGTGTAGATTACAGATCTGTATTTAGTTTGAATTTTAGACAGCTTGAAATATTTAAATGATGTAAACCCTATTAAATAGTATTTAAATCATAGAAAAAGATTTATAACTCCGGTTAAGTTGAATCCAATTGCTACTGGTTAGTAATAATGTCCTCTATCCAGAACAACCTAGACCCAAATTTAATACGGCAATTAGTACAGAAGTTTCAACAGAACTATTAAAACCCCTAGATTGGCAATCAAGTATTAATAATAAATATCCTATTGCATTAAATGATCTCCTGCATGCATCATGTGACGTAGTAATATTCAGAGAACTAATTACAACCATTATGACTTATTGAATCATCATGCATGTATTTTTTTCATCATTGTTTTGTTGTATCATGCATAATTGCATTATTTTGATTGGTGTGTTTGTTGTGCTTTGTTTTAATCGTTAGATTGCGAGGAGCGCAACGTTTGTGATTTTGACGAGTGCAACAATTGCAATTGTGAGAATTGTTTGAACGACTACATCAACTAAAAGGCAAGTGGCACTATCATAAATGTCCTACTTATTTTCCTATGCATTGTCGTTGTTTTTAGTAGAAGTGCATGTGTAGGAATATTTTGCACTATGTGCTATGATATGCTATGCTATGTTCTATTTAGGATATCCTTTTGTATCTTGCTTAGTGTAAACATCATAGTTGTAGTATGCTTAGCCATGTTATAGATTCGGGATGGAATATCATATTATGAGTATTGTGAGTTATTGAAAAAGCTATGTTTTATATAATAAAACAAGTAGTTAATGAATCACCTGGGTGGAATATTGTTGTTGTTGAGTTTGGAAGAAGTGGCAATGAAGAGGACCGTATCTTTGGCTACCTCTCTCATGTGTGCACTGGAAGAAGACCACCTAGGCTTCATAGAGATTGAGCATGTTTCTCGTACAGTAGCTTCCGTGTATAGCCACATGCTAATATGGGCTCTGGCTTAGTTAATTACATAGCAGAAGACCCTTTACATTGGTATATCTTCAGGTTAACTAGAATTGTGTATTGGAGGTTATATCCTTGCATTGGTGCCTGTTCGACGTGCTAGCATTGTGTATTGGGAGGACTTCTATGGAAAGACTTCGTCACATTCTCGATCTTCCGGTATACCAACTGGTGTGTACTAAACCAGCGGCCACTGGTGGCGTCAAGGCGAGATTGTGTCGTGTGGGTAAAGTGTACAACTTCTGTAGAAGATATAAATCTAATCGATTAGCCGTGTCCCCGGTTATGGACAATATTGAGAAACTAAGGCTTGAAGCTTATGGATGATCTCGACATTCCAATTTCTAAATAAAATTTGATGGGTGAACAAGGGATTATGAGCACTTGGCGTTGGCCAATGTGTTTAGACAATTTTCAGAAAGGATTAAAACTATTTGGAAATGTTAGGATAAAACTATCGCTTTATGCAAATCAGCCTGAAACTCCACTTAGCCAAATATGCATGTAGTTGATAGATTCTATTTATGTCCACATACTAGTGACACTTGCCAATACATTCAAAGTATTGACCATTCATGGCTGCAACGTTTCATGTTGCAGGTTATATCGTGACTAAGAGTTCGTTATAGGCCGCGAGACTCCACTCAACGATTGTTCGCCTATGGCACATTTGAAGGATGGAGATCTACCTTGTATTCGTTTTCCGCTGTGTACTTGAATAAATAATGTAAATTCTAGATCATATTCATTGTATTTATGATGCATAGTTATATTTGGTATCATTTTGTACTGTGTGTGCCAGTGAACCGATCCAGGGATTGGCACTATACACATGAACTCAGCCTTATCAGGCGAGGGTGTTACACTCACCGTGAATGCATAGGGGCGGTCGAAGAGGCGAGGTGCAGCTGGAGACGGTGACGATTGACGTCGGCGAACGGTGTTGGTGCCGGGGAAGACGGCTTAAATCCTGCAGCTAGGGATCTCCCTGACCAGCGAGCTTTGGGGCAAATGACTAAGTCGAGCATCGCGGTCTCCGTGGTGGCATCAGAATGGCAAGGAGAGGCCGGAAGTAAGCTTTAGCTCGAGCCATGGCGGGTTAGGGTTTTCAGCAGAAGGGGAAAATCGCTAGGGGAAACGAGATCAAGAGAGATAAGTATGGGGAGAGAGAGGACAGCGACGGAATTCTTATCCCCAGCTCTAGGTCGGCAGGGCGAGGATCTTAGCGCCGAGAAGATCGACGGCGAGAGCACCGCCACGCAGCTGCTTGTCGCCGGTCGTGAGGAAGAAGAAAAGAAAGAGACGGGAAGAGGTATGGGATGGTGTTGGGTCGTGTTGGCTGATGTTGGGCTGGGAGAATTGACCAAAAGCAACGACTGTTGCAGCTCGTGAGCGAGAAATAAGTAATGGGCTGAGGCCTGGTTCCGTTTTTATATTTAATTACACCTTTTCTATTTCCTGTTTTCATTTCTAAACTTATATTTACACAATTGTTTGCAAATTTCTTTATAGAAATTATTTGATAAGTAGCTGCAATACTAATAAAGTGTATTTAGATTCATTTTGTGTATTTTAATATATAATATTATCACTTCTTTATTTTCTTTACATATTTTTTTCTTTTGTATGTGTAGGGTATTTTGATATGAATTTAATTTATCTCATATCCACAAACTTATTAAAGAATGTATTACTATTAATCCATGAGTTTTTATTCTTATTGATTTATAATATTAAAAAAACTTTATATATATTGATCCTTCATTATTATTTGATACATAAAGTTTTGAATAATTAATATGGTTAATATTATTCTCATAAAGGAAATAGCAATGTAAATATTTTATTATAACTAACATAGAAATTAGGGTTTGAATTGCAAATGCTTACCCTAGGTTTTAGGGTACTGACTATACTTATATTATTTTGTTAATGTGAATAAAGATGAATGGCTAAACATATTGTCTTTATGTTTGTGGTCATTATTGATATCACCTTTTTAAAATAATAAGGTTATTTTCCGGAATGTCTTATGAGGAAGAATTAATTAAGATAGTTCCTAAGCACATGTGATCATGATAGTTGAAAATGACAAAGATGTGCTTAAGTGATTTAATATAGGAAAATATTCCTATAAAGCATTGGGGAAATAAGATGATAGATCAATTATAGGAAATAGATATTATGTTTGGTTAAAGATTTAGAGTTTAGTGTTTTATACAGAATTCCTATCTTCCATACTTCCATAATTCTATACTTCTAATTAAGGAATTCCTTTCCTAGATATATTACTTCTTCCTATCTTTCATCATGTGTTAACATGATGAGCTTTACTTCACAAGAATATTCTTATCCACCTTTTATTCTTCTAAATCCACTTGTAAATTCAATGAGCTTGACACCGAAGCTTTCATAATCTGCTTATATCCATACTTGATTATATCAACTACTCTACTGCTGATAACCTCCAATCTAAAAAATGTTTATAGTTACTTCCATTCATGCTCTTCCCTAATCATCCACCTTGATATTACTCCAATAGATGTATACATCAAACTGTTGGAGATATGCCCTAGAGGCAATAATAAATGTAGTTATTATTATATCCTTGTGTTTATGATAAATGTTTACATTCATGCTATAATAGTATTAACAAGGAAACATTGATACTTGTGTGATTTGTAAACTTAATTTGAAGTCCCTAGTATAGCCTCTATACTTCACTAGCTTGTTGGTTGATTAATGATTGTGGTTTCCCTATCATGAACATTGAGATGTTATCAACAACAAGATCATATCGTTAGGAGAATGTGGATATGGTGGACATACTCCTATAGATAAGCGTAGCATAAAGATCAAGTCATTTCAATAGTTCAATTGCTATATGCTTTCTGATACATAGTAACCTAATTCCTTCGACCATGAGATCATGCATATCACCTTTACCGTATGGATGCTTTGATGACATCAAACACCACACCGTAACTGGGTGGTTATAAAGGTGGCATTGAGTGTTCGGAAAGTATTGGTTGAGACACATGGATCAAGAGTGGGATTTGTCCATCCATATGACGGATAGATATACTCTGGGCCCTCTCGGTGGAATGTCATCCAATTAGCTTGCAAGCATGTGACTGGGTCACAAGGGATCACATATCACGGGAACGAGAAAAGAGTACTTATCGGTAACGAGGTTGAACTAGGTATCCAGAGATACCGACGATCATAACCTCGGATAATTAAACTATCGTGAGACAAAGGGAAATTGGTATCGTATGTAAGTGGTTCATTCGATCGCAAAATAATCGTAGAAATATGTGGGAGCCATATGAATTTCCAGATTCCTCTATTGGTTATTGTTCGGAGAAGTGTCTCGATCATGTCCGCATAATTCACGAACCGTAGGGAGACACACTTAAGGATTCGACGTTGTTTGAGTAGTTATGGTATTATGAGAAAGAGACCGAATGTTGTTCGGAGTCTCGGATGGGATCCGGGATATCACGAGGTGATCCGGAATGGTCCGGAGAATAAGATTCATATAAGGAAAGTCCCGTTTCGGAGTTCGGGAATGATTCCGGTGTTTTCATCGGCAATGTTCTAGAAGGTTCCAGATTGTCCGACACTCCGGGGGGGAAGGGGTACATGAATGTGTCATTACATATTGGAATGATTGCATCATGTACTAAGTGTTCTTGCTGTCCCAAATAAAGGATTAAATTGAATCCTAAAACAGAAAAGTCAAATGTCCAGTTTGAAAGTCAAACGGCTAAAACAAGAAACTGTGGGAAACAAGCAAGAGGAGTTTGAAACCAACTTGGAGGAGGAGTTCCTCTCCTCCAAGCCGGCGGCCAGCCCTAGGCCGAGTTGGGGAGGGACTCCCCTCCCTCCCTGGCGCGCCAAGCCCCTCCACCCATAAAAGGAGGGGCAGGGCCTCCTCCTCTAGACACACAAGTTTCTACCTCTAATCTCCGGTTTAGAGCCGTTCTGGTTTAGAGCTTCTAATTGCTTTAGCCTGCGGTTTAGAGCCTTCTAATTGGTGTGTCTAAACTCTAGACCACTAATAGCCCTCTCTCATACTCCACCATACTCGCTCCGGCTTAAGGCGAAGCCCTGCGGGATCTCCCCTCTACTTCCGGTACCACGCCGTTGTGCTGCCGGATTCGCGAGGAGAGTGCTACAACCTCCGCTGCTTGCTGGAACAAGGGAGAGGAAGGTCTTCGTCGAGTACCGAACGTGTGACTGACTGCGGGAGCGCTGCCGGAACGCAGCGCCGGAAGGATCGTCTACACGATCTTGAGATTGGGAAGAGTACGACTACATCACCCACGAGAATCCGCTCTCGTTAAACGCTTTGGAATCTTCGAGGGTAAGTTATTCCATCGACTCGTTGCTACAATCTAGTAGATAGATCTTGGCTTGTTTGTTTGTATGCGATAGAAAATTTTTGTTTTCCATGCTACGAACCCCTACAGTGGTATCAGAGCCGTGTCTATATGTAGATCTGTTGCACGAGTAGAACACAATGGTCATTGTGGGCGTTGATGCTTTTATTGTCGATTGCTTCTTGTGTACTTTGCATCTTGCGGTATGTTGGGATGAAGCGGCCCGGGCTAACCTTACATGACATCGTTCATGAGACTTGCTCCACGCTTGACATGCAACTTGTATTGCATAAGTGGCTTTGCGGGTGCCTGTTTCTCCTAGCATAGTTAAGATCCAATTTACAACGGGTGATTAACAATACTAGTATCAATGTTGTGGTTCTTGTTCGTAAGTTAGAACGACACTTATTGAAAGCCCCAAACCACGTAAAATATGCAAATAAAGTAGAGGCGTCTAACTTTGTTTTGCAGGGGTGTGCAGTGATGTGATATGGCCATGATTGTGATTATATTTGATGTATGCAATGTTCCTTATTGTAAGTTGGCAACCGGCAGGAGCCATATGGTTGTCTTTAATTTATGTTAAGACCCGCGTGTCTATTCAAAGTAGTTGTAATAGTTGAAGCCGGTGGACGACAACCATGGAGAGGCGTCATTGACCTTGATGCAATGCCGGTGATGATGGAGATCATGTTCGTGCTTGAAGATGGAGATCGGAAGCACAAAGAAGAAAGGCCATATCATATCACATATATATTGAATTGCATGTGATGTTAATCCTTTATGCATCTTGTATTGCTTAGTAGACGACGGTAGCATTATAAGATGATCCCTCATGCACATGAATTTCAAGTCATAAAGTGTTCACCCTTAGTTAGCACCGTTGCTAAAGCTTGTTGTTTCGAAGCACCACGTGATGATCGGGTGTGTTAGATTCCGCAAGTGTATACAACGTGAGAAAGCCAGATTTGCTCATGCGGAAACTAAGGTTTGATCTTGACGAGCCTAGCATGTACAGACATGGTCTCGGAACACGGATCACCGAAAGGTAAAGCATGAGTCATATAGTAGATATGATGAACATGATGATTGTTCGCCATTGAAACTATATCAACTCTCGTGATGATCGGTGTTGATGTAGTGGATTTGGTTCGTGTGATCACTAAAACAATGTGAGGGATATTGTTTTGAGTGGGAGTTCACCTAGATTAACTTTATTAATTAAATTGAACTCAATTTGTCATAAACTTAGTCTAAACTATTGCAAATATGTTGTAGATCAATGGCAGCCCCTACCATCAATTTTAATGCGTTCCTAGAGAAAGAAAAGTTGAAAAACAATGGAAGCAACTTCGCGGATTGGTTCCGCAATTTGAGGATTGTCCTCACAGCTGGTAATTTGACCTATGTGCTGAATGCACCGCTGGGTGACCCACCTGCAGCTGATGCTCCCGATGAAGTAAAGAATGTTTACCTCGCTCGGAAGAATCAGTACTCCATAGTTCAGTGTGCTATCTTGTATGGTTTGGAATCGGAGCTTCAGAAAAGGTTTGAGGATTCAGACCCATATGATATTGTCGAGGACCTCAAATTGATTTTTGAGACTCATGCGGCAATTGAAAGCTATGAGGCTTCTGAAAAGTTCTTTAACTGCAAGATGGAAGAGGGCAGCTCCGTCAGTGAGCATGTGCTTAAGATGTCTGGGCACGCGAACAAACTTCAAAGCTTGGGTATAGTGATTCCTAATGCTTTGGGGATTTATCGTGTCCTCCAATCACTACCACCAAGTTACAAGAACTTTGTGATGAACTACAACATGCAGAACATGAATAAGACGTTACCAGAACTCTTTGCCATGTTGAAATCTGCAGAAGTGGAGATCAAGAAAGAGCACCAAGTGTTGTTGGTCAATAAGACCACCAAATTCAAGAAAGGCAAGTCTAAGCAAAAGGGACACTTCAAGAAGGGTGGTAAGAAAGTTACCACGCCAACGAAGAATACCAAGGCTGGACCTAAGCCTGATACTGAGTGCTTTTACTGCAAGGGAGAAGGTCACTGGAAGCGGAATTGCCCAAAGTACTTGGCGGATTTGAAGAACAGCAACATCAAGAAGAAAGGTATATCTGATATACATGTTATTGATGTGTATCTCACTAGTACTCGTAGTAGTGCCTGGGTATTTGATACTGGTTCGGTTGCTCATATTTGTAACTCGAAACAGGTGCTGCAGAATAAACGGAAGCTAGCGAAGAATGAGGTGACGATGCGCGTGGAAAACGGATCAAAGGTTGATGTGATCGCGGTCGGCACGCTACCCCTTCATCTACCATCAGGATTAGTTTTATACTTAAATAATTGTTATTTGGTGCCTGCGTTGAGCATGAACATTATATCGGGATCATGTTTATTGCGAGACGGTTACTTATTTAAGTCTGAGAATAATGGTTGTTCGATTTATATGAGTAATATGTTTTATGCACATGCACCTTTGATAGATGGTCTATTCTTATTGAATCTCGATAGTGGAAATACACATATCAACAACATTGAGGCTAAACGTTTGAAATCAAGCGATAATTCGACCTATATGTGGCACTGTCGTCTTGGTCACATTGGAGTGAAACGTATGAAGAAACTCCATTCCGATGGACTTCTTGAATCACTTGATTTTGAATCACTTGAAAGATGCGAAGCATGTCTGATGGGTAAAATGACTAAGACTCCATTTTCTGGTATGATGGAGCGAGCTACGGACTTATTGGAAATCATACATACCGATGTGTGTGGTCCAATGAGTGTAGCATCGCGCGGTGGTTATCGTTATGTTCTTACCTTCACGGATGACTTGAGTAGATATGGGTATATCTATTTCATGAAACATAAGTCCGAAACTTTCGAGAAGTTTAAGGAGTTTCAAAGTGAGGTAGAGAATCAACGTAACAAGAAGATTAAATTTCTACGTTCTGATCGTGGAGGTGAATATCTAAGTTACGAGTTTGGCGAGCATTTGAAGAAATGCGGAATACTTTCACAATTGACACCGCCGGGAACACCACAGCGTAATGGTGTGTCCGAATGTCGTAATCGAACTCTCTTAGATATGGTTCGTTCTATGATGTCACTCACAGATTTACCGCTATCATTTTGGGGTTATGCATTAGAAACAGCCGCATTCACTTTAAATAGGGCACCGTCTAAATCCGTTGAAACGACACCGTATGAATTATGGTTTGGAAAGAAACCTAAATTGTCGTTCCTTAAAGTTTGGGGATGCGAAGCCTATGTAAAGAAGTTACAGCCGGACAAGCTTGAACCCAAAGCGAAAAAATGCGTCTTCATAGGATACCCGAAGGAAACTATTGGGTATACCTTCTATCATAGATCCGAAGGCAAAATCTTCGTTGCCAAGAATGGATCCTTTCTAGAGAAGGAATTTCTCTCGAAAGAAGTGACTGGAAGGAAAGTAGAACTCGACGAGGTTGTCGAACCTTCTCTCGAAATTGCGAGTAGCGCAGCACCGGAAGAAGTTCCTGTGGTGCCTGCAACAATTAGAGAGGAAGCTAATGATGATGATCATGAAACTTCGGTTGAAGTTGCTACAGAGCCTCGGAGGTCAACGAGAACTCGTACCACTCCAGATTGGTATGATTCCGTTATGAATGTCATGTTGGTGGACAACACCGATGACCCCGAGACATATGAGGAAGCGATGATGAGCCCAGATTCCAATAAATGGCAAGAAGCCATGAAATCCGAGATTGGATCCATGTACGAAAACCAAGTATGGACTTTGGTGGACTTACCGGATGGCCGGAAGGCTGTCGAGAACAAATGGATTTTCAAGAAGAAAACAGATGCTGATGGTAATGTTACTGTCTATAAAGCTCGACTTGTCGCAAAAGGGTTTCGACAAATTCAAGGAGTTGACTACGATGAGACTTTCTCACCAGTAGCGAAGCTAAAGTCTGTGAGGATTATGTTAGCGATCGCTGCATATTATGATTATGAGATATGGCAGATGGATGTCAAAACAACATTCCTCAATGGAGACATTGATGAAGAGTTGTATATGATGCAACCCAAAGGTTTTGTCGATCCTAAATATGCTAACAAGGTATGCAAACTTCAACGGTCCATCTATGGATTGAAGCAAGCATCCCGAAGTTGGAATCAACGTTTTTATAAGGTAATCAAAAGTTTTGGTTTTATACAAACTTATGGAGAAGCTTGTATTTACAAGAAAGTGAGTGGGAGCTCTGTAGCATTCTTAATACTATATGTGGATGACATATTGTTGATTGGGAATGATGTAGACCTTCTTAATAGTGTCAAGGAATATTTGAATAATAGTTTTTCAATGAAGGATCTTGGCGAAGCAGCTTACATATTAGGCATAAAGATTTATAGAGATAGATCGAAACGCCAAATATCATTGTCACAGAGTACATATTTGGACAAAGTTCTAAAGAGGTTTGGAATGGAAGAACGCAAGAAAGGGTTCTTGCCCATGTTGCCCAATACGACCTTGAGTAAAACTCAAAGTCCGACATCGGCAGAAGATAGAGAAAGGATGAGTAAGACTCCCTATGCCTCAGCCATAGGATCTCTAATGTATGCCATGCTATGTACTAGACCCGACATTGCATATGCTGTTAGTTTAACTAGCAGATATCAAAGTGATCCAGGAGTGGATCATTGGACAGCGGTCAAAAACATCCTTAAGTACTTGAGAAGAACTAAGGATATGGTTCTTTCTTATGGAGGTGATGAACAGCTCGTTGTTAATGGTTACACCGATGCTAGTTGGAACACCGATCCGGATGATTCTAAATCACAATCTGGATACGTATTTATTTTGAATGGTGCAGCAGTTAGCTGGAGGAGTGCAAAGCAAAGCGTTGTGGCAAGATCTTCAACTGAATCGGAATACATGGCTGCTTCGGAGGCTTCGCAAGAAGCGATATGGATGAAAGAGTTCATTACAGAGCTGGGTGTGGTTCCTAGTGCGTTGGACCCAATGTCTATCCACTGTGATAACATGGGCGCCATAGCCAATGCGCAAGAACCAAGGTCACACAAGAAGCTGAAGCATATCAAGCTACGTTTTCACGCTATTTGAGAACATATCCAAGATGGGGATATAAATATTTGCAAAGTACACACAGATCTGAATGTGGCGGATCCGTTGACTAAACCTCTCCCGAGGGCAAAACATGACCAACACCAAACTGCCATGGGTGTTCGGTATATTACCATGTAATCTAGATTAGATGACTCTAGTGCAAGTGGGAGACTGTTGGAGATATGCCCTAGAGGCAATAATAAATGTAGTTATTATTATATCCTTGTGTTTATGATAAATGTTTACATTCATGCTATAATAGTATTAACAAGGAAACATTGATACTTGTGTGATTTGTAAACTTAATTTGAAGTCCCTAGTATAGCCTCTATACTTCACAAGCTTGTTGGTTGATTAATGATTGTGGTTTCCCTATCATGAACATTGAGATGTTATCAACAACAAGATCATATCGTTAGGAGAATGATATGGTGGACATACTCCTATAGATAAGCGTAGCATAAAGATCAAGTCATTTCAATAGTTCAATTGCTATATGCTTTCTGATACATAGTAACCTAATTCCTTCGACCATGAGATCATGCATATCACCTTTACCGGATGGATGCTTTGATGACATCAAACACCACACCGTAACTGGGTGGTTATAAAGGTGGCATTGAGTGTTCGGAAAGTATTGGTTGAGACACATGGATCAAGAGTGGGATTTGTCCATCCATATGACGGATAGATATACTCTGGGCCCTCTCGGTGGAATGTCATCCAATTAGCTTGCAAGCATGTGACTGGGTCACAAGGGATCACATATCACGGGAGCGAGAAAAGAGTACTTATCGGTAACGAGGTTGAACTAGGTATGCAGAGATACCGACGATCATAACCTCGGATAAGTAAACTATCGTGAGACAAAGGGAAATTGGTATCGTATGTAAGTGGTTCATTCGATCGCAAAGTAATCGTAGAAATATGTGGGAGCCATATGAATTTCCAGATTCCTCTATTGGTTATTGTTCGGAGAAGTGTCTCGATCATGTCTGCATAATTCACGAACCGTAGGGAGACACACTTAAGGATTCGACGTTGTTTGAGTAGTTATGGTATTATGAGAAAGAGACCGAATTGTTCGGAGTCTCGGATGGGATCCGGGATATCACGAGGTGATCCGGAATGGTCCGGAGAATAAGATTCATATAAGGAAAGTCCCGTTTCGGAGTTCGGGAATGATTCCGGTGTTTTCATCGGGAATGTTCTAGAAGGTTCCGGATTGTCCGACACTCCGGGGGGGAAGGGGTACATGAATGTGTCATTACATATTGGAATGATTGCATCATGTACTAAGTGTTCTTGCTGTCCCAAATAAAGGATTAAATTGAATCCTAAAACAGAAAAGTCAAATGTCCAGTTTGAAAGTCAAACGGCTAAAACAAGAAACTGTGGGAAACAAGCAAGAGGAGTTTGAAACCAACTTGGAGGAGGAGTTCCTCTCCTCCAAGCCGGCGGCCAGCCCTAGGCCGAGTTGGGGAGGGACTCCCCTCCCTCCCTGGCGCGCCAAGCCCCTCCACCCATAAAAGGAGGGGCAGGGCCTCCTCCTCTAGACACATAAGTTTCTACCTCTAATCTCCGGTTTAGAGCCCTTCTGGTTTAGAGCTTCTAATTGCTTTAGCCTGCGGTTTAGAGCCTTCTAATTGGTGTGTCTAAACTCTAGACCACTAATAGCCCTCTCTCATACTCCACCATACTCGCTCCGACTTAAGGCGAAGCCCTGCGGGATCTCCCCTCTACTTCCGGTACCACGCCGTTATGCTGCCGGATTCGCGAGGAGAGTGCTACAACCTCCGCTGCCTGCTGGAACAAGGGAGAGGAAGGTCTTCGTCGAGTACCGAACGTGTGACCGACTGCGGGAGCGCTGCCGGAACGCAGCGCCGGAAGGATCGTCTACATGATCTTGAGATCGGAAAGAGTACGACTACATCACCCACGAGAATCCGCTCTCGTTAAACATTTTGGAATCTTCGAGGGTAAGTTATTCCATCGACTCGTTGCTACAATCTAGTAGATAGATCTTGGCTTGTTTGTTTGTATGCGATAGAATTTTTTTGTTTTCCATGCTACGAACCCCTACACAAACTACTTCACCTCAAATGCTTACTATTCTTTAAGAGTAATATTATTACTTCAATAACTTCATGCTACTCTAACTTCATCTTAGTCATACTATTTTATATCTACTTAATTCTAATAACTCATACTGCAACCTCACATTATATTAATATGACTTGCAATGACTACTCTAGAATAACATATCTATACTAGGGTTCAATTATGTTCTATCCACTAATGTCACTTATACATGATATAAGCATTCAATCTTGGTGACAAAAGCATGATCATTAGAATCCTTTGATCATTTATGGCTTAGGTTTCCAGTTGGCTAATCATGGCCTTCATCAATACAACACTATAGTTGTATTATAATTATCTTCTCAGTGTATCTATCTGACTAAGAGAGATTATTTATTTACTATTCCTACTTTATTCAATAGGATTACTCCTGGCAACTTATCTTCAGAATCATCCTTGTAATCTTCTTGGTTACCATATTGATTTGATTTCCTCCAATCACTCCCATCCTTTAGATGATATCCAAACTAACATTACTACTTACCTCTTCTTACTTCCTTCTTGAAAGGTTTTAAGTGAATGCTAAGATAATAACAAGAGTTGATAGATCAAGAATTGATAGGTCAATAGTTAATAGGTTAAGAATTGGTGAATCAATAGTTGATTACTCCATATTGCTGAACAACATATATTAGAATAAGATTTAATAGAGATGATAAGGATTGATATGGGAAGAAAGATATATGGTGAATGATCTTGACTTGGTTTTCTTCCTACTCAATCTCACTAAGGAGTTAAAGTCAGGTATTACCCTGATACTCATGGTATAAGTAGATGAGATTAAGATAGACCAAGATTTAATTGTTACATCCCTATTACTTAAGTTATGTTTATAACTTGATATTCATGAGTTGTGTAATGAATACTAGGATATGATTACTTAAGGATCAAATATACATCATTAAGGAATGTATTAGGGTTTAAATTTTATTACATTTAATCTACCCTTAGATCAAGTCTTCCTTACCCAAAATAAGGTTTTAGCAAAGTCATATTGAAACTTATCGCAGTCAACTTGATGATCTACTTCAATTCCATCAAGTTGAGAGAAACTTCAATCACTTTGACAAGTTTTGTTCAAAAGCGCGAAAATTATTCGGAATTTCACCTGGGTTCAGCTTATTTCTAATCTCTAATGCTGGGATGTTACAGTTCCGACCCGTAATGGGACCAAAAATGGAAAACAAGCGAGGTTATCTAGTTTTGGACCGATATTCTGAATGTACTAGAGATACTGTTATTCCATCTCATCCAGTATTAGAGAATTTATAGTACATACCGCATCCCGTGGTATAGTGGAATGCAACTGCGTTTCCTGCAAGCTGCATATGCGAGTTAAAATTTGCGATGATAAATGAAACTGCAAATTTTTAAAAATAAGCATTGCCGCCACATGATCCATAAGTGGTTCATACATAAGGGGGATCATCACCATTTACAACCAAAATCAAATGCCTAGATGAAATCAACATTTTTTCAAAACCATAGATCTACCTAACCCTATAGGCACTTCCGAGAATCTATCTTACCCAGGCTCGGATGTGGGCAGCGCTGGCAAGCTTCTCCGAGTCGATGTCGTCAGTGTAGTCAAATTTGACGAAGACAAGGTGCTCCGCGCTAGAGTGGCGAATCGCCTCGGCCAAGTCCTCCTCTTCTTGCTCGCGGGCGATGTGGCGACGCTTGGCCTTCTCCCAGACATTGGTGACCACACTCTCTCGCGAGCATTGCACTTCCTCGTGGAAGAGAGGGTCATCCACTCGTCATCGCTCAAGTCCGCGAGCTCGGCCGTATACAACACGACCTCGGCATGCTCCTGCTCCATGATAGGTTGTGGCTCCGGTGACGCGACATGGCGAGGCATATAAGGCACAACTGCATGCGAGCTGCCAGCCTCTGCGCCATGCGTGCCCCAGGCGAGGCCCATCCTAGCCCATGATGGAGAAGATGAGTGGCACCGAGAGAGTTCCCTGCACTGGCGCGCAACCTCGGAAATGTGTGCACGACACTCCAGCGAGGAGGGTGCATTGTCGTGCATCGAGTGGGCAACAGCTGCACGACAGGGGAAAATGGCGCCCCTACAACCAAAATTGGACGGCGATTCAGTGGCGGAGCTAGGGGACGAGCAGGGGCCTTGGCACCTCCTATGCATGCTGCAACAAGATAAATTTTATATCTAAGCCCGGTGAAGAAACATTTTTAGAGATAATTACTATGATTCTCCCCCTAATGGCTAATTACCATGGTTGGCCCCCTTAAGCTGTATTCCTGCCTCCGCCCCTGCGGCGATTGTCCCGCCATAGGGAGATCAGAGGTGGGGGTAGGTGAATGGTGGTGGTGATGTGTGAGATGTGGTCAGAATCAGGCGGTGCGCCGACTGCGAGCTTCGCCGGCTAGGGTTTTCTGCGCAAAGGAGAAGGGGAAATATAGACGTGTTTTCGTGCAAATCGACCCCTCTAATCCGCGGATATAGACGTCGTGGGTGGTTTTGCAACAAAAAAAAACCACAAAAAATGCGAGTAAGCTGGTTTGCGGTATCTCCTCAACCCTCTTTACACTCAGGACTGCATATCGGTCCAAATTCTGCTGGCCGGGCTCTTAGAACCATCGGGATCAAATTTCACAGGCATATGTACTGGATATGCAAGGGCTGACAAAAAGAGTCTTGCAAATTATTTTGAAAATGATGTCAAAATTAGCTGAAATTGAAATTTTGGGTCGAATTTGTAAGAAACATAAATAAGCCGCGTCCGAGGGGAAAAAAGCAACACAGAGACGAAAAATGACGTCCTCGACGGAATTCGATGGAAGCCCATCTTCCAGATCCAGACTTCGTCCAGCTTGGTCCTCCTCCGTCTTCGTCGTTCCCCGTGCTGCGCCGGGTCCGTCGGTATCTTTACAGTAGCTGGGCTGCAAATCATGGTGGCTTGCCGGTACAGCATGTGTGATCTGCCCTTTTCCAAGGGGGTTGACTGCAGACGATGCACGGGACTGACGAGGATGTGGGGATGACTGAGCGGATCTGGGCTTGTTCACACCGCACCTCGGAGAGTGGTGGCAATACCAGGCAGATCCCTCTCTGCACTTCTACCGCTCGGGGATAATTTTTGTTCAGGTGTTCATCAGTATGGCGAGAGATTTTACTGCTGTCGGCGCCATTGAGACGTCGACATTTTTGCCTGCGCCTGCGCAGAGAAGCTTGAGGTTTGCAATGGAGCCCGCTGGGAGGTAATCAATCATTTCTCTGTGTTATAAGTTATGTATGATAACTTTTTGATAAGATAGAACTTGGTTTGGTATAAGCCACTTTTCACTGTATATTTGTGTGTGACTAAAAGAAATTTTGTAGAAGATTCTTCAGTCGATTAAGAGTATTGTTTAGTAGTGCAGGCTTTATGACAAATTAGCGGGGAATTTTTTTTAAGCAACCAGCAGGAGCACTGTCTTTTCTATTAGAACAAGAGAATTGACCAGTTTAGAAGGGAAACCGGCCAAAACTTGAAATGGACGTATACACACGGGTCCGATTAAAAGGGGAACCAGACAAAAAAAAACCCAAGCGGCACAATTTTAAGAAAAAATCGGCAAAACCCCACGAGGCCACACTACCTAGGTCGACTAGGTTTGGAGCACCGCCAAAATGACACCAGCACAATGGCAGCAGCGGGCTCTATGAAAAGCCTGGTCCATGTCCCCTAAGAGGAAGGCAGAGCCAAAGGAAATGGCTAGGCCTCTCAGGCTTCATGGCGAGAGGCAGGCCGTAGGGAACTCGCTAGCGGTACTTGCACGCCGACAAGGCCCAAAGACGTTGACTCAATCGGCATCACTAGCAACCCAAGAATGGCTTCACACACTCCGAAAAATGACGCCTCCAACGAGGTAATGACGTCCGGAAGACGCCGCCGTCATCCAATCTGGCAAGCCAGATTTGGGTTTTCACCCCGGAATGATGGACAAAGGGATGTCGGGGCTCCACGACAACGTTCCCAAGAGGGAGAATGACGCCCTAAACATCCCCAAGTCAAGCTAGACTTTCTTCTAGAGACCCCGACCACCACCTCTAATGGACGTCACCTAGACGGTCCATGCCACCCGGCGAGCAAGATCGCTGGCGAGAGAGGCGACACCCCTGCCCCGCCGCCTGCGCGGCCAAAGGCAGAGAACCACCACCATCTCAATCCGGAGCCGCCGCTCCGGCCTTCATGCACAGGAACACAGCACCTCATGCCGAACTGCCGTCGACCACGAGACGCCTGGTCCGACGTCTCGCCCACGCGGAGCGACGCCGTCCAAACTCAATGTGCCACACCGCTACCATGGACCTGCAGAAGCCAGTCGGGACCACTGCGCCCCAGCAAGACTGCCACACGCACACCCCCCAACCGCCAGGACTGGGCGCGGGGCCCACGATCCTCGTCCTCCACGCGACCACCGCATCAAGGAACAGCCTGGCCGCCCTCCTCCCGTCGCCTACTCGTCCCCAGGGCCGCCGCCCTGGCATCCGAGGCCTATAGCCGCCGCCGTGGCAGAGCAGCAGCACCACGCTGCACCGGGAAGCCTCGTCACACCGCGGCCTGCCAAGCCCATTTGGGCCTAGATCGGCCCCGGCCACGACCGCCGCCATCCACAGCACAGTGGCCGCCGCACCACACCAACCGTGCCGACTCCGGCCGCCTCCGCAGCAAGCTTCCCGCCCCACCCCGCACTACCAAGCCGACGGGCGCGGCAGGAAGACGGAGCCAGGGCGCAGCGGAGTATCGCGTCCACCGCAGGGTCCCCCCAGCCACCTTTGACGATGGGGGCTGCCGCCACCGTGGCGAGGCCAGCGGCAGCAGCGGGGGAGAGGAGGCGGTGTGGTTGGGGGCCGGCCGTGGTGTCGGGATAGCTCCCCCGAGTCGCCCGAGCGGGCTGACGCGAGGGCCTTTTTTGGCAAGTGTTCGTTTGGTATTAGTGGGGAATATTCTGGAGAATCTTAATGGATTGCTCTCTTGCTCATATAGCTTGTAGCTGGGTGCGATTTTTAGCGGCTGCTTTGACAAAAAATTGAGTATATCTCCTGCTGAGCTAACTTGTTATGTATGTTTCCCTTTCTCAAAATACTGGGCAGGTTTACAATCTGGAGAGGACAAGAACAAAACTTTAGCCTTAGCTGGGGCTGATGCTCTTTTTTTTTGCATTGTTTGCTGTGGTGGACACTGGTGGATAAGAATCCCCGCGGTAGGGAAATGGGACCTCTATCTCAGCCCGCTGATGGAACAGTGTACACGCTAACAAATACAGCAAAGTAATGGAGATTCTTTGCTTGTGTGTCATCATACGCTAACGAGATTCTTTGCTCATCTGCCATACCTGTCTGGTGTGTACAAAGTGATGCCTCGTATCTCATTCCTTTCTTGATTGAGGGCAGCAAAACATGCAGTTGATTCAAAAAAGAAGTTGGTTTCATCAAGAATTAGGAGTACGTCGGTAGCAGGTTAGCAGCCGTCCATGTTGATTCAAATTCACACATCATATATAGAAGTATAGCCCCCCAGATAACCCCTATTTTCTTCTATAGCATGTTTAAGTTGCCAAAATTCCGCACTGCTCCTATATATACACGTTCCCTGCTTGGCCGGCTCATCTCGCCCATCACCGCTGAGTACTGCTCTTCGAAAGAGCCAAAACTAACCCTCCCTTGAAGCAAACTGAGGTGACAATTAGTTGCTTATTTTGTTCCTCTTTTTATGATTCATCTACCTGCTGCTTATGTGCAGCTTAAGTAGACGCCATTCATCTTCAAGTAGTCTGCATATGAATCCATGAATCTATATATGATAATTCGTATGATTTAACCAGGAAGCACGAGCTATGGCTGTTGCCCTGGATGCTTTGGCGCCCTATGTCAAGAAGATGATAACGGACATGGCAGAAGAAGAACTGAGCATGCTGTTGGGCGTCGAAAGAGAGATCCAGAAGCTGAACGGCAACTTGGTGTACCTCCAGGACTACCTCACTGACGCCGATAGGAAACGCATCACTGACAAGAGCGTGAAGGTGTGGGTGGGGAAGCTCAAGGACGTTATGTACGAGGCCACCGACATCCTTGAGCTCTGCCAGCTCGAGGCCATGGAGCGCCCCACAGGCGGTGGTGTTTCTAGTAACCGTTCAAGTTCTGTTGGAGGGTACATGAAGAAGAAGCTACAGGGCTGCTTCCAGCCATTGCTGTTCTGCATTCGGAACCGTGTGTTCGCCCACGAGACGGGCAGCCGCATCAAGAAGCTCAACGAGGAGCTGGACACCATCCGCAAGGATGCCACCAAGCTCAATTTCATCAACCTCGGCTCCTACCAGGAACGGAGGAAGCCGACAAGTCCCGCACGTCTCAGGAACAAGACGACGTCGGTGTTCAATAAGTCGGAAGCCGTGGGGGAGAACATCGAGGAGGATACAGAGCAGCTTGTGCAGAAGCTGGTCGCCCACAGTGTCAGAGACTTTAAGGTGGTGGCCATCGTTGGCCCGGGTGGGATGGGCAAAAGCTTTCTCGCCAAGAAGATCTTCGCAAGCGAGGACATCCAGGGACAGTTCAAAACCAAGATATGGTTGAGCGTCACTCAGCACTTCGACAAGGTGGAGCTGCTAAGGTCCGCAATCACCCACGCCGGGGGGAAGCACAATGAGGAGAAGGACGAGTCCATCCTCGAGAGGACCCTCATCGAGGCCCTGTCAGTGAGCAAGTTTCTGCTGGTCTTGGATGATGTATGGAGCGACACAGTATGGAAGAACATCCTCCAAGTCCCCGTTGCTAACGCCAGTTGTGCACAACCAGGGAGCCGAGTCCTGGTCACCTCTAGAATGGAAGATGTTGTACGGAGGATGGGAGCCTCCAGCGACGGTGACCTACTCCGAGTCAGAAAACTACAAGATGAAGATGCTTGGTCCTTACTCAAGAAACAGCTGCCGCTGTCAGAGGTCAGTAACTCAGCGTTAATATAGAAACGTTTGCTCTCCACTCCCTATTAATAATTTGGTAATACTACTAATTTACAGCGCAAGCCAACACATGTAGGTGCATAAAAAAGTAGTAAAAGTTTGCGTAGTGGTTTTCTGATTTTGCAGTAATCTTTACTCCCATAATGCAAAATATCCTTCAGTTCGAAAATTCTTGTTCTGTATAGCATCGATGTGGTTTATGTGGTAATATTTCCACGATTAATTTCTGTTAATATGCTACTTTGAATAAAAATAAATGTTCATAACTACTCCAAAGCAACAGCTTGTTACACAAGATTAAGAAGTAGAAGCAACATTTGCATTGCCATAACTAATCGGAGGACACAATGTTCAAGAACTGCTCGTTGCCATCAACCCTAAGATTTTTAGTTTTTTCAAAATGAAGGATAATCACCGGCCTCTCTGCACCGATTAATGCATATATTATTAAAAGCTAGGCAAAACCCGGCAACGGTACAAACAAGGGAAAGAAAAACGGTTTTGCTAGCTCTCATCTGACCTCAGATCACCTCTCTAGCCCTCAGATCATTATCGTGATTCGTGTGTTCCTATGAATTGCAAGTTGGTTGTAACTGAGTTTTTTCGGTTGCAACTGGATTGCAAGTGAGTTTTTTCAGATACAAGTGGGTTGCAACTGATAAAAAAAATTCACGCAGTACAAAAAAAAAGTTTACGTAGATTTTTTGAATTGCAAGCGGGTTGCAAGTGGCAAAAAAATGTGCGTACCATATAAAAAATGTTCGGTTAGTACAAAAAAATGTTCATATAGCACAAATTTTTGTTTAAGTAGTCAAAACGTGTGCCGACGTCACCTGACCGAGAACTAAGTTAGTTCTCGCTCAGATGAGAGCTAGACACACCCAAAGAAAAAACCCGAGGCCGCATGCCTCGTGACACAAACTCCATCAGGCTACGACTAATCATATCGTAAATGGCAGAAACAAAATAAAAATACATAACTCTCAGGCAAAGTCTTCAAATAGGAATCGCTGCATCCTAAGCCGATGATGACGAGTCCAATCGAAGTCAAACTCAGATTTTCATCCCAAAGCCAAGCTTGGAGCCACGACCTTAAACAAGGGCACGACGGAGTAGTTGTAACCAAGGATTACGTGTCGCTCGAGACAAGTCTATCGCAAACCTGATGTCGACAAGTTGGAACGATACGACAAGTTGAACTTGTCGATCAACAAGGTTACTTATCGGTGACAAAACTCGACTTGTCTCTGTCAACTAGTCGAGCGACAAGTAGAGGGCTGGGATATAAGATGTCTTTCCTGAAACCCTAAGCCCCAGATCGTGAGTCGTGACTCCCTCCCCCTAGCCGCCTCTCCTCTGGCCGCCACCGGCTCGCCGCATCCACCTCTCCCCTGCTCCAACGTGCTCCACCGCCTTCGCCTCTCCCCTGCACCGCCGTCGCCTCCGCCTCTCCCCTGTTCGCCATCAATATTTGTTACAGTATACCAAATTAGGCTAGTTACTTAGTATTTTTTTAGTAGTTCCTTGTCGACAAGTCTATCACTTGTCGAGACTTGTCTACTTGTCGGTACCCTAGTGACAAGTTGCGACATGTCGACACGTAAACCTTGGATGTAACACCCTGGCCACCCTTGAACCAACGGTCCTAACTCCTCGCAGCTCTCTAGGGATCTCTATATTGGCCCCGCAGATCAATACTAATCTTTCATGTAGACTATTTGTAGATGAGCTTTTCGAAAAGATCCACCTTGTTCATACGAGTATCCAATCAATCCTATTGAGCCCTAGACCAGGATGTCACACCCACCCACCCAAAAGACCAACGTTCTCGCCGGTCAACCCCAAGCCAGGGACGTCTCCTCTTGGTAAACGTCCATGCATCCAGTGCCCGACACATGTGCCATGACGGGCCACATGCGCCACGTGCCCGGCCCACCGACCTGCACATGCCCCAGTAACCGCGGGGGTCCTCTCTGATACCAAATGTAACACCTAACCATCAGGGAGAACCTCTTGGTCGGCCACCCATCCTCAAATCACCCTAAAGCTAAGCACACTTAACCTAGAGGTTGTTTGTAGAAGAGCTTCTGAAAATAAGATGTACCTTGTTGATAACACAATTTTATCAATCATATTAAGCCCTAGGCCAGGATTTCACCCCCACCCAAAAGACCTACGTCTTCGTCAGTCAACCCCAAGCCAGGAACATCTCTTTTAGTACGAACCCGTTGTCGGGGTCTTGGAAACCGGGGTGCCATGTACCGACGGTCGACATGTCCATCATCTGAGCGGAGGCGTCCTCAGGAGGCCACGATGCCTCCAGAGGCAGCGTAGTGGGATGATCCTCGCGAGGCCGGGCCTCGCGAGTGACGCGACCACAAGAGGACGCATTGTGAAGAGGGGATCTCGCACGGCGTCTCTCCACACCCCAGGGTCACGCTCATAATCTCACCGCGGAGGCAGCAAGGACGGCGCATCCCGACAAGGGACGTAGCCACTCTGCGTACCGCCTAGTCCGCCCCGGTAAAGAAAAGTTGGTCTCCCCCCTTTGGTGCTAAGGCGGGCCGTATGACCTTAGTACTGGCAGTCCCCTCCATTGATGTTTTGGTGCAAGGGTGAGAGCCGGAGGCGCCAGACAGAGACGAGCGACGTTAACGAAGTCTCCTTTACAAAAGGATGGAGGATCCCCCGACAAGCAAGACTAAGTCCACACAAAGTAGCCTTGTAGACCAGGACTTCGATAGGCGGCAATGTGGTGACCCTTCCCGTCCAAGAATTAGGGGAAGAGGCCCGACGCCTCTATATAAGGAGACCTTCTCCTACCTTAGAAGGGGTTGATCCCCAAGATCTAAAACCCTAGACATTCATCCTCCATTGTACCCTCGCGAAGCACGCGAGCAATACAACAAAGCACGAGTAGGGACTTTAACTCCTCACTAGGGTCCCGAACCTGGGTAAAAAAACTCGTGTCCACTCTCTGCCGTGCTCTTGCTCCGTCGTCGCCGCCGTCGCCGAGTCTACTTGGAACGTGTGTTTAGCCCCCTCACGAACTCAGGGCTAGTTGGACCCCTTGTTCCTTCACGGGACACTTTCTCCGACACCCGTGCATCCAGTGCCAACACATGTGCCATGTCGTGCCACACGCATCATGCACCACGTGCTCGTGCGGCCGTGCCCTTGACCTGTACACGCCCATGTGTCTACAAGGGTTGGATCTAATACCAAATGTAACACCCTACCACCTCAGGACCGGTGGTTGTTACTCTTGGAAGGTCTCTAGTATCTCTAGATTGCCCCCACATACCAACACTAGTCTTTTCTATGCACTTTGTCATCACTCGTGTGCAACCGGGGAAAACTTTCCGGTTAGTCACCATCCTCAAGTTACCCCAAGGCAAGCATGCTTAACCTGGAGGTTCTTTGTAGATGAGGTTATTGAATGAAAGGCGCACCTTGTTGGTATAAGTATCATATCAATCATATTAAGCCCTAAGCCTGGATGTCACACACACACAGAAGATCGATGTCCTTATAGTCAACCCTAAGCTAGGAATGTCCCCTCTTGGTACATGTCCACGCATCTAGTGCCGACACATGTGCCATGTTGTGTGCAACGATGGGCCACACACGCCATGCGCCACATGCCCGCGCCCCTACAAACAACCCTGTAACCGCGAGGGTCGGCTTTGATACCAAATGTAACACCCGACCACCTCGAGAATGATTGTTGTTACTCATGGCAGCTCTCCATGACCTCTAGATTGGCCCGCACAGACCAACACTAGTCTTTCCTACGGAATTTGTCCTCACTCATGCATAATCGTGGAGAACTTCATGATTGGTCACACATCCTCAAATTACCGCAAGTTAAGCACGTTTAACCTGGATGTTCTTTGTAGATGATCTTCTAGAAAAGAAGATGCACCTTGTTGGTATGCGTATCCTATCAATCCTATTAAGTCCTAGGTGAGGATGTCACACGCACACCTAGAATATCGATGTCCTTGAACCCAAAGCCAGGAACGTCCCCTCTTGGTACACGCCCATGCCTCCAGTGTCGACACATGTGCCATGTCATGTGCTACGATAAGCCACATGCGCCACATGCCTATGCCCTTGACTTGCACACGCACCCATATCCACGAGGATCAACTCTAATACCAAATGTAACACTCGACCACCTCAGGACCGGTGGTCATTACTCTCAGCAGCCAGCTCTCTAGGATATCTAGAGTGACCCCCACAAACCAGCACTAGTCTTTCTTGCGCACTTTGTCCTTATTCGTGCGCAACCGAGGAGAACTTCTTAGTCAGTCAATCATCCTCAAATTGCCCCAAGCTAATACGCTTAACCTGAATGTTCTTTATAGACGAGCTTCAAAAAAATAAGATGCACCTTATTGGTATGAGTATCCTATTAATTGTGTCAAACTCTGGGCTAGGATGTCATAGGCGCACATCGGCATTGCCATATTATAATCTTGTGTTTCCATCGTGAATGTGCATACTCGCGATAGAAAGTGTTTCTACCATTCTTACTTGTCTAACTAACTACTCATCGCTAGCCGGATGCCACTGGAGGAGATACTGTTAGTCGTTGACATCCCATACCACCACGCCTCCAGTCACTTTTGCACAACCTTCGATCGAGCAACAACATGGATGACTTGATGGATGCCTCCAGAAGAGATGCATAACACCTGCTTGGAACAAGCTTGACTTGGCGTGTAGCACCTACCAACAGGCATGACTTGACACCGCAGAAAACGTCACGTGTAGCATCTGTGAGTCGGATCAAACCTGATCTCAAAGTGGAGGGGGCAGCCCATACTATCGCTAACCTAGAAGCACTGCGGTCTAACAAGAGGATGTCCCATACCACCATTGACCTTAACACACGGAGTTGAAGGCCATCACCATAACAATGATGTGGCCACCGCATCGTCAGCATGACCACGCTGTCCGCCGCCATCGGACAACCAGGCACTAGTAGAGAAATGCTTATTGGCAGCGTGCCAAAATAAGAGTTGGTGATGTTCACCCCCACACGCCACCAATGTCACTCCACTGATACAGGTTACTGATGGCATGCAGCCCACACGCCACCAGTTCTACTGGTACTAGTAGTGCCTCCAATACTTTGCACCCCACTAATGTCTTTCTATGAATTAAAAATAGTTGTTGCAATATTATATTTGGCAGCATTATTATATATTAGATCAACAATATCACACAACAGGAGCAGTAATATCATATTATTGAATTGAACTAGCTAGATAGGCCAGGAGAAAAATTATCTGAGTTCAAGTGACTAAACATGCTACCATAGCATGACTATGAACTCCTAAAAATGGGGGTGATCATTGTAATGTGTGATCATTTTAGTCCAATTTATCCTTCCATGATTAGTTTCGTGAAAATGCATCCACACCATTCCCCCAGCTCGAAACCCATATGTTACGACAAGTTCTGTCCAACAAGTGTAACCGAAAAAGGTCCGGTCGGTGTCGTTTGTGACAAGAACATTAAAGAACTAACTATCAAGTCGGCCACAGCCACACCTACCAAGATCAAAATGTAGGAGATCAGGGCCACTGCCTTGACTTGCCGCACCGCGAACGCCGAGGTAGAAACAGAGAAGATCCCCTCACCTTGCTTCATGAGACCGCCGGGAGATCAGATCCCCGCTGCCCCCATCACCGTTGCTGCGTGACTTTGTCCGATAGTGGCCACCGAGAGCAATGAGGGGAGAGAGGGAGGGTGGGGCAGTGGCTGGCTAGGGTTTCCCCCTCGGTCGCCTAAAGGGGGCGACTTAGTGGGCAGACTCTTTCGCACACATGCATCACCCCAAGGTGTTTTGTTTGGATGTTACTTGCTGCCATGTTAGATATTGGTAAAACCTTCAAAAATCATAAATCAATTTTTCAAAAGAGATTTTTCTCTCAAACAAACCGATAAATTTTTGTGGGGGTGGCGGGAGACCAATTCCACCACAAATATTTATCACTTTAAAGTACGCTGGTGGTAAACTTTTAAACATCAATGATTAAATTTCAATTGCTTGTTCCCTTATATAGGACTAGGTAATTCCAATGAGTATATTCACAAAGAAACAAAGTATATTTCATTAAGTAACATGCTCAACTTATATCCCTCGGAAATGCATGGCTTTTTGACTAGTGTTGCTAATTCTTCTATATCTATCTATTAAATTAGAGTGAATTCCACTTTTTACCCCCTAGTTGTGTATTTGTGACACTAATTACCCCATTTAGTGGAACTAAAACTGAATTATCTCATTTAAGAGACTTTGAACACATTTTTATCCTAATTTAGCACTTTGCTTGTTTTTTGTTACATAGAGCTGGCATGTTACGCCAGGGTGACATGGTAAAATGTGTAAATATCGGAGGGCATGATCGACAATCATGTTCATACTTCTTGTATCCATATTTTCAATTCATTGTCATCGTCTTGACACATTTAAACTCCGGTCAACACCTTACACCTTGCCCAATAGACACACATCAGAAAATAAGGGTTCAAAACTTCTAAAAGAGGTAATCCAGACAATTTTTCACTCGACAGGGTAATTGGTGTCACAAATGCATAACTAGCGGGTAAAAAGTGGAATTCATTCTAAATTATACAATTAAAACAACAGAAAACAAAGCCATCACGATGGTCCTCATAGGCTAAACTATTTGATCCGTTGATCGTGATGTGGGCCTTTGGCTCAGATTTAACGTAAAATATATCAGACAATATATCTGTATTTGTAACGGTCAGGATACAGATTACCGAACGAGCAGTCTGGATCGTCGATTGACATCAGCACATCCTTCACGATTTCTCTTCCGCAGTCTAAATTCAGCTAACCTATGTCCATTTCGACCAGTTTGACATGGCAGACATAACGTAAACTGTAAACCGATGTTTGGCAAATTTTATCAAAGAACATTTCCCAATCTCTCATTTTAGAGCTTTTTAATTATTAGGCACTTTGTTTAAAATATTGTACTAGACGACAGAATAGTGTTGACAATTCATTTATAGTTTTCAGATTAGTATAACATGAAATATGGAAAGCTAGGAGTTTTATATTTGTGGACATATGCAACTTGTATTTCCAAGAAACCAAGAGTTTGGAGAACATACAGAACATATGCACGTACATGTGTTGCTAATATACAGGAAACACCTTATAGAACAGGGAAAATACACACTAATACACGGAAGTATAAACTACTACTGTAACACCTCCTTCAAACTTATGGTGAGTCAATAACACAGAGTTTGGAGTGATAGAAGTTGTGTTGTATGTACTCTAGTGTGGGGTGTCGTGTCCGGATACACAGACACCGGGGTCCGGGGATGTATGGCAACCCCCTTTCCTAGTTCAGAACGGGGCGCAACATGCACCGCCAGATGACACTAACAAAAGGAACTTCTCAGAGAAAAGCACATGGTGGTCTTTTACCAAGGTTCAGGCCGTGTGATGCGCGAAACACTACATCTGTGTGATCATGGATATTGGGATTACAATAAAAAGCCTTCTACGCCTGGAAACCGATCTAGTACGGAGGAGGAACTCTCGAGCGCGCTTGGCCTCCATGTGTAGCTTTCCTCTTTCTGTCTGTAGGTGGAACTTGGGTGAAGTTGGAACCCTTCTCTCTGTAGCCACGGGCCTCCTTTTATACAGGAAAGGGGTCACCAGAGAGGCAAGTTGATGCATGGCCTAAGGCTCGACGTACGTGTGGTACAAACGTGGTGAAAACAGCTTGAGCGACAACATCTTCTGGGCGCGTGGCTTAGAGAGGTGTCGCGCCGAGCCATCATCCTGCATGCTTGCATGGACAAGATGTCGCGTCTTGTAGTACTCTCACTATCATTCCGTCCGCGGAGACACGCTGCTCGCGTCAAAGTTATGACGCCTTGTCTCCGGGGTTGTCATCACTCGTCATGGCTGACGCTGCTGTCTTCGGGCCCCGGCCGGGAACAACATATTTTCTTGAAGATGTCGTTGGTGAAGGAGTTCGATCATGATGGACTTGGCCTTGATGACGATGCCAGAGCATGCCCGCTAGGCTATCCCCTGAGAGGTGGATCTGCATGTCTCATCTCTGAGGAGGTGCAAGTTACCCCGAAGTGCTGGAGCAAGCACTCATCTAGATTCTTCAGGGCTTGTTCGGTTAATCCTCTCCCTAAGTGGATTGAAGTGGATTGGAGAGGATTTAAGGGGATTTTGACTTAGTGGGAAATTAATACCTACCAATCCCGTTCAAACCAGATGTAACCGAACAAGGCCTCACGGGGACGAGAGATCGAGACCCATGCTTGGCGGATCTGGCGTGCCCTATTCCTCGGAGACATGTGAGCCTAGCTACGTAAAATAATCTGCTGAGATATTAAAGAGCAACCACCTCGTCATGCATAAGGGAGCGTCTGAAGGAAGCATCAACGCCAATATATGCATGGTGATTTCATGCTTCACAGGATCGCTCCAATGTTGATAGCATGTGTACAAAAGAGGATTCAGTGTAGTAACTGCAATCCTCAAGCAACCACACCGTACCGTAGCCAAGTTAGCTCCGTCTTCAAAAGACCCATAGCTCGTAACTAAGCCTATGCACTCTAAATAATGGAGAGATCCATCAAGAAAAACAGGTAAGGAGAAATAGAACCGACGACTCAAAAATCAGTAGCCCAAGTATCATCCTAGTAGGCCCGAAGTTGTAAAAAACTGTAGCGTGTAAAGAAAGAGGAGAGATATATAGTCCCAAAACGATATCGTAGAACTCTAAGGAGATGACAGAAGTGAACCTGAGTGGGAGTAGAAACAAACTGTTTAGAAAGGACATTCACGTGCAGTTGGGGCGTGGCCACCCTAGGGTTGGCTGCGATGTTGTTTAGGGTAATTGATTATTTCCTTCAAACATGTTTATGGCACTAAACGGGTTTTGTAAAGAAAGAAGTCCATCTAACCCCCATATGTATTGAGTTTGGGACGCTAACCCCCACAAGTTTAGATTGGAGCATTTAACCCCCCTAAGTATCAAATACCGGACATATTACCCCCTCTGGCCTTAGATGGCTGTTTTGTTAGCTGTTTTGATCCATATGGACCGTGGTTTTAGCCAAACGGTGGAAATTAGCTCTTAAGATGCAACGTATTAGACGAAGCTAGCAGGCAGTCAAGCTGGATCAAAAGATTATGTGCTAGCTAGATTATGTGCAAAAAATGCTAGCTTGTTTGAATGGTGGACTTGATCTACATGGCGGCAGCTTGGCTGCTCGGGTGCATGTTGTTCGCGGACGTGGGTGTGCTCAACCATGGCGCGTTCATGGCGTGCGTGTGCTCAACCATGGCGCGATCAAAGACTAGAGGAAGCGAAGCGGAGCTCACCGCAATCAATTGGCTGTCTTGGCGAGGTCGGAGGCGCACGGAAAGAGAGAAAGGAGCGGCACTCGACTAAGACCTCTACGGTGCAGGGAGAGCTCGAAGTTGCCGTTGCTGACCCGACTCCGAAGTCGAAGCATT
Source organism: Avena atlantica (assembly GCA_910589765.1). NCBI lineage: Eukaryota > Viridiplantae > Streptophyta > Magnoliopsida > Poales > Poaceae > Avena > Avena atlantica. Next base: position 370,079,768 of record OU342738.1, read on the forward strand.
GTTCGTCACCCTCGTGGCCGTGTGCGTCTCGCCGATCCCCGTCAACATGGCCTGCCTCGAGGTGTACGACTTCGACGCGCTCAACCACCCGCTTCACCACATGAGGCTATTCCCGTACTACGACAACTACGTAGGCCTGAGCGACATGGAGCACATGCTTCTGTCCCGCGACACGCCGGACTGACTCGCCGCGTCGACGTGTGTCGCGTTCGTCGGGTCAGGCTTGCTGCCGCTCAGCTCGCTCCTGCTCAATGCACGCCACATGCCGGACGTCGTCGACAGCTTCGACCGGTGCAGGTATGCCGCTTCGCTTAGAGGCAGCTCCTGTTTTGGTCCAAGAGGATGCTGGATCGAGCAATCAATCGTTAATTTTCTTCAGTGTGGCTAAAACCACCTATCCACGTGGACCAAAACAGCCATTACCTGCAGGAGGGGGTAATATGCTTGGTATTTGATACTTAGGGGGGTTAATTGCCCCAATCTAAACTTGTGGGGGGTTAGTGTCCCAAACCAAATACTTAGGGGGGTTATGTGGACTTCTTTCTTTTGTAAACAATATCATTACATAAAAGCCTAATTAAATGTTCACATGAAAAACTAACATAGTAGTAATACACAAGTCTTTAATTTGATGGATAGGTATTAATATGAGTTATCTAAATAACTCAGCACGTTTTTATGGTGCTATAGAATTGTAATTTTCAAAAAATAATCATGGATCAAAATATTATTTTTAACTCCGAAGTTGTAAAAATTGAAGTCATTTTCCGTTCTTTTATGTGTTTCTGGCTTATCATTCTAACTTTTCTCTATATTTGGTGGCGTTAAACAATTTCTCAGAAATGTTCATTTTATTTAATTTGAAACCACTCCTTTCTTTTCAAAACGTGTAATATATTTAAGGATACCACACATTATTATGATTTTTATTTTAGAAGTTACCTAGTATTATAAAAGTTCTAGATTTTCCCCAGATTTCATTAGTGAAATCATAGTTCACTACATCAGCAATAGATGGTGTTAATCTATCCTACTTTAGTTTTAAACTTATGTATATATGAAATATGAATTTGTGCACAAAGACCTACATATATTGCTCTAACGAAGTAGTCTGGTATTGTTGGCAGGTTAGCAGTTCTTTTGATCATCTAAAAGATATTGGGATAAAGATTGTTAGAAAATGTGATGGTTTACCACTTGCTATTAAAGTGATGGGAGGACTTTTAAGCACAAGGCGCCCAAGTGAACTTGAGTGGGAGAGTATTCTGAAAAGGAGTCTTTGGAAAGAAAATGGGTTGCATGAGGAACTGAATTTCTCAGTACACTTGAGCTACGATGATTTAACTCCAGAGTTGAAGCAATGCTTTCTATACTACTTACTTTTGCTAAAGGTACAGCACCTGGCTTGCAGGTAGTTGTTAGCAGGTGGATCAGTGAAGGGTTTATTCAAGGTGATGGGAAGTCAGAATCAGGCGAATTTGATCTACAAGAAATAGGAGAAGACTATCACCGGGAGTTGGTTGCTAGAAATCTTTTGGAGGCCGATGATCCAGTTTGGAACACATGGTGTTACAGCATGCATGATGTTGTCCGTTCTTTTGCTCAGTTTGTGGCTAGTGAAGAAGCACTTGTGGTTCGAATGGATCAAAATGACATTAGAAATATTCTCTTAGTTAACCAAAAAGTACGGCGTCTGTCGATAGGACTACAAGATTCCATACTAGAGTGGAGCATCCTAGAAAATCTAGAATCATTGAGAACATTAATGATATCCAGTAGCACTGTGCTTAGCGGTTCATTGGCTAGTTTTGTTGGTTTACGGGTACTTACTATAAATTCTGGCGTGTCTGATTTTCTCCTAGATTCTGTGTGTCAGTTGAGACACCTAAGGTACCTCGGACTCGAAGGGGAAGATATATCTAGACTGCCGAAAGACATCCATAAGATGAGGTTCCTTGAGCACATAGCATTCATCGACTGTATAAGGCTGAACAAGCTTCCTGACAGCATTACAAAACTAGGGAGTTTAAGATATTTGGCCTTAAACGGGTCCGGTGTTGATACTGTACCAAGGGGGTTTGGTGGCTTCAGAAAACTGAGGTCAATATTTTCGTTCCCAGCAAAGATGGATGGAGATTGGTGCAGTTTAGAAGAGTTAGGGCTGTTAATATGACTTTATCATGGATCTAGTCTAGATCTAACAGTAGCACTATACATTACCTTTAGATCGAAATTAGAGAGAGAGAGAGAGAGAGAGAGAGAGAACCGAGATGGACTCTACCTGCTCCCTGGCTCGACAAACATGAGCCAGAGGGAATCCCCGAGCTGGTGCCGAAGCTAGAACCTCCGTCATTGGCCATGGGTGAAAGGGGTGAGTGTGGGGAGCGTGTGGCTAGGGTGGCGTCGGTGGAGCTTCCCGTCGGCACAGCGCTAGCCTAGATCGGATTGGCTTGTAGGTGGGGCGGGTAGGGCACGGCTAACCTCGTAGGTCATGCTGCCGGCTCCCCACCACTTTATATAGCGCTGGCGACAGGGGCCCACCGTCCTAGATAAGGATGGGCGCCCCCGATCAGGGCGCAGTTAGGGGGCGTGCTGGGCCGTTGGACCCAGTCATGTTGAGATCTATCCAACATTCTCCCCCTAGATCTCGACTTTACTTTTAACCTTGTTCTTTACTTATTTCATCACAGAATGATACATAGAGCATGTTTCATCGTCTCAGCTCAATTGCCGATAGAATCAGATAGCCACTATATACCTTCATGTTCTGAAACAAATTCTGTTACTTTTGGGCCTCTATGGTCCAGGAATCATAGGCTTCCCGTTAAACCCATGCCGGCTATGTGTTCCTTGAACACATTGGGTGGTAAGCCTTTCGTTAGCGGATCCGCAAGCATATCCTTTATCCTTATATGCTCGAGACTTATAGTTTGATCCTGGACTTTGTCCTTCACAACATAATACTTTATATCTATAGACTCTGAAGCATTACTCGACTTGTTGTTGTGAGCATAGAATACCGTGGGCTCGTTGTCACAGTACATCTTTAGTGGCCTGCTGATGCAGTCAACCACTTTCAAGTCGGGTAAGAATTTCTTTAACCATAACGCCTGTCCCATGGCCTCATAACATGCTATAAATTCTGCATACATCGTAGATGATGCAACTATTGACTGTTTGGCGCTTCTCCACGAAATAGCACCTCCTGCGAGAGTAAAGACATACCCTGTCGTGGACTTTCGGTCGTCTTTATCTCCCGCAAAATCTGCATCTGAATACCCTTTTATCTCTAGGGAATCAGATCTTCTGTATGTTAGCATGAGGCCTTTTGTGCCTTGCACATAACGCAAAGCTTTCTTTACCATCTTCCAGTGCTCTATGCCTGGATTCTCTTGATATCTACCGAGTACCCCGGTGATAAATGCTAAGTCGGGCGAGCGCACACTTGTGCATACTATAAGCTTCCAACAGCCGAAGCATATGGTACTGACTTCATTTGATCGATCTCATATTAGTTCTTTGGACATTGGGATTTCCCAAAAATATCGCCCTTGACTATGGGAGCAGGTGTTGAATTACTCGCATGCATATTGTATTTCTTTAAAATCTTTTCACAATACGCTTTCTGCGACAGTCCTAACACTCCATTCTTTCTGTCTCGGTGAATTTCTATGCCCAAAACATAAGAGGCTTCACCAAGGTCTTTCATGTCAAAGTTAGATGACAAGAACTTCTTTGTCTCTAGTAGTAGACTAACATCACTGCTGGCAAGTAGAATGTCATCCACATACAAAATTAGGAAAATATATTTCCCACTTTTGAACTTTGCATAAATGCAGTTGTCCTCAACATTTTCTTTGAATCCAAATCTTTTAATGGTATCATTAAACTTTAAATACCACTGCCTAGAGGCTTGCTTTAACCCATAAATGGATTTCTTTAGGCGGCATCCCATATGTTCCTTCCCCTCCATGAAAAAACCCTTGGGTTGTTTCATGTAAACATTTTCTTCTAAATCTCCATTTAGAAATGCCGTCTTGACATCCATTTGATGTAACTCTAAATCAAAATGTGCAACTAGTGCCATGATGATTCTGAAGGAGTCCTTACATGAGACCGGAGAAAAAGTCTCATTGTAATCTACACCTTCTCTTTGCGTGAAGCCTTTTGCCACGAGTCTAGCTTTGTACTTTTCTACATTCCCATTGGAGTCATACTTTGTTTTGTAGACCCACTTGCATCCTACTGTTTTGGCTCCTTTGGGAATTTCTTCTAAGTCCCATACATTGTTGGAACTCATCGATGTCATTTCATCTTCCATTGCCTCCACCCACTTGGCTGAGTGAGGGCTACTCATGGCTTCTTCATATGAGGTAGGATCGCCCTCCATATGAACTACATTGTAAACTTTGTAGATGTCTTTGGAAATGGCTGGTCTTCGTTCTCTTTTAGACCGTCTGAGTTCATCAGACTCTTGCTCATTTCTTGCCTGGGGTTCAGGCACATTTACAGTAGGTGGCTGTTCTGGCTCCCTTTCGTGCTCAACAGTGGGTTCAGGTGGCTCCTGATGGACAGGTTCCGAAATTTCGCCCATTGTTGTCACGTGTGGAGCCACAACAGGTGCCGGCACCACAACCTCAGGGGTTGTAAATGGTGGCACAACAGGTAGCGAGAAAAATGGCTCCTGAATCATCGGATTAGGTGCATGCACCCTCTTCTCCTCAAGATCAATTTTCCTAGCTACCGTGCTCCCCCTCATCAATTCGTCCTCCAAGAAGACTGCATGTCTCGTTTCTACAAACTTTGTGTATCTGTCGGGACAGTAGAAACGATAGCCTTTGGACTTATCTGGATAGCCAATAAAATGGCAAGATACTGTTTTGGGGTCTAACTTTGCAATGTTTGGATTGAAAACTTTTGCCTCAGCTGGGCTCCCCCAGACCCTCAAGTGGTGTAGAGAGGGGACTCTGCCTGTCCACAATTCATACGGTGTTTTGGACACCGACTTACTTGGTACTCTGTTGAGAATATGAATGGCAGTTTTAAGCGCCTCCATCCATAATCCCAATGGAAGGGTGGAATAGCTCATCATGCTGCGCACCATATCCATGAGGGTACGGTTGCGCCTTTCAGCTACTCCGTTTTGCTGAGGTTCGCCCGGCATTGAATATTGGGCGACTATTCCATTTTCTTGCAGGAACTGTGCAAAGGGTCCTGGTACTTGACCATATGGAGTATGCCGACCGTAGTACTCCCCCCCACGATCGGACCAAACTATTTTGATTCTTTTATCGTGCTGATTTTCTACTTCAGCTTTGAAAATTTTAAATTTATCCAACGCTTCAGATCTTTCTTTGATTGGATAAATATAACCATACAGGGAGTGATCATCCGTGAATGTTATGAATGAATCATAGCCATCCACACTTTTCACCGGAAACGGTCCACAAATATCCGTGTGGATTATTTCTAGTGTAGCTATGCTTCGGTTTGCACCCTTTTTAATCTGTTTGACATACTTTCCTTTAATGCAATCTATGCATTGTTCTATGTCGGAGAACTCTAACTGAGGAAGAATGTCATTTTTAACGAGGTTTTCTATTCTTCCCCTCGAAATATGGCCTAGTCTGCAGTGCCATAGTTTCGACGAGTCAAGAGTTCGCTTTCTTTTCTTTTGTTCTTTGTTCGACAAGGATACTTTTTCATTCACATCACACACAGAAAAAAAATTCTCATGCAGGGATAACAAATATAACTTATCAAATAATGTAGCAACACCCACACATTTGTCTTTCAACCAGATAGCACACTTGCCATTACCAAAATAACATTCGTAAGAATCTTTGTCCAAACAGGAAACACTTATTAAATTCCTATGTAATGAAGGAACGAAAAGCACATCTTTGAGCATAAGCAAAGAGCCATCAGCCAGCTCCAGAGGGACGTCACCAATGGCCTCCACTTCTGCTTCTATTCCATTCGCCACTTCAATGTGTCTTTCTCTTCTTGGCGTGGTCCTTGTCGAATGGAACCCCTGTAAAGAGTTGGCAACGTGAACAGTTTCTCCAGAATCAATCCACCAAGTGGATCTAGTAAACTTTTCATACAAAGATTCATTAACAAAAGAAACAATATCTTTACCATTTTTGGCCATGATGTACCTTAGCCAAATTGGGCAGTCTTTCTTGTAGTGGCCCGGCTTTTTACAGTGATGGCACTGATCCTTCTCCCCTGGGGTCGACTGGTGATGCTGGTACTGGTGCTGCATTGGACCCTTGCCATGGGGCTTGGAGGGTGAGCCACCATGGTTGCCGCCTGTGAAGCCTCTCTTCCTGTTGTCCTTCACGAAGTTTAGAGAACCGCCGTGAAGGGCTTTCAGCCTTTCCTCTTCCTGGGAGCACATCCCAATGGTCTTTTCTATGTCCCACTTTTCAGGGGACATATTATAGTTTATCACGAAGTTTTCAAAAGGCTGTGGAAGTGAGGCCATCACTAGGTGCACCAAGAGTGCTGGCTTTAGCTCGAGGTCCTCATCCATGGGCTTGAGTTTGTAGGGGTTCATAGCATGGAAAACAAAAAATTTCTATCGCATACAAACAAACAAGCCAAGATCTATCTACTAGATTGTAGCAACGAGTCGATGGAATAACTTACCCTCGAAGATTCCAAAGCGTTTAACGAGAGCGGATTCTCGTGGGTGATGTAGTCGTACTCTTCCCGATCTCAAGATCGTGTAGACGATCCTTCCGGCGTTGCGTTCCGGCAGCGCTCCCGCAGTCGGTCACACGTTCGGTACTCGACGAAGACCTTCCTCTCCCTTGTTCCAGCAGGCAGCGGAGGTTGTGGCACTCTCCTCGCGATTCCGGCAGCACAACGGCGTGGTACCGGAAGTAGAGGGGAGATCCCGCAGGGCTTCGCCTTAAGCCGGAGCGAGTATGGTGGAGTATGAGAGAGGGCTATTAGTGGTCTAGAGATTAGACACACCAATTAGAAGGCTCTAAACCGCAGGCTAAAGCAATTAGAATCTCTGAACCAGAACGGCTCTAAACCGGAGATTAGAGGTAGAAACTTGTGTGTCTAGAGGAGGAGGCCCCGCCCCTCCTTTTATAGGTGGGAGGGGCGGCCAAGGGGAGGGGAGTCCCTTCCCAAGTCGGCCTTGGTTGGCGCGTCGGCTTGGAGGGACTCCTCCCCCAAGTCGGTTCCAACCACGTCTTGCTTGTTTCCCACAGTTTCTTGTTTTAGCCGTTTGACTTTCAAACTGGACATTTGACTTTTCTGTTTTAGGATTCAATTTAATCCTTTATTTGGAACAGCAAGAACACTTAGTACATGATGCAATCATTCCAATATGCAATGACACATTCATGTACCCTCCCCCCCGGAGTGCCGGACAATCCGGAACCTTCTAGAACATTCCCGATGAAAACACCGGAATCATTCCCGAACTCCGAAACGGGACTTTCCTTATATGAATCTTATTCTCCGGACCATTCCGGATCACCTCGTGATATCCCGGATCCCATCCGAGACTCCGAACAACATTCGGTCTCTTTCTCATAATACCATAACTACTCAAACAACGTCGAATCCTTAAGTGTGTCTCCCTACGGTTCGTGAATTATGCGGACATGATCGAGACACTTCTCCGAACAATAACCAATAGAGGAATCTGGAAATTCATATGGCTCCCACATATTTCTACGATTACTTTGCGATCGAATGAACCACTTACATACGATACCAATTTCCCTTTGTCTCACGATAGTTTACTTATCCGAGGTTATGATCGTCGGTATCTCTGCATACCTAGTTCAACCTCGTTACCGATAAGTACTCTTTTCTCGTTCCCGTGATATGTGATCCCTTGTGAGCCAGTCACATGCTTGCAAGCTAATTGGATGACATTTCACCGAGAGGGCCCAGAGTATATCTTATTGGAGATATGCCCAAGAGGCAATAATAAAATGGTTATTATCATATCTTCACACTTATGATAAATGTTTACATACCATGCTATAATTGTATTAACAGGAAACATTAATACTTGTGTGATTTGTAAACTAAAATAAGAGTCCCTAGTAAAGCCTCTTGTTAAACTAGCTTGTTGGTTAATATATGATCATGGTTTCCTGATCATGAACATAGAGATGTTATTAACAACAGGATCATATCATTAGGAGAATGATGTGATGGACATACTCCTATAGATAAGCGTAGCATAAAGATCAAGTCATTTCAATAGTTCAATTGCTATATGCTTTCTGATACATAGTAACCTAATTCCTTCGACCATGAGATCATGCATATCACCTTTGCCGGATGGATGCTTTGATGACATCAAACAGCACACCGTAACTGGGTGGCTATAAAGGTGGCATTGAGTGTTCGGAAAGTATTGGTTGAAACACATGGATCAAGAGTGGGATTTGTCCATCCATATGACGGATAGATATACTCTGGGCCCTCTCGGTGGAATGTCATCCAATTAGCTTGCAAGCATGTGACTGGCTCACAAGGGATCACATATCACGGGAACGAGAAAAGAGTACTTATCGGTAACGAGGTTGAACTAGGTATGCAGAGATACCGACGATCATAACCTCGGATAAGTAAACTATCGTGAGACAAAGGGAAATTGATATCGTATGTAAGTGGTTCATTCGATCGCAAAGTAATCGTAGAAATATGTGGGAGCCATATGAATTTCTAGATTCCTCTATTGGTTATTGTTCGGAGAAGTGTCTCGATCATGTCCGCATAATTCACGAACCGTAGGGAGACACACTTAAGGATTCGACGTTGTTTGAGTAGTTATGGTATTATGAGAAAGAGACCGAATGTTGTTCGGAGTCTCGGATGGGATCCGGGATATCACGAGGTGATCCGGAATGGTCCGGAGAATAAGATTCATATAAGGAAAGTCCCGTTTCGGAGTTCGGGAATGATTCCGGTGTTTTCATCGGGAATGTTCTAGAAGGTTCCGGATTGTCCGGCACTCCGGGGGGAGGGGTACATGAATGTGTCATTACATATTGGAATGATTGCATCATGTACTAAGTGTCATCGCTGTCCGAAATAAAGGGTTAATTCAAATCCTAGTTTGAAAAGTCAAACGGCTAGTTTGAAAAGTCAAACTGCCAGTTTTCGGAAAGAGGAGAAGGAGGATTGGTGGAGGCCGAATTGGGGGAGGGTTCCTCCCTTGGCCGGCGCACCACCAAGCCGACTTGGGGAGGGACTCCCCTCCCCTTGGCCGCCGGCCCCTCCCATCTATATAAGGAGGGGCAGGGCTCCCCTCCTAGCACACACAAGTTCCTATCTTCTACCTCCGGTTTAGAGCCGTTTTGGTTTAGAGCTTCTAATTGCTTTAGCCTTCGGTTTAGAGCCTTCTAATTGGTTTAGAGCCTTCTAATTGGTGTGTCTAATTACTAGACCACTAATAGCCTCTCTCATACTCCACCATACTCGCACTGGCTTAAGGCGAAGCCCTGCGGGATCTCCCCTCTACTTCCGGTACCACGCCGTTGTGCTGCCGGAATCGCGAGGAGAGTGCTACAACCTCCGCTGCCTGCTGGAACAAGGGAGAGGAAGGTCTTCGTCGAGTACCGAACATGTGACCGACTGCGGGAGCGCTGCCGGAACGTGGCGCCGGAAGGATCGTCTACGCGATCTTGAGATCGGAAAGAGTACGACTACATCACCCACGAGAATCTGCTCTCGTTAACCGCTTTGGAATCTTCGAGGGTAAGTTATTCCATCGACTCGTTGCTACAATCTAATAGATAGATCTTGGCTTGTTTGTTTGTATGCGATAGAAATTTTTTGTTTTCCATGCTACGAACCCCTATAGTGGTATCAGAGCCGTGTCTATATGTAGATCTGTTGCACGAGTAAAACACAATGGTCATTGTGGGCGTTGATGTTTTTATTGTCGATTGCTTCTTGTGTACTTTGCATCTTGCGGCATGTTGGGATGAAGCGGCCCGGGCTAACCTTACATGACATCGTTCATGAGACTTGCTCCACGCTTGACATGCAACTTGTATTGCATAAGTGGCTTTGCGGGTGCCTGTTTCTCCTAGCATAGTTAAGATCCAATTTACAACGGGTGATTAACAATACTAGTATCAATGTTGTGGTTCTTGTTCGTAAGTTAGAACGACACTTATTGAAAGCCCCAAACCACATAAAATATGCAAAGAAAGTAGAGGCGTCTAACTTTGTTTTGCAGGGGTGTGCAGTGATGTGATATGGCCATGATTGTGATTATATATGATGTATGCAATGTTCCTTATTGTAAGTCAGCAACCGGCAGGAGCCATATGGTTGTCTTTAATTTCTGTTAAGACCCGCGTGTCTATTCAAAGTAGTTGTAATAGTTGAAGCCGGTGGACGACAACCATGGAGCAGCGTCATTGACCTTGATGCAATGCCGGTGATGATGGAGATCATGTTCGTGCTAGAAGATGGAGATCGGAAGCACAAAGAAGAAAGGCCATATCATATCACATATTATGAATTGCATGTGATGTTAATCCTTTATGCATCTTGTATTGCTTAGTAGACGACGGTAGCATTATAAGATGATCCATGATGCACATGAATTTCAAGTCATAAAGTGTTCACCCTTAGTTAGCACCGTTGCTAAAGCTTGTTGTTTCGAAGCACCACGTGATGATCGGGTGTGTTAGATTCCGCAAGTGTATACAACGTGGGCAAGCCAGATTTGCTCATGCGGAAGCTAAGGTTTGATCTTGACGAGCCTAGCATGTACAGACATGGTCTCAGGAACACGGATCACCGAAAGGTAAAGCATGAGTCATATAGGAGATATGATGAACATGTTGATTGTTCGCCATTGAAGCTATGTCAACTCTCGTGATGATCGGTTTTGATGTGGTGGATTTGGTTCGTGTGATCACTAAAACAATGTGAGGGATATTGTTTTGAGTGGGAGTTCACCTAGATTAATTTAATTATTAATTAGAACTCAATTTATCATAAATTAAATCAAAGTGAATTTGCATAGTTGTTGTAGTCATTGGCATCCGTTTACCACCTTACGCTTAGTTATAATTGAGATGATAGAACTATAGAATTCTGGTTAGTTACTTTACGAACTGGTATCGTATTGTTTTGAAGTGTTAATCTAAAGTTTAAAAGTCCTATTGCAAACTTTCAGTAAGTTCCGGTTACTCCATGAAGTTTAATAATTGGTATTAAAACAAGAGTGACAATTCCAAGTGTTAGTGTATAAGTATCATGTTTGTGTCCATGATTCTTGATATTCAAAGGATTGTCTTAATATCAAGGTTATCCAGGATCTGAAAGAGTTGTTTCAGAAACCATGATGTGTGGAAGATATTGTGATATCTGAAACGAAGTTTTGGTTACACCATGATAGAGTATAATATGGCAAAATTTATGTTCTCATATTTGATGAGAATTTGCAAAGGGTTGGAGACACTAGTTGTCCTAATCCACCAAAAGGTTTTGGATAGCAACATTATACTCACGATTCATCTATATAAGCTAAAAGTAGCTTGATCATGGATAATTACATGATAAGGGTGAATATTTGATGTAGGTAAAATGTTTACTACACCAAGAGATTACTAAAGAAAGGAATTTGAAAGAACACCAAACATTTGATAATGGTGATCTACTTCAAAGTGCAAGTCCAAAGACATTGGTATTTAACTATACACGCTTTGGACGATGTGTCATATGTATGACTCCACTATTGATATTGATAGATTCTTTCAAACAGAAAAGGAAATATTGAAAGAGAATCTCATAAATATATGGCAGAAAAGAAAAGACTAGAATTGTTCAGTTTAAGTATATAGATGATATACATGTTATGGCTATATTCTTTGCTTATTAAACAATGTGGTTATTAAGTATTTGATACTGAATTTGTTGGTGTGAATCGTCATACGAAACAACACAATTCATGAACTACAATGGCCTAAGTAACTAGCAAAAGAATATGTGATGATGTTCATCGAGAACAAATAAAGGGTTATTGTGTTGCTCGTTAAACATCAAAAGTTTGCCTTCAAGATTTGTTTTATCAGGTATTATGAGAACAAAAGGGTTGTTCAAATAATTGCCGTAATCCATAAAAGATGGATAATTCACAAATCTAGTTGGAGAAATCACATCCATAAAACTAGTGCTAAAAATGTCGAAAGACAAATTGATTAAAAGATCACTTAGGAAGTGACATCGCCGTTTAAATTATATTGGAAAGAAAACATGAAGAAACTCCATGTGGATGGAATTTTGGAGTCTTTTGATTTTTGATCACATGACACTTGTGAAACTTTCCCAGAGATAATTGAAACTTCGTTCATAGGCCAAAAGGTAACGAAAGACTAGCTTATTGGAATTCGTACATATTGTTGTACGAAGTCCATTATGTGTAGTCAAGAGCGATGGATTTTAACTTCATTTGCTTTCTCCGAAAATTTGAGTGAATATATGAATATTTACTTAATAAGGATGAAGTATGAAACATTTGAAAAGTTCAAAGACTATCAAGATGAAGTGCAAAATCATTGTAACAAGAATATAAACAGTTTATGATAAAAATCATAAAGGAAGATATTTAAGTTACAGAGTTTAGCATAATACCTAAGATTTAAGGAATCGTTCCGTGGATTTGCATTTCCCGAAACACCATAAGGGTATGGAGCGTTCGAGATATGTAATTAAACCTTGTTTGACATGGTAAGATCGAAGGTGTAATTCATAAAACTGCCATTGTATTTTAAAGATTAAAAGCTTTAGAGATTACCGTTTTTCCACTGAAAAGAGCTTCATCATAATCCGTTGAAATGACACCATATAAAGTTATGGTTTGGGATAAAACCCAAGTAGTCCTTTCTTAAACATTGGTATGCTATACATAAGAAAGATGTTTGCAACCAAAGTCGGATGAATCTGTCTTTGTTAAGTATTCCTCCATAACACCGGAGACAAAAGTGTTTGTCGCTTAGAACGTCAAGTTTCTTTGAGAAGGAATTTTTTTTCGTGAAAAGTTAAGTAGGAGGACAATAGAACTTTGATAAGGTTAAAGGAACCTTAGCTATATGTGCAAAGTTGCGCAGCACCGAAAAGTGTTCCGGAGGCAGCAACAATGCTCATGGCTCACGTGCCTCAAAGGTTGTGGTTATAATAGTCAAAGTTTTTATTGAAACAAGTAGGTCGGGTAAACAATCAAATACCAAGATTTGAGAGTTAAATCATTATTTGACAATAATGATCCGACTACATGCAAAGAAGCGATGATGGGCCCTGACTCCGTCTAATGGCTTGAAGCCATAAAATCCGTGATAGTTCCATACACGAAAAATCAAATTTTGAACTTGACGGACCCTCGATAAAGGTGTAAGACCTTACAGTCGTGTTTGGATCTATAAATAAATAGACATGGATGTTGCACATCTATGAAATAGTCGACATGTTGGGAAAGTATTCACAACAATGTTCAAAGGTTGTATATGACAAGATTTGATCTTTCATAGCGATATTTAGTCTAGACGGATTAATGTAGCAACCACTACATATAAATTTGTTATGTGGTAGTTGAATAAACAAAACAAGTTCTTCTAATAGAATTGCTACCTAGGACATGTGCTTAACACGGTCCATAGGGTTTTGTTAATTCAAAGGATGCTAAAAGCATATGCAAACTTCAATGGTTGAAGTAAGCATAGCGGAGTTGGAATCTTCACTATGATGAAACTGTTAAAAGAGTTTAATTTCACCAGAGACAATGAAGATGCTTGCATTTGCAAGAAATTAAGTGGGAGTGCTAAGACATGTTTCTAATACATTATGTGGAAGACATATTGTTGATTGGAAATAATGTATTTTTTATTAACACATATTAAGAATTTCATCCCGATGAAAGACTTAGGCAAAACTCAAATATTTGGCATCAATAGACGCTAATATGGTTGTGCCAGAAGTACATAGATGAGATATTGAATGAGTTCAATATAGAAACTACAAGAAAAGGTTCTTGTCGCACAGAAAGGATTGAAAGAGTTCAATGTTGATAATATATTCAAGTGTATTGACATTTGGTAAAGTGAAACAAATAATCAAGTATAGATTGATACTTGATGTATGAAATCACAAAGAGTATTTATATCAATCATACTGTGATATGTACAAATCCAGATATGTCCTATGCTCTAAATGTTGTGAGCATATACCAGAATGATTCGTAAGATGATCATTGGACAATAGTAAGGATATTCTTATGATCTTTTGGAAGAACTAAGAGTATATTATTTGTAGAAGTGACAAATAGATGGTTAGTTCATTGTATAAGTACTACATTGATACTAGCTTTGTCACAAAGTACAAATTAAGTGTATCTCAATTTAAACTAAGGGTGGCACAATATAATGGAAAGTGAGTTCCATAATGGATTTGGATGAGTTCCAAAGTTAAGACATTGTGACAGATACTACAACAAAAGGCTAAGTATATGACTGCTATTATAGCAGCAAAAGAGGGCATTTGTGTCAAGTAGTTTGTTATCAAACTAGGTGTAGTTCACAGAGGGATAATACTATGAAGATATATTGTGCGACAATATTATCAACATGTTTTAACCCCAAAGAACTAAAGGTCACACCGAAAGACCAAATTTATACAAAGCCATCTCATTAGAGAATGAGTGATGCGTAGAGACGCAAATACATGCAATTACACACGGACCTGGAAGTGTCAGATCCGGAGATCAGTTGACCACTAGCAAGCGTGTACATACAATACCGGACAGCCATAGGTGTTATATACACAAAGGTTTGAAACTAGATTATTGACTCTAGTGCAAGTGGGAGACTGTTGGAGATATGCCCAAGAGGCAATAATAAAATGGTAATTATCATATCTTCACACTTATGATAAATGTTTACATACCATGCTATAATTGTATTAAGAGGAAACATTAATACTTGTGTGATTTGTAAACTAAAATAAGAGTCCCTAGTAAAGCCTCTTGTTAAACTAGCTTGTTGGTTAATATATGATCATGGTTTCCTGATCATGAACATAGAGATGTTATTAACAACAGGATCATATCATTAGGAGAATGATGTGATGGACATACTCCTATAGATAAGCGTAGCATAAAGATCAAGTCATTTCAATAGTTCAATTGCTATATGCTTTCTGATACATAGTAACCTAATTCCTTCGACCATGAGATCATGCATATCACCTTTGCCGGATGGATGCTTTGATGACATCAAACAGCACACCGTAACTGGGTGGCTATAAAGGTGGCATTGAGTGTTCGGAAAGTATTGGTTGAAACACATGGATCAAGAGTGGGATTTGTCCATCCATATGACGGATAGATATACTCTGGGCCCTCTCGGTGGAATGTCATCCAATTAGCTTGCAAGCATGTGACTGGCTCACAAGGGATCACATATCACGGGAACGAGAAAAGAGTACTTATCGGTAACGAGGTTGAACTAGGTATGCAGAGATACCGACGATCATAGCCTCGGATAAGTAAACTATCGTGAGACAAAGGGAAATTGGTATCGTATGTAAGTGGTTCATTCGATCGCAAAGTAATCGTAGAAATATGTGGGAGCCATATGAATTTCCAGATTCCTCTATTGGTTATTGTTCGGAGAAGTGTCTCGATCATGTCCGCATAATTCACGAACCGTAGGGAGACACACTTAAGGATTCGACGTTGTTTGAGTAGTTATGGTATTATGAGAAAGAGACCGAATGTTGTTTGGAGTCTCGGATGGGATCCGGGATATCACGAGGTGATCCGGAATGGTCCGGAGAATAAGATTCATATAAGGAAAGTCCCGTTTCGGAGTTCGGGAATGATTCCGGTGTTTTCATCGGGAATGTTCTAGAAGGTTCCGGATTGTCCGGCACTCCGGGGGGGAGGGGTACATGAATGTGTCATTACATATTGGAATGATTGCATCATGAACTAAGTGTCATCGCTGTCCGAAATAAAGGGTTAATTCAAATCCTAGTTTGAAAAGTCAAACGGCTAGTTTGAAAAGTCAAACTGCCACTTTTCGGAAAGAGGAGAAGGAGGATTGGTGGAGGCCGAATTGGGGGAGGGTTCCTCCCTTGGCCGGCGCACCACCAAGCCGACTTGGGGAGGGACTCCCCTCTCCTTGGCCGCCGGCCCCTCCCATCTATATAAGGAGGGGCAGGGCTCCCCTCCTAGCACACACAAGTTCCTATCTTCTACCTCCGGTTTAGAGCCGTTTTGGTTTAGAGCTTCTAATTGCTTTAGCCTTCGGTTTAGAGCCTTCTAATTGGTGTGTCTAATTACTAGACCACTAATAGCCTCTCTCATACTCCACCATACTCGCACCGGCTTAAGGCGAAGCCCTGCGGGATCTCCCCTCTACTTCCGGTACCACGCCGTTGTGCTGCCGGAATCGCGAGGAGAGTGCTACAACCTCCGCTGCCTGCTGGAACAAGGGAGAGGAAGGTCTTCGTCGAGTACCGAACGTGTGACCGACTGCGGGAGCGCTGCCGGAACATGGCGCCGGAAGGATCGTCTACGCGATCTTGAGATCGGAAAGAGTACGACTACATCACCCACGAGAATCTGCTCTCGTTAACCGCTTTGGAATCTTCGAGGGTAAGTTATTCCATCGACTCGTTGCTACAATCTAGTAGATAGATCTTGGCTTGTTTGTTTGTATGCGATAGAAATTTTTTGTTTTCCATGCTACGAACCCCTACATATCTATCCGTCATATGGATGGACAAATCCCACTCTTGATCCATGTGTTTCAACCAATACTTTCCGAATACTCAATGCCACCTTTATAGCCACCTAGTTACGGTGTGGTGTTTGATGTCATCAAAGCATCCATCCGGTAAAGGTGATATGCATGATCTCATGGTCGAAGGAATTAGGTTACTATGTATCAGAAAGCATATAGCAATTGAACTATTTAAAATGACTTGATCTTTATGCTACGCTTATCTATAGGAGTATGTCCATCACATCATTCTCCTAATGATATGACCCTGTTGTTAATAACATCTCTATGTTCATGATCAGGAAACCATGATCATATATTAACCAACAAGCTAGTTTAACAAGAGGCTTTACTAGGGACTCTTATTTTAGTTTACAAATCACACAAGTATTAATGTTTCTGGTTAATACAATTATAGCATGGTATGTAAACATTTATCATAAGTGTGAAGATATGATAATAACCACTTTATTATTGCCTCTTGGGCATATCTCCAACAGTCTCCCACTTGCACTAGAGTCAATAATCTAGTTTCAAATCTTTGTGTATTCAACACCTATGGCTTTCCGGTGTTGTATGTACACGATTGCTAGTGGTCAACTGATCTCCGGATCTGACACTTCCAGGTCCGTGTGTAATTGCATGTCTTTGCGTCTCTACGCATCACTCATTCTCTAATGAGATGGCTTCGTACAAATTTGGTCCTTTGGTGTGACCTTTAGTTCTTTTGGGGTTAAAACATGTTGATAATATTGTCGTACAATATATCTTCATAGTATTATCCCGTTGTGAACTACACCTAGTTTGATAACAAACTACTTGACACAAATGCCCTCTTTAGCTGCTATTATAGCAGTCATATACTTAGCCTTTTGTTGTAGTATCTGTCACAATGTCTTAACTTTGGAACTCATCCAAATCCATTATGGAACTCACTTTCCATTATATTGTGCCACCCTTAGTTTAGATTGAGATAAACTTAATTTGTACTTTGTGACAAAACTAGTATCAATGTAGTACTTTTATAACGAACTAACCATCTATTTGTCACTTCTACAAATATTATACTCTTAGTTCTTCCAAAAGATCATAAGAATATCCTTACTACTGTCCAATGATCATCTTACGAATCATTCTGGTATATGCTCACAACATTTAGAGCATAGGACATATCTGGATTTGTACATATCACAGTATGATTGATATAAATACTCTTTGTGATTTCATACATCAAGTATCAATCTATACTTGATTATTTGTTTCACTTTACCAAATGTCAATACACTTGAATATATCATCAACATTGAACTCATTCAATCCTTTCTGTGCGACAAGAACCTTTTTCTTGTAGTTTCTATATTGAACTCATTCAATATCTCATCTATGTACTTCTGGCACAACCATATTAGCGTCTATTGATGCCAAATATTTGGGTTTTGCCTAAGTCTTTCATCGGGATGAAATTCTTAATATGTGTTAATAAAAGATACATTATTTCCAATCAACAATATGTCTTCCACATAATGTATTAGAAACATGTCTTAGCGCTCCCACTTAATTTCTTGCAAATGCAAGCATCTTCATTGTCTCTAATGAACTTTTAAACTCCTTTAACAGTTTCATCATAGTGAAGATTCCAACTCCGCGATGCTCACTTTAACCATTGAAGTTTGCATATGCTTTTAGCATCCTTTGAATTAACAAAACCCTATGGACCGTGTTATGCACATGTCCTAGGTAACGATTCTATTAGAAGAACTTGTTTTGTTTATTCAACTACCATATAACAAAATTATATGTAGTGGTTGCTACATTAATCCGTCTAGACTAAATATCACTATGAAAGATCAAATCTTATCATAGTCAACCTTTGAACATTTTGTGAACTCTTTCCCAACATGTCGACTATTTCATAGATGTGAAACATCCATGTCTATTTCTTTATAGATCCAGACACAACTGTAAGGTCTTACACCTTTCTCGAGGGTCCTTCAAGTTCAAAACTTGATTTCTCGTGTATGGAACTATCACGGATTTTATGGCTTCAAGCCATTTGACGGAGTAAGGGCCCATCATGGCTTCTTTGCATGTAGTCGGTTCATTATTCTCAAATAATGATTCAACCCTCAAATCTTGGTATTTGATTGTTCATCCGACCTACTTGTTTCAATAGGAACTTGGATCTCCGTGACCACAACCTTTGAAGTACGCGAGCCATGAGCATTGTTTTCCAACTCCGGAACACTTTTCGGCGCTGCGCAACTTTCCACATATAGCTAAGGTTCTTTTAACCTTATCAAAGTTCTATTGTCCTCCCACTTAACTTTTCACAAAAAATTCCTTCTCAAAGAAACTTGACGTTCTAAGCGACAAACACTTTTGTCTCCGGTGTTTATGGAGGAATACTTAACAGTTATTCGAAATAAAACATACAAAGACAGGTTCATCCGACTTTGGTTGCAAACATCTTTCTTATGCATAGCATACTAATGTTTTAAGAAAGGACAACTTGGGTTTTATCCCAAACCATAACTTTATATGGTGTCATTTCAACGGATTATGATGGAGCTCTTTTCAGTGGAAAAACGGTAATCTCTAAAGCTTTTAATCTTTAAAATATAATGGATTTTTTATGAATTATACCTTTGATCTTACCATGTCAAACAAGGTTTAATTACATATCTCGAACGTTCCATACTCTTATGGTGTTTCGGGAAAATGCAAATCCACGGAACGATTCCTTAAATCTTAGGTATTATGCTAAACTTGTAACTCAAATATCTTCCTTTATGATCTTATCATAAACTATTTATATTCTTGTTACAATGATTTTGCACTTCATGTTGAACGTCTATGAACTTTTCAAATATTTCACACTTCATCCTTATTAAGTAAATATTCATATATTCACTTAAATTTTCAGAGAAAGCATATGAAGTTGAAATCCATCGCTCTTGACTACACATAATGGACTTCGTACAACAATATGTACAAGTTCCAAAAAGCTAGTCATTCGTTCCCTTTTGGACTATGAACGAAGTTTTAATTATCTCTAGGAAAGTTTCACAAGCGTCATTTGATCAAAATCAAAAGACTCCAAAATTCCATACACATGGAGTTTCTTCATGTTTTCTTTCCAATATAATTTAAACGACGATGTCACTTCCTAAGTGATCTTTCAATCAATTTGTCTTTCGACATTTTTAGCACTAGTTTTATGGATGTGATTTCTCCAACGAGATTTGTGAATCATCCATATTTTATGGATCACGACAATTATTTGAACAACCCTTTTGTTCTCATAATACCTGATAAAACAAATCTTGAAGGCAAGCTTTGATGTTTAACGAGCAACACAATAACCCTTTATTTGTTCTCGATGAATATCATCACATATTCTTTTGCTAGTTACTTAGGCCATTGTAGTTCATGAATTGTGTTGTTTCGTATGACGATTCACACCAACAAATTCAGTATCAAATACTTAAGAACCACATTGTTTAATAAGCAAAGAATATAGCCATAACATGTATATCATCTATATACTTAAACTGAACAATTCTAGTCTTTTCTTTTCTGCCATATATTTATGAGATTCTCTTTCAGTATTTCCTTTTCCGTTTGAAAGAATCTATCAACATCAATAGTGGAGTCATACATATGACACATAATCCAAAGCGTGTATAATTAAATACCAATGTCTTTGGACTTGCACTTTGAAGTAGATCACCATCATCAAATGTTTGGTGTTCTTTCAAATTCCTTTCTTTAGTAATCTCTTGGTGTAGTAAATATTTTACCTACATCAAATATTCACCCTTATCATGGAATTATCCATGATCAAGCTACTTTTAGCTTATAAAGATGAATCGTGAGTATAATGTTGCTATCCAAAACCTTTTGGTGGATTAGGACAACTAGTGTCTCCAACCCTTTTGCAAATTCTCATCAAAATATGAGAACATGAACTTTGCCATATTATACTCTATCATGTTGCAATCAAAACTTCATTTCGGATATCACAATATCTTCCACACACCATGGTTTCTGAAACAACTCTTTCAGATCCTAGATAACCTTGATATTAAGAGAATCCTTTGAATATCAAGAATCATGGAGACAAACATGATACTTATATACTAACACTTGGAATTGTTACTCTTGATTTAATACTAATTATTAAACTTCATGGAGTAACCGGAACTTACTGAAAGTTTGCAATAGGACTTTAGACTTTAGATTAACACTTCAAAACAATACGATACCAGTTCGTAAAGTAACTAACCAGAATTCTATAGTTCTATCATCTCAATTATAACTAAGCGCAAGGTGGTAAACGGATGCCAATGACTACAACAATTATGCAAATTCACTTTGAGTTAATTTATGATAAATTGAGTTCTAATTAATAATTAAATTAATCTAGGTGAACTCCCACTCAAAACAATATCCCTCACATTGTTTTAGTGATCACACGAACCAAATCCACCACATCAAAACCGATCATCACGAGAGTTTATGTAGCTTCAATGGCGAACAATCAACATGTTCATCATATCTACCATATGACTCATGCTTTACCTTTCGGTGATCCGTGTTCCTGAGACCATGTCTGTACATGCTAGGCTCGTCAAGATCAAACCTTAGCTTCCGCATGAGCAAATCTGGCTTGCTCACGTTGTATACACTTGCGGAATCTAACACACCCGATCATCACATGGTGCTTCGAAACAACAAGTTTTAGCAACGGTGTTAACTAGGGTGAACACTTTATGACTTGAAATTCATGTGTATGAGGGATCATCTTATAATGCTACCGTCGTCTACTAAGCAATACAAGATGCATAAAGGATTAACATCACATGCAATTCATAATATGTGATATGATATGGCCTTTCTTCTTTGTGCTTCCGATCTCCATCTTCTAGCACGAACATGATCTCCATCATCACCGGCATTGCATCAAGGTCAATGACGCTGCTCCATGGTTGTCGTCCACCGGCTTCAAATATTACAACTACTTTGAATAGACACGCGGGTCTTAACAGAAATTAAAGACAACCATATGGCTCCTGCCGGTTGCCGACTTACAATAAGGAACATTGCATACATCATATATAATCACAATCCTTGCCATATCACATCACTACACACACCCTGCAAAACAAAGTTAGACGCCTCTACTTTCTTTGCATATTTTACGTGGTTTGGGGCTTTCAATACGTGTCGTTCTAACTTACGAACAAGAACCACAACATTGATACTAGTATTGTTAATCACCCGTTGTAAATTGGATCTTAACTATGCTAGGAGAAACAGGCACCCGCAATGCCACTTATGCAATACAAGTTGCATGTCAAGCGTGGAGCAAGTCTCATGAACGATGTCATGTAAGGTTAGCCCGGGCCGCTTCATCCCAACATACCGCAAGATGCAAAGTACACAAGAAGCAATCGACAATAAAAGCATCAACGCCCACAATGACCATTGTGTTCTACTCGTGCAACAGATCTACATATAGACACGGCTCTGATACCACTGTAGGGGTTCGTAGCATGGAAAACAAAAAATTTCTATCGCATACAAACAAACAAGCCAAGATCTATCTACTAGATTGTAGCAACGAGTCGCTGGAATAACTTACCCTCAAAGATTCCAAAGCGTTTAACGAGAGCGGATTCTCGTGGGTGATGTAGTCGTACTCTTCCCGATCTCAAGATCGTGTAGACGATCCTTCCGGCGCTGCGTTCCGGCAGCGCTCCCGCAGTCGGTCACACATTCGGTACTCGACGAAGACCTTCCTCTCCCTTGTTCCAGCAGGCAGCGGAGGTTGTAGCACTCTCCTCGCGATTCCGGCAGCACAACGGCGTGGTACCGGAAGTAGAGGGGAGATCCCGCAGGGCTTCGCCTTAAGCCGGAGCGAGTATGGTGGAGTATGAGAGAGGGCTATTAGTGGTCTAGAGATTAGACACACCAATTAGAAGGCTCTAAACCGCAGGCTAAAGCAATTAAAAGCTCTAAACCAGAACGGCTCTAAACCGGAGATTAGAGGTAGAAACTTGTGTGTCTAGAGGAGGAGGCCCTGCCCCTCCTTTTATAGGTGGGAGGGGCGGCCAAGGGGAGGGGAGTCCCTCCCCAAGTCGGCCTTGGTTGGCGCGCCGGCTTGGAGGGACTCCTCCCCCAAGTCGGTTCCAACCACCTCTTGCTTGTTTCCCACAGTTTCTTGTTTTAGCCGTTTGACTTTCAAACTGGACATTTGACTTTTCTGTTTTAGGATTCAATTTAATCCTTTATTTGGAACAGCAAGAACACTTAGTACATGATGCAATCATTCCAATATGCAATGACACATTCATGTACCCTCCTCCCCGGAGTGCCGGACAATCCGGAACCTTCTAGAACATTCCCGATGAAAACACCAGAATCATTCCCGAACTCCGAAACAGGATTTTCCTTATATGAATCTTATTATCCGGACCATTCCGGATCACCTCGTGATATCCCGGATCCCATCCGAGACTTCGAACAACATTCGGTCTCTTTCTCATAATACCATAACTACTCAAACAACGTCGAATCCTTAAGTGTGTCTCCCTACGGTTCGTGAATTATGCGGACATGATCGAGACACTTCTCCGAACAATAACCAATAGAGGAATCTGGAAATTCATATGGCTCCCACATATTTCTACGATTACTTTGCGATCGAATGAACCACTTACATACGATACCAATTTCCCTTTGTCTCACGATAGTTTACTTATCCGAGGTTATGATCGTCGGTATCTCTGCATACCTAGTTCAACCTCGTTACCGATAAGTACTCTTTTCTCGTTCCCGTGATATGTGATCCCTTGTGAGCCAGTCACATGCTTGCAAGCTAATTGGATGACATTTCACCGAGAGGGCCCAGAGTATATCTATCCGTCATATGGATGGACAAATCCCACTCTTGATCCATGTGTTTTAACCAATACTTTCCGAATACTCAATGCCACCTTTATAGCCACCCAGTTACGGTGTGGTGTTTGATGTCATCAAAGCATCCATCCGGTAAAGGTGATATGCATGATCTCATGGTTGAAGGAATTAGGTTACTATGTATCAGAAAGAATATAGCAATTGAACTATTTAAAATGACTTGATCTTTATGCTACGCTTATCTATAGGAGTATGTCCATCACATCATTCTCCTAATGATATGACCCTGTTGTTAATAACATCTCTATGTTCATGATCAGGAAACCATGATCATATATTAACCAACAAGCTAGTTTAACAAGAGGCTTTACTAGGGACTCTTATTTTAGTTTACAAATCACACAAGTATTAATGTTTCCGGTTAATACAATTATAGCATGGTATGTAAACATTTATCATAAGTGTGAAGATATGATAATAACCACTTTATTATTGCCTCTTGGGCATATCTCCAACAGAGTTTTGCTGCCATGTTTGACATCCTCAAGATGTGCTCTCTTATCCCGTGGGGTCCTCCCGTATACTTTTCAGTAACCAGTTGCTTTAATAGCTGGGTCGCATACATCTTTGAAGAGCCAGTAAACTGGCTCTTTATCTTGGCAAGATACTCGCCCACGGTAGCACACTCTCCAATTGAGCCCACGATTGCGTTCACAATTGTGTTCTTTACGAAGGCCAGACACTTCTTGTTGGCGTTCACCCATTTCTGGTTATCGATAGAGTAAGCCAGCTCCAATGGAGCATGGTCCCTCTTCCTTTTCTCAAAGTCAGCACTTTCCTCAGCGCCCCCCCTGACCGGGTCAGCGGGCTTGACTGGTTGCTTGGTTTCAACCACCCAATCCACTTCGGCGCATACGAACGCCAAGTCAACTTTCTTCCTCCATTCGGAGTAGTTGTCTCCCCTAAGGAGCGGGATGTCCTTCAAACATGCCATGAGGTTGAGACCTCCTGAAAATCACAAAAGATGTGAGATCACCAAGTAAAACAACTGTATGCGTTAATTCAACGTTGGTATAAATTAAGCATGCAATCGTTTCGTGCTATTTAAAATTACATCACCGTTGGGCAGAAATAAATTTAAATGCACCTTTAATACTTAATAGGACAAGATTATGGTCATGATTATTAATAACGTTGGTCAATTAATAGCATGAGGCATAATCACTTTAATCACATCTTTATGTCAAGATTTAATCAACTTTTATTGCATTTTGTGCCATTTTAAACCATACATTTGCAATGTAAAAATAACTATTTGCAGAGGAAACTTTCATAGAAAACTTATACTTTGCAGAAAAAATCTGCCTTTATAACATTCTCTAGTCACAATATACTCCAAAAACAAAAGGACTAGAGAAACTATGCAAAATTTTTCTTAAAACTAAGCAAAAAACATCAAAAACAATTCTGTAAAAATAAAAACAGAAAACTGTGAAAAACATGCCCTGCTGGGCCAAACGGGCGGCCTACAGTGGACTTATGCCCACGCGCGCTCGCAGGGCCCGCCAGCAGCCCAGCCGGGGCCTGCTTGGCCTGCCCGCCAGCGCCCGCCAGCGCGGCCCGCTTAGCGGCCTGCCTGCGCGCGCCCTTGCTGGCTGCCGCCCGTGCGAGCGCCCAACGGGCCGGCCTCCACCGCTGGCTCCACCTCTGGCCCGCCAGCGGCCCGCTCCCCCCCCCCCCCCCCGCGCCCTTTCATCTCAGCCGTTGATGGGGGGGCAGACCTAGATCGTGCGACTCGGCGCGCTGGTCGGGGGTATATAACCCCCAGCCCCCGCCCCCCCTTAACCCTAGTCATTTTCCCCCTGCCCGTCACCCGCGTGGCCACCGCGGCGGCGCCGCGTCCCGCGCGCGGCCGCCCCGCATGGTCACCGCGTGCTCCCCGCCCGTCGACCGCGGCGGCGCCGCGTCCCTCGGGCCGGCTGCCCCGCGTCGGCGGCGCGTGCGCCGCCCGTGAGCCCCGTGTCTCCGCGTCCGTCGACCGCGGCGGCGCCGCGTCTCGGGCCGGCTGCCCAGCGTCGGCAGCGCGTGTACCGCGCGTGGCCGCTGTGTTCTCCGCCGGCGGCGGTGTGGTGGCGCGTGGGGAAGGCCGGCGAGGTGGCTTCGGCCCCTCCCTCCTCCTCACGTCCCCACCCGTGGCGCGGCGGCGGGACCCGCCGGGGCCGAGGCGAGGCGGCCGCCTTCGCGCGTGCCCCTCCCTCTTCCTCTTCTCCGTGAGCCGTGGCTCCCCCCGTCCTCCTTGCCGGCGGTGCGTCCACCCGAGGGTGGGCGCACCACCGTCAAGAGGGCGGTGGTGGAGCCTTTTGCTCCCCTTTTTTTTGTTACTTGCTTGGTCTATGGTGGAACTGCGTCGGCGCCCCCCACCTTGCTCCTTGCCGATGTGTGCATCCACCCGAGGGTGGGTGCACCGTCGTCAAGTGGCCGAGGTGTGGGGCGGAGACTTTTCCGGTGATGGCTGGAGTGGACCTCTTTTCCCTTTTGATTGTCTTTTCTTTGGGGATCTATGGGGTTTTAGATCTAGGGTTTTGCTTTGCCCCGAAGGGTGTGTTCTTCTTCTAGATGTCTCCACAATGGATGCCCATCTAGATCGAGAGGAACGGCGCGGCCATAGGGCAGGCGCACTTTGGATCTAATTCCTTCCTTTTGAACCTTTCACTTTCTACCAAAAAGGCACTGTAAAATCTAGCAACTAAAACCTTGTGCTCTGATACCAATGTTAATATGACTTTACCATGGATCTAGTCTAGATCTAACAGTAGCACTATACATTACCTTTAGATCGAAATTAGAGAGAGAGAGAGAGAGAGAGAGAGAGAGAGAGAGAGAGAGAGAGAGAGAGAGAGAGAGAGAGAGAACCGAGATGGACTCTACCTGCTCCCTGGCTCGAGAAACATGAGCCAGAGGGAATCCCCGAGCTGGTGCCGGAGCTAGAACCTCCGTCATTGGCCATGGGTGAAAGGGGTGAGTGTGGGGAGCGTGTGGCTAGGGTGGCGTCGGTGGAGCTTCCCGTCGGCACAGCGCTAGCCTAGATCGGATTGGCTTGTAGGTGAGGCGGCTAGGGCACGGCTAACCTCGTAGGTCATGCTGCCGGCTCCCCACCACTTTATATAGCGCTGGCGACAGGGGCCCACCGTCCTAGATAAGGATGGTCGTGTCTGATTTTCTCCTGGATTCTGTGTGTCAGTTGAGACACCTAAGGTACCTCGGACTCGAAGGGGAAGATATATCTAGACTGCCGAAAGACATCCATAAGATGAGGTTCCTTGAGCACATAGCATTCATCGACTGTATAAGGCTGAACAAGCTTCCTGACAGCATTACAAAACTAGGGAGTTTAAGATATTTGGCCTTAAACGGGTCCGGTGTTGATACTGTACCAAGGGGGTTTGGTGGCTTCAGAAAACTGAGGTCAATATTTTCGTTCCCAGCAAAGATGGATGGAGATTGGTGCAGTTTAGAAGAGTTAGGGCCTCTTTGTCATCTTAGGGATCTTTCAATACAATATCTAGAAAATGTGCCCGATAGTTCAGTTGCTGCAAGGGCTGTGATGAGCAACAAGAAGCATTTAATTTATTTAGAATTGAGCTGTTCCAGAGATGAGAAGGGAGAGATGGCAAAATTGGTGGAACAAACCGAGGAAGAGAAGAAACATGGAGGGGAGCAAATTGAGGAGGCGGAGAAGGAAGGAGAGGAAAAAACTACAAGGGAGGAGGAAGAAGGGGAAGAACAATCTTCAGAGGAGGAGGAAGGAGAGGAGCAAACTGCAGAACAGGAGCGGCAGCAAATTGAGGCAGTATTTGATGAGCTCTGCCCTACATCTTGCTTGGAGGATCTATTCATGACAAGATACTTTGGTCGTCGACTACCAAATTGGATGGAAGCTCCAGCAGCAGGGGCCTTCAAGAGCTTGAGGGGTATTTCTCTAGAGGAACTGACCTATTGCAACAAACTTCCCAATGGCTTGTGTGGGATGCTAAATTTGGAAGAGTTGGAAATCGTCTCTGCTCCAGCTGTCAAGCTTGTCGGGCCTGATTTTCAAAGCCTGGAAAGTACAGATGGAGGTGCCATCGTTACTAGCCCATTCCCAAAACTGGGAGTACTACGCATGGCAGAGTTTTCTCGATGGAAGAAGTGGGACTGGGAGGAGGAGCAGGGCAAAGCCTTGGCCATGCCTGCCTTGGAGCATCTTATGATTACGAACTGCAGGCTGACACATCTTCCCCTAGGACTTGCTACTTGCTAGCCACAACAGGTATAATCTGAGAATCCTGTATCTATGTGATCTCACCATCCTGGTATCTGTGGAGAATTTTCCTTCGGTTGTGTCTTTCGATGTGCTCTACTGCCCCAAACTAAAGAAGATTGCTGGCTTCTCCAAGTTGCGGAAGATCTCCATCGAGGATTGCCCGAAATTGAAGCTGCTGGAGGGTGTACCCGTGCTCTCTACCATGGTCCTGGATGATGAGCCATGGGAGATTACAGGTACACCTGCAAGGTGTACGCCCAAGATATATCAAGTTGGTATGCAGCCTCAGCTTCCTGAAAATTTCACTGTTACCAGATAGCAGCTCTGACCTCTGGCTCTGAAGTGGAAGGTCCAGCGTACTACAATATATGCACCTAACGGCTGTCGTCGAGCTTAAGAATATACTAAGACGCTACAATATCTACTACATCCTTGTGTAAATCACATTTGAGAATTTGTTCTGCTGGTCAAACAGATCAATAAGAATGGTTCAGGCGGGTCCTCAGATTGTTCTGTATAAAAATATGTAATGCCTAACTACATGATGATATATGTGAGGATTGTGTATCCTATTGCCTCCACGCACCATTGGATTTTATTCTTACTATCCTCCTTCACATACATGCTTTTCAGGTTTCTTCTTGTTCTTGTCACATGTTATGTTCAGATTTGCATCGCTACTTGATCCTAGTTACACAACATGGGTGGGAAAGACCGAGAGAGCATACTAGCATATCACTCGGAGCTTCCATCGCTAGCTAGTTCACCTTGCGCACTTCACCCGGTAATCTGTCTGAAATACTCCCTCCGTTTTAAAATATAAGATGTTTTTAGGTTTATGAAGAAAATAAATCTAGATTTTTTTAGTGTGTAGATTTATCACAAAGTTAAGTGAACCTATATACTAAAACAAGTCTAGATTTATTTTCTTCACAAACCTAAAACATCTTAGATATTAAAACAGAGAGAGTAACAATTTTCGGCACAAAATGTGTTGTTCAGGACTTGTGTGGTGAGAGACCGGCAAGCAAATAATTTATCGCCGATCATGACGTTGGCCAGCAACACATCCTCGCCCTCTCGGGGCGGAGCAGAGGAGTCGTGCATTTGAGCTGTGAATCAAGCATCTTGTGCGTGATGTGCCTCGTCTACCTGGGCATTTTTCAGGCCAGGCCAGGCTCGGACTGGGGCCAGAAAAAGCCCGCCCACACATATCCCAGGCCTGAGCCCAGCCCGGCCACCGGGCCTCAAATCTTGGACCGAGCCTGGCTCGTGCTGCACAAATTCCATCGGGATACGGGGCGGGTCTTGTCTTAATCCTGAGCCTGTCCCGAGCAACCTTCGGGATCTATCCCAGTCCGCGGGCCTAAAACGTCTGCCTGTAAAGCTTTTTTTGAACCAGGCCGAGCTGTCCATGCCTAGATATGTCCTCATCGAAGCCACTGTTGAACCTTGGGGTCCAGGAGTCCAGGGCGCTATTGCGCTGCTGGCTTTGATCGGCTGTGATGCCGAGCAAATAATTTCTCGCACATGCAGTGTGTACCTGACCATAGCATGGGCGAGCCTTGAAAACACGATTTTGGCAGCCCTTTTCACAGCTATGGGCTCCTTATCCCGCGATACTTAATAAGTACTGTAGAAGTGTTTTGAGATCTCGTGCGGGCTCTGACCATGAAGACACCGCATATTCGAAATGTAAAATAGAACATCCAAACACAAAACATGATAGTTTCGACTGTTTAAAACCACGTTTTCGACAATTTACATTCAAACACGACAATTAAGCAATGTTTAACACAATTTATTTCAACCACATCGCACATGGTCTACCATGGTTTAGTTTAGTCACTGCCGAACACGGCATCGAGAGACCCACTCTCCCATGCTTTATTAAAGTAACATCTTCCAATTGGGTGTAGTTCATCATTATCTTGCGGATGGGACCTTGCGAGGAACTGAACAACCCCTCCTCCACCTCATCCCCGTTGAAATTGTAGTGGACGTCACCTGGAGGGGGTTAAATAGGTTTTTAAAATTATTATGGTTTAGGCTCAAAAAAATGCGGAATAAAACTAACGTTTAATTTATTGAGTATAAAACCTAGCCAATAGGTTCACCTAAGTATACCAACAACCTATGCTAAACAATACAAGCAACAAGGTGATAGCAAGATATAAATACTTCAAGCACGATGGCTATCACAATGTAAAGTGTATAAGTAAAGGGATCGGTTGAGAGATAACCGATGGACGCAGAGACGAAGATTTTTATCCCGAAGTAAAGGGCTCGGTCTTACACTTCATCTTGGCAGAGCCTGTTGCCGCTTCGAGCGCGAGCTGATCGACGACGACGACTATGCTAGATCTACGAGAGGGGTGGGGGTCGCCTGCGCCGACGCGAGATTGTTAGCGAGTTGCGTTGTCTGCGGAACATCCATGGCGACGCTGGAGGGGCGCGGGGAGGCTGGGCAAAGCGGGGGAGGGAAATCAGTGGCAACGGCAAAAGGAGAAGCGAGAAATTATGCCCTCCCGCCTAAACCAGCACGCGATAGGGGCACAATCGAGTCAGGCCTCCAAACCCTTGTTTTTGTGGGTTCGGGGAGAGAGAGCATCTCTAGCAGATCCCGTAAAACAGAAACCACAAACGGCCGAGTACATGGTGCCGAATATGCGATTCCGATAGTCACGAGAGTCGGCGCCGAGAATTTCCCGTAAACTCAAACCGCAAAACAGAATATTTGCGGTTTGAGTTTATAGGAACTGTTCGGCTGGTTATACTGCAAACAAACCCACAAACAAAGATTGACAGAGATTAAAGAAAATTCAACAGAAGTTGCGACAGTTTCACAGCGATGTTCGCATCAAATCCACCCAAAAAAGTGACAAACAACATATGAACATCGAGCTCAAGCCACAACATCGTCGTCCATGGCCTCTTCGGTGGCACCACCACTCGTAGGAGATGAAGAAGCACCTCCACCGGTTGTAGCATGCATTGAAGCGGAAGCTTCCTCCATGAATTGCCTCCTCCTTGCTATGATCTCCATCATTCACATGTCCCACCACTCTCTCGTGTAAGCATCCATTGTTCTTGGATCCATCATCATATTTTGATGGCGCCCAGCACTTGTCGTGGAACGCTTCGTTGGAAACCCTAAGAGCAAGGTATGAAGCAGCACAGTAGCAAGTTTCCCTCAGTAAGAAACCGAGGTTATCGAACTAGTAGGAGAAAGGAAACATCACACAGGTGTTGCAAGCAACACGGAGACCTGCACAACACAAACTGAAGATTTTGCCCCAACGAATCAGTGAGGTTGTCAAGCTCACTGGTTTGCTGTAACAAATGATTAAACATATGGTGTGGAAGGTAATGGTTTGCAGCAAGTAAACAAGTAACAGTGGAAGATGTATCAATGGTAAAGATTGGACCGGGGTCCATAGTTCACTAGAGGTGCTATCCTTAGATAAACAACATGGCATGAAGGGTAAACAAATTACAGTAGGGCAATTGACAGGAACTGAGCAAGGCATAACAATGCAATTACTAGTCACAAAGATGCTATGAGATTCGATTGGGCAATACAACAAGATACATAGACCGCCATTCAACTGTATCTATGACTAGAAGTCCACCTTCAGGTTATCATCCGAACCCCCTCTAGTATTAAGTTGTAAGCAACAGACAACTGCTTTAATCAAAGTGTGTAAGGTAAACAGTCCACATGTTCCATGAATAAGAGGCCGTTGTTTTCTCCCTAGTAGCAACAAAACATCTACAACCGAAGAGATTATTGTCACTTCCCTTGGAAACTAGAGGCATGAACCCACTATCGAGCATAAATACCCCCTCTTGGAGTCACTAGCAACTACTTGGCCAAGATAACTACTAACAACGAAGAGCATGCAAGATCACAAACAACACATACATGATAGAATCATAAAGACAAAAC
This sequence comes from Avena atlantica, assembly GCA_910589765.1. Taxonomy (NCBI): domain Eukaryota; kingdom Viridiplantae; phylum Streptophyta; class Magnoliopsida; order Poales; family Poaceae; genus Avena; species Avena atlantica. Next base: position 370,111,722 of record OU342738.1, read on the forward strand.
CATTAATCAAACCAACATAATAATCTCAATATCCATCGGATCCCCGCAAACACAACATGCATGATTACAAATAGATTAGATCTTGATCATGAACGGAGCTCACAAGATCTATACATGAAAGCACAAAGGAGGAGATACAACCATCTAGCTACTACATGGACCCATAGTCTAAGGTGGAACTACTCACGCATCATACTGGAGAGAAGGCCTCCGGGATGATCTCCCCTCCGACAGGGTGCCGGGAAGAACTTCAGATCCCCCGATCTAGGGACGATGGTGGCGGCGGCTACAGAAAGTTTCGTGGAGATTTGATCGGGTACTTAGGGTTTCTGCATCGGGGGCTTCTTATAGGCAAAGGGGGAGGCCGAGGAGGCGGCCAGGGGGGGTCAAACCCTATCCAGGCGCGGGGCAGGGCCCACCCGCGCCTAGGGGGGTTTGGCCGCCCTGGCCTGCTTCTTCGTCTCCCCTCTGGACTTCTTGTTCCCCATGGAGAGTAATTGACTTTGATGTTTGTCCCGTCCAATTCCGAGAATATTTCTTTACTAACTTTTCTGGAACCAAAAACAGCAGAAAACAGGCAACTCACACTGTGGCAACTTGTTAATAGGTTAGCACCAGAAAACATGTAAAAATTACCTCAAAGTGTAGACAAAGCAAAGAAAAGTAGATACTAAACAAGCATGGAGCATAAAAAATTATAGATACGTTTCCGATGTATCAAGCATCCCCAAGCTTAACTCTTGCTCGTCCTCGAGTAGGTAAGTGATAAAAAGAATAATTTTTTAGGTGACATGCACCCTCACAATAAATATCCAACCATTTGCAAGTATTGAAAGCTGGGATCAAATAACTCTAAACATGTGCATGAAAGATGGAGTTGTAACAATAGGACAAAGTAACTATGCATGCAACATGACAAGTTACAAACAAAGATCATGAATAACATGAATTAAAAATGTTTGTTTGTTTCACATACAGAAAACATAGCATAGTGGCAATCAGCTTGTCCCTCATAGAGTAGCAAATAGATGCATAGGACACCTTCAAAGTTCACAAGGGTGACTAGAAACAAATAGCACAAGAACAAGTAATATCACAATATGCATCAATTAATAAGCTTTGGAACACTGCACACATAATGACAACTATGCTCTCTTAATGGTGCCTAAAGGTAGAAGGTGGAGACTCAAATAATGGTGGAAGAAAGGCCTTTTATAAAGGAAGAAGGGATTTCAAGTTTCAAAAAGAGCTTCCAAAAATTATGGTACTTGTTAGCTTTCAGCCCTCATTGCCCCTATCATAAGCATCTTCAAGTGATTAAGGTTAAAGTGACAAAGATAGAGTATATGCTTGACGAAGTATAAGTTGGCAATCTCAAGTCCATTGAATACGAGGCCACACCTCATGCTACTCAACTTTGGTCACCTGTAAGTTCTTGTCATTATAAGTATTTGCATATCATTCAGAACCGCCAATGGTGTACACCTTGCACATGGTACATGAGCTTTCCCATAACCAAAATGACAAGGCAAGCAGACAATGAGCATCTCAGCAATCTTCTTATTTACCATGGGAATATGGTGCTTTTTCTCTCTTTCCTCTTTTCTCAATGTGTCTCTCTTTTTTTATAAGAAGAATGCTTCATAGATGTCACTATGGTGATGCTGCAAGTTTCCACCATGATTAGGCATGGCTTAGGATAGCGCCCAGGCGTTTCTCTAATACAGGATACAAACTCCATGGACTTACAAGTTCCCTCTTTATTTCACACCGGTGACATCCATAGACAAAAGAGCATGATATCAACTGAGTACAAAGTACAAGTGCAATGTTGAAAACGTTCCCCGTGACAACACGGTTCTGCTAATTCCAACGTATAAGTGCAAGCATATACAACATAGATGACATAATGGTTCAAGTTTATTGGGGGGAAATAATATAAAGTGTGTCATCAAGTTTGTGAGGGCTTTAATCACTAAGTTTTCACATAAAAAATAGTTTTAAATTGGAAGGTAGCTGAAAACAAGAATATACTTGGAATGGTGTAACACACCATGTATAGGAATTTATAGTGGACACTTTGGAATAACTTGGTTTCTTGGGAGTTGGAAGCATGAGTAGGACTTACTCATACAAGTGGAGGCTAGCAAAAGACTGGGAGCAATCAAATAAGAGAGCAATAATGGCCATAATCATGCAGTGCAACAAAGCATTACTAATCAAAGCAAAGAGTGGTACGACAAGTCACGGACTAAATGATCATAGAGGCTAATGGTGACTTGTCATAGTCATAGAATGGTGTGATCATGTGTCAAGTCAACCCAAGCAAAATATCAAAGGAGAATACCACAATACTATGCTTTTGCATGCTAAAACAACGCATAATTTCTTCAAGGCACACTAAGCAATCTCAATTGTTTGGAACAATACATGCTACAGCAATAATCACTAAGCATAAGGTCAAAACAACACCTAGTATGTCATGCTAAAGTCTAAGTCACAGTCAATGCAAGCTCCTCTTGTACTTACAAGCAAAAACTTACTACTCCTTTCCAACACCAACCAACTTATTTGCAAAATAACACAGCGAGAACGGGGGTCCAAACTACTCAAGCAAACTAAACAAACTAAGCAAAGCAAATGAAAACTAAGACGCTCCAAGAACAACACAATTGTGCATGAAACAATAAAAACGAAGTGTCTAGATAGACCTGCGCTTTTTATTAATGAAGAAGGGGATGCCTTGGGCATCCCCAAGCTTTGACGCTTGTACCTCTTGGATATTTCTTGCGGTGACACCATGGTGGCATCCCCAAGCTTGAGATTTTTCCATTCTTCATCTCATTGCATCATTATCTCTCCACACCTGATTTTTTTTCATACAAAACTTCACACAATCTTCATTAGCAACATTAGCTTATTCAAAAGATATTAGACCTCTGGCAAAGCTTTGGAACAACAAAACTTTTCACTAAAAACACAAGCTACTGCGGTAACTCCTTCAAAAAGCTCAATTTACCTAAAGATAACTCAAAAAGGAATCAATAAGAAGCAAATGCAAATAATGGCAGAAACCTGTCAAAACAGACCAGCAGGCAGAAACCGATTTTTTCGAACATCTTTTGTTGCTCAAATAAAAAAGTGTTGTACTAACGAAAGTTATCTAACATACTGGGGGATTTATTAGTAAATTTTTAGATCAATCCGAGTTATAGAGACTCCTCACGATTTTTTTTATGGAGGACAAAAATCTGTTTCGGGACAACAACTCCCCAAATCTTACTCCCCTCTCATTAGAGGTCATTCTTGGCACAAAAAGCAAATAAAAAGGATAAGGAGAGGTCATTACTGAAGTAATAACTTCCAAGACTCAAGTAAACTCTTGGGTTATCTCCCAACAAGTACTTTTCTTTAACGCCTTTAAGTTAGGCACAAGAAGCAAGAAGAATCAAGTATTTTCAAATGAAGAAGCATTAACATCAAATCTTGCTTTCAAAGGAGGAGCAAAAAGAAACTTCTATCTCCTCATAGGGAAGTGTTCAATACCTTTCTTGAATGGAAAATGATATTTAATGGTGCCTTCTTTCATATCAATGATGACACCAACTGTTCTAAGAAAAGGTCTTCCCAAAGTAATAGGACAAGAAGCATTGTATTCAACATCCAAAACATAGAAATCAACAGGGACATAAGCATTGATAACCATAATGAGAACATCATTAATACTCCCCATGAGTTTATTTTTAGCATTGTCATTGAGTGGGACATCCGAATAACAATCTTCCAAAGGTGGAAAATCAAGCATTTCATAAATCTTCCTAGGCATAATAGAGACACTAGAACCAAGATCACATGAAGCTTTGAGATCAAAGTCATTCACTTGCATATTAATAATGGGTTCCCAACTATCTTCTACTTTCCTAGGAATAGAAGCTTTGTGTTTTAGCTTCTCTTCCTTAATCTTAACAAGAGCATCTGTAATGTGTTTAGTGAAAGCAACATGCATATCACTAGCATCAGGACTTCTAGCAAGCTTTTGTAGGAACATAATCACTTCAGAAATATTGCAACCATCAATATCAAAGTCAAACTTAGCATCACTATTAGTAGGCATAGTAGGAGTAGGAATAGGGACTACTTGAGGTTTAGTGGTGATGGTGCACACACTATTGTTTCTGTCAATTTCAGCTTCCCTTTCCCACTTAGCATGAAGTTGAGCTAACAACCTAAAATTTTCATCAATAGTAACTTGTATGGCATGAGCATTAGCAAAGGTATTTTCCATAGTTTCAGGTTTAGCAGCCATTTTATTAACCAAGGAAGTTTGAGCTTCAGACAAAGATGATTTATTTTTCTCAACATTTAAAAGCTTTTCCTCTATAGCCTTATTGAAAGTGGTTTGTTTACTAATAAAGTCTCTGAGCATGACTTCAAGTTCAGAGGGGGCACTTCTAGCATTGTTGTAGGAGTTTCCATAGGAATTGCCATTATTAGGAGGATAAGGCCTATAATTGTTGTTACTACCAAAATTATTCCTATATGCATTGTTGTCGAAATTGTTGTTTCTAATGAAGTTCACATCAAGTCGATCTTCTTGAGCAACCAAAGAGGCTAAGGGAACACTATTAGGATCTAGAGGAGCTTTCCCATTAACAATCATAGCCATAGTAACATCAATCTTTTCACTCAAAGAGGAAGTTTCCTCAACAGAATTTACCTTCTTACCATGTGGATCTCTCTCAACATGTCATTCAGAATAGTTAAACATCATATTATCAAGGAGCCTCGTTGCAGCACCCAAAGTGAGGCCCATAAAGGTACCTCCTGCAGCAGAATCCAACATATTTTTTGAGGAGAAGTTCAAACCTGCATAAAAAGTCTGGATAATCATCCAAGCAGTGAGTCCATGAGCGGGGAAATTCTTAACCAGGGATTTCATTCGTTCCCAATCAGGAGCAACATGTTCACTATCAAGTTGTTTAAATTTCATAATGTCACTTCTCATATATATAATCTTAGCAGGAGAATAATATTTTCCAATAAAAGCATCTTTGCACTTAGTCCAAGAATCAATACTATTTTTAGGCAAGGATAGCAACCATTCTTTAGCTTTCCCTCTCAAGGAGAAAGGGAAAAGCTTGAGATTAATAATATCTCCATCCACATCCTTATACTTTTGCATCTCACAAATTTCAACAAAGCTATTGAGATGGGCAGCAGGATCATCAGAACCAACACCAAAAAATTGCTCTCTCATCACAAGATTCAACAAAGGGGACTTAATTTCATAAAAGGTAGCATCAGGAGCAGGTGGAGTAATAGGTGTGCTAAGGAAATCATTGTTGTTGGTTCTAGTAAAGTCACACAACTTGGTGTTCTCAGTAGAGTTCATTTTGGCAAAGGTGGGCAAGCCAAAAACAGCAGCAGCAGCTAGAGCAGGAACTAATTTTTTTGTGTTTTTGAATAAGGCAAGCAAACCAAAGTAGACTAATTTTTTGGGGCTTTTTTGGAAAGAGGCAAACAAAACCAAGAAAAAGAAACAAAGCAAACTAAAAACAAAGTAAAGAGAAAGGAAGTGGAAGACTCCCCTAGTGAAGACGTTCTTAGCCTCCCCGCAACGGCGCCAGAAAATAGCTTGATGGCGCCCATCACTTGTCGTGGAACGCTTCGTTGGAAACCCCAAGAGCAAGGTATGAAGCAGCCCAGTAGCAAGTTTCCCTCAGTAAAAAACCGAGGTTATCGAATCAGTAGGAGGAAGGAAACGTCACACAGGTGTTGCAAGCAACGCGGAGACCTGCACAACTCAAACTCAAGACTTTGCCCCAACGAATCAGTGAGGTTGTCAAGCTCACCGGTTTGCTGTAACAATGGATTAAACGTATGGTGTGGAAGGTAATGGTTTGCAGCAAGTAAACAAGTAACAGTGGAAGATGTATCAATGGTAAAGATTGGACCGGGGTCCATAGTTCACTAGAGGTGCTCTCCTTAGATAAACAACATGGCATGATGTAACATCCCTAAAATCATGTTTTTAAGTTTAGCATATCATCCATGCATGCATTCTCATTTAGGACTCAAATTCAAACTCATTTTGACGAAAACAGAAACTTGGAGTGCTATGATTTTATGTGAGGAGGCTTGGACAAAAATGCCACTCTCTAGTGGAGGAATATTTGTTTTAAAACCATTATTGTAAGATCATAAGATTGGTTTGATTGTGAGCAAGGCTTGGACAAAAACTTAGAAAACAAATATGGTTTTTAAACCATTTTCAAAACCTATTCAAATCAAAATACTATGGCACTGTTTATTTTGATTTCTCAAAAAGACCAAGCTAGTCTAATGAAACAGCAAGGTTTTATGTTCAAAATTATGAGGTTTACACTTTACAAAAGTCCAGAAAAGTTTTGAATTCAATTGCATTTGAATTTATTTTAAAAGGATTCCTGAAAATCAACTCAAAAAAAGAAAAAGAAATAGAAAACCCAACTGGGCCTGGCGCCAGCATTTCAGTCCAGCAGCAGACCTAGCCCACTAATACCACCCGGGGTTTTTCCCTCTCTCTCTCTCACGCGGCGCAGACTTACCCCGCGCTCGCTGACTGGTGGACCCAAGTGCCACACGAGCATCGTCTCCAGCCACGCACCCCCCACGACCCCGTCGACGCCGTCGTTACCTCATCACTGCCGTGATTGATGAGGGCTTGATTGCCGGTGTTTCCTCGCGAGATTCTCGCCCCTGCTCCGGCTATAAGACCCCCTCCCCTCTCCGCATATTTCCCCTCGCTTAGCACACTCACCTCGCCACCAGGCTGCGCGCAATCGAGCTCAGAACCCCGCAGCACTGACGCACTCCAGCGACCTATTCCGGTGAACCTCGTGCTCCCCTTCACCTCTCGTTCATACGAGCTTGTCTGCCTTGCCCGTGCGCATATTCTCACACTCTCTGTTTGCACTGTATCGCCCTAGGTCGTCGTCTTCGTTCACGATCGCAACCATCAGAGCCGCCGCTCAACTCCGACGAGCAATAGCGGTAAGAATCGAGCGCCCCTTGCCTTCTCGTTGAAACCATCTTGCTCGCCGTGACCTTGCGCACCCCCTCATACATTATGTTTGTGCTAAGGCGACGCAGAGCCTCCACAACGTCGATGTCTGTAAGCACCCGACGCCGTGCACAAATCCGACGAGCCCCAGCGACCACCTCTGCGCGCCCCTTCGCCAACGAAGACCACCTCGAGCATCAGCATCGTCACGCGAACTCAGTAAGCTAAACCACGACCTTTCTCGCTTCCTGTATCGCTGGCAACATCATCTCCTGAGCGCTCCGCCGCGAGCCACCGTCGCGCGCCGCCCATCTGTGGTCAAGTAGTCGTGCACCGTTGGATCTAGATCCAACGTGTAGGATAGATCACTTAACGAAGGGGTATGGAACAGATCTGGCCGTGTGATTTAAGTTAGATCTAACGGCCCTCATTGATCGATACGCACGAAACGGTATCAACCAATCAGAACACGCCGCGTGTCAGTAGGTTTGATTTAAAATCAGAATTTAGATCTATTAGATATTAAAACTTGCAAAATTCATAACTTTTGATTTCCATGTCCAAATTTGACAAATTTTATATCATTGGAACCAGGAGAGAAAATCCTTTCCATTTATACAATGTGTTTAATGTTTTGACTTTGATAAAATGATTGTTTTACAGAAACATTTGTAGGCATATTTTGTGTATAGTAATTATTGTAAAAATGCTTTGTTGTTCAAATAAAGTTTATTTGACAAGTTTTGAACTTGTTTAAGATTCAGTACTGTGCACTTGTTTTGTTTGGTGTAGAAAATCATCACATGGCATTTTGCATGCATTCATATATTTGTGTTTGTATAAATTTTTGTATGTGATTTGGTGCCATTATTTTATGTGTAGATTTTGGTGCAAATTGTGATTGTGATTGTGAAGATTGTTGCTACTCCCCAAACTACCAACACAAGTGGTGCTTCATGATTTTATCCCTATGTTTTTCAACTATGCATTAGAAATATTTTGCTAGAATTGCATGAATATTTTGATATATATGTTATGCTTGGGAAATCCTAGTAGTTGTAGAATTGCTAGAAATTTCTAAGTTAAGTTGCTTATCAATGCCATGCTTAGCCTAGCCAGTAGCAACCAAGGGTGTTTATATATATATTCATGCTTTGAGAAAATATTTCTAAGTCTTTGGACTTGTGTTTTTGTTTAATAAAACAACTAAGTGAATGAAACACCTGGGTGGAATGGAAAGAATGGTTTGTGTTGAGTGGTTACACAAGGCCCATGTCTATGGTTTACCTTGTGTATCTCACTTGTGGAAAGCCACCCAAGAACAAAGGGATTTGAGAGGCCAAATGTTAAGAAGCTTCTAGTGCAGCCACATGGCAATATGGGCTCTGTCTGGATCACATAGGTTGCAATAACTTAGCCATTTGGACAGTTGGTGGTAGTGGGATGATAGGTTGGAACGCGTCCATTTGGTCTAAGGGAAGGCTTCTGAAAGGTCCTGTCTTGGTGAAAATCAAGTCTTGTGGGGAAAGTGCACAACCTCTGCAGATGGAAGAATCTAAGTACTTAGCCATGTCACTGGTATTGGACAACTTGAGCATCAAGACATGGAAGCTATCAGGAATCTCCTCATCCCAATTTCTAAGTTAAAACTTGTGGGTGAACAAGGGTGAAGGTTCACCAATATCTATTGGTGTTTCCTTGGGAAAGTGTCAAAGAAAAACTTAGAGTTTTCAACTAATAGGTAAAACCTATTTTGATCAAAGCAAGCCTTAGCTACACTTAGCCAAAATGCATATAGTATCTAGACAACTAATATTCTACTAAGGTATCACTTGCCAATACTATTCCAATGTATTGACCCACTGTGGCTGTAACTTGTGATGTTGCAGGTTATTCTGATGATGATTAGGGGTTATGAGTCTACACTCAACATGCTTTCCTGTGGCACATGAAGATAAAGACTTATTTATCTTATTATATAATGAACTCTTGTATTAGGCCTGTGGCCATGGAGTTGTAAAAGACTATGTTTGTCTCTGGAATGATATGTAATAATGACCTTTGTTTCTATGTACTTCATCTTAAACTGTGGATGCTAGCATTGATCCAGGGACTAGCATTGCAATCACAGGGATCCTTACCTTTATAAAGGGAGGGATCTTACAGATGGTATCAGAGAACTGTGTTGCGTGTAGGATTATGACCCTAGGATTGGAAACCACTAAGGAAAATTTTCAACAACTTCCTTACTTGTCTTTTCTTCTCGTAAACTCTTCTAATCTTCTTTCTCATCTCTATTTGTAGATGAAATCCATCAACGATGCCGTGAGGAAGGGACCACTCATGACTATGACTTTGGAATGTGAGATAGAATTCCCCAAGGCTCTCAAGGACCTCATGGTTGCCATGGGAATACATGGTTCAACCGTGTACAAAGTTTTTCCTGTGATGGATGAAGGAGTTGAGTACTGGTGGGTGCAACTCCACTTGTATAAAAACAAGGAAGACAACCACAAGGACTCGGGATTCTGCATGGTCACCAACTCAGGGATGCACATCACATTCTTTGATTCAGCAAGGGATGTAGCTTGGAAGGCCATCAAAGAGCTTGGTGATAGAATCAAGTGCAGAATGCTAAACACCCAGAATGACCTTAGGAAAGAAAAGAAGCATACCCAAGAGTTAGAGGCTACCAACCAACGTTTAAGAGAGGACATCATAGACTTAGCCATTGAGTCATGTGATCAAGATCGACAGATTGCCTCTAGGGATGCCCTGTTAGCCAACTTGGCAAGTGATATGGGATTGTAACGTACTTTGTTAGTTGGACCACCACAAATATCATTTTATTTCCCAAATGTTGTTTAAAATAAGTTGAACCTTGGATGTTTGAATTGGTTTTATGTATGCCATGACTTGGATGTTTTGATTATCAAAGATATGCATGTGATGCTTTGTCTTGTGATTTATCTTTATCTGTGTTGATTCTAACTTTTTCTATCTTATAAAATAGATGCCTAACGTTACTATCAGCACAGCTGAAGAGTTCAAGGGAACTCGTTTTGGCACTCGACTTATTGAGCTCACTAGTCTGCTCAATCTTCCGCTTCCTAGCATCATGGTGCTTCCCCTCACCAAGTTTGAGAGGAAAGACCTTTGGGGCTTCAAGGTTAATTAGCCAGGACGCCAGACTGAGCCTACCACAGAGGCAATCATCTTCAAGTTCATGCATGATGACAGGGAGAGAGGCCTAGAGGTAGTCATGCAGGATTTACTTGCGCGTCTGTTAGGGAGACACTCTCGGGAGATTAGAGGTACTCACTTCCACGCTTTCGGTAGACGTGATGAGGATGGTGAGGACATTGACTTCGAGGACACTGCTAGAGAGACAGCAGAGCCGATTCTTCTATGCCTCCATGACTTAGAGGTTCTTCGTAGGCACCTAGATACTGATAGGACCAACGTCATGCTTAGCAATGACGAGCTTCAGGTGCAGCTTCATGAGAAGGACAAGCTCTTCGCGGAGCAAGATGAGATAGTCAAGGAAATGGAGGCCAAGTTTGAGAGTCAAGATAGAAAGTTCAAGAGTCAAGAGAAAAGAGTCCAAGATAGTAACAAGAGGATTCGAGAGATGACTGCAGAACTAGAGACCAAGGACTTCGAGCTCGAGCATCAGCAGACTGTGATTGAGAGACTTCGTTCACAGAAGAGGGCTCTCAAGTCCAAGATAGAGGCCTTGACTACCAATGTCGAGGACTACAAGACCGCTATGGAGAATGCAGGTCTTACACTTGTTGATGAGGAGGTTGATGTAGAGGAGTAGTGATGACTATTCATTTACCTTTTATTTACCATGCTTTGGATTATTGAGTCGCAATGAACATCCAACATGTGGATGGCTTGCTATTGGTGTGTTTACCTTTCAAAACTTGTTGTTTATGTTGTTGAACTTTTGTTATTTTGATGCATGCTTGGTGATTGTTTATGTGATGTATTATTCATGTTAAGCATATATGGGTATCTCATTCTTATCCTTATTGAAAACCACAGATGCCTCCCCGACGTGCCAATCCCAACCCTAACAACAACAATATCACCCCTGAGATGCAACAGATGATGACAGCTCAGACGCAACTGATGCAGATGATGACCACGTTCATACAGAATCAGAACAACAACAACAACAACAATAATAATAATAATAACAACAACAACAACAACAACAACAACAATCAGAATAACCCACCGGGTTTTGACATGCTTACCAAGTTCTTAAGACTGAGGCCAGCAAAGTTCTCAGGAACTACTGATCCTATGGTGGCCAATGATTGGCTACGCTCTGTGAACAAGGACTTGGTAACTGTTGGCTGTACTGATGAAGAGAAGGTCAGATTTGCAGCACACTTGTTGGAAGGACCAACAACCACTTGGTGGGATAACTTCCAGATCACCACTCCCATTGCGGATGTGACATGGGCTATCTTTGAAGATGGTTTACGTATTGCTCACATCTCATCCGGAGTGATGAGTTTGAAAAAGAAAGAGTTTCATAACTTGAAGCAGCGCCACCGCAGCGTGGCAGAGTATATTGAGGAGTTCAACAATCTGGCGTGTTATGCACCGGATGAAGTTGACACTGATGCTAAGAGGAAAGAAAAGTTCCTCGAAGGATTGAACGATGAACTGAACTTTAGCTATCTGTGGCTTATGTTCCCACTTATCAATCTCTTTGTGACAAGGCTGCTATTTTGGAGAACAAGATGAAACAGGTTGAAAGCAGGAAGAGAAAACACTCTGACAAGCACAGCTCGGGATCGTCTCACAAGCGTTCCCATTATGATGATAGTGGGAATTCTGGATCCCACAAGCATGGGAAGTACAACAAGCACCACAACCACAACTGTCATCATGACAACAAGCATCACCGTAGTCATGACAATGATAAGTACAAGAACCACAAGAGTGGATATAAGAGCCACCACAATGGAAGCGGAAGTGGTAGTGTAAGCCAGCCTGTCAAGAAGGATCTTAGTCAGGTTGAATGTTTCAGATGCAAGAAGATGGGGCATTATGCAAATGAATGCCCAGAAAAGAAAGTTGAAGGACCCAACAAGCCCAACCCTTTCCAGAAGGGGCAAGTGAACCACATCAATGTGGAGGAAATCTATGAGGAACCTCATGCTGTTGCTGGTAAGTTCAAACTCAATTCTGTTCCAGCATTTGTTCTCTTTGACAGTGGTGCATCTCATTCATTCATATCAAGAGCATTTGTTGAAAGAAATGAACTACCGGTAGAAACTATTGGGTGTCCTATAAAATTAAGTTCTCCTGGCGAAGAAATGATAGTGAACTCAGGATGTCATGATCTAGTCATAGAGTTTGGGAAGTATAAGTTTCCCGTTAATCTGATAATCCTAAACTCCCAAGGATTGGATGTCATTTTGGGAATGGACTGGATGACTAAGCACAAGGGAGTGCTAGATTGTGCCAACCATACTGTCTCACTCACAACTCCAGAAAACAAAAGGATCAGATTCAAGACCAACTTTGAATCGAAAAGGAGTAAGCTAAATTCTCTTAAGGGGGTTAGCATACACAGTGTGCCTATTGTGAGTGAATATCCTGATGTGTTTCCAGAAGAATTGTCGGGAATACCACCAGATAGAGATGTGGAGTTTCTTATTGACTTGCTACCAGGATCTGGACCAATAGCAAAGAGACCATAAAAGATGTCAGTTGATGAGTTGAAAGAACTCAAGAAACAACTTGGAGAACAGTTGCAGAAAGGATTTATTCAACCAAGTTCTTCATCTTGGGGAGCACCAGTCTTGTTTGTGGAAAAGAAGGATAGAAGTCAAAGGTTATGCATAGATTACCGTTCACTCAATGAGGTGACTATCAAGAACAAATACCCTTTGCCTAGAATCAATGACTTGTTTGATCAGCTAGAAGGAGCATGTGTATTCTCAAAGATTGATCTTCGGTCAGGTTATTTCCAGCTCAAAATAAGGGAACAAGACATACCTAAGACAACTTTCACCACTAGGTATGGATTGTATGAGTACACCGTGATGCCATTTGGTTTAACCAATGCACTAGCTTATTTCATGAATATGATGAACAAGGTGTTCATGGAGTTCCTTGATAAGTTTGTTGTCGTTTTCATCGATGACATTTTGATCTACTCCAAGAACAAGGAGGAGCATGAAGGACATTTGCGTTTGATACTTGAGAAGCTTAGAGAGCATAAGCTATTTGCCAAATTCAGCACGTGTGAGTTTTGGTTGAATGAAGTTGGATTTCTTGGACACGTTGTGTCAGGAGATGGTGTAGCAGTTGATCCTGCTAAGGTTTCAGCTGTAACTGAATGGGAATCTCCTAAGTCAGTAAAAGAGGTTCGTAGTTTCCTTGGCTTGGCAGGATACTACAGAAGATTCATTGAGAATTTCTCCAAGATAGCTAAGCCAATTACAGAGTTACTAAAGAAAGACAAGAAATTTGCTTGGTCTGTAGGATGTGAACTCAGTTTCCAAGAGTTGAAGAAGAGACTAGTAACAGCACCAGTCTTATGTCTGCCAGATTTGGAGAAGGATTTCCAACTGTATTGTGATGCATCTCATCATGGATTAGGTGCAGTACTTATGCAAGAAGGGAAAGTTGTGGCTTATGCCTCGAGAAAACTCAAAACTCATGAGGTAAAATACCCTACTCATGATTTAGACTTATCCTCTGTTGTCCATGCACTCAAAACATGGAGACACTATCTTTTGGGAAAGCGATGTGAAGTGTTCACAGATCACAAAAGTTTGAAGTGTATCTTCACCCAGAAAGAAATTAACATGAGACAAAGAAGATGGCTAGAACTCATCAAGGACTATGACTTGAGTTTGCAATACCACCCCGGTAAAGCAAATGTTGTAGCGGATGCTCTAAGCCGTAAGGTTTTTGTGAATGGCCTTACTAAGGGAGAATTGACAGATGATCTGTGTGCCCAATTTAGAGATCTCAGATTGGAGATTGTGCCTGAAGGACATATCATGTCATTGGATGTTCAACCCACCTTGTTGGACAAAATCAAAGAAGCCCAAAAGACCGATAAGGAAATTGAAGAGATTAAGGAAAATATTGGCAAGAGAAAAGCCAAAGGATTCCATGAAGATGAACAGGGTACTTTATGGTGTGGAAAACGTATTTGTGTTCCACAAGATCCGGAGCTTCGGAAACTGATTTTACAAGAAGCACACAACTCACCGTATTCCATTCATCCGGGTAACACCAAAACGTACATGGATATGAAAGAAAGATTTTGGTGGAATAATCTCAAGAAGGACATCGCCGAACATATTGCTTTGTGTGATGTATGTAGTAGAGTGAAAGCGGAACACCAGAAACCAGCAGTATTGTCACAACCACTACCTATTCCTGATTGGAAATGGGACAAGATTGGCATGGATTTCATCACCGGATTGCCAAGGACCAGGTCAGGATATGACTCTATTTGGGTAGTAGTGGATCACCTAACTAAAGTGGCTCATTTTATACCTGTGAAGACAACCTATACAAGTGCTAAGTTAGCCAAGATCTATATGAGTAGGATTTTATGTCTGCATGGAGTACCCCAAGAGTATTGTGTCAGATAGGGGAACTCAATTCACTTCTCATTTTTGGAGGCAATTACATGAGTCATTGGGAACGAGGTTGGAATTCAGCACTGCTTTTCATCCTCAGACTGATGGACAAACAGAAAGGACCAATTAGATTCTTGAAGATATGTTGAGGGCATGTGCCCTAGACTATGGAGCCAGTTGGGATGAATGTTTGCCTTACGCAGAATTCTCTTACAATAACAGCTATCAAGCCAGTATTGAGATGACACCATTTGAGTTTCTCTATGGGAGAAAGTGTACGACCCCATTGCTATGGAATGGTGTGGGAGAAAGGAGTTTGTTCGGACCAGAACTAATCAAAGAGGCTGAAGAGAAAGTCAAACTAGTTAAGGACAGATTGAAGATAGCATAGTCCAGACAAAAGAGCTACGCAGATCCTAAGCGTAGGGAAGTCACCTATGAAGTGGGTGATAGAGCTTATCTTAGAGTGTCACCACTTCGTGGAGTGAAGAGATTTGGTGTCAAAGGTAAATTGGCCCCAAGATATGTTGGACCATTCAAGATTTTGAGTCGTAAAGGAGAAGTAGCTTATGAGATTGAATTGCCAGAATCATTGTCTGTTGTTCACAATGTGTTTCATGTGAGTCAGCTAAAGAAATTCCATCCAGAAATGGAAGAGACTTCCTTGAAGGATACTATACCATTGGAAGAAGTTCAATTGGAGAGTGATCTCACTTATGAGGAAAAACCTATCAAGATTCTTGAGACTGCAGAAAGAGTTACTCGGACTAAGACTATCAAATTCTGCAAAGTTCAAAGGAACCATCATTCCGAAGAAGAAGCAACATGGGAAAGAGAAGATGACCTTCGGAAAGACCACCCTCACCTATTCTCTAGCCAACCCGAATCTCGAGGGCGAGATTCACCTTAAGGGGGTTAGATTTGTAACATCCCTAAAATCATGTTTTCAAGTTTAGCATATCATCCATGCATGCATTCTCATTTAGGACTCAAATTCAAACTCATTTTGAGGAAAACAGAAACTTGGAGTGCTATGATTTTATGTGAGCAGGCTTGGACAAAAATGCCACTCTCTAGTGGAGGAATATTTGTTTTAAAACCATTATTGTAAGATCATAAGATTGGTTTGATTGTGAGCAAGGCTTGGACAAAAACTTACAAAACAAATATGGTTTTTAAACCATTTTCAAAGCCTATTCAAATCAAAATACTATGGCACTGTTTATTTTGATTTCTCAAAAAGACCAAGCTAGTCTAATGAAACAGCAAGGTTTTATGTTCAAAATTATGAGGTTTACACTTTACAAAAGTCCAGAAAAGTTTTGAATTCAATTGCATTTGAATTTATTTTAAAAGGATTCCTGAAAATCAACTCAGAAAAAGAAAAAGAAATAGAAAACCCAACTGGGCCTGGCGCCAGCATTTCAGTGCAGCAGCAGACCTAGCCCACTAATCCTACCCGGGTTTTTTCCCTCTCTCTCTCTCACGCGGCGCAGACTTACCCCGCGCTCGCTGACTGGTGGACCCAAGTGCCACGCGAGCATCGTCTCCAGCCACGCACCCCCACGACCCCGTCGACGCCGCCGTTACCTCATCACTGCCGTGATTGACGAGGGCTTGATTGCCGGTGTTTCCTCGCGAGATTCTCGCCCCTGCTCCGGCTATAAGACCCCCTACCCTCTCCGCATCTTTCCCCTCGCTCAGCACACTCACCTCGCCACCAGGCTGCGCGCAATCGAGCTTAGAACCCCGCAGCACTGACGCACTCCGGCGACCTATTCCGGTGAACCTCGTGCTCCCCTTCACCTCTCGTTCATACGAGCTTGTCTGCCTTGCCCGTGCGCATCTTCTCACACTCTCTGTTTGCACTGTATCGCCCCAGGTCGTCGTCTTCGTTCACGACCGCAACCATCAGAGCCGTCGCTCAACTCCGACGAGCAATAGCGGTAAGAATCGAGCGCCCCTTGCCTTCTCGTTGAAACCATCTTGCTCGCCGTGACCTTGCGCACCCCCTGATACATTCTGTTTGTGCTAAGGCGACGCAGAGCCTCGACAACGTCGATGTCTGTAAGCACCCGACGCCGTGCACAACTCCGACGAGCCCCAGCGACCACCTCTGCGCGCCCCTTCGCCAACGAAGACCACCTCGAGCATCAGCATCGTCACGCGAACTCAGTAAGCTAAACCACGACCTTTCTCGCTTCCTGTATCGCTGGCAACATCATCTCCTGAGCGCTCCGCCGCCAGCCACCGTCGCGCGCCGCCCATCTGTGGTCAAGTAGTCGTGCACCGTTGGATCTAGATCCAACGTGTAGGATAGATCACTTAACGAAGGGGTATGGAACAGATCTGGCCGTGTGATTTAAGTTAGATCTAACGGCCCTCATTGATCGATACGCACGAAACGGTATCAACCAATCAGAACACGCCGCGTGTCAGTAGGTTTGATTTAAAATCAGAATTTAGATCTATTAGATATTAAAACTTGCAAAATTCATAACTTTTGATTTCCATGTCCAAATTTGACAAATTTTATATCATTGGAACCAGGAGAGAAAATCCTTTCCATTTATACAATGTGTTTAATGTTTTGACTCTGATAAAATGATTGTTTTACAGAAACATTTGTAGGCATATTTTGTGTATAGTAATTATTGTAAAAATGCTTTGTTGTTCAAATAAAGTTTATTTGACAAGTTTTGAACTTGTTTAAGATTCAGTACTGTGCACTTGTTTTGTTTGGTGTAGAAAATCATCACATGGCATTTTGCATGCATTCATATATTTGTGTTTGTATAAATTTTTGTATGTGATTTGGTGCCATTATTTTATGTGTAGATTTTGGTGCAAATTGTGATTGTGATTGTGAAGATTGTTGCTACTCCCCAAACTACCAACGCAAGTGGTGCTTCATGATTTTATCCCTATGTTTTTCAACTATGCATTAGAAATATTTTGCTAGAATTGCATGAATATTTTGATATATATGTTATGCTTGGGAAATCCTAGTAGTTGTAGAATTGCTAGAAATTTCTAAGTTAAGTTGCTTATCAATGCCATGCTTAGCCTAGCCAGTAGCAACCAAGGGTGTTTATATATATATTCATGCTTTGAGAAAATATTTCTAAGTCTTTGGACTTGTGTTTTTGTTTAATAAAACAACTAAGTGAATGAAACACCTGGGTGGAATGGAAAGAATGGTTTGTGTTGAGTGGTTACACAAGGCCCATGTCTATGGTTTACCTTGTGTATCTCACTTGTGGAAAGCCACCCAAGAACAAAGGGATTTGAGAGGCCAAATGTTAAGAAGCTTCTAGTGCAGCCACATGGCAATATGGGCTCTGTCTGGATCACATAGGTTGCAATAACTTAGCCATTTGGACAGTTGGTGGTAGTGGGATGATAGGTTGGAACGCGTCCATTTGGTCTAAGGGAAGGCTTCTGAAAGGTCCTGTCTTGGTGAAAATCAAGTCTTGTGGGGAAAGTGCACAACCTCTGCAGATGGAAGAATCTAAGTACTTAGCCATGTCACTGGTATTGGACAACTTGAGCATCAAGACATGGAAGCTATCAGGAATCTCCTCATCCCAATTTCTAAGTTAAAACTTGTGGGTGAACAAGGGTGAAGGTTCACCAATATCTATTGGTGTTTCCTTGGGAAAGTGTCAAAGAAAAACTTAGAGTTTTCAACTAATAGGTAAAACCTATTTTGATCAAAGCAAGCCTTAGCTACACTTAGCCAAAATGCATATA
This sequence comes from Avena atlantica, assembly GCA_910589765.1. Lineage (NCBI taxonomy): Eukaryota > Viridiplantae > Streptophyta > Magnoliopsida > Poales > Poaceae > Avena > Avena atlantica. The sequence goes on from OU342738.1 coordinate 370,130,145, forward strand.
GTATCTAGACAACTAATATTCTACTAAGGTATCACTTGCCAATACTATTCCAATGTATTGACCCACTGTGGCTGTAACTTGTGATGTTGCAGGTTATTCTGATGATGATTAGGGGTTATGAGTCTACACTCAACATGCTTTCCTGTGGCACATGAAGATAAAGACTTATTTATCTTATTATATAATGAACTCTTGTATTAGGCCTGTGGCCATGGAGTTGTAAAAGACTATGTTTGTCTCTGGAATGATATGTAATAATGACCTTTGTTTCTATGTACTTCATCTTAAACTGTGGATGCTAGCATTGATCCAGGGACTAGCATTGCAATCATAGGGATCCTTACCTTTATAAAGGGAGGGATCTTACACATGAAGGGTAAACAAATTACAGCAGAGCAATTGATAGGAACTGAGCAAGGCATAACAATGCAATTACTAGTCAGAAATATCCTATGAGATTCAATTGGTAATACAACAAGATACATAGACCGCCATCTAACTGCATCTATGACTAGAAGTCCACCTTCAGGTTATCATCCGAACCCCCTCCCGTATTAAGTTGCAAGCAACAGACAACTACTTTAAGCAAAGTGTGTAAGGTAAACAGTCCACATGTTCCATGAACAAGAGACCGTCGTTTTCTCCCTAGTAGCAACAACACATCTACAACTAAAGAGATTATTGTCACTTCCCTTGGAAACTAGAGGCATAAACCCACCATCGAGCATAAATACCCCCTCTTGGAGTCACTAGCAACTACTTCGCCAAGATAGCTACTAAAAACAGAGAGCATGCAAGATCACAAACAACACAGACATGATAGAATCATAAAAACAAAACCATTAATCAAACCAACATAATAATCTCAATATCCATCGGATCCCTGCAAACACAACATGCATGATTACAAATAGATTAGATCTTGATCATGAACGGAGCTCACAAGATCTATACATGAAAGCACAAAGGAGGAGATACAACCATCTAGCTACTACATGGACCCATAGTCCAATGTGGAACTACTCACGTATCATACCGGAGAAAAGGCCTCCGGGATGATCTCCCCTCCGGCAAGGTGCTGGGAAGAACTTCAGATCCCCCCGATCTAGGGACGACGGTGGCGGCGGCTACAGAAGGTTTCATGGAGATTTGATCGGGTACTTAGGTTTTCTGCATCGGGGGCTTCTTATAGGCAAAGGGGGAGGCCGAGGAGGCGGCCAGGGGGGTCAAACCCTACCCAGGCGCGGTGCAGGTCCCACCCGCGCCTAGGGGGTTTTGGCCGCCCTGGCCCACTTCTTCGTCTCCCCTCTGGACTTCTTGTTCCCCACGGAAAGTAATTGACTTTGACGTTTGTCCCGTCCAATTCCGAGAATATTTCTTTACTAACTTTTCTGGAACCAAAAACAGCAGAAAACAGGCAACTAACACTGTGGCAACTTGTTAATAGGTTAGCACCAGAAAACATGTAAAAAGTACCTCAAAGTGTAGACAAAGCAAAGCAAAGTAGATACTAAACAAGCATGGAGCATCAAAAATTATAGATATGTTTCCGACGTATCATATTCCTATTCTCCTAGACAAGGATCTCGACATTTGCTTTCCTCTCCTCAAGCGCGATCTTTCTCACTTCCAAGTCACGAATTGATTGACACCTTGATTGATTTATCTCATTCTTCTTCTCCTTCATGATCATCTTTGCTTCTAAGGTCTTGATTGTCAATGATTCTGATCCTTGGACTTCACCATCTCATCAATCTTGGATGCCAAGTTGGATGCTTCTTTCTCATCCTCGATCCACTCATGTGCCTTTATCTTTCCATCCCTACTTGCATTGTTTCTTCCTCCCTCATCATCACTCCAATTGAACCAAATCCCCCTTTTGGGTTTTGTTTCTTAGTCCCTCAGTTTCCACTTCTCCATATGATCAAGCAACTTCCAACAATGTTAGAGCATGAATGGCTTTCCTTTGGAGACCGCCATCATCTTGTACTTCTCCATTGAAAGTCCTTTCAACAAATCCAAAAATAATGCATGCTATATTATGTATATGTTGCAACACATACCAAAAAAGAATGCAAATTAGATGCACTCACATATTCATCAATGTTCACACTGCTTGGCAGTGTCGCCCGGACTTGCTCAAGTGTTGCACTCCACCGACTACAAGAAGCCTTTATCACATCCGACTGGCCTTGTAGTGATTGATAGGAGCGGGTTCCGGGTTGGCAACACGAGAAATGAGTTGGAAGAATTTGTCTTCAATCCTAATCCAATAACGCTTCCCGGTTTGGTCCGTGCCATGGACCGCGTCGAGAGACACTTCTGACCATGCTCGCACCAAGAAAGTGTCCTCGATCTCGGTATAGTTCATGGTCCTCCTCTTCTTTGATTTCACCGCATCATAGATGACTTAGTCAACCTCTTCTAATGCCTCCTCTTCACCATCCTCCACCTCCTCCTCATCTCCGTCCAAATCATATGCATCGAGTGGTGGCTCGGTGATGCACACATAGGTATCGTCGAGAAGTTGCATGAATGAGTTGGGGACCGATTCCGCTTCAAACCTTGGGGAATTTGGGCGAACGTGTTGTGGGCGCCAACATCGAAAACTTCCATCCCGCCAGAATGAAAGGGGAGTGTCGGTCATGCTCGGTTCGGCCGCGGAAACCAAAGATGTGGGGTCGGGCGATGATTTTTGACACCCCTCATAAAAAGTTTCGCGGGCTAACCTTTTTTACGATGACCGATCCGTGCACATTTTTGAAGGACACGAAGAATGACAATTATTTTTTGCACGCACTGCTAGAGATGCTCTTACATTAAGAAATCTTCTCTCCTAAAACTAAAAGCGTTTTCCTCTCCTAGCCTTCGCCTCTGACCTAGTCGCCGCCAACACCTCCGCCTCCTTCATAGGTCGGTTCCCCCTCCTTCGTCCGGCAACGCCAGCGCCAGGAGGTGTAGGGAACGTGATCTATGGGTGGAGTTTTGAAGAAAAGTAGTGCTTCCACAAGATTATATTAGGGTTTTGTTAGACATCTTTTTCTTGACGTCTATGTCAATGAAGATGGTATCATCTGTAATAAGTGATCTTCTTCGATGATGAGATCTTTCGTGAGTCAATTATGTAAGATTAAAGTTTTATAAGTATGGTTTTTCAGATTTTAATTCGCCATGGCAATGCCCACCTCTCCTGGCCAACGGAACAGAACCTCGGCGGCCCCAAACCTCTCCACGCCCAAGATCCGGGGTCCTTCGCGCCGATTCCCCGTCCCGAGGCAGTCCGCCGCTGACGAGGCACTCATGTGGGAGATGATCGGGGAAGCTGCCATGGATTGGAGCAGGGATAAAGTCCCGGGCGTGCCAGTTCCGCCACCGCGATCGCACTTTTGTTCGGCCTCCAACGCCGCACTAGTAGAAAACATGCCTTTCGTCCAGGCCATTAGTCCCGGCTAGGGCTGGGGTCGGGACTAATGGCCCTTGCCGAATGGCTCGATCCACCCAGAACCATAGGTCCCGGACCGTTAGACCCCATTAGTCCCGGTCTAATACACAAACCGGGATTAAAGGGCCATGGCCCTGCCGCTCGCTGGGGGCACCCCCTTTAGTCCCGGTTTGTATCTCCAACCGGGACTAGTGGTCTGGCCCTATATATATGCATAACCCCCCCCCCTCCTCTCAACTATTTTTTTCTAGTGGGAGAGAGTGTTGTTGTGCTATTTTTTTTCTTGTTCATACATATGCACTAGAGGTGTTCGGTGAAAGGTTCATTAGAGCGATGCGAGTTTAGATAACAAGACAGACATGATACGAGGTGTCCGAGCCACACTTAAGTTTTCTCATCTTTGTTTCCAAGTGTAATAAAAGGTTAGCAACTATTTTCTCGTTTAGACCGTGTGGTACTAATTTTAGCATAGTGATTGCGTTTGACATGTATTTGTATGATACAAATGAGCCATCCATGGATGTACGGTGACCGACGCTCTACCGCTTTCAGAGAAGGCGTGCGTTCTTTTCGAGTTGTGGCCGAGGAGAACAAGCGGTGGGATGGTTTTATGTGTTGTCCATGTGTTGACTGTAGGAATGAGAAGGCTCACACTTTCGCAAGAGTCATTCAGAGCCACCTGCTTTGGTCTGGTTTTATGTCCGGTTATAATGTTTGGACCAAACACGGAGAAAGAGGGGTTGTGATGGAAGACGACGATGAAGAAGAGAACGATGATGACAACTATTGATCTATGTTCCCTGAATACGCTGATACCGCAATGGAAGACAATGAAGAAGAAGGAGGTGAAGAACGGGAACCAGACCGGACCGATGATGATCTCGGTCGGGTCATTTCTGATGCAAAGCGAGACTGCGACACGGAAAAGGAGTGGTTGCAGTTTGAGCAGATGCTACAGGACCACAACAAATTGTTGTACCCAACTTGTGAAGATGGACAGAAGAAGCTGGGTAGCACACTAGAATTGCTGAAGTGGAAGGCAGAGACCAGTGTGACTGACTCGGGATTTGATAAGTTGCTGGTACTCATGAAGAGGTTGCTTCCAAGAAATAACGAATTTCCTGCTAGTACATACGAAGCAAAGAAGCTCGTCTGCCCTCTAGGATTAGATGTGTAGAAGATACATGCATGCCCTAATGACTGCATCCTCTACCGCGGTGAGAAGTACGAGAAGTTGGATAAATGCCTGTTATGCACTGCATTGCGGTATAAGATCAGAAAATATGACCCTAGTGATGTTGATGGTGAGCCACCCAGGAAGAGGGTTCCTGCCAAGGTGATGTGGTATGCTCCTATAATACCACGATTGAAACGTTTGTTCAGAAACAAAGAGCATGCCAAGTTGTTGCGATGTCACATGGAAGAACGTAAGAAAGACGGGATGTTGAGGCACCCCGCTGATGGTCGGCAGTGGAGAAAAATCGAGAGAGACTTTCCGGACTTTGATGGTGACGCAAGAAACTTATGGTTTAGTCTAAGTACAGATGGCATGAATCCTTTTGGGGAGCAGAGCTACAGTCATAGCACCTGGCCCGCCACTCTATGTATATACAACCTTCCTCCTTGGTTGTGCATGAAGCGGAAGTTCATTATGATGTCAGTGCTCATACAAGGCCCGAAGCAACCCGGCAACGACATTGATGTGTACCTAAGGCCATTAGTTGATGAACTTTTATAGTTGTGGGATGATATGTTGGAAACGTATCTATAATTTTTTATGCTCCATGCTTGTTTTGTATCTACTTTTCTTTGCTTGTCTACACTTTGAGGTGCTTTTTACATGTTTTCTGGTACTAACTTATTAACAAGTTGCAACAGTGCCAGATGCCTGTTTTCTGCTGTTTTTGGTTTTAGAAAAGTTAGTAAAGAAATATTCTCAGAATTGTATGGGACAAACGTCAAAGTAAATTACTTTACGTGGGGAACAAGAAGTCCAGAGGAGAGCCAGAGGGGTCAGCCAGGGGGGCCAGACCCACCCAGGCGCAGGTGGGCCCAGCCCCGCGCCTGGCTAGGGTTTGGCTACACTGGCTACCTCCTCGGTATCCCCCTTCGCCTATAAGAAGCCCTCGATGCAGAAACCCTAAACACCCGATCAAATATCCACGAAACCGTCTATAGCCGCCGCCACCATCGTCCCTAGATCGGGGGGATCTGAAGTTCTTCCCGGCACCCTGCCGGAGGGGAGATCATCCCGGAGGCCTTCTCTCTGGTATGATGCGTGATTAGTTACAACTTGGACTATGGGTCCATGTAGTAGCTAGATGGTTGTATCTCCTCCTTTGTGCTTTAATGTATAGATCTTGTGAGCTCCGTTCATGATCAAGATCTAATCTATTTGTAATCATGTATGTTGTGTTTCTGGGGATCCGATGGATACTGAGATTATTATGTTGGTTTGATTAATGGTTTTTTCTTTATGATTCTATCATGTCTGTGTTGTTTGTGATCTTGCATGCTCTCCGTTGTTAGTAGCTATCTTGGCCAAGTAGTTGCTAGTGACTCCAAGAGGGGTATTTATGCTCGATAGTGGGTTCGTGTCTCTAGTTTCCAAGGGAAGTGACAATAATCTCTTCGGTTGTAGATGTGATGTTGCTACTAGGGAGAAAACAACGGTCTCTTGTTCATGGAACATATGGACTATTTACCTTACACACTTTGCTTCAAGCAGTTTTCTGTTGCTTGCAACTTAATACTGGAGGGGGTTCGGATGATAACCTAAAGGTGGACTTCTAGTCATAGATGCAGTTGGATGGCGGTCTATGTATCTTGTTGTATTGCCCAATTGAATCTCATAGGATCTTTCTGACTAGTAATTGCATTGTTATGCCTTGCTCAGTTCCTGTCAATTGCCTCGCTGTAATTTGTTTACCCTTCATAACATGTTGTTTATCTAAGGAGAGCACCTCTAGTGAACTATGGACCCTGGTCCAATCTTTACCATTGATACATATTCCACTATTACTTGTTTACTCTGCAAACCATTACCTTCCACACCATACGTTTAATCCTTTGTTACAGCAAACCGGTGAGCTTGACAACCTCACTGTTCGTTGGGGCAAAGTCTTGAGTTTGTGTTGTGCAGGTCTCCGCATTGCTTGCAACACCTGTGTGACGTTTCCTTCCTCCTTCTGGTTCGATAAACTCGGTCTCCACTGAGGTAAAACTTGCCGCTTGCTTCTTCACACCTTGCTCTTGGGGTTCCCAACAGGCTGTGCGTAGACAGTCGTCAAGCTTTTCTGGCTCCGTTTCCGGGGAGGCTAAGGACGTCTTCACTAGGGGAGTCCTTCATTTCCTTTCTCTTTACTTTGTTTTTAGTTTATTTTGTTTCTTTTGCTTGGTTTTGTTTGCCACTTTTCAAAAAAAAATCAAAAAAATTGTCTAGTTTGGTTGGCTTGCTTTATTCAAAAACACAAAAAAAATTAGTTCCTTCTCTAGTTGCTGGTCTGTCTTTGCCTTGCTTTTCCATGCTTTCTATCAATGGATGGTTTCTTTGAAACTAGTTCTTTTTGGCAAGGTGGGTTCACGGAAGAACAAAAGTATTATTATAAGGAACACCGTTTGTCACAAAAAGGGAAACACTTATGTGAACAAATTGATAAGTTGAATACTATTGCTAGAGACATGTGCTCTACTTATAATGTTACTTATTTCTTTTATAAATCATGTTGCTTCAGGAGGTATAAACACCTTCCTTTTCAATGTGAGTATAATGATAATGTTACCATATCCTCTTATGTTAAAGAAAATTATGACTTTTATGATGTGGAACAAATTGAAGAATTTATTGCCTTCAAGGGTGCATTTGAACTTGCTAGTTTGCTTGAAAATACTGATGATGCACCTTATGAACATGAGGTTTATGAGATACTTAAATTTTGCTTTGACAATTACAAGGAAGCAAATGGCTATATTCTTGAATATTTTTATAGGTGCTTTCCACAACCGGAAGAGACTAATGCCTTGCAGGAGCCTATGGAGGAAGAAATTGTTGAGACTGGAAGCTCATTAGATGAAAAAGAGGAGGAGAGTGATGAACAAAAGGAGAAAGAATGGATCTACCCATGTCTACCTTCTAATGAGAGTAACTCTTTACCTCTTATATTATTTGATTGTCCCCCATGCTTACCAAAGGATGATGAATGTTATGTTCCTGTGGATCCTTTTGAAATATCTACTTTGGATAAAACCTATGGAGGTTTTAATCCCACTGTTTTTGATCTTGATAGAAATTATGTGTTTGTAGATCATGAAAAACATGCTTTATGTGATAGTTATATTGTTGAGTTTATTCATGATGCTACTGAAAATTATTATGAGAGAGGAAAGTATGGTTGTAGAAGTTTTCATGGTACTGAAACACCTCTCTATGTGCTGAAAGTTTTGAAGTTGCTCTTGTTTCATCTTCCTATGCATGTCACTTTGTTCTTTGTGAATTTATTTGCATACAAGATTCCTATGCAAATGTATCTATAAATTTTGATGCTCCATGCTTGTTTTGTATCTACTTTGCTTTGCTTGTCTACACTTTGAGGCTCTTTTTACATGTTTTCTGGTACTAACCTATTAACAAGTTGCAACAGTGCCAGATGCCTGTTTTTTGCTGTTTTTGGTTTCAGAAAAGTTAGTAAAGAAGTATTCTCGGAATTGGACGGGACAAACGTCAAAGTCTATTATTTTCCGCGGGGAACAAGAAGTCCAGAGGAGAACCGGAGGGGCCAGCCGGGGGGCCAGACCCACCCCAGGCGCGGGTGGGCCCAACCGCGCACCTGGCTAGGGTATGGATACCCTGGCCGCCTCCTTGGTCTTCCCCTTCGCCTATAAGAAGCCCCCTATGAAGAAACCCTAAGCGCCCGATCAAATATCCATGAAACCGTCTGTAGCCGACGCCACCATCGTCCCTATATCATCCTGGAGGCCTTCTCTTCGGTATGATGCGTGAGTAGTTCCACCTTGGACTATGGGTCCATGTAGTAGCTAGATGGTTGTATCTCCTCCTTTGTGCTTTCATGTATAGATCTTGTGAGCTCTGTTCATGATCAAGATCTAATCTATTTGTAATCATGCATGTTGTGTTTGCGGGGATCCGATGGATATTGAGATTATTATGTTGGTTTGATTAATGGTTTTGTCTTTATGATTCTATCATGTATGTGTTGTTTGTGATCTTGCATGCTCTCCGTTGTTAGTAGCTATCTTGGCGAAGTAGTTGCTAGTGACTCCAAGAGGGGGTATTTATGCTCGATAGTGGGTTCATGCCTCTAGTTTCCAAGGGAAGTGACAATAATCTCTTTGGTTGTAGATGTGTTGTTGCTACTAGGGAGAAAACAACGGTCTCTTGTTCATGGAACATGTGGATTGTTTACCTTACACACTTAGCTTAAAGCAGTTGTCTGTTGCTTGCAACTTAATACTGGAGGGGGTTCGGATGATAAACTAAAGGTGGACTTCTAGTCATAGATGAAGTTGGATGGCGGTCTATGTATCTTGTTGTATTGCCCAATCGAATCTCATAGTATCTTTCTGACTAGTAATTGCATTGTTATGCCTTGCTCAGTTCCTGTCAATTGCCTCGCTGTAATTTTTTTACCCTTCATAACATGTTGTTTATCTAAGGAGAGCACCTCTAGTGAACTATGGACCCCGGTCCAATCTTTACCATTGATACATCTTCCACTATTACTTGTTTAATTGCTGCAAACCATTACCTTCCACACCATACGTTTAATCCTTTGTTATAGTAAACCGGTGAGCTTGACAACCTCACTGTTCGTTGGGGCAAAGTCTTGAGTTTGTGTTGTGCAGGTCTCCGCGTTTCTTGCAACACCTATGTGACGTTTCCTTCCTCCTTATAGTTCGATAACCTCGGTCTCAGCAGAGGTAAAACTTGTTGCTTGCTGCTTCACACCTTGCTGTTGGGGTTCCCAACAGGATGTGCATAGACAGTCGTCATGGGCCGAACCAGGTTTACGTGTGTGGGATGAGCACAAACAGGAGCCATTCGACCTACGAGCATTGTTGTTCGTAACCATCAATGATTGGCCTGCTCTTAGTAACATCTCAGGACAGATGAACAAGTGATATAATGCATGCACACACTGTTTAGATGAGACTGGAAGTATATATCTAGATAAACCAGGAAGAATGTGTACCCATACAATCGTCATTTTCATCTGCCTAGACATCCCTTAAGGAAAAAAGGCAAGCATTTCGATGGCGAGGCAGATCACCAGAAGAAGCCTGCCCCCTGTACTGGTGCTGATGTATTTGGCATGGTCAATGATTTAAACGTAATATTTGGAAAGGGTCCCGGAGGACAACCTGCTCCGAAAGATGCCGATGGACGCGCACCCATGTGGAAGAATAAATCTGTATTTTGGGAGCTACCCTATTGGGAAGTCCATGAGGTCCTCTCTACAATCGACGTGATGCACCTAACGAAGAATCTTTGCATGAATATTCTAGGCTTCTTGGGCTTGTATGGTAAGTCAAAATATACACCGGAAGCACGGGAGGACCAGCAACGTCATAAAGGACGAGACGACAAGCATCCATGGTAGTTTCAAGGGCCTGCCAACTACGCTCTTACAAAGGAAGAGAAGGAAATCTTTTTTGAAGTCCTTTTCAGTATCAAGGTCCCATTTGGCGTCTCGTCTAACATAAAGGGAATAGTAAATATGAAAGATAAAAAATTCCAAAACCTAAAGTCCCATGACTGCCACGTGCTTATGACGCAATTGCTTCTGGTTGCATTAAGGGGGATTCTACCGGAAAATGCTCGGCTGGCCATTGTGAAGGTATGTGCATTCCTCAATGCAATTTCTCAGAAGGTAATCGATCCAGAAAGTCTATCAGGGTTACAGATTAATGTGGTCCAATGTCTGGTCAACTTCGAGTTGTTGTATCCTCCATCTTTCTTCAATATTATGACGCACCTCCTAGTTCACCTAGCCGAAGAGATTAGAATTCTCGGTCCTGTGTTTCCACACAATATGTTCCCCTTCGAAAGGTTCATGGGAGTCTTAAAGAAATATGTTCATAACCGTGCTAGGCCAGAAGGAAGCATCTCCAAGGGCTATGGAACAGAGGAGGTCATTGACTTTTGTGTTGACTTTCTTCCTGACCTTAAGCCGATTGGTGTTCCTGAATCTCGGTATGAGGGGAGGCTGACTGGAAAAGGCACACTAGGAAGGAAAACAATTGTATGTATGGACAAGGATTATTTCAATAAAGCACGCTACACAGTTCTACACAATTCCACCTTGGTGGCTCCGTATATCGAGAAACACAAGATTATTGTACGCTCGGAAAACCCGGGGAAGCCTGACTCCTCGATTAAAGTGGAACACGAGGACACTTTCGGCAGTTGGTCATAGAGGCACTCCCTAATATGTGAAATTAGGTTAGCTCCCAGGCATATTGATCTAATTAGAGAAGTTACAAGCTGCAATATGGTCTTCGAGAGCAGGGACACCACTACGGCCAGTTTTAGGGAGATGCCACCGGAGCCCAGTCCTCCGATATCTCCAAGAAACTGGTCATAGAGGCACTCCCTAATATGTGAAAGCACGTGTTTGGAGATCATATCTTCATGGTAAGTACAAATCGGGACAACATCTTCATAGTTTGGGAAAGTCGTAGTACGAATCTGAACTAAAGGCCCCCCTTAAGTCCCGGTCCAACCATAAAACGGGACTAACAGTCAAGACATTTATTAATATTTAAAAACTGAGACTACGGAATCAGGACTAAAGGGCCTTTAGTCCCGGTCCAGCTACAAACCGGGACTAACACTCAATACATTTATGAATATTAAAAACCAGGACAAACCGGGACTAGCTAACACTCAGGACTAAAGCCGCCCCTTTAGTCATAATCATGCCTAGTCCTATAGTACACAGTTTTAGGGTCTTCTTCGTCATCGTCATCGTCATCGGCATCGTCACCTGCCACTCCGAGGATCCTCAGCCCAGACATGGCATATACCGGGGGCACCTGCCACTCCGGCCTCGGATTCACGGCGGGCGGGTGGACTTGTGGGCACCGCAGGCGAGGATGGTCTCCCCCGGCAATGTAACGCATCACGCCAATGATAGTACGGTTCGCCCACCATAGACGGCGGCCGACTTCGTTGTGGTTCACAGGGGGCGGGCCATCACCATTGTACCTGGCAAGCTCCCTTTCCTGCCAGTTAGCGAAGAAGGCATTCCAGGTGTCGTAGTTGTTGGGATCCCACTTGGGATCCATCCGCTGCTCCGGCGTGAGCTCGTGGTAGAAGTGGTTCATGATGGTCGCCTGTCGGGCGGAGCCTTGAGGCACAGGAGGGACATGAACACCTCTGTATCACCCCGGGTAAATCCACTACTAGAAAGTCGTTTTTGTTTTTATTATGTGCATCATCATGACGTCATCATGCATCTGCCTAAAACTATTTTTTTCAAGCCTCTATTTCTTTTCTAAATATCCCCCCTATTTTATCTCAAATCAAAATCGGGCTCGTCCAATTATTTTATTTTGCCTAAAAACTATTTGTAAAAGCCTTTAAAATAAATTATAATATTTTTATAATAAATATAAAATATTTTTATCGGGGAGGCAGCCGCAGGCCAGGCCCAAAAGCCCAGCCCGTAGCCACCTACCACCCCAACCTAGTCAAATCCTAATCCCTCCCACTCCCTCACCCAGTAGCCGCCACCCCCTGGGACGCACCTGACGCACTCCCCCCTCTCTCTCGCCGGCCCCACCCACTCGCACGAACGCTCCAGCATGACCCAGACCGTCCACCCCTCCGACGTACGCTCGCTGCAAGCCGGCCCCACCCACCCGAAGTGTTTCCTCTCGCGAACCCCACCCCTCCTGCCCCGCGTCTCTCTCTTCCTCCCGTAATCCCCGCCGCCAGGCGCCCACCCTCGCCCCATCTCTCCTCGTCGTACCAGTCGCCGCTAGCCCGGGGTCCCCTTTTCCGCCGAGCGTGGTCCTCCACTACCGGCCGCGAGTAGCAGCCGCGCGCCTCCTCTGCTATGGCACCGACGCGGGTCGACGCGCCCTGCAGCTCGACCTCCTCGCGAGCACCACTACTAGGAAAATGGTCGTCTGTGGCGCACCTAAAAGGCCCATCCGTGGCGCACCTGTAGTGCGCCACGGGGCTTGCGCTACGGCTATCTCTCAGCCGTGGCGCACTGCCTAGTGCGCCACGGTTGTGTAGAGATAGGCGTAGCGCACCACCTAGTGCGCCACAGAAGTTTGGCATGGTGCGCTACCCCTTGGATCTTCTGTGGCGCACTACCCAGTGCGCCACTAAACATCCATGGTGCGCTTTAGGTGTAGTGCCCCACAGAAGGTAGAACATGTGCGCCACAGATGTATTTTTTGTTTTTTTTTAATTTCCAAGCCAGATTATATGCAATACAGATTATATACAATATTACAGCAGATATAGACACACAGATACAAGATATACAATTATATATATAAATACTCGATATGAAAAACAAGATTGAAACAAATACATATAGATAAGTCTCATACATGAATACATAGTCCAAGTTACATTGTTTTGATCATGTTACAAAGTAGTAGTTGGTGACATGCGAATACATGTGTCGATCGAACAAGTTAGAGCTCGGAAGCTCGCCTAGACATCTAAACTAGCTAGCTAGACACAAACGCGGGATAAATAACCAAAGAAGATAAGCATGATCACCGCCGCGACGAAGGTGTAGGTCTTCATCCGGTTCCTTGTCCTAACTCCCGCTAGATAGCGCGTGTATCTATCTTCCGCCTCCGCCATAGTGTTGTACCCTTTGTAGCTATTGCCGCTGAAACGGTGCACCTGTCTCCGGCAGTCTTCCCAATCATCGTAGACTCCGGGAACCCGTCCCTTGTACACGACGTACCACGTCATCTACAAGTTGACAATAATAACTAACCGGTGATTGAAAAAACATGTATAATTAAAGTCGCATATGAAGATACACTTATAGAAAGTACTCTTAAATCAAAAAGAGCAAACTCAAAAAGCATGCCTCATATATAACTAGCTAGGTCGTTGGACACAGGAATTGCTTATGACGGGACTGTTAGCCAAGTAGGATGCACAATTCCTGGACTTGTGCATATCACAAGGCTAACAATCCCGTCATAGCATATTCACATATATATTGTGCCACGAAATTTCAATCATCGGCATATTCTCGAAAAAGACAAAAATAACTCGAAAAGCATGCCTCATATATAACTAGCTAGGTCGTTGGACACAGGAATTGCTTATGACGGGACTGCTAGCCAAGTATGATGCACAATTCGTGGACTTGTGCATATCACAAGGCTAACAATCCCGTCATAGCACATTCACATATATATTGTGCCACGACATTTCAATCATCGGCATATTCTCGAAAAAGACAAAAATAACTCGAAAAGCATGCCTCATATATAACTAGCTAGGTCGTTGGACACAGGAATTGCTTATGACGGGACTGTTAGCCAAGTAGGATGCACAATTCCTGGACTTGTGCATATCACAAGGCTAACAATCCCGTCATAGCACATTCACATATATATTGTGCCACGACATTTCAATCATCGGCATATTCTCAAAAAAGACAAAAATAACTCGAAAATCATGCCTCATATATAACTAGCTAGGTCGTTGGACACAGGAATTGCTTATGACGGGACTGTCAGCCAAGTAGGATGCACAATTCCTGGACTTGTGCATATCACAAGGCTGACAATCCCGTCATAGCACATTCACATATATATTGTGCCACGACATTTCAATCATCGGCATATTCTCGAAAAAGACAAAAATAACTCGAAAAGCATGCCTCATATATAACTAGCTAGGTCGTTGGACACAGGAATTTCTTATGACGGGACTATCAGCCAAGTAGGATGCACAATTCCTGGACTTGTGCATATCACAAGGCTGACAATCCCGTCATAGCACATTCACATATATATTGTGCCACGACATTTCAATCATCGGCATATTCTCGAAAAAGACAAAAATAACTCACACTTGTCGTCCGAGAACCAAAGAGTAAGCAAAAAAACCAAAGAGTAAGCAAAAAAACCAAGCATTGATTGATATATAATAATAATAAGCAAAATAAGTAAGTGGTGATTCATAAACCTAATAAGATAAGTACACTTGTCGTCCACACACACACACAAAGGTCATCTATAGTTTGCAACTACAACTAGGCCAACATCAAGCCTTCTGGCTCGGCTTAAGGAACGGGAGGACGCCCTGTCTCGTCATGAACTTCCTATAGTCACCCTGCATCTCTAGGCGATCTTCTATGTCACGGTTATTCGGGATATTTCCTCCGTAGAAGATCCCCCCCGAAGTCATGACATCACGAAAGATGATTGCCCCAAACTGCTGCTGGATGCGATACATCTCTTGTCTAATATCCGAATCATTGATCTTGGCCTTTGCTTCGGCCCACTGTTTGAGATGATCTGGCAGCGTAGAATTCTGCTGGTCAAGTAGGAACGCCCTCATGTGATGGAGTGCGTAGTAGGCTTCCTTCTTACTGTTTTCCGGCTGCTTCACGCAGGGGAACTCTGTTACGTGGTTGAAGACGTGCCTGCCGAACTTGACCTTCTTACGCACGAAGCTGGTGCCTTCCGTCGAGGCAAAGCCAGTGAGAGCATCATCCAGAACTTCCTTGATCTTGTCATAGTTTTTCTTCTTTTCTAGACTCCCCGAGTCGAAATACGTGGCGTGGGAATGCTTCGGCGATAAGGAGATGAGCGTGCAGTGTTCATCTCTGCGCAAAAAATTCAAATGGAATGTGTTGAAAAAAGAATGATGATGATCTAATAAAGCCAATCGACGGTGGCGACTGAATAACGACTTACTCGAGAAAGTAAGGCACGAGAATGTATTCCTTTGTCTTGTTCGCCACGAGGATTCTTTTTAGGTACGAGGCCACGATACGTCGTTCGGCGGGGGAACCCAAGCAGCCGTCACGCATGTAGTAGGGGTCCACTATAGCGATGCCCGGTGTGTTCTCTCTAATGATCTGCATGGCCAGGCTGAGAGAAAAGAGACGGACCATGGTATAGTGCAGCGGGTATAGGTGGAACATATTGAAGATGTCTTCGAACCGCAGGAAGAACAGATCCGCGGGGGCAGTGTCGGCGAAGCCCAAGCCTGGTGGCACCTTAACCACGAATACCGGGTGCGAGGGATCTTTCTCCGATAGAAGGCGTCTCTCTATCGTCAGCACGCCGTCATGCACACTCTGCAGTTCCGAACTGGCGAGCTTCCGCAAATTCTTAGGTCGCATGGGCTCACCCGCCACATGAATCCTCCACATAATACCCTCGGGTCTTGGTGGCCCGTCCCGAAACCTGATCGGATTCGCAGTTGTTGACGCCACCGGCTGGCTCGAGCTGCTAGATTTTCTTTTCCTGCCCTTTTTTCCTTTTGGAGAGCGGGCAGGCACCGCAATCTAAGCACCGGCCGCCCTATGTAGTGTGTCAGGGCTTAGAATAAAGGGCCGGTTGGTTGTATCAGCTGGCTCTGTAAAGGCGCAAGCTGGAGGCGTCTCCTGAGAACCAAACAGACGCTTGGTGATAGTGGCTTTCTCTGTGGGGCCACCAGCTAGGTCTTCTTCGTTGCCAAACTGAGTGCCGAAGAAGTGATCATTCCAGTCTTCGAAGTCCTCGGCCGGATCCTGCGCCATGTGCATATCATCAACATGATCATCCGACCCACCGCGTGGAGGTGACGGCGAGGGCGGTAAGGGGGCCTTGCCACCGCTTGTCGCTGGCACGACAGGCGGTGCTGTTGTCTGTGGCGTGATGGCCCCCGCCGTCCCCAAACGGATCATGCTCTTTGGCCATAGCAAGAACAAGCCGAAGCAACTTCTGAGGACATACGGCTCTTCTTCATCCGCTCCTGGGGGTTGAATGGGAGGTTCCAGGTCGTCGCAGCCCCTTAGCACCCGACTAATTTTAACCCTGTGCACGCTATCTGGCATCGGCTTTGAGTGGAACATGCGCTGCAAGGGTTGAACGATGGTACCCTTGGCAACATCCCTCAGCTCGTTGTTCACGTAGCATAAGAGAGTGCAAGGAACATCCGTCTGCGGAAAACATGTACGGCGTCGTCAGAGCGAGATGCCACAAGTGTAATATATAGATGGCATGAAAGGCGGTAATTAAAGCAATTTGTTTACCGTGATGGCGTCGAGATCGGCTAATGTCGACGCACCGCATACGGCGACGGGCGTGCAAGAGACGGAAGGGCTGCTGGATGGCGCGGTTCTGGCCGCCGGTGTATTCTCCCTACCGACGGGTGCTTGGAGCTCTGGTGCCGCCGCGACGATGGCAGGGGGGCACCAACATGTACTCCGGCGCCGCGGTGATGGCAGGGGGAGTCACCAACACTTGCGGCGCCGCGGTGCTAGCGGGCGGAGTCACGAACACGTAGTTCGCCTGATTCGTCGGCGCCGCGTTGTTCGAGTGGCTGCTGACCATGCTTGGAATCGGGCACGGCTCTACTCGACCACCCACACTCCAGTTCGCTATTGACTCCACCAAGGTAGGCAGGAAGGACATAAGGGTGATTGCCAGGTTGTCTTGGACGATCTGCGGGATCCGCGCCACTTGTGCCTTAAGTTCTTGAACCTCTCTGTTTTCCTCCTCGCTCCTTCCCGACGGCGCCACATGCGTCCTCGGTGGTGGACCAAAATGATCCACCCAATTCTTACCCCCGAGGCCGGCCAGACGGCCAGCCGACGACGGCTTCTTCGTAACCGGCTCTATTTTCTTGGCCCGGTTCATCGCCCTGTTAAAAGGGTTATCCCACCGGGTGGCCGCCGTCGACCCCTGGGATGAGGAACCCTGGGATCCATGACTAGCAACAATTTCCTCCTCCTGCAGAAGAAGTAACAGTGAATCATTTAGATCATCGATTAGATTGCAATCGTGTTGATCACCGGTAATTAGATTATACTTACCACAATTTCCTCGAATTCCTTCACCGCAGGATCCGCGGTGAGTTGTTTGGTTTTTGGGTCCACATGGTAACGGGCCCTGATGAAGTTTCGAACCTGCCCGGGTTCGAATTTAGCAAAGGGGTTTTCTATCCCCTTGGATCTATACTCTTCGTCCTCCTTATTCCATTTGGCCTCCGCGGTTCTGTATCCACCAGATCCGAGATGGTGATGACCTATATTCATCGCCTGCAGCGCCTTTCCCCGATTACTATTGGCCAGGGCTCTTTCGGATTCACACCTCTCCTTGAACTCCCGGAACTGATCTTCGGTGATCTGCGGGTCAATCTTCTGGATCTCCTCGAGACTTTTGCCTTCTTTATAGATCTTCTTCTTTATCCGGGTTCTCCAGCTGGCCAGGGCGGTGCTCATCTTTGTGAGGGCGGATTTGTTTACTTCGTTCCCATGATAATTTGTGTTCTGATACTTAGCGGGGAACTTGTATCTTGCGTGCAGCTTCTCGAAGAGGAGTGTGCGCAAGTGGCCATTATCTTTATGCCGGAGATTCTCGGTGTTGATCGATATGGTTGTCCGGGTGATCGCTGCCACTTGCCCACCGTACCCTTTGACGACAAGGGCGGGCTCCAAAGGAACCCCTGTTGGGCTCACTTCGGTAATTTCCTCCCTGACCGTGCCGACCGTGTTCGGGCGCCGGTCCTTCGGCTTCTTCTTCTTAGGAGGGTTGCTACCACTCCCTGTGCCCTCGCCGCCATCAGTGGTTTCATCGTCCGCCGTTCCTTCGGCTTCTTCCTCCGCGTCTTCCATCTCATCATCCTCGCTCTCCGAAGGATGGTATTCTTCATCGTCTTCTAGCCGCTGGGCCGCCTCCCAGAATGTCAATTGTTTATTCGGAGGTCTGAGTTCTCCTTCAGCGCTGATGCGCTTAGAACATCCAGCCTCGTCGTTGTCACACATCTTTGCACTAATAAAAAACAAATAATTGGTTAAATGCACGGAAAAATCCGGCATGACCTTTGCTAATTTTCTTAAACTAGGAGTGCCCGATTTCTGCCGAAACGGAAGTTAATCAACATTCCGGCAAAAATCGGGACTCATTTCATACAAGAACCTGCATATATATGGCCAGCATAGCTAGCACACAATAAATGGCCATCATATCCAGCACAACCAGCATAAATGGCCCAGTATAGCCAGCACAACTGCAAAACCAGCACACAATAAATCTGTTTCAGCAAAAATTACTGGACTTGATGGCAGCAAGTTTTGCAAGGGACACCAACACTAGAACAACTACCACATCTATGGGCATAATGGAACAAAGAAAATAGAGGAACTAGAACACCAGAACAGCTACCATATTCAGTCAGGGGCACAAACATGATCATATAACCTCCTGCACTACTCTGAACCCTAATGTGTCAACAACCTCCTGCACTACTTTGAACCCTAATGTGTCAATACTGTCAACAGAGATAAATCTGAACCTTATGTGTCAACAGAGTTTTTTTAAAAAAATAAGTGTCGACCCAGGAGTGCAAAACCAGATGTTGTACAACCCTGAAGCATCAGCTTTCGCACTCTCTTATTTAAATTAATACCTAGAACTTGGTGTACTGAATAATCCAAGGTCAATCTAAATTAAGCTTGCATCATTAGTGATATATATATATATATATCGATAGCATAATCCAAGGACAATTAAAAATGTTCATCAATAGCATACAATTGTATCTCTGTCAACTACCTATATCTCAGAGGGGAGCATTTAATTTAGAATATATGAATATTTCAGAGGGGAGCTTTTCCATCAGTTATTTACAACAAATGCATATTGGATGCAACACTAAAAGCAGAACCATATTAAGTATGGTAACAAACAGTGTAGACAATAAAGGGAGTTGGCTGTCATTATGTGGGATCAGTGTTTGCCTGTCATTTCTAATAATAGCATGCCAACACTACACCAATAGCAGAACCTGGGAGTTGCCTGTCATTTCTAATGGTAATAGAACCTGGGAGTTGTGAACAACGAGCTGTTCTACCATGAACCCTAACTTTGCTGCACTACTCTGAACCAATAGCTGCACAAATAGCTGCACTACACCAATAGCTGCACTACTCTGAACCATGAACCCTAACTTTGCTGTATGTTTTTCGATGGGGGCCAGAATTCACTAGCTATTCTACCATTCAGACATGACAATTATTCTACCATTCATACCTGCTAGCAGCAACCTAGCAATCTAGCAACCTCTGAACCCTAGCAACCTAGCAACCTAGCAACCTCTGAACCATGAACCCTAACTCTGACAGGGGAGAGAGGGAGAGACAGGGGAGAGAGGGAGAGAGGGAGAGACAGGGGAGGGAGAGACAGGGGAGAGAGGGAGAGGGAGAGACATGGGAGAGAGGGAGAGAGGGAGGGAGGGAGAGACAGGGGAGAGAGGGAGAGAGGGAGAGACAGGGGAGAGAGGGAGAGAGGGAGAGAGGGAGAGAGGGAGAGACAGGGGAGGGAGAGAGGGAGAGACAGGGGAGGGGCTACCTCTAACGGGCGGACGACGGGCGGCGCGATCCTCCTCCTCCACGAGAGCTTCCTCCTCCTCGAGAGCTTCCTCCTCCTCCACGAGAGCTTCCTCCTCCTCGAGAGAGCTTCCTCCTCCTCGAGAGCTTCCTCCTCCTCCACGACGACGGGCAGCGCGGCGGTGGTGGGCTTCCTCCTACTCGAGAGCTGTCTGTGAGATGCAGAGCGGCGCGGTGCGTGGTGTCGTCTGTGAGAGATGGAACCGGCGCGGTTGACTAGCGTCCAATAGACATAGGCGTAGCGCACCCTGTCCAAGTGCGCTACGGATAACCGTAGCGCACTTGGCCAGGGTGCGCTACGCCTATGTCTGTTGGACGACCAGATAAGAGAGCGGCCACCCCTTCTGTTAACACTACTATTGTCATAGCCCACTGGTTCTATCCCCTTAGCTCTATTCCAAACTCTGAGCACCCAGGTTCGAATCCTGTTGCTCCACTTTTTATTTTTATTTTAAAAATACTTTTAAATGTTCACAAAAATGTCCAAAAGTGGTGATATATGCCATACAAGTTTTGTTTTGTTTTTAAAATACTTTTAAATATTCCAAAAATGCCAAAAAGTAGTGATATATGTCATAAAAGTGTTACAAATATGATTCAAAGTATAACTAAATTTCATAATAATTTGTCCATGAATATTACAATCTTTTTCGACCACGCGTTTACAATATTTTTTGAGCTAGCGTTTTACAATCTTTTTTCCCTTCTTTGTCGCGGTTGAATAATTTAGCCCCGGCACTTTAATGTTTCTTCTTTCGAACGGGCTACCTTTTTTGGGTAGGGTTGTCCTTTTTCTTCTTGTGATGTATGTTGCTGCATCGTAGTCGTCGTCATCTTCAATCTTTGGATCGCCGTACTGGTCGAAGTCTTGCTCATTGGCGACTCCATCCATTCCGATGATGTTCCTTTTTCCTCTCCTCACGACAACACGGCTAGGCTTTGTCGGGTCGGTAATGAAAAAACATTGGTCCACTTTGGTAGCCAGTACCCACGGTTCATTTTTCGCGGCCACGTTTGCACCGGCGGCCTTGGATTTGGCTGCTTCGGGTATAACCATGGTTGTGAAATACCGGTCTTCTCTTTCGACGCTCTTTGCCCATCTGACACGGAACATCGGCACCTTTTCTCCACAGTAGTCGAGCTCCCAGATCTCCTCGATTCTTCCGTAGAATCTTTCCTTCACGTTGTCATCGGTGTAGAATTCCGACGTTACGCCTGAGTTCTGATAATCACACTTGTTGTCCTTTTCCTCCGTGTAGAATGTGTAGCCGTTGATATCATACGCCTGATAGGTCACCAGGTTTTGCATCGGTCCCTGCGACAAGGTGAATATGATCTTTTCCGTGTCAGAAGAATGCGAGCGCGGGGGATTATCAAGGAGCGTCTGCCTAAACCAACGCGTGAAATCTGAGTTGTGCTCTTTGATTATTTCTCCCTGCGTCCTCTGTATGCCCCGGTCACTGTACTTCTTCTTTATTAACCTTTTGTGCTTCTGTACCCAAGGATCGACCAGTTCTAAATGCTGTAGCGCGACGAGGTTTGCTCGATCAAAGTCTGCGCGTCGAAAATCGAAGTCTGCATGCAGTATGCGACGACCCTCTCGGTGACCAGATCCGTCGAGCTTGCCAAGGTGTCTGTTGACGGGAAGACCGACAGGGTTCTCGATGTCTAGATAATTCGTGCAGAAAGAGATGCACTCTTCGGCCAGAAAGCCCTTGGCTATGCTTCCATCTGGACGGGACCTGTTGCGAACGTATCCTTTGATGTGTCCGTTCATCCTTTCGAACGCCATCATGCTGCGGAGAAACATCGGCCCGAGTTGTACGATGTCCTCCGTGAAGCTCCTTCCGGATACCCAAGCATATCAGGTCGTGCCTTGCTTTCGGACCATCTTTCGTCCTATCTGGCATGTTGATTATGGTGGCGACCAGACTCTCGCACACGTTTTTCGTGATATGCATGATGTCGAGGCTATGAGGCGTGCGGAGAAACTTCCAGTATGGCAACTCCCAGAAAACAGACCTTGTTTTCCATACCTTCATCAGCGGCTTGTCTTGTTGCTGCCTCTTTCGCTTCTTTCCAGGCTTAGGACAATCTTTCCAGTTTTTCAGCAACTCTTCCACTTCTTCGCTGCTCCTACGCTCTGGGATTCCTCGGGTCTCTGATTTGCCATCGAACAGGTCTCCACGTTTTCTCCATGGATCATTCTTGCCGAGCCACCTCCGGTGCGCCATGAACACGGTTTTCGATGACCCTGGATCTTTCTCTAGTTGGAGATAGCTTGTGTTATCCATGCACCTAACGCATGCGTAGAATCCTTGGATAACCTGCCCCGAGATATACCCGCAACCTGGATAGTCTTGCACCGTAGTGACCAACGCGGCTCTCATAGTGAAATAATCTTGTGCGACGACGTCGTAAGTATTGGCTCCAGATTCCCATAACGTGGCTAGCTCCTCTTTCAACAGCCCGAGATACAGATTGATGTCGGTACCAGGTTGTTTCGGCCCTTGAATTAGCATACTCATTTGTATGTACTTCTTCTTCATGCACAACCATGGAGGGAGGTTGTACATCCATACAAACACAGGCCAAGTGCTGTGCGTGCTGCTCTGGCTACCGAACGGATTGAGTCCATCGGTGCTCGCACCAAGCCTGATGTTCCTCGAATCTCCACCGAATTCTGGGAATTCGAGGTCCAATGCTTTCCACTGGCTAGCATCTGAAGGGTGCGTCAGCAGCTCATCCTTTTCGGGGTCATCATCATCTCCTGGCTTCTTCCTTTCCGCATGCCATCGCATGAGCTTCGCTTCCTTAGGGTCCGCGAAATAGCGCTGCAGACGAGGGGTGATAGGAAAGTACCATACCACTTTTCGAGGTGCTTTCTTCCCTTTCTTGTATCGACTCACGCCGCACACCGGACATGTGGTTTTCTCCGCGTCCTCGCCCCGATAAATGATGCAATCGTTGATGCATACGTGATATCTAACGTGCGGTAGATCGAGAGGACAGACGATTTTCTTGGCATCCTCGATACTAGTTGGACATGTGTTCCCCTCCGGGAGACGATCGTGCCAGAATGCCATCATATCGTCGAAGCTTGCGTCGCTCAATTTGTGCTTTGCCTTCATCTCCATAGCCTTGAGCGTTACATTCAACCGGGTATCATCGGGCCTGCATCCTTCATACAATGGAGTAACCGCGTCTTTCTCAAGTTGCGCAAGCTTGGCTTTCTCTCTAGCGGCAGCCCTGGCGTTACTCGTCTGCTTGAGAAGCAGCTCTTGCACATAAGGGTCCCGCACCCAGCCTGACGTTGTTCCATCGTCGTCTGCTCCTCCGGCATCTAGATCATCATCATCCCGGTCTGCTTCCGCACCTTCACCATCTCCAGGAGACTCTTCATCATCTCGCCCGTTCTCGCCGTGATGACGATCATCGTCATGTTGGCCACCTTCTTCACCGTCTCCATCATCTACGCCATCGCTTATCCAACGCGTGTATCCATCCATGAAACCATGGCGGAGCAGGTGCGCCTGCAGATTCCCGGAATCTGGGTCGATCACCCAGTTGAGTTTGCATCTTCTACACGGACATCTTATATCTGTCTTGTTATTTCGTATCATGTCGGCCGTCGCACATTTCAAAAATCTAGCCACAATGCCTTCGCTCATTATGCGGACCATTTTTGCCTGCACGATGTACACGGTACAATTTTGAAGTCTATTAGAACCACATAATGAATGCATGCATGCAATGGTCGATAGAAAATTTCGGCATGACCTATCCTAAAATTAGGACCTTTGCGAAATGCCAAAGTCTTGCCAAAATGGAAATGAATCAACATTTTGGCAAAACAAAAGGCAACTAGTTCACATACAAACACAAGAGAGAGAGAAACCGATCCATACACACATGAACATATCATTATCCTGTCCATACACACATGCATGAGCATCATCGATACTCTCCATATACACACACATATGACCATCGATCCTCTCCACACATACACACATCATGAGCATCGATCATCTACATACATATGAGCACATGCATCATCCATATACACATGAACACATCCTTACATGGACAACTTACCGAGATGAGAGACCGATCGCGAGAAAGATGGAAAGGAGAGGTGCGCGCGTCGACCGGAGACGGATAGATGAGAGACCGGAGACCTCCTCTATTACTTATGTAACATCCAAAGCAAGTTTTACATGCTAAAAATGGTGAATGTATGGAGAAATTGAGGTGGGAAGGAGAAGATCCCGACTAGATCTAAGGAGGAAGAAGAAGGGGAAAGTGAAGTGTGGGTGGTGGATGTGTGGGCACACATGTGCACATAAAGTGCTGTCCTAAAAGAATCGAAACATCCGTGGCGCACACGGCCCCAGTGCGCCACAGGGAGTACAAACTTCTGTGGCGCACTAGGCGGAGTGCGCCACAGATGCTCCTAGTCCCTGTGGCGCACTAGGCGGAGTGCGCCACAGAAGTTTGTGGTCGTTTCAGAGCAGAGGTGGGCATGCGCTTAGTCGTAGCGCACCATGCACACGTGCGCCACAGATGACCCTAACAACCGTGGCGCACATGACTGTAGTGCGCTACAGAAGTTTGGCGTGTGGCCAACAGGGCCCTGGCCCACACACATCTGTGGCGCACTATGGTCATGTGCGCCACGGTTGTTCTAGTTATTAGTAGGGCACTGCCCACAGGTGAGCCACGCCTGTTTTAGCCGTGGGGCACTTCAACCATGTGAGCCACGGATGTGCTAATTACCTATAGCCGTTTTCCTAGTAGTGCACCCTCTTCGACGCAGCCCGCCTCCTCCTCGGCCGGCCCGACCTTGTCGCCGCCTGGCCCGCGTGTCCTTCCCCGATCCTCCCCGTCAAGCTTCCAGACACAGCCATGGCCACCCCTACGGCTCTGACCTGCCTCGGCGCTGCCACCAGGCCCCTTGCCCTGAGCCGGCCGCGCTCGTGGCCGCTGCCTCTACAAACGCGCACCCCGTGCGTCCTCCTTGTCCTGAACCTTCCTCGTCTCTGGCCAGCGTGGCCCCGTCTCCTTCGTCTTTGTCCCCTGCGGCCCGTGCTCGCCCTGCGCCCTCTCGTCGCCGTCCTCCGCCCGAGCGGCGCCGCCAACCACGCCCGCGAGCTAGTTCTCTGTCCTACAGGGATTTAAGTCACAGGGGTGGTTTTGGTCCACCGCACTGCTATTCTGTGGTGTTTTGCTGCTTGAAAGTTAGGTGGTGCCTAGTTGTTGCTCCTGTTGGCTTTCGGTCCTCTCGGTAGTGGCACATCAAGATCCTCTTCGACAGCATGTCCGAACCCGAGAGCACCACGTCGAGAACCAATGCTGAACCAAGTTCTTCTGCGCTGTGAATCCCTGGATCGCTGAGAACCCATGGCACCGGAATATCCCCGGAACCGATGACCCGAAGGCTATGCCACTCAAGTGCTTCTCCCCGGAAACCGAAGACCGATCCCGGCGTTCGAAGACCGATCCCCCGAACCCTCGGAACCCCAAGATCTCCGGACCGCCATGTGTGACCTCTTTCCGAGCCTTATCTAACATATATATGAATTGTTACATATCCATTGTCATGCTTGCATACATATTTGTGTGGTCTGGGAGCATTATGCCGATTCACCTCATAATTAAATATGGGCTCCATATGCGAACAAATCTAGTCTAATATTGGTCCCATTTAAATTTGTGCATCGAACCGGTGTTATAATTTGCCTTGTTAAGACAACATTTAAATGGCGGGGGTAGCTAAACAACATGAACTTAATAATTGCCGGGACCCCGGTTCCGCTTAATATGGCCTAATTGCATCGCACGCTTGCCATGTCATACATCATACATGCATCATGCTCGATCTCTTGCCGTAGTATTAAATAGTGCATTCGGTGTTTCTTCTAGTGTTTTGCTTCTTCACGGGATAGGCCGATGAGTTGATGCGAGTGTCGACCCGATCATCGGATGAACCTTCGGCAATGTTTTCAGACGAGCATTCTCCCCCTTTCTACCTATTTTACATTTATAGTTTTTGTTTCCTCCTGTTGATCTATTGCTATCTGTGATGCGATGCTCTAGTTTTCGTACCCGTGATATCCCTTGAAGCCATTAAAATTTCCTTGGACACATCCTAGTACCTGTTGTTTGGTAGATAGACAACCTTGCGAGTCGTAGTTGCTTGCGCAGGTGTTGCGTCGCGCCGTCGATGTTCCACAGTTGTTGGAGTATTGCCTGATGTTTAATGTTGGAGATGATTATAACTTTAATTACCATTTAACAACTAAAATTGAAGTAGGTAAATAATGCAGAGGCACAGGTGGGCAATAGATGTTATTTGGTTTTTAACCGTCCACTTGTGTCCCGTAGGACCCCGAGTACTTGATACCTGTTCTTTGAATATTCGCACTATCCGCATGTGGGACCATGAATCCCCCTAGCCAGCGCTTGAGTCATATATTATTTTTTGGGGCCACAAAGTAGTTTGGGGCTTTATTACTATCCTGTACTTATGTCATGCTTTACTGCTTTATTTATGATTGCGCGTGGAGCGCCTGTACTGTTTTGGAACCCCGTGCCACGTTTTCGCGGTATCGACAAGCCCGGTCACACTTTCGGGTTCCCAGTCGTTTACAGCCGTCGTCACAAACCTCTGGGTCCGTCTCGGAGCCGGCCAACTTCGTAGAGGGTAGCTTGGTGGGGTGGCCCCCTGAAATTTATATGAATCTTGCAATTGCTCTGTCGTGATGCCTCGTTGGATTTTTATTGGTTTTTCTCGAAGTTGATCGTGCGTGTGTTGCTATTTGTGCCCCCCCTGCAGGGTAACACTTTCTGAAAGCCATGTCCGCGGTTATGGACGACTTGGAGCACAGTATCTCGATCATAGACAACGATAACTAAAGTAGTGCTATAAATTTGACTTTATAATGACTAGTAATCAGCTTCACTATAATGGAATGGCTAAATAAAAGTGCCAACAACTGCTGGTTTGAGTTGTCACCTGTTACCATTGTATCTGACTAGTAAGTATTGCAACTACAACGGAATGGCTAAATAAAAGTACCAACAACTGCTGGGTTTTGGGATGCCTCATGCTATATGTATCTGACTAGTAAGTACTATAACTATAACGGAATGGTTAACTAAAACTGTCCACTGCTTATTATATCAGGATGACTCATGCTATCTATATCTGACTAGTAATTGTCGCAACTATAATGAAATGAATAAACTACCAACTGTGTGAGTTCCTCGGTTGACTTCCTCGTTTGGTCTCGAGGGGGAAATACCAGGATGGGTATGCTTGGTGATAGTTTAAGGTTGGGTCCGAATAGGTCTTTCTTATCCCTATCTGATAGCCGACAGTTGTATTGAATCTCTATAGGTTGTTTAGTGCATGATGCGCTGCCGCTTCAGTCCACCATACCTATGTAGGCGAGGACCGCCGAATTCTAGTCTCGCCGTGTACTGGCCTCAGTACTGACCGCTCTCTTTTTTCCTTCGCCTTTGTCAACACCCCTTTTGTTAATCAGGTTTTGAGATCGACGTCGTTAGAAGGGTTACCCTTCCGGCTTGGCCTGGGCAGGGTTATGGACGCCATTGGTTATTCTTCAGGGCTCTTAGCTCAATTTGCTTCTTATCCTTAGTCGGATGATGTATCATTTTCAAGGTGATTTGGATCTTTGTATTGTATATCTGTATTCTTGACTCTTGGAGTCGTTGTTGTATATATCTGTTCTATGGGTTCCATCGTGGACTATTGTGAAATGATATTACTTCGTTTTCCACCCGCACGAAAGTGCCTGGTGGGCACCTTTGAATCGTTTCTATGCGGGTTTGGCGGGATTCGCTAAAACTTGCATAGGGCCGATTCCGAGGGTGTTACAACCTCCAGCGCTCAGCATCCAGCCGGCGGGTGGCCGGTAGCCTGGCGGTCAAGGGTAGCTTGAGGCGCACAGCGCCTCGGTCTCCTCGAGGGTCAGAATGGCCCAGTAGGCGCTGTCCATTTCTGTGAGAGAGGAAGGTGTGGATGTGTGCATAACCATGGCATAGTCGGCCTATATATAGATGGAAAGGGCGGGAAAACATGGCGGGAAGCGGTGGGAAATGGCGGGAAATATATTTAGTCCCTGTCAGTGGCTACAACCGGGACTAAAAGCTCGGTTCAGAGGAAAGGGCGAAGAAACTTGGCGGGAAATATCTTTAGTCCCTGTTAGTGGATACAACCGGGACTAAATCTTATTCAGAAAATGGATTTGGATTAATTATTCAAATTCAAGAACTTTTCATGTTGAAAGTTTAGTGAGATTCAAAAATATGCAAAAATAAATAATAGTTAATGCATTTTTAAATTGATAATGGCAAAATGGTTAATAATTTGACTATTTAAAATAATTATTTGATAAAACAAAAAATGGATTTGGATTAATTATTCAAATTCAAAAACTTTTCATGTTGAAAGTTTTGTCAAATTCAAAAATATGCAAAAAAGCATAGTTAATGCATTTTTAAATTGATAATGGCAAAATGGTTAATAATTTGACTATTTAAAATAATTATTTGATAAAACAGAAAATGGATTTGGATTAATTATTCAAATTCAATAACTTTTCATGTTGAAAGTTTTGTCAAATTCAAAAATATGCAAAAAATAATAGTTAATGCATTTTTAAATTGATAATGGCAAAATGGTTAATAATTTGACTATTTAAAATAATTATTTGATAAAACAGAACATGGATTTGGATTAATTATTCAAATTCAAGAACTTTTCATGTTGAAAGTTTTGTCAAATTCAAAAGTATGCAAAAAGGTATAATTTAAATGTTTTAAATGATATATTCAAAAATTTGAAAAAAAAAGTCCAAAACCCCCAGCGCGCGCAAATTTGGGTCTTTAGTCCCAGACCAACTTACCATCCGGGACTAAAGGTCTGGCCCCAACGCGCGAAAATGAAACACCTCCTCCCTCTAGTTCCGGTGCGTGGCACCAGCCGGGACTAGAGACCCCCTTTAGTCCCGGCTGGTGCCACACCCTGGGAGAAGTTGGAGGCCAGAACGACGACAGCGCCGCCAGGCTGCCCGCCGATTTCTTCGATGAAGCCCGCGCCACCCTCTCCCGTCCCGCGCGCCTCCCTCTCTAGCACCAACAGCCGCCACCGCCGCGCCCGCTCGGCCGCGCACCGCCAGCCGCCATTTCCCCTGCCGACCAAGCCACCGCCGGCCGCCAGCGCCCCTGCCGACCAAGCCCGCGGCCGCGCTAGCGCCACCGCCACCGCCACCATCGGCCGCCAACTCCGGTGAGGGTTATAGGGTTAGGATTTTAATTATTTTTTAATTAGTTTAGGATTTTGTTAATTATATTAGTGTATATATTTAGTTTAGGATTTTGTTATATTAGTGTATATATTTAGTTTAGGATTTTTTTAGTTTAGATTTTTTTAGTTTAGGATTTTGTTATATTAGTGTATATATTTAGGATTAATTAGGATTTGTTAGTTTAGAATTTTTTTAGTTTAGGATTTTGTTATATTAGTGTATATATTTAGGATTAATTAGGATTTGTTACTTTATATTTTTTTTTAGTTTAGGATTTTGTTATATTAGTGTATATATTTAGTTTAGGATTTTGTTATATCGATGCATGGAATTTGTTAGTTTAGGATTTTTTTAGTTTAGAATTTTTTTAGTTTAGGATTTTTTTATATTAGTGTATATATTTAGGATTAATTAGGATTTGTTAGGGTATGAGATTTATAATATTGTAAGTTATGTTTATAATAGGGTTTAGGGTGGTGGTTCTCGCGGGAAGCCGCTTAGTGTTAGGGCTTAATATTTATCACAGCGAAAGTCCCACGTGAATACTACTTCAGAACCGGTGAAGAGGTTCATGTTGAGTTTCCAGAACTGTTCCAGTTATACAATCTTGACGCCCTCGACAAATCTATCCTCAGCTGCTATTGTCTGTAAGTTATTGAATTTATTGTCTACATGTTCAGTTCATGCATGTAATTATCCTTATTATATCCTTTTGTACTCTATTATTATGCAGAATGAAGATTCAGGAATGTAAAATAAGAAGACTCTATAGTGTTGGGTTCATTGACCCAGATAAAGTACATATAAACACGCTAACAACAAACCCCGAGGATACGAAGGAAAACATTTTGAGGTTTTTAAATGAGCAAAATTTCTGGGACCACATACTATTTTCTTATAATTTCAAGTAAGCATCTTACTTTGTTGTACACACATTCACTTTTGATTACTCGATGCTAAGTGTAACTGATATATATATATATAAATGTTTGCAGCTTTCACTGGATTCTGCTAGACATTCAACTTGATAAGGGAAGAGTTGAAGTCATGGACCCATCAAAGAGAAACCTGAAAGCGTTCCGCAGCATGCAGGACATGCTCTAGAGTAATTTTCTCGCTATATCGGTCTCTTTCGTTGATTTCCTGAGATATCAGGTAAAGAATAACTCATTCATTCATTTTCTTCGCCGGGCAGAGTTTGGATCCAGTTCAAGCGCGAGGTTAAGGGTTCCTTTAGTCAGCAACTGACGTTTAAGGCGATCTCGGTAAGTAGCACGTGATATGTCCGCGCATCTCTTTACTTCTAGTTTCAATACAATAATGATTCTAGATTATTATTTTGATTGAATTCTATTCTCGTAAAGTGCGCGAGACAACCACATGGGTCGAATTTATGTGGATTCTATATTTGCGAGTTCATTCGCACGTTTACCACCGAGCACAAAGATTATAGAGTCGACGTAAGCAATACATTCAAACCATCATTTTATTACCGTCACTTTTCGTTATCATGATTAATATTCATATTGATCTCCTTTTCTTATATAGTTCGAGAGAATGCGGAATCAACTCCTACCACATCAACGTGTACTAGCAATTGCGGAGAAGCTGCGGGTTTTATTTTCAAAAAGATGATACATGATGGCGGAGAATTTAGTGTGAATATGCGCTAATGATCTCCATGTAATTGACTAGACGGACTCTAGACCCGATAATTGTGATCTCCATGTAACTATGTAAATTATATATATTTGTATGCTCGAATTCGTAATACAAGTTATCTTATATATATGCACTAATGTGTACGATATGTGGTGGCGTACAATATTTAAAAACCATTTTGAAATAAAAAATAAATAAATAAAATAATACAAAATGAATTCTCTACCGCGGCATAGAAATGGTACAAAATACTGTCGCGGCAAAGAAATCACTAGTCCAAGGTAATGCTCTGCCGCGGCAGAGAAAAAACACAAAATGCTGCCACGGCAGAAACCCACTAGTCCCGGTCCATAACACCAACCGAAAATAGTAGGGGTGCACCCGTGCAAGGACAGTCACGTGAACACCCACTAGTTTCGGCTGGTAACTAGCCAGAGACTAATGTTAGGCCTCTAGTCCCGCTTAATTAGTCCCTGTTTAAAAACCGGGGCTAAACGCCCTTACGACCATCTCGGGGCCTCCGACCTGCTCGACGCGGGCCTAGACAGGAGCACGCCCCCATCCTCCCACAAGGAGCATGAGGCTGGCAAGGTAGATTTCTGCAGCGACGCGGGGCTCAGGCCGGGCGCAGAGCTCCTCCGAAATATTCGCTGTCGCTCCTCCGGAATACTGCATGCTGTGCTTGGTGACGCTGAACCCAGCTCTGGTCTGCATATCGATTAAACTGCTGCTGAAACCGGACATCTGGCTGAACTGCGGCGTCACCGGCAGTCTGGACCAGCCGGTGAAGTTTGTCGGAATAGCTTTGATGCCTTTTATCCCGGTTATTGCTGCAGCAGATTCAGCATTTGGGCAGTGTGGAATAGCTCTACAAGCCGACAGTAGCCCCATGCCTTCATCCTTCCTCTAGACTGCATCACATGATCATTCTTTTTTGTCATGCAAGAAGCCCGCATTAACATCCAGCTTGCCCCAGCCCGCCTCTGGTTTCTTCCATGGTTGGACAACTTCTTTTATCGTCCTCACTTGCTTTTCCTCCATGTTATAAACAGTTATTTTATCTCTTTTATTGATATGGTAAATGTTTTGAAAGAATTGCAGGCAAAATTCTACTTTGTAGATTGTCAATATGTAAACGACTTACATTTGTATTGATCATAAGTTGAAAAGGCTACATAATTAGCAAGATTTGGCTTATCACGGCAATAAACAGACTGAGTATGATAGTGATGATGAAAATATTTGGTCAATAAAAATCAATCCATAGGTCGCTGAGTATAACATCGAATCTTGATGTATTTTAAACATCTTTTGAATCTTGATGTATTTTATAGCGCATGTTCTCGCTGAAATGCACGAGGAATTATCTATTACTTCCAAACATGCAGTTTCATCGTAACTTGGTTCTATCCGACTTTCTCTTATAAGTCGTCATCATACTAATGCATTTAATTGTTTTCGCGATTAGCGCGGGAGTTTCCAGAGAGTCTCTATTCAATCAACACAGTAATAGATAGATAGTATATATACGATCAGAAATATTTTTAAGTATCAGATTTTTATTAAAAAAAATGACTCCAATCAAGTTAACTAAGTATCGTATTTATATTTTGTATTAGTTAAGTATCCTATTCGATCTAGATTCTAATGGATTGATATATTCGTATTTGGATTTATATTGTCCTAAGAAATATGAAAACCAGTATAGAACTACTTTCTCTATCACAAAATGTGAAGTGCACGGACTTTGACTATGCGTTAGGTCCACGAACTGTGCGTCAGAGATGCTAGTGCCAACAAAAAGGTTCTTGCAAAGTATTTTAAAAATGATGTCAAAATTGGATGAAATTCAAAATTTGAGTCTAATTTGTAAAAAAAAACAGGCAAGCCGCGTCCAAGGGGAAAAGTGAATGCAGAGAGAAAAAAGACGTTCTCCAGGGGAGTCTATGGAAGCCCGCCTCCAGATCCAGACTCCGTCGTCGTGGTTCCCCGTGCGTCGCCGGGTTCGTCCGTATCCTTACAGATGATGGAATGCAAATCATGGTGGCTTGCCGGTACAGCTTGTGTGATTTGCCGAGAGAATTGCGCGTTTTTTAGAGCATCTCTGATTTTTCTTTGAGGAATTATCAGCGGCGGCGGTCCAGTTCCGAGGCGGTTGACTGCAGACGGGCACCACGGGGATAGGGGAATGGATGAGCATGGTCCTTGTACGAGCGACAGCCAGTCCACGTACCACACGGATCTGGGCTTGTTCGCCCGCACCTTGGAGTGTGGTGGCAGCAGCAGGCGGATCGCTCTCTGGACTTCTACCGTCCGGGGATCATTTTTTGGGGGGTTCGTCACTCATCAGCCTGGCGACAGATTGGAGATGGAGGATGCCGTCGGCGCGATTGTGACGTCTGCATTCTTGACTGCGCCTGCACAGGGAAGCTTGAGTTTTGCAATGGAGCCCGCTGGGAGCGCCGATGTGCCCTCTGCTGGTCTAACTGACAAAGTGTTTTGCTGGACGATGCTCGCAGAGTGCTGTGCCTCAGCAGGTAATCAATCATCTCTGTGTTAAAAGTTAGATGTTATAACAATTTGATGAGCTAGAACTTGGTTTGGATATTTCTGCGAGACTATAAATAATATAATTGTAAAAGATTCTTAGAAATCGACTGAAGGTAATGCTGCAGCGCATGTGCCAGATATGACAAATTACTATGTATTGTTTAGTAGCGCAGGCTGTATGGCAACTAATTTTTTGCTCTCCCCTGATAGAATAAAAATCTGAACCCTGAACTGACAATGTTAGATTGTGCAATAATTCTGTGAAATTGTCTTTAGTATAGTGTCGCTTCCATGTGCCCGATATGGTCGATGAGCAACGGCAAAGGCCCTCGTCCCATGGGTCGGTCAAGGCCCGCCCTCGTTGCCACGGCCCTGAATCTGGCTTGGTTCTGGGTTTCCAGCGAGGAGAGGAGAGGTTCATGGAGCTCTCTGTGTTGCGTGTAGAGATGCAAATCCCACTTCTATTCTCGCTACATATGCAAGTGGCAAAAAACATGCAATTTGGACTGTTAGTCGGGAATATTTCGGAGACTCTTAATTGTGTTACAATCTCTTACTGTATTGCTCTGTTTCTCAAACAGCTCCAAGTAATTGGGTGCGATTTTTAGAGGTTGCTTTGATAACAAATTGAGTATATCTCCTGCAGAGCTAACTTATGTATGTTTCCCTTTGTCAAATACTGGGCAGGTTTACAATCTCAAGAGGACAAGGACAAAACTTTGGCCTTAGCTGGGGTGATGCTCTTTTTTGCATCTTTTGCTGTGGTGGATAAGAGTCCCCGCGGTAGGGAAATGGGACATCTATCTCAGCCTGCTGATGGACCAGTGCACACGCTAACTAATACACCAAAAGAAATGGAGATTCTTTGCTTGTATGTCATCAATCATCATGCACTAACAACATTCTTTGCTTGTCCCTGCAGTAGGCTGCTACGTACAAGGTGTCTCATTCCTTTCTTGATTGAGGGAAGCAAGACATACAGTGGTCCTGCCCATATTTCCGAGCAAAAAAAGTTGGTTTCAAGAAGAATACTGCTCTTCGAAAGAGCCAAACTCCCCTCCCTTGAAGCAAAGTGAGGTGACAATTAGTTGCTCTTTTTGTTCTTATTATTAGATGCATCTACCCGCTATTTATGTGCAGCTTAAGTAGACGCCATTCATTTTCAAGCAGTCTACATATGAATCCATGAATCTCGTATGTTAAGTCGTATGATTAACCAGGAAGCACGAGCTATGGCTGTTGCTCTGGATGCTTTGGCGCCCTATGTCAAGAAGATGATCGCGGACATAGCGGAAGAGGAACTGAGCATGCTGCTGTGTGTCGAAAGAGAGATCCAGAAGCTGAACGGCAACTTGGTGTACCTCCAGGACTACCTTACTGACGCCGACAGGAAACGCATCACAGACAAGAGCGTGAAGGCGTGGGTGGAGAAGCTCAAGGACATCATGTACGAGGCCACCGACATCCTTGAACTCTGCCAGCTTGAGGCCATGGAGCGCCTCACAGGCGGCGGTGCCTCCAACAACCATTCAAGTTCTATTGGAGGGTGCATGAAGAAGAAGCTGCAGGGCTGCTTCCAGCCATTATTGTTCTGCATTCGGAACCCTGTGTTTGCCCACGAGACGGGCAGCCGCATCAAGAAGCTCAACGAGGAGCTGGACACCATTTGCAAGGATGCCACCAAGCTCAATTTCATCAACCTCGGCTCCTATCAGGAACGGAGGAAGCTGACAAGTCCGACACGTGTCAGGAACAAGACGACGTCGGGGTTCAGTAAGTCAGAATCGGTGGGGGAGAACATAGAGGAGGATGCAGAGCAGCTTGTGCAGAAGCTGATCACTAACGATGGCAGAGACTTTAAAGTAGTGGCCATCGTTGGCCAGGGTGGCATGGGCAAGAGCTTCCTCGCCAAGAAGATCTTTGCAAGCGAGGCCATCGAGGAGGGGTTCAAAACCAAGATATGGCTGAGCGTTACTCAGCACTTCGACAAGGTGGAGCTGCTAAGGTCCGCCATCACCCACGCTGGGGGAAAGCACAATGAGGAGAAGGACGAGTCCATCCTCGAGAGGACCCTCACTGAGGCCTTGTTGGCGAACAAGTTTCTGCTGGTCTTGGATGATGTATGGAGCGACACAGCATGGAAGGACATCCTCCAAGTCCCCATTACTAACACCAGTTGTACACAACCCGGGAGCCGAGTCCTTGTCACCTCTAGAATGGAAGATGCTGTTCGGAGGATGGGAGCCTCCAACGGCGACCTACTCCGTGTCAGAAAACTAGAAGATGAAGATGCATGGTCCTTGCTCAAGAAACAGCTGCCTCTGCCAGAGGTCAGTAACTCGGTGCAAATTTAGAAATGATGTCAAAGTGTCAAACTAGTTAATTTGCTCTCCACTGCCTATTAATAATTTGGTAATACTAGTACTAATTTGCAGCGTGCGCGCGCCAAACACACAGGTGCACAAGAAAGTCTAGGTTTGCGTAGTGCACTAATCTTTACTCCCAAAATGCAAAGTACCCGTCAGTTCGAAAATACTTGTTCTGTATAGCATTGACACGGTTTATATGTGGTAATATTTTAACAATTAGTTTCTGTTAAGTATGCTACTCCATTTAAAACTAAATGTTCATTGGGAAAATATGATCAACGATAGTTTTTATTTATCAATTTGATGTTATTGATCTATCTAGTACTCTTTAAAAAAATCTATGCTAATCGGAGAAAAAAAAGGCTAAGCGCCATATGATCTGGTTGGACCAAGGTTAGCTCGCTGTGACATTAACATCTGTGTTGTAATAAAAAGGTACCCAATTGCATGTTTGTATTAGGACTGTAGCCATAACCCTATAGGCTTTAGTCTCTAATTTATATTATAAGATGAAGTTGGCATCACTTGGTTAAAATAATAGGGTTTATTATAATAACATATTTAAGATTAGTCACACTTATTCAACCCATTTGGACATTAACATCTTATTTTGTCCAATTTACCTCAAGGTCATGCATGTTTGCAATAGGACGGCTAATTTTGTAATAGATTCTGACTCCAAATCTTCAATAGAATTGTTAGAAACATGTGGTAAGAGGATTCTGTAAATTTTGACACGAAGTGTTATGACACATGACATAAATAGAATTTGGCCCCTATATATTATGCAAGGACTGTTAATTCGTCACGAGCATTACACTGGAGTAAGAAGTAGAAGCAAGAGCAAAGAGCTTAAAAGTGACCATTTCGAGCGGATCCCCACGTCACCCTATCGCCGCCGCCGCAAGGCCTCTTCCTCCCTCCCTTCGTGCCGCCGCGGAAAGGGTTAGCCGGCCAAGCTCACGCTGGCTCCCAGGAAGTTGGCAGTGGGCGCTTTCATGTGGTTGCGTGGTGGTATTACGGGGCGGCGACTGCTGCTGCCGGTGGTGTGGGGCGGCGCTTGGCTCTAGGAGGCATCCTAGCTCGCGGTAGCAGAAGTGGTCTTTGGCGCGCAGTGTCTGTTCGCAGAGCTGGGCCTGTCACCGCGGGCGCATGGTGGTGGTCGTGGGCTTCCGTGCGTGCTTGATCTGGGCCTTTGTGGGCCATGTCTGGCATCGGTGCTGGTGGTGTGGTTTGGGCTCAGCCAGCGCGTCGTTCGCTGGATCTGGTGCGGGGAGGTGCTGTGGCTCGGCGGTGGGGATTCTAGGACATCTCGAACATGGTGGCGCTGACTGGATTCGATCTGCATGCTTCGGCGACAATCATGCTGACAGTGGTGATGGTCCTCATTGACGGGGAGCCTAGGCGTGGCAGTGTGCGGGATGTTGGGCCTTGCTGGGTAGTTCCGGCAATTTCGACAGGCTAACGCGACTCTTTGAGTTTGGTGAGCTCCAGGTGAAAACTCCTACACCAACCTTGGTCGATGATGGTGATGGCGGCACGCTCAGATGTCACTCTCCTCCTTGGCGGCATTGTTGAGGAGCCCCTTCACAACCCATATCAGTGTCTGGGTTGTTCGTGTGGTTGGCGTTGTTTTCATTTTTCATCATAGGCTAGGCGGTGCGTGGCCCTGGTGTTGGCGTTGATATCAGAGAGGGGACTCCGGTTTATCGCCTCCATTCTGTTGACTATTTAGGTGCTTAGGTGTTGGCTTTGGTCGCTCGGACGGTTTGGTCATTGGCTCGTGTGGTGTGTGGCCTCGGGGCCCGCGTGTGGCGTCCTGCTGTATCGATTTTTTGCCTGTTTTCTTTATAAAGTGATCAATTCCCTTCTTCTACATTAATGATATGGCAAGCCTCCTGCCTTCTTAAAAAAAGTAGAAGCAACTTTTGCACTGCAATAACTAATCTGAGGCCACACCATTCAAAGAAGTACTCCCTAGCCATCAACCCCAAGGTGTTTTGTTGATGCCGCTTGCTGGTATTCCCAAGAGTTTTCTCCGAAACAATCGGTCCAATTAAAATTTTTGTGTGAGCAACGAGAGATCAATTCCACCACAAATATTTAACACTTCACAAATAGCATTGGTGGTAAAATATTAAACATTGAAGGTTAAATTTCAATTGTTTGTTCTCTTTTGTAGGATTGGGTAATTCTAGTGAGTATATCCACAAAGAAACAAAGTATTTTAGTAAGTAGCATGGTCATCATGTGCAAATGCATGGCTTATATCTACTTGTGTTGCTAATTCTTCTATATCTATCTATTATACAGTCATTAAAACAATAGAAAAAAAGGCACCACAATCGTCTACATAGGCTAAACTATTTGATCCCTTGATCAAGATATGGGCCTTATTTATAATGGATCAGATTTAAAATAATAAAAAATAATAAGAAAATATATCAGTTTTCGAAACGGTCATGACATAGATTATCGAACGAGTAGCCTGGATGGTGGATTCAGATTTTCTTACGTCATCATGATGTCAGCAAATGGATATATTTCATTACGCGCTTTTTTCCCTTCATGATTTCTCATCGAGTCCAAATTCGCCAAACCATATTTCCATTTCGACCAGTTCGGCAAGCCAAAATCAACGTAAACAACAAACCAATTTTTGGTGAATTTATCAAAGAAATTTCCTAATATCTCATTTTAGAGTTTTTTGGCACTTTGATTGAAATAAGTTCTTGATAGAACAATGTTGACAATTCATTTATAATTTTAAGATTAATGTGACATGAAATAGGAGAGTACTATGCGTCCCCCGGGGATAATTTCCTAATATCCCCCGGGTCCTCCAGGCGACACGTGTCCCCACAAAATACCCTCTATTCCCGCTTTGGCTATAAATGACCTGTTTTTGCTGCAAATTGTCCCGCTTCTGCTACATGTAGCAAAAAACGGTTCGTCCACGGGACAAAAAATAAAAGACAGAT
Source organism: Avena atlantica (assembly GCA_910589765.1). NCBI lineage: Eukaryota > Viridiplantae > Streptophyta > Magnoliopsida > Poales > Poaceae > Avena > Avena atlantica. The sequence goes on from OU342738.1 coordinate 370,169,094, forward strand.
CTTGCCGGAGACCTCGCCGGGGTTTCGCCGGACACTTTGTAGCAAAAAGTTTGTCCTAATGTAGCAAAACTGATTTTGCCAGAGACTTTTACTAGGAGACCTCGCTGGAGATATTGTAGCAGAAACTTTGCCCTATTGTAGCAAAACTTGAAAATAGATGTAGCAAAAAAGTTCAGCATCTGTAGCAAAAAAACGACTTCGCCGGAGACATCGCTGGAGAATTTCACCAGGGACCCCGTAGCAAAAACTCTGCTGCTATTGTAGCAAAACCAGTAAAAGATTATAGCAAAAAAATCTGCTAATTTAGCAAAATCCAATTTCGCCGGAGGCCTCGCTGGAGAACTATCAATGCCGCTCGCCGTAGGTAGTAACGCCGCTCGCGGCAGGTAGCAACGGCACCCTCCGTATGTAGCAAAGTAGCACCATGCAGCAGCAGCGGTGGGAGGCCCATGGCAGCACGTACCTTGCAGCAACAGAGGTGATAGCAGCGCCATGGCAGTATGAGCAGGCGAGGGCTAAGTGATGGGGATGGTGATCAGGACCGCAGTACCGGCTCTAGCGGAGGAGGCCGACGGCCTGCTGGACGAGGACACGCGCGGGCGGCTTAGGAGTGTGGTTCATGGCTAGGCTCAGGAAAATCGGTCGACGCAAGACGATTTTGGGGGCTAGACGGAGGAGGTCGTCGGGGAAGGAACCGGCAGAGCATGAGCCGGTGTCGGAAGCCTATGGGGCGTGGGAAAGAACCTCACCACGGCAAGGAATCGGCGGGGGTCGACACTGGCGCCGGGCAAGGGACCTCACCGTGTGGCCGCGGGGGCCTATAGGCGTGGCGGCGTGGGCCTATGGGGGCGGCAGCGGGAACCATCGGGGTCGGCGACGGCGGCGCCGGTAGCCATGTGAGGTGGCTACTGAGGATGTGCGGCAGTAGACGCACGACGGCGCAGGAGAAGCCCGTGCAGTAGATGCATCCTAGGAAGAGGAAGCCATAAGGTGGGGCCGTATACAGGAGTGGGTTCGGTCACTGAGTAAAAGAAAAGAGGCCCGTACAAGAGCTACCCGCGTACGAGAGCGACCAGGGGGATCGATCGAATCTATCCCCCGGGGGAGCAGTATCATTTTCCCATGAAATATGGAACGTTGGGAGTTGTATATGTGATGAAATATGCAACTTGTATTTCCATGATGCCAAGGGCCAATGCATATACATGTAACACCTTATATAACATGGAAAATACACACTAATACGCCTACTCAAACTCATGGCGGGTCAGAAACACTGAGTTTGGAGAGGTAAAAGTTGTGTTGTCCTCTGGTGTGGGTCAGCAACCAACTGATTCCTGCACACGGCGCGACTGAAGGAAGCAACGACACACATATGCTTGGTGAGCTCGTGCTTCACAGGGTCGCGTCCAGTGCTGATGGTACCTATATTGTCTGACAAGAGGGGCCGATGTGGTCACAGAAGCACCAAAATCCTCAAGCAACCACCATACCCAAGTCAGCTCAGTCTTGAAAAGATCCATAGCAACTAAGCCTATGCACTCTAACGGGAAACTGCAGTATGTTTCTTTGTTTTCCAGGCAATGAAAGATCCACGAAGAAAAATAAGTAAGCAGAAAGGGACCGATGATCCAAAAATCACAAGCCCAAGTAGCATCATAAGGGCACATACAATGCAAGATGCTTAGGGAAGCTGCTTAGAATAATAAGCCGTTTTTTGTCAAGCACTGGTGCTTATTTATACTAGATAGATGCCTAACTAGGCACTTCTCCTATACAAATAAGCACTGGTGCTTAAGAAAAGATTGGTTTATTTCTGTATGCACTCATCTAAGCACCTTGCATTGTACAATGGCCTAATAAGCCTGAAGTTATAACAAACTGGAGCGTTGAAAGAATGAGGAGAGATAATCCTGCGAAGATATCATGGAACTCGAAGGAGGTGACTGAAGTGAACATGAGCGGAGTAGAAACAAACTGACTAAGAAAGGACATGTCGCATGTAATTGCGGCATGGCCAGTAATTAATTGGTTCCTTCAATAATATTTATGGCACCAACATCCAGGGTTGAAAAACATAATTATCACAGGAAATGCTAATTAAATATTCAGTTGGAAACAAAGGAAACATAATTCACAAGTCTTTAATGTGATGGATGGATGGATAGAAATATGAGTTTATATAAAAAAAAAACAACTCACATTTTTTTATGGCGGTATAGAAATGCAATTTTCAAAATAAATAATGGATCAAAATATATTTTTACTCCGAAGGTGTATACATTTTCCATATGACAGTTTGAATTCATTTTCTGTTCTTTTGTATGTTTGTGGTATCAATCCTAATTTTCTCTATATTTGGTGGCGGTAAACAATTTTCAGAGTTCATTTTTTATTGGATACCACACGTTATTATCGTTTTTATTTTTAAAGTTTACTATTTTAGAAGTACTAGATTTTCGCCCATATTTTATTAGTGAAATCATAGTTCACAACATTAGTAATACAAGGTGTTAGTTTACCCTAGTTTAATTTAAACTTATGTATATATGAAATCTGAATATGTGCAGAAAGAACTAGATGTACTGCTGTAACGAATTGTCTTGTATCGTTGGCAGGTTAGCAGTGAGATTGCTTTTGATCATCTAAAAGATATTGGGATAAAGATTATTAGAAAATGTGATGGTTTGCCACTTGCTATTAAAGTGATGGGAGGACTTCTAAGCACAAGGCGCCCAAGTGAACTTGAGTGGGAGAATGTTCTGAAAAAGAATCTTGAATGGAAAGAAAATGGGTTGCATGATGAACTGAACTTCTCAGTACACTTGAGCTACGATGATTTAAATCCAGAGTTGAAACAATGCTTTCTATACTACTTACTTTTTGCTAAGGGTTCGGCACCTAGCTTGGATGAAGTTGTTAGCATGTGGATCAGTGAAGGGTTTATTCAAGGTGATGGGAGGTCAGAATCAGTCGAACTAGATCTAGAAGAAATAGGACAAGACTATCACCGAGAGTTGGTCGCTAGGAATCTTTTGGAGGCCGACAATCCAATTTGGAGAACATGGTGTTACGACATGCATGATGTTGTCCGTTCTTTTGCTCAGTTTGTGGCTAGTGAAGAAGCACTTGTGGTTCGAAAGGAGCAAAATGACATTAGAAATCTTCCCTTAGTTAACCAAAAATTACGGCGTCTGTCTATAACACTACAAGATTCGATACTAGAGTGGAGCATCCTAGAAAATCTAGAATCATTGAGAACATTACTGATAAACTGTAGCACTATGCCTAGTGGTGGTTCATTGGCTAGTTTTGTCAGTTTACGGGTACTGAGTATAGAATCTGGCGTGTCTGATGTGATCCTGGATTCTGTGTGTCAGTTGAGGCATCTAAGGTACCTGAGACTCAAAGGGGCAGATATATCTAGGCTTCCAAAAGACTTCCATAAGATGAAGTTCCTTGAGCACATAGATCTCACCAACTGTATAAGGCTTAACAAGCTTCCCGACAACATTACGGAACTAAAGAGTTTGAGATATCTGGCGTTAGATGGGTGCAATGTTGATATTGTACCAAGGGGGTTTGGTGGCTTCAAAAAAATGAGTTCAATTTTTTGGTTCCCAACAAAGATGGATGGGGATTGGTGCAGTTTAGAAGAGTTAGGGCCTCTTTGTCATCTTAGGGATCTTTCAATACAATATCTAGAAAATGTGCCCGATAGTTCAATTGCTGCAAGGGCTGTGATGGGCAACAAGAAGCATTTATTGTATTTGGAATTGAGCTGTTACAGAGATGAGAAGGGAGAGATGGAAAAGATGGTGGAACAAACCGAGGAAGAGAAGAAACCCAGAGGGAAGCAAATTGAGGAGGGGGAGAAGGAAGGAGAGGAAAAAACTACAAGAGAGGACGAAGAAGGGGAGGAACAATCTGCCGAGGACGAGGAGAAGGAAGGAAAGGAGGAAACTTCAGAAGAGGAGGAGCAGCGAATTGAGACAGTATTCGATGAGCTCTGCCCTCCACCTTGCTTGGAGGATCTATTCATGACAAGATACTTTGGTCGTCGACTACCAAATTGGATGCAAGCTCCAGCAGCATCGTCCTTTAAGAGCTTGAGGACTATTGTGCTAGTAGACCTGACCTGCTGCAACCAACTTCCCAATGGCTTGTGTGGGATGCTAAATTTGGATGTGATGGAAATCCGCCGAGCTCCAGCCATTGAGCTTATCGGTCCTGATTTTCAAAGCCGGGCAAGTAGAGATGGAGGTGCCATTGTTACTAGCCCATTCCCAAAACTGAGAGTATTAAGCATGGGAGATTTGTCTCTATGGAAGAAGTGGGACTGGGAGGAGGAGGGGCAGGGTGAAGCCATGGCCATGCCTGCCTTGGAGCATCTCATGATTATAAACTGCAGGCTGACACACCTTCCCCTGGGACTTGCTAACCACAAGAGGTGTAATTTGAGAACCCTGCTCCTAGAACGTCTCATCGTCCTGGCATCTGTGGAGAATTTCCCTTCGGTTGTTACTTTCAAAGTGCTCTCCTGCCCCAAGATCAAGAAGATCGGCGGCTTCTCCAAGTTGCGGAAGATCGTCATCGAAGGTTGCCTGCAGCTCAGGTTGCTGGAGGGTGTCCCCGTGCTCTCTAGCATGGAGCTGGATGATGAGACATGGGAGATTACAGGTACGCCTGCAAGGTGTACACCCAAGGTATATCAAGTTGGAATGAAGCCTCAGCTTCCTGAAAATTTCACTGTTACCAGATAGCAGCTCTGTCCTCTGAAGACGAAGGCTTGACGTATTGCAATATGCGCCATACGGCTGGCCACGAGCTTAAGAATATAATAGAAAGACTGTAATATCTATCTCCTTGTGTAATTCACATCTTAGAATCTGTTTTGCTGGTCACATAGATCAACAAAAATAGTTCAGGCTGGTTCTCAGACAGACAACGCATCCCGTGTAGAATTATGTAATGATGATATATCTGAGGAGTGTGTCCTATTGCCTCCATGCACCATTGGATTTTCTTCCTCATATCCTCCTCCAGATACATGCTTTTCAGGTTTCTTCTTATCCAGCGATAGTTGCCTCCTCCTTGTCATGTTATCTCCAGATTGCTGAATGAGGATCTGCGATTATGGATTTGCATCGCTACTTGATCGGAGTTGGAGCACATCCTGGCTAGCTTTTCAGGGACAGAGCATACTAGGATATCATCCTGGGCTTCCCTCGCTAGCTTGTTCACCTTGGCGCTTGGCCTGAAAACAAGAATTTTCAGCACAAGGATAGTTGATTTGTATGGAAGAAGTTAGAATGCGAGTTTGTCGTTTAAACTCTGTTGTTGAGGACCAGATCCAACCAGTGAAGAATCAGGTTTGTACCTTGGATATCATATCAGTCAGATTTTTCATTCACCATCTCGACAATAATGGATCCGAGTGAACCGCTAAACCGATCCCTAGATAGCTCGCCGCTGCTGGGGCTATTTGCCAGGAAGTCGAGTGGTGTTGCTCTTTGATTTCACGGAACTAGAAAATGCAGAAGCTTGTGCCATTAAGCTCGCTCTGCAACTTGCGGTGTATCGCTGTTTATCAGTGATTACCTTTGAGTCAGGCAACGCCATGGTGACATCCAAGCTGCCGGCGTGTTTTTTTGCTGTGCTACTTTCAGCGGTAAATCGGCTGCCTTCTTGCAGTTTTCAGTAAATTATTACTTACTCCCTCTGTTTAAAAATATAAGATGTTTTAGGTTTGTGAAGGAGATGTATCTAGACACATTTTAGTGTATAGATTCATTTAAACCTATACACTAAAACGTGTCTAGATACATCTTTTTCACAAACCTAAAACATCTTATATATCTAAACGGAGGGAGTACGTATTAGAAGGATGTAATAATGCTGGTCATAAGGTTGCTGCTCTTGCCCAGCTCAATAGGACTAGCAATTTCTGGTTGGGGCATGTCCCATCTTTCATCACTGACATAACGTGTAAAGACATTGTAAACCATGTTGGTTTTGAACTTTTGGTTAATACACACTTTACTGTAAAGAAGAAGAAGATTAAGCTAAAGATAAAAAAAAAGGGGGAAGTGGTTTACAAAAAGCATTGCGAGTTGGGACAAAGTAACTTTCGAGCGGAACAAGTGGTACTGCCACAAACTTACTACTGAGCTACTGTCGGTCTACCTTTCTTTTACGGAGAAAAGTACCGCGAGGAAGTTTACAGTTACCCTTCCCGCCGCATCACCTGCTGCCTGCGAGATCTCTGCCACTCGCACGGACATCAGAAAATGCCTGAAATCTTTCGTGGCCGTAGATTAGATACTTCTGCCCACGAGAGGGGTCGCGTATCCGACTAGGGCGAAAGTGACAAGATTCAGCCGGCCACCGGCACGCATGTCACGTGAGCGTACTGCCACTGCCTCCCTGTCCAGTTCGGCGCAGTATTTTTACCGCTAGTTTCCTTCCAGTTTCGGGGTTGCTGGAGTGATGCCGGCATAATTACTGATTCACCTACGGAAGAATGTGCTTTGACGGTCGTGCAAGGCCATGTGAAAAATGATGGCGAGATACTCTGTGCGCCAAGATGGCAGGTGAATGTATGACCATTCATTTGCAATCATGTGAAAGCGCCCCACAGTAAAAGGAGATGGTAATCCGAAATCATGATACGTTTGTTAGATGGAACATCAAGTAGGAGTAGTACTCCCTTCGCTTTGAGATTATAAGTCCCGCGCGGATAACTAGGTTGCCAATTTAAACAATAAAATATAAATAGCATATTATAAAATACCATTAGAAACTGTAGAGGTTATATTTTTTAATGATATAACTTTTTTGATACATAGGTTATATTTTGTTGGTCAAATTAATAACCTCGGTATGCGCGTATGACCTATAATCCCGAACAGAGGAAGTAGTTTTTTGAAACGAATAAGGGGCCTCGAAGGGCCCCGAAGCTGCATTCAATTAACCGACGGTGGGTGCACAATACAAGCAGGGCCTAGAACAGATAAAGAAATTATAACAAAGGCCAGGAAATTTGCATCGAGGAGAAAAAGCAAAAACGCAATCGAGCCTAGGGTTCTCTCCACCGAGATTGAGCCATGAGCGTCGGCCACCATGACTTCGCCGGGGACGAACCACTTGGCGCTGACACAGGGGGAACTCCGGCGAGTGACTCAGAAGAAGGCCTCCACTGCGGAGGTTGGAAAGGGCGCCATCTTGGCGCCACACAAGGCCACCATCTTGGCTGAAGCTCGCGTTGGCAATTGTAGCCGTCGCGGGATTTGCTCGACGTTGCAGCAGCAGGTTGACGTCCTACCTCAACGAGGCCGGGAAGCACTTGTTGCTTCGCTTCCTCCCCTCGCCTCCATGTCCGGCTGGAGAAAACGTCGCCACGCAGCACCCCTCTCCGTCAAGGCAAACACCAACCCGCGGAGGGCAAGGCCGCCCTCCCTCCGCCAAGGCCACCACGCCGCAGCACAGCTCCCCCACGCCACCATGGCCGGACAGGAGCTGCTTCGTCGCGCAGCTAACTGCACCATTGATCTCCTCTTCCTCACAACCACTGCCGGCCGAGAGGAAACCGAGACTGCAGCACCTTAGCATCGGAGGGAAAGCCACCACCACAAAATTATTCAGGGGTGCGTCGGTTCCCGTCTCCACTTGGACCTCTAGCCATCGGAGAAGAAAAGCAAAGACAAGAAACCCTAAAACTACATAGATGTGGGTGGCAAGATCTAGAGTTCCGCACAAACTACCAGGGAAACAGCCCCAAGACGGCAAGCTGCCAAACCTACAACTACTCCTATCTACTCCGACGCCTTCCCTTCGCCGTCTCCGTCCGGCAACGCCGGCGAAGAGGGCTAGGGGTCGGGTCGGGCTTCTCCGGGAGACTCTCAAAACGGGGGGAACGGGAGAGAGGAGAGGGAGAGAGGACATCAAGTAGTAGTATGTCTCTTGATTTAGCACAACAGGACCAATATTTAACATGATTGCATCGAGCGACGCTTGCAGATAGGAAAATTACAGGATCTTTTAACCCTGCCAGGTAGGGGCCTACACTCCCGCCTCGACAAAATTGTCAATTGCAGGACTCAATAAGAGGTGGTTCTTGTTGGAACACCCCCTGCCGACTGGCCGGTCCCGAGGCTGTTCCACACCCGAGAAGAAGACTAGGAGAAAGCACACACAGTACACAAGTAGATGACACAGGGAACAAAGTGAACTTTATTGAAAACTCTCTCGGTAAACTCCCGTACACAGATTGTTCCTATATTTATAGGCTAAAGGGGGATACGATACCCACATGGGCCAACCCTAGTCTGGTAGAGGCCACACCGAGTGGGCCTCTACCGGCCCAGTTTCCCAACACCCCCCCTGGGTATCTTATCTGTATAACCATGGCTTAAAACTCCAAAAAAAACCAGTGGGAAAAATATGGAGAAATGCACACGGTATACTTCTTGCTATGTTGCACGAATTGCCTCATTAAAAACCTCACGTGAGAAACTTCATAAAAACTCACTAAGGGAAAAAGAGTACAATTCACTTAACTATAAAGTTAAGCACTCAATCATCGGGATCAAGATTTCAGTGATGAGTTTGTGAAGATTCTCCCCCTGAACCTTGCATCTCCCTAAGTCTCATCATGCCGATCCCTCGGACACATCTCTCGAAAGAAGACGTCGGCAATGATTTAGTGAACAAATCAGCGAGATTTTCACACGACTTAGTATGCAAGACTTTCACTTCGTTCATCTTTTGCAACTCATGTGCATAGAAGAACTTGGGGTTTATATGCTTTGTGAGATTGCTCTTCACGTAACCCGTCTGGACTTGTGCAACACAAGCGGCATTATCTTTATAGATAATTGTTGGGGTTTGTACGGTGTTCAGTCCACATGACATCTGGATGTGACTGACTACTCGTCGAAGCCATACACATTCTCGTGATGCTTCATATAATGCTATGATTTCCGAGTGGTTCGTCGAAGTTGACACAAGAGTTTGCTTAGACGATTTCCAGGAAATAGTTGTTCCACCACAAAGGAAAACATATCCAGTCTGCGACTTGGATGTGTGCGGGTCCGAAAGGTACCCAGCATCAGCATAGCCTACAACAGATAAGTCTTGGTTCTTTTGGTAAAACAAGCCAAAGTCCTTAGTCCCTTGTATGTACCTAAAGATGTCCTTAACGCCTTTCCAATGTCTCTTGGTAGGCTCAGAACTGTACCTTGCAAGCAAATTGATGGCAAATGCAATATCCCGCCGTGTATAATTTGCGAGGTACATAAGTGCGCAAACTGCACTTAAGTAGGGGAATTCCGGTCCCAGAATTTTCTCCCCCTCTTCTTTAGGCCTGAACGGGTCCTTGTCTTGCTGCAAGATCTTTCGACCATCGGGGTCTTAGAAGGATATGCCTTTTCAAACCCAAATCGTTCCAACACCTTCTGGGTGTAGGCCGACTGGTGAACTAGAATCCCAGCAGGGGAATGCTCAAGTTGCAGACCGAGGCAGAACTTGGTTTTGCCTAAGTCTTTCATCTCGAATTCCGGCATCAGGTAGGAACTCGCTTCCTCAATATCGTCAGGTGTACCGATTATATTCAAATCGTCCACGTACACCGAGATAATACAGAAACCATCCTGGGATCTCCGTATAAAAACACATGGGCAATCTTCACTGCTCGTGTAGCCCTTCTGATGAAGGAAATCGCTTAAACGATTATACCACATCCTACCTGACTGCTTTAGTCCATACAATGACTTCTTAAGCTGAACACTGTATAAGCTCTTGTTTGCTCTATCCTGGTTCGGGACAGGGATACCTTCTGGTACTTTCATGTATATGTCCGAATCCAAGTTACCATATAGGTAAGCGGTGACAACATCCATTAGTTTCATGTTTAAGTCCATGTTTACTGCCATTGAGATCAAGTATCTAAAGGTAATTCCATCCATGACTGGAGAGTAAGTTTCCTCAAAGTCGACACCTGGTCGCTGAGTGAAACCTTGAGCAACGAGCCTTGCTTTGTACCTTACTACTTCATTATTCTCGTTTCTCTTTCGAACAAAAACCCACTTATGGCCAACAGGGAGAATGTGGGGAGGAGTTAGACAAACAGGTCCAAATACCTCTCTTTTGTTTAACGATAATAATTCAGTGGTAATTGCCTTCTGCCAATCTTTCCAATTCGACCTTTTCTTGCAATCAGCGAGCGTGTTAGGCTCAGGGTCAAGATCTATGATTGAGGCAATTTTCTTGGCAAAATTAACGTCGACATTTGCCATGGCTCGGTTGTATGACTCGCCCGAATTAACATAGTTAATGGCCATTTCGTCATGGAGTGCATCAGGCACATCCTCTTGCTCCACCGGATTTCCCAATCCAGGAGCTAGGTCCTTTAGCTTTCCCGCTCCGATGTGTGCGAACACAACTTCGCTGGGTATTTCCGATATAGGAAAGTTCAAGTTCGGAATTTCGTGCACTGAAATATCCGTACTCGTGCCAGGTCTCAACTGGCTCCCCTCAACAGGGCAGACTGTAATAAATCTCTCTTATCCTTTTTCTTCGGGCGTCCCCAGGTACTTGGGATTTGAGAAACCGGAATCCGCGTCCTCTTAGGCCTTGGAGCAGGAGCGGGTATACCATCATTTTTCTTTGGTATTTCAACCATTTCCGGTGCATTGCGTGCATGCACATGCGACTTTGTCACAGTCTTTAAATCACTAAAATGATCGGGCAGTTGATTCGCTAGGGAGTGCAAATCTAGTATCTTTTGGACTTCTCTATTAGTCTCAACAGTGCGCGGGTCATGAGCGTGGATCTCCGTGGCTTTCCACGTGATTTCTCGACTTTTGTCATCCAGGGGTTGATTACCTCCCCCCAAAGTCGGGAAAAGATCCTCGTCAAAAATACAGTCAGCAAAACGGGCCGTGTGACAGTCACCTGTCAAGGGGTCCAAGAACCTGATTATGGACACAGTCTCATAACCAACGTATATCCCCGACTTACGGAGCGGTCCCATTGCTGATCGCTGGGGTGGTGGTATAGGTACATATACCTGGCAGCCGAACCTACGTAGGTGGGAAATTTTCGGTGCCGACCCTTGCGCAAGTTGTATGGGAGAGTGGATGTTGTAGGCCGATGGTCGAAAGTTGATGAGATTAGCGGCGTGTAACACCGCGTGTCCCCAACATGTAGTTGGTAAATTACAACCCTGAAGGAGTAGTCTGGCAATGAATTTAATTCTTTTAATCAATGCCTCCGCAAGTCCATTTTGAGTGTGTACATGCGGTACGGAGTGCTCAAGTTTGATTGCAGTTGACATGCAATAATCATCGAATGCCTTTGAAGTAAATTCTCCGGCATTATCCATTCGAATAGACTTTAAACGACAATCAGGGAATTTATTCCTTATTTGTATGATCTAGGAGATCAACTTTGCAAAAGCATGGTTCCTTGTTGACAGCAGGCAAACATTGGACCATTTAGAGGAAGCATCGATGAGCACCATGAAGTACCGAAACGACCCTGAGAGGGGCTGAATTGGACCACATATATCCCCTTGAATGCGTTCCAAGAACGCGGGGAGTTCATACTTCACCTTTAGGGGGGACGGTCTAATGATCAATTTCCCTGTAGCGCATGCGGAGCACACGAAATCATCGGGATTCGGGAAATTTTTCACATTAACATTATGACCGTTTGAGTTGTTAATTATATTTCTCATCATCCTAAGACCAGGATGGCCTAACCTATCATGCCAAAGGCAGAATAGTTCGGAGCTTCTAAAGACAGTCTTAACGGTAGTGTAAATAGGTGGTGCTACTATCTTAGTGTAGTACATCCCAATAGCTAATAAAGGGAGTCTTTCGACAACATGTTTAACATTTTCGTCGCGCTTGGTAATGAGTAGGAACTCCTTTCCATTCTTATCATCATCGGTTTCGACATGGAAACCATTTGCGCGGATGTCTCTAAAACTTAAGAGAGTACGAGTCGACTCCGGATACAACAATGCCTCTTCAATGATCAGAGTTGTTCCATTAGGGAGTATGATAGTTGCTCTTCCGGAGCCAACTACATTCGGACCGCAGCCGGCGGTCGTCATTATGTTACCAGGGTTTTTGGTAATGGACTCAAAATACTTTGTTTCTCTCAAGATGGTATTGGTGGTGCCGCTATCAGCAAGGCACGTTTCCTCCATTTGGGCGCCACACGCGTTCTAAAATATAGTGCCTAATTAATATAATGGAGCGAGGAAGTTGCTACATCAAGTAAGTGAAACACATAGATATTTCAGAACATCACATAATCAAATAATGGAATAAATGAATGAAATAAATGTTATCCAATCGCCGAAAATAAGTGTTATGCTCTCATAGAGCTTACAACCATATCGGAAAAAAATGTATCTGATTATTGCGGAAAAGGAATCATCTCAACAAAAAGGAGCTCAGGTGGATTCTGCAAATAAACCACCAAGCTCAGCCAGTATCTCAAGGTCAGTGGGCTTCTCTTCGTTGGCCATCATCATGGACAAGGGGCCTAGATGAGGCGGCGGGGGCACAACGTGCTCAACCTCCATGGGCACAGCGGCGTTCGTGGGGACCGCCGAGGGTGCTGCCACTTGTGCTACGTCCTGCGCCACTACGTGCGCGACGTTCTGCACAGGCGCCGCTCCGGGCGCCAGTGGTGCCTCAACCTGGACAAGATGCGCCTCGCGCGCCTTCTTGCTGGCCTTGAACGCGTCCACGACGTGTTTAGGGAGAAAACACTGCCTGGAGAAGAGAGTCTTGGAGCCATAGCGGAAGCAGTCTTGGGGCCTCGCCTCCCTCTTGCCCGCCTTGCGTTGCTTGGCCGGGTTGGAGGAGTTGGGGCCCTTCTTGCCTCTCTTCTTGTGGATGGGCTTGCGCACCTTGTAGGCACCAGCATTGGCCTCATGACTTGGGCCCCCTGCGAAGGGTTGCGTGGAGAAGTTCTTTTTCAGAACATTATCCTGCGCCTCGGCCACCTGGAGAGCATCAATAAGCGCTACATATTCCGTGAATCCTTCCTGACGAAAGTTTCGCGAGGACTAGATGTTGTCCGGATGGAATGTGGAGAGGGTTTTGTCTATCTTCTGCTGATCGGTGGTACTGGTCCCACACCTGAAGAATAGTATAAATTTGGTGCAACCTGAAGTTGTACTCTCCCACCGTCTTGAAGTCCGCAAACCTCAGACGTATCCAATCTGCCTCCGCCCGTGGCTGAATGGTGTACTTCAGCCTAGAGAACCGCTTGTTGAGGACGGTCCAAAGGGCAGAAGCACTCCGTTCTGCCATGTACTCATTCTTGAGAGTCTCACACATGTGATGGCGGAGGAAGTGCAGGGCTTTGGCGTTATCCGTCGGGATGGTTTTGCTGGGGTCCGTCGGGGTCCCTTCAATCAACGCATCCTTGATGCATCGACCCTCAAGGACAATCTCAACATCCAAGGCTCAAGTCAGGTAGTTAAGCCCATCCTGGGTCAACTCCGGGAACTCACGGCTGACGATTCCGGTCATCTGCAATTTATGCAAAGTGTGTAAGATTACAGCAGGTAATCGGTTGCATAAATGCGATAATCGATACAATAATTCAAATATGACGGTGTTCCAAAATTTAATATAAAAACGGTACAAACTATCTATGAGATACAAAGTATTAAAAACATGCGGTAATTAATGACTATAGTAAAACATAGTACAAAAGCTTGTGTAAAAAATGGGCCAAAAACAGAGCCGAAACAGTCCAACCGCCCGCGATTGCGTGCTACCAAACGGTCCAGCTATCCTTGCCTCTGCACGGCCGGTCCGCTCCAGACCGCCCCGGCCCGCTAAGCGGGGGAACGGAGCTAGCAAAGCTAGCTCCCGACTGGGGCGGCGGTGCCGACAGCAGGCCGGACCGGCGGCGAGGTGGGGAGGGGCGGCGGCGGCCAGTGCGGTGGCAGGCGCGCCAGCTGGCGGCGGCGTGCGACGCGAAGGGCGCGCGGCCAGCACGGCGGCTCGGCGGCGCGCGGCAGCACGCGGGGAAGCGCGCGGCGGCGGGCGAGGCGGCGCGCGGCCATCAGGCTTGCGATGCCAGCACGGCGGCGCGGCGGCGGCCAGTGCGACGGCTCGATGGCGCGCGGCAGCACGCGGGGCAGCGCGCGGCGGCCGGCGGGCGTGGCGCGCGTGCGCGTGGCCAGCAGCAGGACGGCGAGCAGCAGCGCGGCCGTGCGTGGCGGCGGCCATGGCGAGGCGCAGGCCAGCGGCGCGCAGCGCGAGGGCGCATGGCCAGCAGCAGGTTGACGAGCGGCAGCGCGGCCGTACGTGGCGGCGGCCATGGCGCGGCGCAGGACAGCGGTGGCCAGCGGGCGTTGTGGCCGGCGGGGCCAGCGGGCGCGGCAGCCGGCATGCACGCAGGCCAGCAGCGCGGCGTGGCGGCCGGCGGGGCCAGCAGCCGGCACGACGGCGAGCGCGAGCGGCTGCGCGGCCAGAGGGGCCGGGCGGCGCGGGGCCAGCGGCCGGCGGTGGCGACGGCCCGGCCAGCGGGGCCAGGGCGTGTGCGGGCGCGAGCTCGGTCCTCGGCCGCCATGGCCTCTTCATCTTGCAAGCGCGTACGTATGCGGTTGCAAAAAAAAATTACATGCAAAAAAACTGTAGATTCGATCCGATCTACTCAATAAAAATAGACATGATCAGTCCGATCTACTAAATTAAATTTAGATCGGCACAACAGGTGGACTGGTACAGTCAACAAGTTTCTGATCTGGGAGTGATTAAATCGACATTGGTCGGCGACAGCAGGTCAGCTCGACTCCCAGAAAGGAAAATTTGTACCCCAGATGGGATCTGATCTAAGATCTGAACGCAAATTTTGAAAGGAAAACGCGAGACGAATCCATTTTTGCGGTTAGATTTGTGTTACCTTCAACGAAAGCCTGCGTGATGCAGGCTCGACGGTGGCTTGACGGAGGCTCGACGGAGAGACACGTGCTCATAACGTGTTGGAACACCCCTGTCGACTGGCCGGTCCCGAGGCTGTTCCACACCCGAGAAGAAGACTAGGAGCAAGCACACACAGTACACAAGTAGATGACACAGGGAACAAAGTAAATTTTATTGAAAACTCTCTCGGTAACTCCCGTACACAGATTGTTCCTCTATTTATAGGCTAAAAGAGGATACGATACACACATGGGCCAACCCTAGGCTGGTAGAGGATACACCGAGTGGGCCTCTACCGGCCTAGTTTCCCAACAGTTCTCTTCTCCTGGAAGGTGTCTTTGACTTCCGAATTTCAGTTATCTTTTCTTTTAAAACAATATTTAGAAGTTTCAGAAATAAATTTGGATTAATTCTGGATATAGTCAACGATGTATCCTACAAGCATACAAAAACTTATTTATATTCCGGGCTATACAAAAATGAAAAATCTTACTACCTCCGATCCTAAATAAGTGTCACAGTTTTGTCACAGTTTTGTACTAGAGTTTAAAACTGTGACACTTATTTAGGATCGGAGGGGGTAGCGATTTGGAAATACACATTCTGAAATTCACACTTTTGTCATTCTTATTATGTAGCCCAGAATAAAAAGTATTTAAAATTTTGCTCGTCTGTGATTTTTTCAATGTTTTTGGAGCTTATAAATATGATTTTCGATTAGGATCATTGGATGAGCTCGTGACAAAAAAAAATCTCACCCGTGGTTCTCCACTGTAGCTTGGTTCAAACTTTTCCCCTTTTCGACAAACAGTTTGAAATAACTTGGGAACAGCAAGTATTTCTTTATAGAACAGTAGGAATACTGATTGCTTGCAGATTCTGGGCGGAAAGAAACGCCAGATAGAAACCCCAAAGCAGATTAATCACCATCAGTTGGTTATGGCACCAGCCAAAAGCCATAAGCCCCCCTCCCTCCTCCAAACGGTGGTCCTTCATAGGCCCCAACCTGAAAGGACCCCTGCTCCAACTGGCCACTTGTACGCAGCAGGTAAGAACGGCAGTGGAGAAAATAATTAGACATTACACTACAGTAGTTTTCCCCTACAAAAAAAAAAACTGTGCTTTGCACCTAATCTTCTCTGGCGGTTGAGTGGCACCTACTCCCTGCCTAAACCTCCCCGGCCGGCTCACGCAATGCCAAGGAGCAACTCTTGGGAAACGTATAGATACTTTACACTCCATGCTACGTTGTTGTTAATGATCCGTCTAAACTTTATCCTAGAATGTGCAGTGTCATCGGCATAGCATGGATAAGCTTGAGCTAGTGCGTCGTTTTGGCACCCGAGCTCCATGCGGCTCGTTTTTTAAAACTTCGAAAATTTCAAATTTAAGTCTTTGAATACCCAAAAACAAAGTTACGTCTTTGAAAAATTCAACAAAAATATATCAGAATATAGTCAATGATTTATCTAGATGTATGTCATTTTTAATACGAAATATATTATACTCCCTCCGTCCCAAAATAGATGTCTCAGATTTATCAAAATTTTAATAAATTTGGACACTATTTAGTATATAGATTCATTTAAATTTTAGAAAACTTAAGACATCTATTTTGGGACAGAGGGAGTACTGTATTCTTAGAGAAAATGATAAATAAGCAGATTCGGGTGCATAAAATATTTTAAGTTTATCTAATCCGTCCTTCTTGCTGAGCCTAAAATACAAAGTATTCCACAGTAGAAATTTGTACGCTCGTAGTGTATAATAGTTTACTGCATACATGCATTTAGTTTGGATTATTTGAAACTCTAAAATCAAGTTTTCATATTTTTTACCAAACTGGTACATGCATTGAGGACAGGAGAGAGGCGACGACATTATAGAGCCAATCTAGGGTTTCGTCCCTCTCGTCCGTGACGTCCCCGGTCTGCTTCGCCTCAAGTGGCCTTTGGTGTCTTGGAGGTGTGGCGAACCACGGCCTCTCACTGGCGGAAAGGTTCGCGTCCGTTGTTTAGACGACTATTTTCAGTGTTTTTTCAGGATGTTGAGGCGAAGACTACATCCTAATTTAGGATAAATCCCTCACCGCCATATCACCGCTTCGATGGTGCGTCTAGCGCCAACGAAAGATGTATGGAGTCGTGTGTTCGACATATCTCAGGGATCTTGTCATTTTTTATATTCTTTGATGTGATTTGAGACCGTCTCTTTCGATCTACGATTATCATCTTCGGCGATGATTGTTTCTCTGGTGCGCTGGTTCTTCAAAGCTTTAGCACGACAATTTTCCGTCTGTCTACTATGAGAAGCTCTACTATGAGAAGCTTTTCCCGGCTCAGATGATGGAGTGGGCGAGGACGGCGACGCGCCTTCGGCTCGTGCTAGCGTATACGGTCATTGCTAGATGGTCCAATGGTCTATTTGTAATTTTTTTAGGCTCAATTGTACCGATGTTGATGATTATTAATAGATCATTAAAATATCACTAGTGCAGAGCCCCCCTTTAACTCCGGTTGGGAGGGCCCTCTAACAGCGGTTCCTCAACCGCTGTTGAGGATTCAGTGTTAGAGGGGGGGGCCTTTAACACCGGTTCTTATACGAACCGGTGTTAAAGGGTGGCGCACGTGGGGCTGCCGCAGGCCTCAGCCCCCCCCTTTAACACCGGTTCGGGGCTGGAACCGGTGTTAAAGGTTCTTCTGCCGCGGCAGAGATTTAGGCCGTTTTCCTGCCGCGGCAGGAAAACGGCCTAAATCTCTGCCACGGTAGACTTCTGCCTCTGCCCAGTTCTGGGCGTATTTCTGCGGGAGGGGGGGAGCGAGGGGGAATCGATCGGGAGTGGTATACATATAAATCGTCATCGGTACATACGAGTACATGAATAATTAAGCAACTATTATTATACGTCATCGGCACATACATCGTCATCGTTCATTTTGGTGGATATCTAAAGAGTTCTCCGCCAGGCGTGACGACCTCATCAAGTATGAACCCCGCCAATTCCTCTTGAATGGCTCGTATGCGTTCAAATGGTAGGAGTTGGTCCCGCATCCGTTCGATCTGAATATATATGAAGAATGGGCCGTCAATATATATAAGAATAAAACTCAACACAATTGATGGTAATAAAACAATGTTGTGGACTTTGTTTACTTACTCTAAGTTGTTCTAGTGCGGCTTGGCCCGTCGCACATATCGTGTTGCGAATGAACTCGCAAACATAGTACCCACATAAGTTATTGCCGTGTCCCTGATGCGCGCACTTTACGATAATAGAGAGTTCAATCAAAATAATAATCAATAAAGCGTGATATAATGGAATTGGAAGCTAGCTAGTATTACTTACATTTTGGTCTACAAATTTTAGTTCTTCTGACCATTCACCCACTGCCCGTGAACCTTTTCCAAACTCTGTCCGGCAAAGAAAATGGATAAAGGAGTAATTAATTACTTGTTGTCACGAAAGTTGCCGATCTAGTGCGATAATATGATTGAAATTACTTCTGGAGCATCTCTCTAAAGTCTGCCCATATCTCTTTTTCTTTTCGTAACGAGTCCATGACAAGGACTTTTCCTGAGTCGGGTTAAATGACTAGCAGAATAAAGTGGAACCTACGTACGCATAACTCATCATCAGTTACACTTAACATCGAGTAAGCTGAAATAGAATGTGTACAAGAGAGAGGGTAACAGTACTCACGAGAAGTTGTAAGGCAATAATATTTTCCTTTTGGTTTGTTGTCTTAGAAAAGACGTTAGCAAGTAATCTTCTGTTGTCCGGGATTGGTTTTTACCACTTCTTCATGAACTCTATTTGGGTCAACGAACCCAATGTCAAAAGGGACTCCTTTCCTGCATTCCATAAACTTTTTCCTGCATAATAGTATATATATATATGCTGAGCATATATATATACATGCAATTAATGAAGTGAATGAGATGAGATATAAATTACAGAAATAGTACTTACACACAATAAAGGCCGATGGCAGCTTTGTCGAGTTCCTTCTGATTGAATAGAAAATGCAAGTCTTGAATGTTGAAGTCGATCGCGTCGTCTCCGCAGAAGAAAATCTCATCTCTTATATGCGCCGTGATCCATTCTACCTTTCTCGTCTTGCAGAAATCAAGGTACCACTTGTGCAATTTTCGCATCTTTGTTGGTAGATTCTTGAGCTCCTCTTTCTTGACGAGATTCTTCCCATACTTCCATGGCTGTATGGGGTTGGCATCGCATTTGGGAAAGTTGTCTTCCATGAAGTTCAAGTATGCAATGTAAGTCATCCCCATCTCATTGGCCTTTCTTTGTAGCTCTGCCTCGTAATCATTTACGGGAGGAGCGTCCCGTGTGTCGAACATTTGGAGCGGGCGCATGATTGGTTTTCCTGCTCTCCGAGCATGGGAACTGTTTTCTGGGGTGCCTCACGACTGCTACTTTCAGTCTCCCTACGGCGCCTTGCATCCGTCTTCAAAATCTGGCGCTCGTAGTCCGGCACAAGTGGGGTTTCAGGTTTCAAAAGATTGTTGTAAAACTTCTCCACCACCGCCGGATCTATTTTCTCCTTTGGCTCGGCCCGTCTAGGTGCAAAGAATTTCTTGACCTGTTGTTCCGAGATCCTATTGGTCTCCTCGTCGCTGCGATTCCACGGTAAAACCGGCAATGGCTTGGCGGAAGGCTGCGGGACGTAGTTTTTTGAACTCTTTGGCGTACGGTTTCCTGTGGATTTCTTTGTGGCAGTGCTACCGATGCTCTTTGTGGCAGTGCTCTTCCGCTTACGCTGAGAAGATGGCTGAAGCACCAGAGATGGCTGACGGGCCGGAGATGGCTGTCGCGCAGGAGATGGCTGAAGCGCTGGAGATGGCTGCCGCGCAGGAGATAGCTGAAGCGGCTCAGACTGCTGACGCTGCGGAGACGGCGGGGGTGCCAGTGACCTCCAATTTAGAAGCACGATGTGTTCCTTCTTCCAAAGAATGGTTGTTTTCACTTCAAATTTGAGTTGAGTTTCCCCTTCACCTGTAGCATGGTCAAGCTGTGCTTCCTCATATTCCTTCACAACCTCATCCACCCCGACAATAGCATAGCCATCTGGAATCGGTCAGCAGTGGTAAGTTCCACCAGCTACAGGAGGTAAGGCATAGCCGACAGCCACCTTAATGGATAAGCCCATTAACCTCACATGCAGCTCAGCGTGTTCGCTCTCCGTGATCTCATCCACGGGGTATCGAGGACCCGCCATTTCAAGCGTGGGCTGCACGTTCTCCGTGGAAGCCACACTGCTTTTCCGCGCAGAGTCTGGGCCGCCGGCAGCTTCCAATGCAGGCTCTTCGTGCCGCTGAGATGGGCCGGTAGCTTGATGGCTCTGTTGTGCATTCACTTGCGCCTGCAGCGCCGCAAGTGCATGTTCTATCTGTGTCATCCGCTCTGTACGCTCTTTTTCTTTTCTGCCGCGCCATCTGTAAGAGTCGCTCCAGTCGGCAAACCCATCCTTCCACGTCATACCCCCTGTGCCTCGTGCATGTCCAGGGTGTTCTTTTTTACCGATGGCGCGTGTGAGATGGTCATTCTCTCTATCGGGATGGAAGGTTCCGGCGGATGTTTCCTCGTATGCCGTGATGAGTTCAGTGACGGGTTTGGCAAGGAGGGTTAGGAAGATACACAATCATGTTTCTGGGTCCAACCTTGCCCCGATTCCATAGAACCAAGTCTTTGCACGTAGGTCCCACCCATCTGTCTGGGGTGTGATCCCTTTAGCGCGCAGGGCCTTCTCAGCTTCCTCCCACTTAGGCCTCTGAGATATGTAGCCACCTGACCCCGTCCTCTGGTGATATTCCTTCTTCAGGGCATTAAGCGTATTGGTTTCTGACCTCTTTTTAGCTATAGCACTTTTTTTTATATGTCTCAAATTCGGGCCAGTGAGGTCTTATCTTCGCATAATATGCGTCTTCGAAATTTGGAGTCTCGCCAGATTTGACAAATTTGTTCAATTTTGTCTTCCAGTTACGGAAAGCGTCAGCCATCTTCTTTAGAGTCCACTCTTTGACCTTTTCCTTTATAACCGGGTTATTTTCATCCTCCTCTGGCGGAAGGGTGAAATTTACCAACAACGAATTCCAAAGCGTTTCTTTGGATCTGTCATCGACAAAGGTACCGTCGCCCTTCTTTGGCTTATTCCAATTTTCAATTATGATTGGGATTTGGTCCCTAACAAGAACTCCAGCCTGACGTACAAATTTGTCTGCGGCCTTCTTGAGCTCCATCGGCCTGCCATCAACACGGACTGCTTCGATCGTGAACTTTGCACGATCTTTTAACCGCTGGCTCGCGCCTCGCTTGCTCTTTTTCGTAGAAGAAGATGGTTACTGGCTGGTCGATCCAGAGGGCTAAAAGAAGAAAGAAGCGTTAATTAATACATGTAGAAGAAGATTGTTGGTGGAAGTCAGCAGAGGCTTAATCAATGCATATACCTCGCCGGACTTTGTAACCATTAAATTGCGTTCACCAGAGTCTTCATCTTCTCCATGACTAGTACTTGAGCTGTCGTCATCATGTCCCTCCAAGTTCAGATATTGTGAGGTGTCCTCATCAATAATGTTCTCCATTATTTCTTCTTCTTCAAGGTTTCTACTAAGTGGATCCATAGTTTCTAAAACAATAATATTATCTAGAGTAAGAGTGTAAACATTCAAGTGGATTTGGATTCATACACAAATATACATATTATTCATAAAAAAATACACAAATAAATACACAAATGAAATTAAAACCCTAAGGATGCTTGATCATTTTAAACGAGTTCCGAGGGGTCGAAACCCTAATCAGGATGAGTCAGAGGTCCAATTTGTATACAAGTTTTAATCTATGCATGTAGTACAATTTATCGAGCAAACAAGTTTTAATCAGGATGAGTCAGCAATCACACACGTTGCACTCCTCGCAATCTATCGAGCAAACAATTTCATACGAACCAGTATTTGTTATGGAGTATTTGTTATGGATAGAGGACATTAATACGAACCAGTAGGCGTTGGATTCACCCTAATCAGAGTTACAAATCTTTTCTTATGATTTAAATAGTGTTTAATGGGTTTTAAATCATTTAAATAGTTTCTGTTGTCTAAAAATCAAACTAAAATCAGATATATAATCCCCACGGGGTTGTGATTTCAGGGACATATTATTTGTAATTTTCTAAACATTATTTATTTTCTTATGAATTTATTACTCTAAATAAGCCATTATACCATTTATTTAATTGCTGAAAAACCTTATATTATTTGGCTTAACCATTTGCATATTGATGATCTACACACAATTGTGAATCCATAGGTATATTATTTGTGATTTTTGGACCAGTAGATATTTTACTATGAATTTATTAACCTAAAAGACCATTAAAACTAATTAAATTATTACAGCAAACACGTACTGTAAAAGTTAAATCCAACTTGATATTAATAATCTACTCAATTTTCTGAATTCATTGATATATAATTTGCTATTTTTGGATCAATGAATCTTTTTTTATGATTTTTGCAAGATTATACAATTTTCTGCAATTTTTATCTTTTCTTCTATTTTTCAGGAGAGTCAACGTTGACTGGCGCTGTGTCATCGGTGACGTGGCAGACAGGATCATCGCTGACGTGGCAGACAGGTGGCGCATTCTGGTTTGCTGGTGACGTGGAGGCCTGTCGGGCGGGGTGACGTGGAGGCGGCGAGACTCACCGGTGGGGTGACGTGGAGGCGGCGGGCTCGTCGGGCGGCGGTGCTAGTGGCGGATGCGGCGGTCTCTGGTGATGTCGAGGTGGCCTACGAGAGGCGGGGTACTATGGCGAGAAGGTTGGTGGCCTCGGCGCGGTGGATTGCTTCCTCGGGCGACATAGGCAGACGGCTGGAGACGGGCGGCGTCGGCGGTGCTCCGGCGAGGAATTGGGCGCGGTCGGCCGCTCCTGCACGGGGAAGAGGTGGTCAGGGCGATGCGGTCAAGTGAGAGGGAGAGGTCATACGAAAAATAGAGGGTCGGGGGCGACTGCCTCGTCGAGGACCTCGAGCTCCGAAGCTCAACAATGGAGGCGGCGGCGGCGAGACGGACGATTCCTCCCTCACTCCGAGGGCGGCGGCGGCGAGACGCGCGAGCTCCGAGGGCACCCACGGACGATTCCTCCCTCACTCCGAGGGCGGTGGCGGTCGGCGGTGGCTTCTCTCTGCTCCGATGGCGCACGCGCGGTGGCGGTACGGTGGCGGTGGCGGTTCGATCTGGCTCTGGGGGGAAGAAAGGAAAGGGAAGGCGAATTTAATACCCCCCCTTTAACACCGGTTCGTGGCTGGAACCGGTGTTAAAGGAGGGGTGGCTTTAACACTGGTTCCAGCCACGAACCGGTGTTAAAGGGGGGGTGCGCGCGGGAAACGAAATAAATGCGCCCCCCCTTTAACACCGGTTCGTGTCTAGAACCGGTGTTAAAGGGGGGGCATTAATTTCATGCATTAAAGGGGCATTTTTAATTCAAAAAATATGATATGAATTTAGAAAATTCATATCTTTTTCATTTCAACTCAGAAAAATATGAATAATATATCATAATTTTCAGAAAAATAATATCTATCCATTCATGTAAATCATTTTATATTTAATTTACATGAAAATTTTCAAAATAATTAAAACACTTACATATAAATTTTGATTATTCAATTCAAACAAAAATAAATTGTTAAATCCTAAAACTTTGAACATAAGAAATATTAAGCATCTAAAAATAAATCTAACCCTATTTTATTAGATCAAATCATATTTTAATGCCGCATCTTTTGTATTAACATTTTTGAATTGATTGGATATTTAAATGTCGCATCTTTTGTATACACTTGAATCTCACCAAGCCTCGCTCAACTTGCATTGTTTTTTTTTTGATAAAATAGCATATTGTGAACCTAAAAATAATTTTTGTAAAAAATCATGAGCATCGTATCATGTACCTGTAGTTCATATCTGACCCACTTCCTACCGATTCGGTAGGAATTTGTCTTTTTCACCAGAGGTGGACGGAAAGGTTTCAGACCCCCCTGTTGGTACATTGTGCATATAAGGTGGTCTAGTATTTTTGTAAAATGTGTTGGTGGTTTTTTGAATTAGCCATTTGGTGGTTGCTTCACAAAACCGTCCGTTTTTTATGCTCGGAAAATGGAAAATGCCTTTTTGGTGCGATAAAAAGGAAAAATTCCTCTTGCAACATTGTTTGCCATGCCATGATGCACATGTATGCACAATATGGCCATATTATTACAAACTATGCCTTGATTCTAGCCATAACATTGGTCATTTGACCCGAAAGCCAAGAAACCTCGAATGAGATAGGTCATTTTGTGAAGGTTTTTTCGAGACATAATCAATATACCGAGTTTGAGATTTTTCCTTCTAACTATGTCACATAATATAACACCACGCGAAGGTTTCGCACTATTTCGATCTTTTTTTATTTTTTATCCCTGTTTTAAACTATCGACAAACTTTGTCGAACAACGGGCATGATTATTCTTAGCTCGGGGCCAAGCCTCGCTCAACTTGCATTGTTTTTTTGATAAAATAACATATTGTCAACCTCGAATGAGAATGCAACTAATAGTAAGTTACATAAAGCCAAACTGGAACTGAAAATTAAGATACATAAAAGAACTGAAAATTAAGATACATGGCGAGATTAAGTAACAATCGGCCGAACTTGTTTCGGAATGTTGGAGTGATTCAGTCATGCTCCTGCCTACACCTGTAATACTCGCCACTGTAGTCGTCATACTCGCCACCACCGTCATCGCTGTCGTCGTCGGGGTCGTCGTAATTGAACCTCTGGAGAGTACGCGTGGGCTGGACTTGAGGGTAGCGCAGACGGGGGTTAGAGTCGGCGGCAGTGTCATAGGCCATGACGCTCTGGAGAGTCCGACCGCGCCACCATAGCCGACGGCCGGCCTCGTTGAAGTTAGGAGGAGGTGGGCCATCCTCCTCGTGCCTGGCGAGCGCCCTCTCACGCCGATCCACGAATAAGGCTTCCCAAGTAGGGAAATAGTTGGGATGCCATCTGGGATTCCTCCGCTGCTCCGGCATGAGCTCGAAGTAGTAGTGGTTCGTGATGTCCATCCGGCGCGCCACACCTAGAGGGACAGGAGGAACCGACACGCCTTCGATGCTCAGCATCCAGCCGACGGGGACACAGTAGCCCGGCGGGTAGGGGTAGTTCGAGGCGCAAAGCGCCTCCGCCTCCCTGGGGGTTAGTGCTACGGTGGAAGCCATGGGAAAGAGTGATGAGGTTGCAGATATGAGTCTAGAGATGTGCAATGACAATGGAGGCCAACCCTACATATATATATGACAATGGAGGCCAACTAGCGGGAATAACTGGAGGGAAGAACTAGCGGGAAGAAAAATGGCGGGAAGAAAAATGGCGGGAATAAGAACTGGCGGGAAGAAAAATGGCGGGATGAACCTTTAGTCCCGGTTGGAGACACCAACCGGGACAAAACACGAGTCAGCACTAATAATAGGGGTGAGTGTCAATATTATGTCGTGCGGCGTGTACCTTGTCCCGGATGGTGTCACCAACCGGGACTAAAGATGAACCTTTAGTCCCGGTTGGAGACACCAACCGGGACAAAACACGAGTCAGCACTAATAATAGGGGTGAGTGTCGACATTATGTCGTGCGGCGTGTACCTTGTCCCGGATGGTGTCACCAACCGGGACTAAAGATGAACCTTTAGTCCCAGTTGGAGACACCAACCGGAACAAAACATGAGTCAACACTAATAATAGGGGTGAGTGTCGACATTATTTCGTAAGTGTCGACACTATGTCGAGCTGCTTGTACTATAAATAGGCATCCTTGTGAGTCCAGTCCTCCAGCCAGTTTGAGGCTATGCCTTACCTCCTTTCGAGAGCAGGGACACCACTACGGCCAGTTTCAGGGAGATGCCGACGGAGCCCAGTCCTCCGGCATCTCCGAGAAACTGGTCATAGAGGCACTCCCTAATATGTGAAATTAGTTAGCTCCCAGGTGTATTGATCTAGTTAGAGAAGTTACAAAGCTGCAAGATGGTTTTCGAGAGCAGGGACACCACTACGGCCAGTTTCAGGGAGATGCCGACGGAGCCCAGTCCTCCGGCATCTCCGAGAAACTGGTCATAGAGGCACTCCCTAATATGTGAAATTAGTTAGATCCCAGGTGTATTGATCTAGTTAGAGAAGTTACAAAGCTGCAAGATGGTTTTCGAGAGCAGGGACACCACTACGGCCAGTTTCAGGGAGATGCCGACGGAGCCCAGTCCTCCGGCATCTCCAAGAAACTGGTCATAGAGGCACTCCCTAATATGTGAAATTAGTTAGATCCCAGGTGTATTGATCTAGTTAGAG
This sequence comes from Avena atlantica, assembly GCA_910589765.1. Lineage (NCBI taxonomy): Eukaryota > Viridiplantae > Streptophyta > Magnoliopsida > Poales > Poaceae > Avena > Avena atlantica. Next base: position 370,195,450 of record OU342738.1, read on the forward strand.
AAGTTACAAAGCTGCAAGATGGTTTTCGAGAGCAGGGACACCACTACGGCCAGTTTCAGGGAGATGCCGACGGAGCCTAGTCCTCCGGCATCTCCAAGAAACTGGTCATAGAGGCACTCCCTAATATGTGACCGCGCGCGTTTGGAGATCAGATCTTAATGGTAAGTACGAATCGGGACAACTTCTTCTCATAGTCCCGGTCCGTCCACAAAACATGACTAACACTCAAGACATGTATTAATATTAAAAACATGAACTAGAGTTACATAATATGAGCATGAACTTCTTGGCATATGTCCTTCCTTATGATCGCTTCAGACGTAACCATGGAGCATCTTCTTTACTTAACGGAATGCTTGGGTCAGTTTTCACTGTGAAGGGCGGAATTTCATCAAACTTATTATAATCTTCTGACATGTCTGTCTTGTCCTCGATTCCCACGATGTTTCTTTTCCCTGAAAGAACTATGTGACGCTTTGGCTCATCATATGATGTATTCGTTTGCATATTTTTTTCTTTTTTTTTGGTCTGGAGGACATGTCCTTCACATAGAAAACCTGAGCCACATCATTGGCTAGGACGAATGGTTCGTCTAAGTTCTTGTCTACCTTCATAAGATTGTTGAGATCCACCGTTGTCATTCCGTACTTCTTGTCTACCTCAACCCCTCCTCCTATTAGCTTGACCCATTTGCATCGAAACAAGGGGAACTTAAAATTAGGTCCATAGTCAAGTTCCCATATCTTCTCTATGAACCATAATACGTGGTCTTTTGCCCATTGTCTTCTGCTGCATCGAAGCGGACACCACTGTTTTGGTTGGTGCTATTTTTATCTTGGCCTATCGTGTAAAATGTATTCCCATTTATCTTGTACCCTTGGAAAGTACATACAATCGAAGATGGTGTCCTGGCCAACAAGTACAGCTGATCCCCAACAGTGGTGTTATTCGTGAGAAGTCTTTGCAGCCAGCCGCCAAAACTCGCCATGTGTTCACTTATAATCCATTCATCAGACTGCCCCGGGTGTTTGAGGCGTATTAAATTCTTGTGTTCATTGATATACGGGGCAACCAAGATAGATCTTTGTAAAACCGTGTAGTGTGGTTGATTGAGAGAATGCCCGTCCCTACATATCATTGCTTTACATCCTAGGGTGTCTTTTCCACGCAGTCTCCCCTCATGTCGTGATTCTGGAACACCAATCACCTTAAGGTCAGGAATAAAATCAACATAGAACTCAATGACCTCCTCTGTTACATAGCCCTTGGAGATGCTTCCTTCTGGCCTAGCACGGTTATGAACATATTTCTTTAAGACTCCCATGTACCTCTCAAAGGGGAACATATTGTGTAGAAATACAGGATTGAGAATGGCAATATCTTCTACTAGGTGAACCAGGAGATGCGTCATAATATTGAAGAAGGATGGTGGGAACACCAACTCAAAGCTGACAAGACATTGGGCCACATCTGTTTATAACTCTGGTAGGCTTTCTGGATCGATTACCTTCTGAGATATTGCATTGAGGAATGCACGTAGCTTCACAATGGGTACTCGAACATTTTCAGGTAGAAGCCCCCTCAATGCAATCGGAAGCAATTGTGTCATAATCACGTGGCAGTCATGAGACTTCAGGTTTTGGATTTTTTCTCTACCATATTTATTATTCCCTTTATATTCGACGAGAAGCCAGGCGGGACCTTGATACTGCTCAGACATTCAAAAAAGATTTCCTTCTCTGCTTTGGTAAGAGCGTAGCTGGCAGGAGTTAAGTGGCATCGTTTACCCTTCTCGTTCTCAGGATGCATAGGCTCTTCAGGGGCCTTCAGACGTTGCTGGTCCTGCCGTGCTTCCGGTGTATCTTTTGTCTTCCCATACACTCCTAGAAAGCCTAGCAGGTTCACGCAAACATTCTTCGTCACGTGCATCACGTCGATTGAAGAGCGGATCTCTAAGAATTTCCAATAGGGTAGGTCCCAAAATATAGATTGCTTCTTCCACATGGGCGCGTGTCCGGCATCGTCATTCTGAACAGATAGACTGCCAGGACCTTTTCCAAAGATTACTTATAGGTCCTTGACCATACCAAATACCTCCTCACCGGTACGGAGGACAGGCTTCCTCCGGGGTTCTGCCAGACGTTTGAAATGCTTGCCTTTCTTTCTTACTGGATGCAGGTTCGGAAGAAATCGGCGATACCCTAGGTACACAACCTTCTTACATTTATCCAAATATACACTTTCAGTATCATCTAAACAGTGTGTGCATGCATTGTATCCCTTGTTTGTCTGCCCTGAAATGTTACTAAGAGCAGGCCAATCATTGATGGTTACGAAAAGCAATGCTCGTAGGTCAAATGGCTCCCCTTTGTGCTCATCCCACATACGTACACCTGGTTTGGCCCACAGCTGTAAAAGTTATTCAACTAATGGCCTTAGGTACACATCAATGTCGTTGCCGGGTTGCCTCGGGCCTTGGATGAGCACTGGCATCATAATGAACTTCCTCTTCATACACAACCAAGGAGGAAGGTTATAGATACATAGGGTCACGGACCAGGTGCTGTGACTGCAGCTCTGCTCACCAAAAGGATTCATGCCGTCTGTACTTAGACCAAACCTTAAGTTCCTTGCGTCACGTGCGAAGTCCGGGTACTCTCGCTTGACTTTTCTCCACTGTGACCCATCAGCGGGGTGTCTCAACATCGCGTCTTTCTTACGGTCTTCCATGTGCCATCGCAACAACTTGGCATGCTCTTTATTTCTGAAGAGACGTTTTAACCGTGGTATTATAGGAGCATACCACATAACCTTGGCGGGAACCTTCTTCCTAGGGGCCTCACCCTCAACATCACCAGGATCGTCTCGTCTGATCTTATACCGCAGTGCAGTGCATACCGGGCATGCATCCAAATTCTCGTACTTCTCACCACGGTAGAGGATGCAGTCATTAATGCAGGCATGTATCTTCTGCACGTCTAATCCTAGAGGGCATACAACCTTCTTTGCTTGGTATGTACTGTCGGGCAACTCATTATTTCTTAAAAGAAGATTCTTCATTTTTACTAACAACTTTGAAAATGCGCTGTCAGTAGGGGTGGGCATAAAAAACCGAAACCGAACACCGAAACCAAATTAACCGGAACCGAAACCGAATACACCGAACCCGAATTAGCCGAAACTAATTTCGGTTAGTAAATATGATTAACCGAATTTATAAATATTAATTCGGTTTTGATTCTCTGTTAACCGAAATAACCGTATAAACCGAAAAATATGCGTGACAGAGCTAAATATATTTGTGATTCTGTCTCAGGCGTCCATTACTGTACGTAGATACTAGCTCATGCGACAAAAAGACATGCATGCAAAAGCTGTCAGGCAACCCATGCATGTACGTATGTCTCTAGCCACATGCACGTACATATTCATGGTTTAACAACTCATGCATGTACGTATGACTCCAGCCACATGCACGTACATATTCGTGGTTTAACTGTCAATTGTGTCTATAAATTTTGTTGAAAGCCTTTCAATTGTTTTTCTGTTTCGGATGTAATCATGTATTTTAGCAAAACTCTCAACATATACAATTTGTTGAATGTATACGACTTAGAAGATAGACATCATTTTTTTGAACGAGCAAGATATACATCATGCTTATTATGTTCTTTTTCTACACATGCGTTTAAGACATCAGCTAGCCATGTCTTGCTTTCAGGTACTCGCCGACCTAGAGGTTGCTTCCGGTGCGCCGATGAGTGGTTTAGCTCGTATGGATCTACATAAATTATGGCACAGTGTTGTTATTTTCAGAAGTTCGGTTAAAAACCGAACACCGAACCGAATTGTCCACTAACCGAACTATCTATTAATTAGAAAACCGAAATAATTTCGGTGCCTAATTTGTAGAAACCAAATTATAGAAAAACCCGAAAATCCGAACCGAATTAACCGAAAAAACCGAATGCCCACCCCTGGCTGTCAGTCACACCATTCTCTGCCTTCCATTGCAGCAAATCCAGTGTGACACCTAGCTTTTTGTGGCCATCTTCGCAAGTTGGATACAACAATGTTTTGTGATCCTTTAACATCTGCTCCAGCTTCTCCTTCTCCTTTTCAGTTTCACATTCTTCCTTTGCTTCAGTAATGGCCCGACCAAGATTGTCATCAGCGGGCCCATCTGCTCCCTCTTGATCTTCATTATCTACCCCCGTTGCATTATCATCATATTCAGGATACATATTATTATAGTTGTCATCATCCTCTTCTTCTTCGTTGTCTTCAATCACAACCCCTTTTTCTCCATGCTTGGCCCAACAATTATAGCTGGGCCCAAAATGTGAAAGAATGGAAGAGTGTGGTGTGTGTGGACTGGGGTGGTGTCTTATATAGCCCTCCCTTTAACACCGGTTCAAGCCACGAACCGGTGTTAAAAGGGGGCTCATTTTTTGCCGCAGGGGCCACGCTGGTACGGTGTTAAAGTCCTTTTTGGATCAATAAAAGACCTTATTTCCACTAGTGTATTGAAAAAAAGAAAAGTTTTATTTTTTTAGAGGCTCCAGGGAGCTCGGGTGCCAAAGCAATTTTTGGGAATAAACCTGTGCTAATACGGCGTCGGATCAGGCTGTGCGGCCAGATTCATTAAGCTGTGCTGTGCTGTACCTCGCCAATTTATTCGGCCGCGTACGTACGTAGAACAAAGTAGTCGCTGGTGCAATGAAACTGTCTGCATCCCACCTACCCGATACACGTACGATACGAGCCTTGATGACCATCCCAACGTACGAACAGAGAGAAATAAAAAAGAGAGTCCAACTGATCTCTACTGTAGAATTTCCGTGACACTTGTTGTGCGCGTGCGTGTGACTCGAAAAAAAAGGGTCGGCTGTTTTCGCTGCAAGAACCAAATTCGTGTAGCACGCCGCACGTCTCCGTGATTAGACGACCGAACCATAGAGAAAGTTTTCGTGTGAGCTTTTTTTTTCCCCGTGTATGGAGCCCAAGGCAGAAAACCTGGCTAAGCCGTAAAGCATCATCGTCCACTTATATATTTGTGTGACGGGCACGCCTGATTTCCCAACCGTTGGTTTTTTGAATTATATAGTATGCTTGTAACGGGCACGGCTCATTTCCGTTCATCCCAACGGCTGCTCTTTTCAAATTATAATACAGTACACGCGATATATCACATGATGGTGAGCTCCGGTCTTGCTTCGAGACGGCGGAAAAAGGAATCCCTGTCGCGCTATCGGCCAGGTTCCCTCCTCCTTCCTTCCTCTCCCTCGTCGCTACTGGGACACGCCAAAGGCAAAGCCGCTCGGCGTCGGTGGCAGCGGGGCCCCTCGTCTCTCCCCGCTTGCTAAGACTTGGCGCAGGCCAAGTGCGGTGAGCGGCGACAACACACGTTCGTGTAGCGCGATGACGCGCAGTGCGGCGACTCGGCGGCGGCCAGGCTGGTGCTGGCACGACGGAGGAGTGGTGCGGTGGCGTGGATGTTCGTGTGGGGTCGGGAGTGGGGCACGGGTCCTGGCGGTTATCTGTAGGGACAGGTGCCTCCTTGGCTAACACGTCTGGCCATAGCTAGGCTGGCGGTGCTCTGGCGCGGTACGAGCGACGGCGGGGCAGCGGGCGTTGCCCTTAGTGGTGCAGGCGGTTGGTGCATGCCGGGGAGACGACGATGGTGTCTTTAAGACCATGATGGTGCATGTTGGTGGGCGACAAGTTTGGAGGAGCGCTTCAGGTTGTCCGATGGTGGCTTCTAAGGGTCGGAAGAAATCCCCGTCGGCGTTGTTGACATCAACGCGGTGATGTCTGCGGGCGCCACCATTTCCTGTGCAGGGCGTCACGTGTACCCCGCCCACTCGCCTCCGTGTACCGGGAGAAGTACTAGGACCAGTCCGGACAGCATCATTGTTGTCGTCGTACCCCTTTTTGAAGGTGTTGCTTGGTACACAACGGTTCGAAGGTATATGAGGGTGGTAAAAATTCTCCGGATGCAACAGCGGTTGTGAGTCATTATTGCTTTTGTCGATCATTCTTTTTTTTTTTTGGGCTTAGTTGTGCCATCTGTTTCAGCAGTAATCTTGTTCGTATGTCAGACTGTGTTGATTGCTATATTAATATATCGGAACGAGAAAGCCTGTTTCAAGAATACTCCCTCTGTTTCAAATTACTCCGCCGGCACGCTTATGTAGGTGAACTAGTATTTCCTTATTTTTCATTCAAAAAAATCCTCGAATTTTTGAAATAGATAGTATGAAATATGTACTACGTATACCAAAAATTCTAAGAATTTTTTGATGAAAAATAAGAGAATACTAGGCCACCTAGGTAAGCGTGCGCGCGGAGTAATTTGAAACAGAGGGAGCATATCACAGGATAGTTCATTTCCAAGGGGCTGGGTGTAGGGTGTCACGGAGGCTTAACCATTTCGGAAGTAAACAAGGAGACGACGATCTTTGTTGTTTGTTTAGGCAAGATCCGGCCAGCCAGCAAAGGGTAGGGCAGAAAGGTTAAACTAAAGTAGGCGGCTAGCGGGGCAGCTCCGCTTAAGAAATCGAGAAAGCTTTCGGAGCAAGCTCCCCCTCCCTACCCCCCACCCCCACCACCACCACAGCACAAGTGGACTCCCCCCCAACCCAAACAAACTCGGAGAGAGAGGAGAGAGAGGGCGGGCAGGCAGGCAGGCGGCTCGTGTGTGCGCGCGCGCGTGCGGTCGCGTAATCGCTGTCGCATTCGCTCCTCCTCCACCGCGGCAGGCAGCGGCAGCGGACACCGCACCACCTCCACCACCTCCAAAAACCCAAGTACCACCAAATCCTAACCACCTCCTAATCCCCATCCACCACCACCACCCCCGCTCTCCCGCTAGCGCGTTGCGGCGCTTCCACCGCACGCGACGCCAGATCGGTGCCCGCGCTAGCTAGCTCCGCGGCGGCGGCGCCGGCGCGCGCGGGCGGGGGCTCTGGATCCAATGCGGCCGCTGCTCCTGCTGCTTCTGCTGGTGTAGTAGCTGCTGCGGAGGCGGAGCTGCCTGATGCGGACGATCTGAGGAGGAGCAGCAGGAGGCGCGACGGGGATGGCGGCGGCGGCCGCGGCGGGGCCTGCGCCGAGCGGCGGCGCGGTGAGTGGCCTTCCTCTCCTCCTGTCATGTGCTCTCTCTCTCTCTCTCTCTCTCTCTCTCGGATTCCTCGCTTGCGTTTGGGGGAAGACGCCTTGGCTGGGCTCGAGTTTGTTGTTTCCTCATTCCTGCGGGGCCGAGAGATGCTCCATGCTTTCCCGTGTGCAAATTAGGCGTTTCACTCTTCTGCTCGAGCAATTCTCGGGGTTGAGCTCCGAGTGTGTGGGGGGACGAAATGTCAGGAAGGAGCAATGCAGCTAGGCGGAGGTGTCTGTCACGTGTGCGCCTCTGATGCAGAAGACCGGATGGTGCGAGCTTGAAGGAGCTGCTGCTGCTGATGCCTTTTGGGACCGGGTTGGACTGGAGAGTGGATGCATTACCCAGAAACACAGGTTTTGGCTGCAGGAAGGAGTTAATTTAGATTGGAGTAGAAAATTTTAGTGGTTACTCCTACATACAGTGCAGGAATGTGGATGCAAGTGTTTGGGGGTGGTTACATTTAACATGGCACGGCAATGGAGGCATTCTAAATTCTAATGCCATATGAAAGCTGAGACTAGAAACTACCTGTGTCCAATTTGGTATCAGAGATGTGTGAGGTCACTGGTTCTTCAAAAGCTGAGGTGTTGTTTGATCCTTAAAGTGGAACGCGACTTGATAAACATGGACTTGGAGTGCAGGGAGAGCGAAGAATCTGCCGTGTTTTCCTCGTTTGTTTGTTCATACATTGGATTGGAGAGAATAGGGGAACAAGCTGTGTTCGTTCGATGTTTGTAGAGCTTCCACCCCTTTCGTAGCGAGACACTTTTAAGCATTGCATGTCGCGTGTCTGAAATCTTTTACTTTGTATTTACTGTTAGGATGAATTCGTCATAACATTTCTGACATTTAAAATGCCCTTGTGACCAGGTATTTAAGAGTGGCCCTCTCTTCATATCATCCAAAGGTAAAGCTATCCGCATCACATCATTTATGTTCTATCCTTTTTGGGTTGGTGTTGCTTAGCTTCTTTCTTTTGAGGTAAAGAAAAATTCCTTATGTGTCTAGTTCAAGTGTTTACATGCCTTTAATACTATTGTTAAAGGTAATACTCCGTAACAGTAGTGACTTTATGTTCTTTGTTCTTGAAAAATCATAGTCAAGAAGGGATGTATTGTTTGCAGTGCTAACACATATTAATCTCATGGATGATGATGCTTGGTTTTCGCTAGGTCAATATTAAAAACTAGGATGAGACTAGATCATGTTGAGTTGCTTGTATTTTTCTCCCTCGAAAACGTGGAACTTTGGCTCTCGTTGCATTGGTAGAATGATAGAGTTCATAATTACAATCCTAACCCACATACAACACTACCGCACCTGTTAGGATCTGCCGCAACCCTGCCACGCCTTCTGTTGCCCCAGACTTTGCTTCCGCCTGAATCTGTATGAACAAGCACACAAACTGTTGGAGTCTAGGTTAGCATAGTAGTATTGTCCTAGGAGAGTCTAGAGTATTCCAGTAAGTGTTGGAGTCTGAGTTAGTGTAGTAGTACTACTCTTGTAGAGTCTAGAGTATTCTAGGGAGTGTTAGTATAGTAGTAGTGTCCTACTAGAGTCTAGATCATTCCAGTGTACAAGTGAAGATGTAAGGCTAGATTGTGCTATATATAAAAGAGGGTGTGGAGGTCCAAGGGACCAACCAAGCCCATCCAGAAATTGTCCCCAAAAAATCCAACATGGTATCAGAGCTAGGCTCCTCCTAACCCTAGCTACCACCGTTTCACCATTGCAAGACCCATCCCGGCTCTTGTTGTCAACAACACCGGGCACATTGTAGTCACCTAAGCGGCGGGAGGCCGCATCCCGTTGCTCTCTACAGGCAGTAACCAGCTTATGTGTTGCTCTCATCACGATGTGTTGTGTGAGCCTTGGTTGCTGCTCTGTACGGAGGTTGCTTAGTGAGCTAGTTAGAATGGTGCAATTGAGATGTTGATAGGAGGATGACAAGTTAGCGAGGTTGGATTTGGGGACCAAGAGAAACTGGATGTTGAGGAGGACCTCTGATCTGGTCAGAGATGGGAAGATGCAGAGGTGATGCTGATGGCTGGAGCTGTGTGGTGCTGGGCTGTGGTCATGGAAGGAGACAACTGGGTGAGGTCTCCAGTTTGGTCGTTCTTGGCTGAGGGAAGAGGTGAGCTGCAAAGCTGCAAGGTCTGGAAGCCTGAAGCGGAGGTACAACCATACAAGGGAGTGCTCCCTGCAGGTGGTTGCTATGATGTTGCTGGAAAAGATTCGGTTTCAGGAGGAAGAAGGTGTTGCTGCTGTGTTGCAGCAGAGAAAAGAGGAGTCCAGGAGGGGGCAGCTGCTGAAGCTGGTGTGAGAAGGCGGCTGTGGATGGTGATGTTGATGGTGAGGCGGCTGTGGCTCTGTAGGAGCTGTTGTTGAGGTGAGGCAGCCGTCTGTGGGAACCAGAGGTGATGAAGAGGCAATGACGATGCTCAAGCTGATGATGGAAGGCGTGTGGTGCCGCCGGTGTAGGTGCCGGTGTGAGAAGGCGCTTGGTTGGAGAGGCAACGGTGGACCAATGCGAGAAGGATTGGAGGTGGCCAGCTTGATGCAAAGTTTGTGGATGGTGATGTTGATGGTGAGGCGGCTGTGGCTCTGTAAGAGCTGTTGTTGAGGTGAGGCAGCCGTGGTTCCGCGGGAACCGGAGTTGATGAAGAGGCAATGACGATGCTCAAGCTAATGAGGGAAGGCGTGTGGTGCCAGGGTTGTACGCGCCGGTGTGAGAAGGCGCATGAGTTGGAGAGGCAACAATGGACCAATGCAAGAAGGATTAGAGGTGTCTAGCTTGATGCAGAGTTGTTGCATTGTGAAGGTGATGGCTCGCACGAGGCGGAGCTTGGATGATCCGAGTTGATTGGGTGCTTGACGACCGATGGAGCAAGAGCTAGAGTAAAATGCTCTCATGTGTCTTTGTATGCTGGTAAGCTAGATGTGTAGTGGTAGTAGTAAGTGTCATGGAGTTGTAGCAAGATGGTCATGGTGACTGACCCATGCCCATCTTGAGGGGGAGTGTTGGAGTCTAGGTTAGCATAGTAGTATTGTCCTAGGAGAGTCTAGAGTATTCCAGTAAGTGTTGGAGTCTGAGTTAGTGTAGTAGTACTACTCTTGTAGAGTCTAGAGTATTCTAGGGAGTGTTAGTATAGTAGTAGTGTCCTACTAGAGTCTAGATCATTCCAGTGTACAAGTGAAGATGTAAGGCTAGATTGTGCTATATATAAAAGAGGGTGTGGAGGTCCAAGGGACCAACCAAGCCCATCCAGAAATTGTCCCCAAAAAATCCAACACAAACATTTGGTAGGGTATTCTGATGCTTCCAGATCAACCGTGTGGTCAGCTGGATCATGGTTCCTTTCCCTCCCTTTGAGACGTCGGTCAGAGTTGACTGCAGCCTCCACCGCTCGGGAATGTCGAGTTGCTTTTATTGACAACATGAATCCGGTGCTTGAATTGGATTGTAGGTTGGATCGATAGATGGAAATGTATCTATACCAAGTATTAGTAACACTACGTTAGTCTAGTTAGTTCTGCTTCATGTCCATGTCAGAAAGTCATGCATGGGGTCCAATTCTCAGTTTCCAGTACGGTTCCAGCATCACAGCCATCCATATCTGTTGTAGGCCAAAAGCAACATAGGGAGCCATAGCGGGGTCTGTGTTCGTCAGTTTCCTTTTAAGAACATGTTTGGTTCGGCACTTTCCAGCCCTTATCCGATTACGCTGCTACCTAATTCCCTTAATCGTGTTTGGTTAGCTCGGTCCAGAATCGGATACCACATAAACAGATTACAGCCCAGGCCAAATTCGTTACCGTCCACCCCCAGCGGAATCAGTTGCTTTACCGGACGGCTTGAGTAAATGCAGAGACAGCTTGACCGGTGGAGCGAATCTTCCGCCCCCGATCCCCTCTGCCCCTTGTCTTCCGTTACCTTTACAATCAGGAACCAAACGAAATTGTATTTTATCCATTACCTTTACAATTCCGGTGTATTCTCATACCGTTGCCGTTACCGTTACCTTTTTGCAACCAAACACCTTCTAATACTTGTTCTCATGTGAGTTCAACTCTGCCATTTTAGGTTCCAATTTAGTGTATTCCTGATATGTGACCAATGAGTTCAGTTGTAGATCATCAAATTCATAATCAATACAATTAGCAAATTTTCTCTAGGTTATTATCCAGAAAGCATAGACTGAACGGCTCCCGTGCTGTGGCATCTTGGACGCATGGAAGCACTCAGCGGATTTTGGCTGGCGGTAATATACACGTGTGGCAATGGACAGGGGTTGCGGCATTTTAGGGTGGTCTGGCATTCGGGTCACCATTGGCTGTTGGCGGATTGAGGCGAGACCTGCAATCCGCAGCGTCTTCGACTCTCCAAAACAGGGGTGGCCCGGTTTTGCCCTTCTTTGCAGAATTGGACTCCCCCTTCCCCTCGGGGGCTTTGGTGGGTTATGGCGCCCCTGTGCTTGTGGTTGGCTTCTAGGCCGTGTTTAGTTTGGAGGTGTCGTTGTAACTTATGTCTATCTACTTGTAGCCGTAGTCTTGTTTTGAGTGGTGGTTGTATTGGCCTTTTCTTAGGCTTGTAAAAGAAATTTTCTATAAATGAATCGAAACTTGTAAAAAAAGACTGAGTCTTGTCTAGGGTAGTTCTTATAGTTTATGCCTTGGTCTAGTAATCTACTAGTTGTTCAATTTGTTTGATTTTGTGTTTCGTTCCCTCTACTATATGGGCTATGGCATGTATTTTGTCAAGTTATACATGTTTACTCCTATAAATATTTTAATTGGCGGCGGCGGTCTATTCACTTCGGACTAGCAATCAAACGACAGTTCTTAACTCTATTATTTTCTTTATATGTTGATATATTCAGCACTGCCAATAGTATGCAAAAACTAATGCTATCATTTTTTTTAAAATGAACTGGCATTTTTCTTCCACAAAATCACATGGGCTTTCTATATTGGAGCCAGTGACTTGACAATCAATCCGACTGCACGTGCATGGTTATTTCAAATATTTGACATGTTTCAAGTATCTTTTCAACTAAATTTATCGTGGTTCTGTAACAATGGAAGGGCTTCTAGCTAGTTCTTAACAATGAAAGGAAAATTATAATTTTCCCTACTTACGATTTTGTTTTGCTTCTATCTGAAAAATATCCTTTGTTTTATATGATTTCCAGGAATTGGATGGAAATCTTGGAAAAAGCGTTGGTTTATCCTCACTCGAACATCACTGGTTTTCTTCAAGAGCGATCCAGTTAGTATTTTCATTCTTGTGTTCATAGTATTAATTACAAGAAATCACACAAGTAGACTCCTCAGACCAGATATTGTTTTTCGCTTCAGCTTGTTGACACTTTAATCATATATGTTGATCACTGCCAATATATAATTGTGTGTCTTGATGTTCTAACATTTTTCATATTCCATGACATTTATGGGTATATACTAGGATCAACATCGTATGTGAGTATACAGTGTTCTGAATTTAGTGCTAATAGGCAGAACGGTTACTTAAACTTTGTTTTTTTCAATTAAAATATCAGTAACATCTTATCAACATTGGGTAGTTGCGGCGTCGTTTCTTTTCTTCCGGCTTCTACCAACTTCAGTGCTTGAACTTTAGCTGTATAAACTTGCTTATTCTTGTCTTTGCCCTATAGTATACTGTGAATGAGATTTTGTGAAATACTTAATAATATTCTGTCTTCCATTCATGGTCCATATTACGACATAGTTCTCAGTTCATCTGACTAATGCTGTTTCTTGACATTGTAGAACACGTTACCACAGAGAGGTGGTGAAGTTAACCTTACTTTGGGGGGAATTGACTTGAATAATTCTGGGAGGTATGTGTTTTAACCACAATTCTGTGCTTAATCTTTTGGTGCATTTTACACAAAGATTGCTGCATTAAATTTTATTCATGAGCAGTGACAAATGAATGTTGGTTCTTCCTTTTTAGTGTATTTTGCACGGTTTCATGCTAACAATGTTTCTTGTTCTCAGTGTAGTGGTCAGGGAAGACAAGAAGCTGTTGACTGTTCTATTTCCAGATGGCCGTGATGGTCGCGCTTTCACCTTGAAGGTATATATTTTCCATTTGACTTAGTAGACCCACTTGGGAAAATGCAAGCTTTATGCCTTTTAATGCTCCTTCAAGAGGTAAATAAAAGCACCTGCTATTCTTAACACAGGCAGAAACATCTGAAGATTTATTTGAGTGGAAAACAGCATTGGAAGAAGCTCTTGCACAGGCTCCAAATGCAGCTCTCGTGATAGGGCATAATGGAATATTTCGTAATGACACAACAGATGCATATGAAGGAGCAGCTCCAAACTGTTGGTTCCATACACTATGATATGACTTAATGTTACTCATGACAAACTCAATATCTGATTATTCCTTTTTCATGCATTTCCTTTGATGGTTGTAGGGAGAGAGAAGAGGCCTATCAAATCCTTGGTTGTTGGAAGGCCAATTCTTCTTGCACTAGAGGATATTGATGGCAGCCCCTCTTTTCTAGAAAAAGCTTTGTGTTTTCTTGAGAAACATGGTAGGGCTAAAGAGAGTTTATTAGCACCAAAGTTCGGAATTGGCTGCATTTTACATTCGTTATGGCAGCATACTGCCTCACCAACCAATCTATATATTTAACCACGAATATTAATATTTTCTCGCAGGTATAAAGGTAGAGGGAATTTTACGTCAAGCTGCAGATGTTGAGGAGGTTGACAGAAGGATGAGTGAATATGAGCAAGGTTTATGCGATTACATAGTTTGTATTTAAGAGTGTGGGTTTTAATTGGTGGTGTTTCTGGTTTGCAAGTTTTCGTGTCATTATACCAACTTGTGCACATCTTTTGTTTTATCTCAGGAAGGACCGAGTTTGCACTGGATGAGGATGCTCATGTTGTTGGTGACTGTGTAAAGGTACCTTACTGTGATTTCTATTTTGTCGTTTCTTCAAAGTATTCATTTTTGTTATAGAGTTTCAATAGTTCATGCTTTGCTTGCGAACTGTATTCATGTGAACATACATCTGCAGCATGTTCTACGTGAGCTACCATCTTCTCCAGTGCCTGCCTCCTGCTGCACAGCATTATTGGAAGCTTTCCGTAAGTGCTCTGTCCGGGTTAACCTAAATATATGTTGCAAGAAGTCGTCTGTTAGGATGGTCAGTGAAGTTTCCTTTTCTACTAGAACTGACAAATCTTTCAATAAATTTTACATGATATTAGAATAAGCATCTGTAGTATGTTAGATACTGCATTTAACCATGGGTATATCAAATATAAGAGTACCTGTAGCATTTACTGCTTTGCACACCTATAGGTTACTATACAATCATATCGTTGACTGAGAGTATATCTTCTTAATAAGTAAGGAAGGATGATCTTTCTTCTGTGCACCTTTCTATTTTATGAAAGATATAGATCCAGAGACTGTATTGGTATTGTAATCTAAGAGCCAAACATAAAGAGTACATCAGGACTCCTAGACTAGACAAAACCAGTGGTTCTGAATCTAAGCTATTATAACATCCGACTACAATCTTGTAACATTTGGTACCTAGCATGTAGCATGCTTGTATTATGGCCATTGATATATCAGAGGTTGCAGTTTATCAGGTACAGTATAATATATGGAACTTCATGTTGCTATTGCTTTAAAAATGTCTGAAGAAACATGACTATCAGTACCTAGCTGATTTTTTTGTGTCTGTAGGTCCTAAGTTTTGTTTGCTTCCATATTCTGTTTTTATCAGTTGTTTTCACTTCATCCCTGTGTAGGTCTGGAAAGTAAGGAATCTCGAATAAATTCTATGCGTGCAGCCATATCTGAGACATTTCCCGAGCCTAATAAGAGGCTGCTGCAGAGGTTAGTTTTTTGTTAATGGGGAAATCTTTTGTGTCCGAGTTAGCTTTTGATCTGCTGAATAATACATTCTAAATATAATTCTTTTGTGATTGAGCATATGGTGAGCTGTCTTGATTAAAAGCATGCAGCTGGAAATCACAGAATATGTACATTTGTATTAATAATTTATTGTAGGCGGTGACATTTTCTTATCAGTTTTTTTGTAATGGCAAACATTAAATTCTAGCTCATAAATCTAATGTTTGCAGAATTTTGAGAATGATGCACACTGTTGCTTCTCATACTGCTGAGAATCGAATGACTCCACCAGCAGTTGCTGCTTGTATGGCTCCTCTCTTGCTGCGCCCACTTCTGGCTGGTGAATGTGAGATGGAAGATGACATTGACATGAATGGTGACAATTCTGCTCAGCTTATTGCTGCTGCAAATGCTGCTAACAGTGCTCAAGGCATTGTCACCACTCTATTAGAGGAATACGAGGGCATATTTGATGTAAGTTTACCGATGCTATGCCAGAAGTTCATTGCCGTGATGGTGCTTCTGTGCACATTATAGGCTGATGCAGCACTATTTGTTCTTCCACTTACCTTAAAAGTTTTTTATCATTCTTTTTATTACTTTTACAGGATGAACACCCTAGGTGTTCCCTGTCACCTGATTCTCGAATTCAAGACAGTGGAAGTGAAGAATCTACAGATGATGAAACTGTGGATGCCAAAGATAATGGGTTTCACGATGCAGAGAATGATGTAGATCAAGAACTAGATGAGCGTTTACTGAGTGGAAAATTAAGTGAAAGCAGTGCGTGTACTGGTGGTGACCTCTATAACTACCAGGTTTGATATGCTTTGCAATTCTGAAGTTTCTGATCTGTAGAATTTTCTGGCCTGCTACCAGTTCTATTTAAGAGAAAATTGCACTTACCAATTGGTAGAATGCCCCTAGTTGCACATTACACCACCTTTGCCAAAAATAAGCAGTTTACACTAGACAAATAGCATTGCACATTGCACTGCCTCCCGTTACTCCCCATTCACTCTAACAAAACCTGAAGCATGGATCTTACGTGTCAATGTAGCTGAAAGGATAGCTCCATCCCTACCTGTAAGAATTTGGTCCGGCTCGTCCAACAAGGATGCCATGTCCTCCGATCCCTAGTGCTGATGAGTAGAGGGAGGTTTTGGCATGGAGAAATCTAGTAGCGACCTTCACACTGACTGCTCCTGTTCTCTATGCGGAAACAAACGTTAGTTCCCTCCCCTGTATCTGATCTGCTCCTCATCAGCAGATCCATCGACCTCAAGCACTTGCAAGTTGCTAAAGATCCACCAGCCTCCAAATCTTGTCCCTGAGTTTGCTGCTTTCCTATTCTTGATGGCTGCTGCAGAGCTTGTTCCATGTGCTGGTTTAGGATGGAGGGCATGTGGTGAGGGAAAGATAGAAAATAGAGAGGATGGAGAGGTGTAAGACATACATGACATGTGGGGCCAATGCAACCCTTACAAGACTGGTGGGGTCAAATTTATTTTAGCGAAGCTGGCAAAGGAGAGTAATGGGAGGTGGTGTAATGTGCAATACTATTTCTCAACCTGGTGTAAATTGCTTATCTTAGGCGAAGGTGGTGTGATGCGCAGGACATTTTTCCTGGTGCCAAATGCAATATGCGCTGTCTCAATATGCGCCCATATTTTTACAGATGGACAGAAAAAAAGATTTACTTCCACTTTCACTAATGATGTGCTTTCTATATGTGCATATTGTGGTTCAAAATTTTGGCTGTAATATCACAATCTTATGCCTCTGCTGTTTCCTGTAAAAAATTCCTACCTTGCCTATCCTCAGTTTACACTTCATTGTTTATGTTTGTGGCGTGAATCATTCCGAGTAGTCCAATCCAAACCATTTGATTTTCATTTTCATTGGGTTAGCAATCTTGCTTATGTGACTATGTCATGATTTGTTTTTAACTTTCTTACTCACTGTAATGTGGCACAGCAGGTAGATCATGGGGATTCAGATGACGAACCTTCTGTCGAAGATAAGGCTATGGAAGCAAAGTTGGATTTAAAGGATGCTCCACATAACCATTTAACTCAAAATGGAGCAATAAGTGTCAAGAGACCACTAAATGAAAAGGATCCAACAAATATGGTGTCCAGTCATGAATCTCCATTGTCAATGGGAGAGATTCTTTCTTCTTTGGATGCAGGAGTTCCTTTACCTGTTCCTGGAGCTGAATATTCTGTAGATAGGCACTCCATCAAATCTAATGAAACTCAGCCTCAAGTGAAGCGTTCTAACATTTGGGGACGGAATAATGTAAGCGAGAAGTTACCTTTTGTTGTCTTCCCTTGTATATTCATGTTAGTTCAGTGAAAGTCATTTTTGACCATTGACTTCAAGTGTTTCGATTTTGAAAAGTAGTTATGGCTTTACCAGGGAAACCATCACTGGAAATACACTCTAGCTATTCTTGAAGAAGCTTCTGTAACCATCTATTGTAGCTTTTGTTTTGACCTTGCGGATTTAATCATGTGGTTTATGCAGGCAAGAAAGAGCCAACAGTCGGAGTCTGTTGATTCATCAGGTGAAGAAGAGTAAGTTCCTAGTCACTTAAAGTACTGTTTCCTAAAACTATACACGTTTGTTTTGTATAACTGTTCGGAATTGCAGTGTTCAGTTATTCTCTTAAGTCATTTTATTACTGATAACTAGGGGATTTCAACCACTTGTTGAATCAAACCCGGCCGAAACTGGCTAGCACCTGCTAGTATGATTTTCTATATAGGGAGGTTTGACGGGTTTAAGCAAACCTGTTTTTGAACATCCCTAAATAACCGTGTCATTAATTCTGTGTTCTGGAGTATTTGCTGTTATTGCTTAGCTGAAAATTCTATTTGATCAAAATATGGGCACCACTGTGTATGATAGAATTGATGTAGTGTGCGTGTGAGAAGTAGCTTTTATTTAGTAAGAAGAAAGTAAGTTGTTTCTGCTGTAGCTTTATGGCCTGTTGTACCGTTGATGTGTGATGACATATAACTGGACACTCGTTGCATAGTTCTTTACATTTCACTAGACCACTTATACCGATAATATCATTGAAGGGTTGATTCTGTACTTACCTATTTAAGTATGCAAACAAACCCTTCAGGCTTGCTATCCAAAGACTTGAGGTTGCAAAGAATGATCTGCAGATCAGGATCGCAAAAGAGGTATGAAAGGAATACATGTACTCTTTTAGGGCCTGTTATTTGTGGGGATCTTGCAAACTAATTGAAGTTCTTCTCAGACTAGAGGCAATGCAATCTTACAGGCGAGTTTGGAAAGAAGAAAGCAAGCACTGCATGAGCGCCGTTTGGTGCTGGAACATGATGTATGCCATATTCTCTTACTATATGAATCAGCTACTCCCTCCGATCCAAATTAGTTGACTCAAGTTTGTCCAGATTTGGATGTATATAGTGCTAGATACATCCGAATCTGGACAAACTTGAGTCAACTAATTTGGATCGGAGGGAGTACTTCATTTTACATTTTCAAATATGATGCGAGTCTACCCATATTATCCAACTTTATTAAATTTACTTTTTACGATTTTTGTTCAACAGTTTTCATTAATATACAAAAATTCCTAAGGATTTAAGATACTTTGCTTGATCACAATTATCTGTCCCTGCAGGTATCAAGGTTGCAAGAGCAGCTGCAGGCCGAAAGGGATCTTAGAGCTGCATTGGAAGTTGGATTAAGCATGTCCTCTGCACAGTTTTCTAGTTCACGTGCTATGGATTCAAAGGTACTTAAATTTTAAACTAGTTGGTCACCAATAATCGTGCTTTCAGTCATTTGTGGTGTCTAATTTATGTGGCTTAAGACGAAGGCAGAGCTTGAGGAGATTGCTCTCGCAGAAGCTGATGTTGCAAGGTTAAAACAGAAGGTTGCAGAGCTGCATCTCCAACTTAGTCAACAGCGCCAACACCAATACGGCTCTTTCGCAGATGAGAATGATCGTTATCAGCATCGTCCAAGTCATTTCCCACAGTAAGACTTTTTCATAATCAACATTCAGTTTATCTGTCTTTTTAAAAGGAATTCAGCAGGGCGTAATCATGCAATACCCCCAGCTATTTGTATATCAAATGAAGTCACCATATCAGGCCAATCCCCTCTTAGGGTGTAATTTTGTAACGTGGCTTCAGTCACGCCAGGACATTAAGCCAACATGAAAAGTTAAAAGAAATATATAAATGACGGTGCGATCTAGAGACTAGAGTGTTGTAGCACATTTTAGAATTTGAACTTCAAAGTGTATTGGAAGGGAGAAAATGTAAGTTGCTAAATGTGACATGTGTCAGTGTCTTTTCTATTATCTTTTTTATTTTTACTCTTAACACAATTTAAATTGATGATGCTTGACTGAGAAGTATATGTACTTTTTAGGTATTTTCATATTGATTTTGGTTTGAACTGGCCAGATGGATGGATACACCTTAGTGGGGTTGCATTCGCACCTGATACTTGCCATTAAACTAATATGTACAATTACCTTCAAAATTAACATTACTGGTTGGTACTAAATGTCCACTAAATTATGTGCTGTGTATTTTGGTAACAATTGTGTATGGTACCATTTGCCAGTTGGACGTGTTTCATTCTCGAATTATCCTTATAGTAAAAGTTGCAAATATTTTATTGCCAACAGGAACTTTGTTCAACCAGGGCGTGTTTCATTCTCGAATTATCCTTATAATAAAAGTTGCAAATATTTTGTTGCCAACAGGAACTTTGTTCAACCAGGGTTTGATATGAAACTTGCTTTCTGTAATCAAGAGAAGAAGCAGAGGAACGAGGTAAGCTCCACTCTCCTCTTATCTACTACCCTCTCAAAGTCTTCCAACCAATTCACTGAATCAATTCCATTATTCATTGCACTTTCATAATAATTTACAAATCTCAGTCTGTTTTAGTTGTAAAAGGTAAGCCACTGATGTGAAATAACTTATGTGTGATGTGAAACTGGTGTTCCATGAGGATGATACTAAGAGTTGAAGTCACCTAATGTTTTGACAGGAGAGCTTGTCGGGCACATCACACTGGAGAAGTATCAAGCTGCACGTGCTGACTCAGGCTTCTTCGAAGCCCTTCTCCCGCAAACACTCCTTGGATGCCTCTTCAAGCGATTCGAGGGAGGTATCGACAGGCATGCCAGCAGAGAGTGGTTCTATGCCTACAAACATCCCAAGAGCAACAGAGGTAAGGGAAACACTGCATTTACCGGTTGTAATCTTAACACCAAGCACACGACTTCTTCTTTTGAAGACGACTAACATGTTTGACTCTCTTGTTGTAATGCAGGCTGTCGAGTACGGGATGCAAGCGCCCGTGCCGTCATCCACTCTGGTTGAGCTGACGACCAGACTAGATTTCTTCAAGGAACGGAGGTCACAGTTGATGGAACAGCTCCACAGTCTTGATTTAGGACATGGATCCGCGCCGCAAGGTTTTCCGTACAAGTCATCGTCCCCTTGGAACAGTCCGAGATAGGAGGTTTTCATTTCTTATAGCTTCATGTTTGTATATTCTTGGTAAAGCATGTTTTCCCCTTCTTTCGTTAGTCGTAGCAGCTGCTAGCGAGAATGTATATGCATTTTCTTGTTTTTTTTTGTCTTTTCTTGGTTTTTGTGGCTGCCTGCAGCACCCTCATCCGAGTGTGATTTTGTAATACTTTTGTAATCTATTGTATGTAAGGAGTTAAAAGGGGTTTACACCTGTTTCCAGGGTCACCAAGGCAATAAGAGAGCCACAAAGTTATTTATTTTCTGATGTAGTAGGCTTGAGGAATATAATGGTTGTTCCTCTATAGCTTATAACGAGGCAGATGGTTGGTCAGATAAATGAAGTGAAATGCATATTTTGACTCATCAATCAAGTTGGGAGTAAAAATAATACTCCCTCCGACCCATATTAATTGACTCAAATTTGTCTAGATTTGAATGAATCTAGACACTATTTAGTATATAGGTTCATTCAATTTTTGACAAATCAAAGTCAATTAATATGGATTGGAGGGAGTAGATAGCTTCACATGGGCCATCCTTAAGGTTACTATCACAAAGCAGGTCAGTCTTTGAAGATGGCAAATTTTCCAGCACAAGAGGGCAGACTCATTGCTTCTCTGATGATGCTATCTAGCCCCAAAGAGTCTCAGATTCCCATTCTCGCACAAGTAAATAAAACAAATGTTCCGGTTCTAATACTGGTTTTTTAGGTGATCTATTCCGCTGGAGATCGCGCGGCTATGGAAAACTGTTTTCGGGGAAGCAGGATACGAGATATCCAGGTTCGTTTTTTCTTGGATTCGCTAGGAGTTGCTCCTGCACACGTCTGTTTCGCGTATACGTACTCTGATACTAGCAAGGCAACAAAGAAAAGCAATAGATACGAACAGATCATTCGCAAAAAACGAGATACGAATTGATATTTGGCGGTACAGAGGGTGGGAGGCCAAGATGTTTTTGTCGTTAGCATGTGATGTAGGTGGCCATGATTATTGTGAAGGAAATCTCTCCGGTGACAAGGACAAAGGCTGTGTGACGCCAAAGTAGAAACTTGGCGTGCAGGCTGCCTGCTGACGTTTCTAGAGCGCAGAGCGGCAGTACCTGACAGAAAGAAATTTGTTGTGCTTGCATTGTCACATGTATATACCTAGTCTCATGCTAGCAAGGCAACAAATAAAAGCTGTAGATACGAATAGATCATCTCAAAAGAAGATACATACGAGTACAAGGTTGTGACGCCGGAGCAGAAACGTGGCGTGCGGACTGCTGATGTTTCTAGATCTAGAGCGCCGAGGTAGTACACCTAGCAGAAAGAAATCTCTTGTGCTTGCATTGTCACGTGTGAGACACGAGCGATATTAGCCCATCCAAAGCCACGAAAGAGAAGAGATACTACATCATGTGGTATCTGCAGTGGCCTTCACGTAGACAGACGACAATGCTTAGTGCATAATGATTAGGGGGGAACATAAACATTAGGGCGATAGGTCCCCTAACGCGTCAGCGATCGATAGCGAGAGCATCCTTTCTTTAGGGAGCAAATAATTGCACTCCACTGGCATACTGGTTGTACCAGGAAAGAGCTAGTCCACTTCGCGTGGTGTCACCGGTTTGGATCGGCCTCTAAACAAAGGCGCACCAAACTACACCGGAATCCCCTGGAAATCCGCTTGAAATACCCTTCCAGACGGACGACGATGCTCCGAAGATCATAAATAGTAGTAGGCAGTCCCCTTCGGCCCCCTCCCACCAGTGACTCGTGTGATGGACACCACCAGCGGCAACAACGCAGCCGCCACAATCCCCCTGCTCCGCCCGCCGCCAGCTTCGCTTGCTGACGTGCCCGTGCTCAGGAGGAGCCAGGCGGTGCGCGGCGCTCTGCTGCTGGCCGCCAACTACGCGGCGCTGTTCGCCGGGTCGGTGTCGTCCGGCCTGCTCTCCCGGTTCTACTTCGCGCACGGCGGCGCCGACCGGTGGCTGGCCACCCTCGTGCAGTCCGCCGGGTTCCCGGTGCTCCTCCTGCCGCCGCTGCTGTCTGCCCGACGGCGGCCGTTCGGCGGGTTCACGCCGCGCCTCGTCCTCTGCTGCGCGCTCCTGGGCCTGGTCATGGGCCTCAACAACCTGCTCTACGCCTGCGGCACCTCGTACCTGCCCGTGTCCACCACGTCGCTGCTCCTGTCCATGCAGCTGGCCTTCACCCTGGCCCTCGCGGCGGCGCTCGTCCGCGTGCCGCTCTGCTTCGCCAACGTCAACGCCGTCGTGCTCCTCACGCTCTCCTCGCTGCTGCTCGCGCTCCGGCACCGCTCCGGCTCATCAGAATCATTCCCCAGCGACGCGACCGGCCGGGACTACATGGTGGGCGTCGCGGCCACCCTCGGCGCCGCGCTCCTGTTCGCCCTCTACCTACCCGCGGCCGAGCTCCTCTACCGGCACGGAAAGTTCACGGGTTTCCGCATGGTGGTGGAGGCGCAGGTGATCATGGAGGCCGTCGCGACGGCCGTGGGAGCCGGGGGCATGGCTGTATCCGCGGGTGGCAAGTTGCCGTGGAGCGGCGTTGATCCGTCGTGGGAGCTGTCCCCGGCGGCCTACTACGCGGTCGTTGGGGCGGCGGTGATGAGTTGGCAGCTCTGCTTCCTCGGCACGGCGGGCACCGTGTTCCTGACCACGTCATTGCACGGCGGCATCTGCATGACGGCACTCCTCGTGGTTAACGTCGCCGCCGGGGTGGTCGTGTTCGGCGACGAGTTCGGCCCGGACAAGGCGGTCGCAATGATACTCTGCCTCTGGGCCTTCTCGTCCTACTTTTATGGGGAGTACAAGAAAGGGCACAAGACGTCGTGGTACGAAGACCAGCGTGGAGTTCTCGACCCAGTTTGATGAGTTTTGCTCTTATAAATAGTTCACCCCAAATTAGATAGGAGTACTTCAATCCAAGTGATGTTTCTTTACATAATGGGAATCCTTACTTTTTACTAAACCTGACCATCTAGGCAGCAGGCGCCCGTTCCCGTGTCGTCTCCAGTGGGCGCGCAGAAACCGTCTGTTCTTGAACGAACGGACGAGATCGTGAAGTACCTGCGTGGCCTGTTCATAGCGCTCCGATAGAAGATGTACACAGCAGATCACGCCCTCGTGGCCGCGGTGGGTAACCGATGTCCTGAAGACAGATCTCCACCTGGGAGCCCCACGACGCCCACCCCCTCCTCCCGCATTAACTCCCCTTTCCGACCGTTTCGGTTTTCTTCCGCCCCGTTTCTCTCCATTCCTTCGCCGAAAACTTTTCCTCGATTCTGCCAGATTCCAGTGAAGTTTCGGTGCATCTCCGGTGTTTTCTGCGTGCCCTGAGGTAGGTGTTCACCCGCCCGGCGTTTTTTCCTTCAACGATGTGCATCTCGTGTCGTACTGGGTTGCTCTCCGTTATCTATAATGGCGATTTGAGCTCGTCGGAGTTTACATGAGTTTATTCTCCGGCGCATTAGTGCCTATATAGTCGCCAGCGGTTGCCTCCCTGCTCCCCCATTTCCTCCTATGCTCTATCTCTTCTCTGTTCCTGTACAACCGTTTTTCTGGCGGAGATGCTATTTTTTCCCTAATTTCTATAGTTAATATGTAGTTCATGTAGTTGCCTGGCTATGGGTTGGATTATGTGTGGCTGTTGTAAATGATGACTAAGTTATTATTGGGCGGGTCCTTTTTGGGATGTGTTTTTGTACCCATTTTTGGTGTAATTTCTGGCACACTCTATTTCACACACCTATATGGTATATCTAGATAATTGTAATTAAAACAAATGGATAACTATAATTGAAATAGGTGAGTAACTTCACATATAATGGGTGGGTAAGTTTATTTATGTGTATTTTATCTAGTTCATGTAGTTGCCTGGCTAGTCAGTTTGTCTGAATTTTTGGTCGATTTAGTTAATTGCGGTTGGCTATGGGTTGGATTACTATGATGTTTTTGTTCCATATCATGGGTCGCTTTTGTAAATGATGGAGTTATTATTGAGATGCATTTTTTTACCCATTTTGGTGTGTAATTTTTGTCATACTTTGATTCACACAAATAACTAGTATATCTGGATAACTGTAATTAAAACAGGTGGATAACTATAATTGAAACAGGTGAGCAACTTCATAAATAATGGGTGGGTAAGTTTACCTTTTTACATAAATGACTGCTATATGTGGATGACTATAACTAAAACATGTGAGTAACTACTTTTATAATGGGTGGGTAGGTTTGTTTTGTAGGATTGTGGATGATGACCGTTTGCATGCATGTTTATCATTTTTTTGCACATGTATTATGGTTTTATTCTTGCTATTATTTTGTCTTTGTGGTTTATCTAACCCTCTTTTTTCTTTTTGGTATGTTTTGTAAGTTATAATATGACAGAAGAAATGTAAGGCTGATGAGGATATTGGATATGGTGAACAACTGTATGCATCTAGACGTGTACGGAACCGTGCATCTCCTCAGAATCTTGTCCTGTTGAATAAAAATTTATCTCCTGATCAGAAAGCTTCTGTGGTTTGTATAGAATTTGGTCCAATACTTGATATCAAATGTCCCACTCTGCACAACCCAGTTCTTTGGTTTGCAAAATTGTACGACAAGAAGACTCGTGAATTTGTTGTCCCGAGGCGAGGTAGGATTCCGTTGAATGAAGCATCAGTGCGTGATAGTATTGGTTTGCCTATTGGGAGCATACTGTCCCATATGGTGTTGATTATGATTATGAGTCTTCCCTTGCACCTGATCTTTTTCCCGATGATAGCAAGACCCTTGCTTCATCTCAGGTGTTTGAGATTTTGAAGGATATGGAAGATCACCAAGTTACTTTTCAGCAAACATATTTGATGTATCTTGTTTCGACTATGCTCTGCCCCACAACCAGTAACCATGTTAGCAACAGATGCTATCCTATCATGGTTAGTTCTCATCTCACACTCGACCTTATAATTTTTTATTTGTTAATCTATATTTGTGTTTTCTGAGTGCCTAATTTTAAGTAATTCATGTGTATAACTTCCATGCTTTTGGGTGGGTATTTTTTGTTTATGTGTGTGGGTAAATTTATGTAAGCTTGTTAAATATAGGTATTTTATCATTGTTCTGTGCATGTGGATAATTTTAAGTTTTTATGTGGATAACTTCATGTTTTTGAGTGGATAACTTCAATTTTTTTTTGTTTTAAGAGGCCAAAATTGGCAATATAAATAACATGCAGTGGTGTAAGTTTGTTGCTGATCAATTTCAAGCAGAGATGCCAAATGATGTTTATTCCTAAGCATGCCTATTCCATTTGCAGCTATTTGCATTTATTCATTTTTAGACTTTTTTGTGTACTTCTTTTTATCATGTTGTTTTTAATCATATAATTTGTTATTTTAATATGTTTATCAGCTGCTATATGTTGATTCGCTTGATGTAATTGGTATAGAGGACCTTGAATTGCCAAAAGCTAAATTTGCAGTAAATAGATGGTTGAGGGAGAATGTTGATAAAGTGTTGTTGGCTGATCAGATCGACAAGTCATCTTACAGAAATATTGAGGTAATTTTTGTTTTGTCACATGGATAACTATTGCGTTTTGTATGTGATAACCTATGGTTTTTGTTTGTTGATAATTTTTGTCTATAACTTATGATTTTTGGCTCATATGTGTTCTGTTTTGTGTCAATGTAGCTTAAAACTCATCTTGGTATTAATTACAGACTTTTTGGTGGTGCCGATGGGTTCTCAGAGTGGATCGACACAAGTGTTGATCCAAGATGTAGTAATGAGGTATTAAGTATTGCTTATGTAACACCTTTTTTTATCGTATTACCATATGTTATGTAACTATTCTTTTCCGTATTGTTTTTGTGCAGAAAAAAGCACGAGTTGCTAATCTGATTGGGATTTTTTCCGGCATGTTTGGTTTAATGACTTCACTTGTGCAAGGTTGGACATCAATGGAAGATAATGTGCAATCTGAAGTGGGATGTCAGTTTGGTGTTTTTAGTGAAGGTTTTGTGAGGGGTGGATCTAGTGATGCTGCTCCTAGACTGGGGTCGCCCGCTCCTGCTCCGAGGCCTACGCGTGCGGGAGCCCGTAAGAAAAATGTTGCAAGTACCACAGTACCAGATGCAGGGACATCTTCTGGTGTTCCTCTTTCCAAAGATCCTGTAGGTGGTCGCGAAAGAAGTCCATCTAAAGAGGTATCCCCTCCTGATATGCCTTATCGTGATAGCAGCGAAGAAGATGTTAACATGTTTGTGCGGGTTTCAAGGAAATGCACTGTGATACGTCGGAAACGTATCTATAATTTTTGATGTTCCATACTTGTTTAGTATCTACTTTGCTTTGTCTACACTTTGAGGTGTTTTTATATGTTTTCTGGAACTAACCTATTAACAAGTTGCCATAGTGTCAGTTGCCTATTTTTTCTGTTTTTGGTTCCAGAAAGGCAGAAAATCAATATTCTCGAAATTGGATGGGATAAAAGCCAAAGTCAATATTTTACCATGGGCAACACGAAGCTAGAATACGAGATGGAGGAGGTCCTCGAGGGGGCCACACCCCCTGGCCGCGCAGGTGGGCCCACCCCGCGCTTGGGGAGGGTGCGGCCGCCTCGGGCACCCCCTCGGCCTCCCTCTTCGCAGCAAGTAAACGATTAACAATGGAAGATGTATCAATGGTAAAGATTCGACCGGGGTACATAGTTCACTAGAGGCGCTCTCCTTAGATAAACAACATGGCATGAAGGGTAAACAAATTACAGCAGGGCAATTGACAGGAACTGAGCAAGGCATAAAAATGCAATTACTAGTCAGAAAGATCCTATGAGATTCAACTGGGCAATACAACAAGATACATAGACCTCCATCCAACTGCATCTATGACTAGAAGTCCACCTTCAGGTTATCATCCGAACACCCTCCAGTATTAAGTTGTAAGCAATAGACAACCGCTTTAAGAAAAGTGTGTAAGGTAAACAGTCCACATGTTCCATGAACAAGAGACCATTGTTTTCTCCCTAGTAGCAATAGCACATCTACAACCGAAGAGATTATTTTCACTTCCCTTGGAAACTAGCGGCATGAACCCACTATCGAGCATAAATACCCCCTCTTGGAGTCACTAGCAACTACTTGGTCAAGATAGCTACTAACAACGGAGAGCATGCAAGATCACAAACAACACATACATGATAGAATCATAAAGACAAAACCATTAATCAAACCAACATAATAATCTCAATATCCATCAGATCCCCACAAACACAACATGCATGCTTACAAATAGACTAGATCTTGATCATGAACGGAGCTCACACGATCTATACATGAAAGCACAAAGGAGGATATACAACCATCTAGCTACTACATGGACCCATAGTCCAAGGTGGAACTACTCACACATCATACCGGGGAGAAGGCCTCCGGGATTATCTCCCCTCCGGCAGGGTGCCGAGAAGAACTTCAGATCCCCCCGATCTAGGGACGATGGTGGCGGCGGCTACAAATGGTTTCGTGGGTATTTGATCGGGTCCTCAGGGTTTCTGCATCGGGGGATTCTTATAGGCGAAAGTGGAGGCTGAGGAGGCGGTCAGGGTCACCAAACCCTAGCCAGGCACGGGGCTAGGCCCACCCACGCCTAGGGTGGGTCTGCCCCCTAGATGGCCCCTTCGGCTCCCCTCTGGACTTCTTGTTCCCCATGGAAAGTAATTGACTCTGTCGTTTGTCCCGTCCAATTCCGAGATATTTCTTTACTAACTTTTCTGAAAACAAAAACAGCAGAAAACATGCATCTGGCACTGTTGCAACTTGTTAATAGGTTAGTACCAGAAAACATGTAAAAAGCACCTCAAAGTGTGGACAAGTAAAGCAAAGTAGATACTAAACAAGCATGGAGCATCAAAATTTATAGATACGTTTCCAACGTATCAGCATCCCCAAGCTTAACTCCTGGTCGTCCTTGAGTAGGTAAGTGATAAACAGAATAATTTTTGAGGTGACATGCACCCTCACAATAAAGATCCAACCATTTGCAAGCATTTAAAGCTGGGATCAAAGAACTCTAAACATGTGCATGAAAGATGGAGTTCTAACAATAGGACATAGTAACTATGCATGCAACATGACAAGCTACAAACAAAGATCATGAATAACATGCATTGAAAAACATTTGTTTGTTTCACATGCAGAAAACATAGCATAGTGGCAATCAGCTTGTCCCTCATAGAGTAGCAAATAGATGCATAGGACACCTGCAAAGTTCACAAGGGTGACTAGAAACAAATAGCACAAGAACAAGTAATATCACAATATGCATCACTAGTGAACTATGTTGTGATATTACTTGTTCTTGTGCTACTTGTATCTAGACACTCTTATGAACTTTGAAGGTGTCCTATGCATCTATTTGCTACTCTATGAGGGACAAGCTGATTGCCACTATGCCATGTTTTCTGTATGTGAAACAAACAAACTTTTTCAATGCATGTTATTCATGATCTTTGTTTGTAGCCTTTCATGTTGTATGCATAGTTACTTTGTCTTATTGTTATAACTCCATCTTTCATGCACATGTTTAGAGTTCTTTGATCCCAACTTTCAATGCTTGCAAATGGTTTGATCTTGGTTTTGATGGTGCATGTCACCTAAAAAATTATTCTTTTATCACTTACCTACTCGAGGACGAGCAGGAGTTAAGCTTGGGGATGCTTGATACGTCAGAAACATATCTATAATTTTTTATGTTCCATGCTTGTTTAGTATCTACTTTGATTTGCTTTATCTACACTTTGAGGTGTTTTTATATGTTTTCTGGAACTAACCTATTAACAAGTTGCCACAGTGCCAGTTGCCTGTTTTCTTCTGTTTTTGGTTCTAGAAAGGAAGCAAATCAATATTCTCGGAATTGGATGGGACACAAGCCAAAGTCAATATTTTACCGTGGGCAACACGAAGCCAGAAGACGAGACGGAGGAGGGCCTCGAGGGGGCCACACCCCCTGGCCGCGCGAGTGGGCCCACCCCGCGCCAAGGGGGGTGGGGGGTGCAGCCGCCTCGGGCACCCCCTCGGCCTCCCTCTTTGCCTATAAGAAGCCCCCGATGTAGAAACCCTAGGCACCCGATCAAAACTCCACGAAACCGTCTGTAGCTGTCGCCACCATCTTCCCTAGATCGGGGGGGGGGGGGGATCTGAAGTTCTCGGCACCCTGCCGGGGGGGGGGGATCATCCCGAAGGCCTTCTTCTCCGGTATGAAGCGTGAGTAGTTCCACCTTGGACTACGGGTCCATGTAGTAGCTAGATGGTTGTGTCTCCTCCTTGTGCTTTCATGTATAGATCTTGTGAGCTCCGTTCATGATCAAGATCTAATCTATTTGTAATCATGCATGTTGTGTTTGCGGGGATCCGATGGATACTGTGTTAGATTGATTAATGGTTTTGTCGTATTGATTCTATCATGTCTGTGTTGTTTTTGATCTTGCATGCTCTCCGTTGTTAGTAGCTATCTTGGCCAAGTAGTTGCTAGTGACTCCAAGAGGGGGTATTTATGCTCGATAGTGGGTTCATGCCTCTAGTTTCCAAGGCGGCTACCGACGGTTTCGTGGAATTTTTATCAGGTGCTTAGGATTTTGGCATCAGGGGGACTTTATAGGCGAAGAGGTGAGACAGGGGGCCACCAGGGCGGCTGCACCCCCAGGCGCGCCTAGCCCTAGGCCGCGCCACCAGGGTGCCCCCCTGGTGAGTCTTCTCCGTATCGTACTCTGGCTTCGTGTTTCCCACGGTAAAATATTGACTTTGGCTTTTGTCCCGTCCAATTCCGAGAATATTGATTTTCTGCCTTTCTGGAACCAAAAACAGAAGAAAACAGACAACTGGCACTGTGGAAACTTGTTAATAGTTTAGTACCAGAAAACATATGAAAACACCTCAAAGTGTGGACAAAGCAAGGCAAAGTATATACTAAACAAGCATGGAACATCAAAAATTATAGATACGTTTCCGACTTATCAAGATCTCCCTGTGATTTGGTGACCATTGTAAGGATATTTGATTTCAATCTAAATATGTTGCACAATGTTTTCTATCCTTGATCTTATTGTTATGAGTGAGTAGTACTCATGGGTTGCGGGTTGGGGTGAAACCACATAGCGATTATATGTATCTAATACATGGGAATATTGTGTGGTGATTAAATAGGAGATATGTATTTTTGTTTCTTTGTCTCTTATCTCGATCCATGTACTTGTAGGTACCCAAGATCTCAGGGATTGATAAAGGATTGAGGTGAGATGAGTGGTGAATGATGACTTCATGTGAAACCCAGTGATAGAAAGAGGAGTACGGTCTTTGTTTAGGGATCCACTTTGGAGTAACATAAACATCACCATTCTTAAAGCTTTGATATGTATTTTACATAATAATTTTTATAACCCGTTGCTTTGTGGTATAATGGTTGGATCAAAAGAATATTGGTATGCTTGTGGCTTACATGGGATTTAGTGTTTATGGATGTGCTACAACCCTATCTATATTATATCATTTCACACATGAATGTGCTTATTATTATCTTTAATTCTTTATCCCATATGTATGTGCATCTGTAGGTGAATCTTCAACCCCGACCTATTTCCATCCATTGCAATAACCAATGATTCAAATTGAACTAAAAAGGTCCGATAAACATAAGGTAAAACGAGTAATCAAGTCTTGTAGAAGTTACTTATATTTCCATACATCAATTGTTTCCCAAGGTTCGATAAACTTGGATCTACTAGGGAAAAAGATACTATACTGCATCTATACTCTAGATCGAAGATATCAACAAGCACTACACGTAGTAGTGCTTGGTCAGGAAGGTCTTGAGACAAAGCTCCATGTGGTCCTCCACCATCTGAACAAATCTGTTTCCCTGGGCCCTATTGTTGAAGAGGTGGCTAGGTGCCACCATCAGAGCCTCATGGCTGAAGTCGGTGGCGCTCATGACAGCGTCGTAGAGAGCTGGGTGCACATCGGGAGGGGAAGTAGTGGTGATGGAGGCTGCCACGACTTTCACGGCCTTGGTCATGCAGGTTATGGCAACGACGTCCTCCTCTCCTAGAAGCGACCTCTTTCTCTTCTTGGAATGATTTAAGCCACCACCAACGAAGCCATTTGTGCTGCCGCTAGTAGCCACGCCTTGAACGACAGAACCACCGACAACTTTGTTCTCAGCCTCATCATCAAGCACCAGTATCTCGGACTCCTGGGTCTGCATGTACCGAGGGCTTGTTGTGCCAAGAGGCTCACTAGAGCCCATGGAAAACTTGCTAGTGGAAATGCCGTAGGAGATGTAGGGTTCGCAGCATAGAAAACAAAAATTTTCCTACGATGTGAACTATATACCAAGATATATCTACTAGATACAAACAACGGGCGGATGTATATCCGTAGAGAACATACCCTTGAAGACCGACAAAGCTTAACGAGTTCAACTCGTGGTTGATGTAGACGATCTCTTGCCGATCTCAAGATCGAGAGGAAGTCCTAGCGCCGCAAATCAGCAGCGCATCCGTGCTCGCACACATGTTCGAGGCACCGAGCAACCTCCGCCTCCTCGCTCCAGCGATGCAGCGGAAGCACAACTCTTTCTTGCCGAATAGCCACCGGGAACATGTATCTCGCTAGTCCGAGACCATGGGGGATAAATTCTAGAGGGGGAGAGAGATCCTTCACGAGGAGGTGTGTGTGACAAGTGAGGAGGGGGGATCCTTTTATAGGAGGAGGGGGGCACCCAAGGGGGTGGCCGCCGGCCATGGGGGCTGCCCCCTCCCCTCCTTCATTCATGTGGGTGGACACTCCACTCACAAAATGCCCTTTAAAATCCCTCCACTCAAAAGTCCACTCAAATTCCCATTAAATTTCCACCAAATTTAATGCAAACTCTCATTAAATAAAACTCTTTTATTTTATTCAGAATTTTGTCAATTACTTTAATGACAAACATTCACAAATAACCCCTTGCTAGAATTATATTTCACATGCATAACCACTTTATGCAATTTCACCCGAAAACCTGTTTCGGTATCTAGTGAAATAAATTCCTGCGCTTGTTCATTCTTTCGGCATGAAACATTTGCTCCAATTGGATGTCGGTGTCTCTTAAGTGTGTCACCCTACGGTTCGTGAATAATGTGGACATGATCGAGACCCCTCTCGGATCAATAATCAGAAGCGGGATCTGGAGACCCATACTGACTCCCACACATTCAACGATGACTTTCTTGTGATCGTCGGAACCTTTTATGCTAGTATCTTAATCCCTTTGTTTCACGATATATTACATGTCCGAGATTCGATCATCGGTATCTCCATACCTAGTTTGATCTCGTTACCGACATGCACTCTTTTCTCGTTCCTGTGATATAACATTCTAGTGATCAAATCACTTGCTTGCAAGCTAATCAATGTGATATCACCGAGAGGGCCCATAGTATATCTATCCGTCATCGGGATGAACAAATTCCACTCTCGATCCATGAGCCTCAACATAACACTTTATTAGTTCTGAATCCATCTTTATAATCACCCTGTTACGGTGTGACGTTTGATGTTATCAAGAAACTCTTCCGGTGTTAGTGATTGACATGATCTCATGGTCTAAGGATTAGGATCACTTCGTAAGTTGTTATAGCAATATAAACTCAATGACTTTGATTGTAATGCTATACTTCGGATGAATATTCATCACACCATTACACTAATGTTGTGATCCCGTTATTAACAACATCCAATGTCCATGATCAGGAAACCTTGATCATCTTGTTAATCAACGAGCTAGTTTATGAGAGAGGCATAACTAGGAACTTTCTGTTTGTTTATTAAACACAGATGTATTAACGTTTCTGTATTAATACAATTATAGCATGCAAAATAAACATCTATCATATACTTGGAATACACATAATAAACACTTTATTATTGCCTCTCAGGGCATATTCCCTTCAGTCTCCCACTTGCACTAGAGACAATAATCTAGTTACATAGTGATAAATCTAACACCCATTGAGTTCTGGTGTTGATCATGTTTTGCTCTAGGGAGAGTTTTAGTCAACGGATCTGCTACATTGAGATCCGTATGTACTTTACAAATCTTTATATCTCCATCCTTGACATGCTCGCGGATGGAGTGAAACCGACGCTTAATATGCTTGGAATGCTTGGGAGACCTTGGCTCTTTGGCATTGGCAGTGGCACCATTGTTGTCACAATAGATCACCATTGGGTCCAACGCGTTTGCCACCACTCCTAGTTCGGATATGAACTCCTTCATCCAAACTGCTTCCTGAGCCGCTTCTGAAGCAGCAACATATGCGGCCTCCGTTGTTGATCCCGCTACCACAGGTTGTTTGGAGCTCCTCCAACTAACCGCTCCGCCATTCATGAGAAATACGTATCCGGATTGAGACTTAGAGTCATCCGGATCGGTGTCAAAGCTAGCGTCGACATAACACTTAGCGACGAGCTCTTCTTCACCTCCGTATACAAGAAACATATCCTTAGTTCTTCGTAAGTACTTAAGGATATTCTTGACCGCTATCCAGTGTTCCGAACCTGGATCCGATTGGTACCTACTAGTCAAACTAATAGCATGTGCCACATCCGGTCTTGTACATAGCATGGCGTACATTATAGAGCCTATGGCTGAAGCATAGGGGACTTTGTCCATTATCTCTCTTTCTTCCGCCGAAGCCGAACTTTGAGTCTTACTCAATGTCTTGCCTTGCAACATAGGTAAGAACCCCTTCTTACTTCCGTCCATTTTAAACTTCTTTAAAATCTTATCAAGGTATGTACTTTGCGATAGCCCTATTAGGCGCCTAGATCTATCTCTATAGATCTTTATGCCTAATATGTATGACGCTTCACCTAGGTCCTTCATTGAAAATTTGCTGTTTAGATAACTTTTAACACTGTTTAAAAGATCTATATCATTTCCGATCAATAATATGTCATCCACATATAATATTAGAAATGCCACATTGCTCCCACTCACTTTCTTGTAAATACAAGCTTCTCCATAAGTTTGGATAAATCCAAACTCTTTGATCACCTCATCAAAGCGGAGATTCCAACTTCGTGATGCTTGCTTCAATCCATAGATGGATCGCTGAAGCTTGCACACCTTGTTAGCATCCTTAGGATCGACAAAACCCTTTGGTTGTATCATATACAACTCTTCTTCAATATTACCATTGAGAAACGCGGTTTTGACATCCATCTGCCATATCTCATAATCGAAATATGCAGCAATTGCTAACATAATCCTAACTGACTTTAGCATCGCTACGGGAGAGAAAGTCTCATCATAGTCAATTCCTTGAATTTGTCGAAACCCCTTTGCGACAAGTCGAGCTTTATAGACGGTCACATTACCGTCAACATCAGTTTTCCTTTTGAAAATCCATTTGTTCTCCACGACCTTTCGGTCGTGAGGTAATTCCACCAAGTTCCAAACTTGATTTTCATACATGGATTCCATCTCGGATTTCATGGCTTCTAACCATTTGTTGGAATCCGGGCTCATCATCGCTTCTTCATACGTCGCAGGGTCATCATTTTCATCAACCATGAAATTCATGACAGGATTTCCGTACAGCTCGGGAGCTGCACGCGTCCTGTTTGACCTGCGAGGTTCGGTAGTACTCTCTTTCGGAGTTTCATGATCATTATCATTAGTTCCCTCTTCAACAGGTGGAGCCAACTCCGGAACAACTTCCGGCGCTGCGTTACTCGCCATACTTTGAAGAGAAGGTTCCACAACCTCTTCGAGTTCTACCTTCCGACTACTCACACCTTTCGCGAGAAACTCTTTCTCTAGAAAGGATCCATTCTTGGCAACAAAAACCTTGCCCTCGAATCTGTGATAGAAGGAATACCCAATAGTTTCTTTAGGGTATCCTATGAAGACGCATTTTTCCGCTTTGGGTTCGAGTTTATCCGGTTGAAGTTTCTTCACATAAACATCTGTAACACCCTCAGAATCGACCCTATGCAAGTTTGAGCGAAACCCGCCAAACCCGCATAGAAACGATTCAAAGGTGCCCACCAGGCACTTTCGTGCGGGTGGAAAACGAAGTAATAACATTACACAACAGTCCTCGATGGGACCCACAGAACAGATATATATATATATAACAGCGACTCAAAGAGTCAAGAATACAGATATACGGTACAAAGATCGAAATCACCTTGAAAATGATACAGCGTCCGACTACGGACAAGATGCAAATGGGGCTAAGAGCCCTGAAGAATAACCAATGGCGTCCATAACCCTGCCCAGGCCAAGCCGGAAGGGTAACCCTGCTAACGACGTCGATCTGAAAACCTGCTTAAACGAAAGGGGTGCCGACAAAGGGCAAAGGAAAAAGAGAGAGCGGTCAGTACTGAGGCCAGTACACGGCGAGGCTAGAATTCGGCGATCCTCGCCTACATAGGTTTGGTGGACTGAGCGGCAGCGCAGCATGCACTAAACAATCTATAGAGACTCGATATAACTGTCGGCTATCAGAGAGGGATAAGAAAGACCTATTCGGAACCAACCTGATGCTACCATCAAACAAACCCATCCTGGTGTTTCCCCCTCGAGACCAAACGAGGAAGTCAACCGAGGAACTCACACAGTTGGCAGTTTTATTTATTCTGTTATCGTTGCAGCGATTACTATTCAGGTATAGATAATCATCCTGAGATAATAAGCAGTGGGCCGTTTTAGTTATCCATTCCGTTGTAGTTGCAACACTTACTAGTCAAATACAATTAGCATGAGGTAACCCAAAACCCAGCAGTTGTTGGTACTTTTATTGAGCCATTCCGTTGTAGTTGCAATACTTACTAGTCAGGTACAATGGTCGCAAGCGACACTCCAAACAAGCAATTGTGGGCAGTATTAATTAGCCATTCCATTATGGTGAAGCTGATTACTAGTCATTATAAAGTCAAATTTATAGCAATAAACTTTAGTTATGCTTGTCTATGGTCGAGATACTGTGCTCCAAGTCGTCCATAACCGCGGACACGGCTTTCAGAAAGTTTTAACCCGGCCGGGGTGCACAAATAGCAACACACACACGATCGACCTCGGAAAAACCAAATCAAAACCCAACGAGGCTTTCACGACAAAGCAATCACAGGATTCAGAAATATTTCAGGGGGCCAGCCCTTGGAGTACACCCGCAACGAAGTAAGCAAGCTCCGAGACGGACTCAAGGTTTGCGACAATGGCTGTAAACGACAGCAAATCCCCAAACGGGGACTGTCGATACCGCGAAAACACTCCGCTTCCAAAACAGTACAGCGTGCTCCTCACACAATCGTAAATAAAGCAGTAAAGCATGGCATAGGTACAGGATAGTAAATAAAACCTCAAACTAGTTGTGGCCCCAAGAAATAAGACTGAATCAAGCTCTGGCTAAGGGGGGGTCCCATAATTCCCCGTATGTGGATAGCGCGATAATTCAAGGAACAGGTATCAAGCACTCGGGGTCCTACGGGACACAAGTGGGCGTTCGGAAACCAAATATTATCTATCACCCACCGATGCCTCTGCTTACTTACTTAAATTTTAGTTGTTAAACAGGAATTAAAGTGAACGATAAATAAAGCCGAGATCATCTCCAACCTCAATCAGGTGGCAATGCTCCAACAATTGTGGTTCATGGCGACACACAACAACATTTGAGCAAGCGACTACGACGCGCAAGTCCAACTATCTACCAAACAACAGGTAATAGGATGTGTCCGAGGCAATATATGGCTGCAAGGGGATATCACGGGTATGGAAACTAGAGCATCGCAACACAGATAGCAATAGATCAACAGGAGGGAAGTAAATACTATAAAAGTAAGATAGGTAGAAAGGGGGAGATGCTCGCCTGAAAACATGGTCGAAGGTTCAACCGAAGATCGGGTCGACACTCGCATCAACTCAACGGCCTTATCCGCGAAGAAGCAAAACACTAGAATAAACACCGGATGCAATATTTAATACAACGGCAGAAGATCGGCATGATGCATGTATGATGCATGACATGGCAAGGTGCGATGCAATTAGATCATATTAAGCGGAACCGGGGTCCCGACAATTAATTAGGTGGTTCACGTTGTTTAGATACCCCGCAATTAAATGTGGTTTTAGCATGGCAAAAGATAGCACCGGTTCGCTACACAAATTTAAATGAGGCCATTATGAGACTAGATTTGCCCGCATATGGGCCTCATATTTAATTATTAGGTGATTCGGCATAAGGCCCCCAAACCACACAAATATGCATGCATGAACATTTAATATGCGACAAGTTGTATTATATTATAAATAGGGTTTCGGGAAGGGTTCACACATTAGGGGGGTCTCGACGAACTTGGGGTTCCGGGGTTCGGGGTTCGGTCTCAGGGTCCAGGGTTCGACGGGAACGTTCTCAGATAGCGGAGGTAGGTCTTATCGCATCCGTGGTCTTCGGATCCGGGGGAAGGTACTCGGCGTCCTCGAGGGAGTACTTGTCGCGTCCGTGAAGGAGATCGTGTCGGTCCACGGGGTCGATCTTGCCGTTGCGAGGGTCTTGTCGGGCCCGCGCCATCGAGTCGGACTCGGCATCCGGGGTGAAGTGCTTGTCGTCCCGGGTAGGCGATCTTGGCGGTTTCGAGGGTCTTGAGTTTGACGGGATTCGGGCGCGCCGTGATCGGTCTTCGGACCCGTGTAGATGGTCTTGGCGTTCCGGGAAGGCGATCATGACTCGGGCTGCGGATCCTCGAGATCGGGGCCTTCGGACCCGTGACGTAGACCTTGGCGTCCCGGCTTCAATTACCGGTGTAATTGGTTCCGGTAACGGTGGTCGCATGCAGAACTTGTCGAGAACACCAAGGATGACCTTGTCCGAAGGTATGACAGCATGAACACCAGCAAAAACAGGGGCTCCCGATGGTGGACCTGCAGGATGCGAGGCATGCTGGGCTGCACTTGTACTGGCAGACGGAGGCAGGCCGAGCGGGGAGGGCGCGCGGACGCAGACGGGCCACCGAGAGGCGCGAGCGAGGACGTCGGGGAGGTCAAGTGGCGGCGAGGTGGGGGCCCGCGCTGACGCGGTGGGGAGACGGTGGTGGGGCCCTGGGCGATGCGACGGGCTCGGGCGGACGATGGAGGACGGCGGCGGCCGGGGCGAGATCGGCGAGCCGTCGCGGAGGCGGAGGATGGCCGGAGAGGGCGCGGCGTCGGGGCGGTCGGAGGAACTCCGCGAGGCGGCGGCGCTGGCGGGCCAGAACAGAGGCGGCGGCCGGCGGGGAGGGCGCCCGCTGGCGGGGAAGCAGGGCGGGGCCGCGGACGCTGGCGTGGGCGGAGGCGGCGCCGCGGACGGGAGACGACGAGCTTGGGCCGGAGGGGGGTCGCGCGATGGGTCGTGGCGGGCGACGAGGCGCGGGTGAGGGCGGCGCCGGCAGGAGGGGCGAGGCGGTGACCAGCGGAAAGAGGAGGAGGGCCGCGGGGCGAGGCTCGGAAGGCGGTGGAGGTGGAAGCGGCGAGCGGCGGCGGAGGGACGGCCGGCCAGAGAGAAGAAGAAGGGGCGGCGAGGAGCTCGGGGAGAGGAGGGCCAAGCGGCGGGGGCGGTCACTGAGCGGGGGAGAGGGCGAGCGGCGAGAGAGGGGGAGGCGGCGCGCGGCGCAGAGGATGGAGGGTGGCCGGCGACCGGGGCGAGCACGGGGACGCGGAGGCGCCTGCAGGCGGTTGGCGGCGGGGGCTACCGACGAGGCAGAGGTTGGAGGGAGGAGGGAGAACGTGGGGTCGGGGAGGGGACAGGGCGCGGTTGGTGGGGGACGGGGTCGCGTGTGTGGGCCCTGGGGCGTGGGCCCGGGGTGGAAGGGGCGGTGTGGGACTGTGTGCGTGCGTGTGTGTAGCGCGTGGGGTGTGGGTGTGTTTGTGTGCGTGGCCTGAGAGGAGAGGGAGTGTTTGGGGGTGAGGCAGGGGTGAGGTGGCAGTTTCTTAGTGGTGGGGATTTGGGGAGAGGTGAGGTGGCGAGAGCCGATTGGAGGGAGTGATGTGGAGGAAGGGTGGGTAGACTAGGACTGGGTAGCTTAGGTATTTTAGGCAGACCGTTTTGTTTGGACTGGGGGTGGTCGTTCGGGTCGAATCGGCCCGTTCGACTGCCCCCACTAAAAATAATATAACTTTTATTTAATTTGCGATGAACTTTTGCAAATAGTTTTTAGACAAACAAAATATCCGGCCGCACCCGGGGTTTAATTTGAAATAGAAGGAGGGCTAGTTTCAGAAAATAGTATACTTTCGCGACATAGTTTCAAGTAAAATAATATGCATGATGATGACGATGCTCAAATGCAATGTGGCATGATGACATGAGCATGCGGTCATGACGATGCAATGCACAAAAACAACGCGATTTTCTAGTAGTGGTTTTGCGGGATGCCACAATTCGACACCACTAACAATGGATCTCGCCCTCGAGATCCGCCTCATGGTACCGGAAGGAAGGCCGGCGGTCTGCATCTTCTCGCTTCGTGTAGATCCTCGCGACACCACTAACGAGGGTTCCTTCTTCATCTGGAAATCGGCGACACCACCATCAAAGGGTCGTTGTTCCTGATCGTCGAGAGAACACTCCGGAGAAACAAAGGACGAAGGTAGAGGTATCAAACGGTAAGGCCACCTCTACTTCCATTAGAAGAGGAAAAGTTACATTGATCCACCAGTGCGATGTACAGAGCGAACAGTAAGAGTCGGGTAGGGTGATCAGTCCATCCCGTACCCAAACTATCAACTCTATACATGAGTAGGAGAATCAGGCAACTCAACTCTCGAGATTTAGACTGAAGATCTTCATAGGCGGTATCCGGAACAAAGGTATGATGCCAGCAGAAATCGTATGAAAGACACAATGATTAGGTTCCGCGATGGTTCCATTGGCATGAACAACACATGATCAAGGTATACTCCAACTTCACCAATGCTCGTCCTTCTCATATGTTTTTCAACGACACTGATATCCAGCAAGGAACACATATAGATAAAGACCTCAAGAACAAAAAATTGGGTGAAGGGTACAACAGACAAGTTGCAGATTTGATGATCGTAGCACCTCTGTTACAAAAGGGAGAAAGCGAAACCCTAAAGGTACGACGAAAACCCAACCGCGAGAAATCCTGGACTCGAAGAAAGATAAGAGAGTAGATTCAAAACACGCAGAGGTGAGAGGAAAGCAGCAGGGGGTAAGGAGTAAAATCAGACCTAACCAGAACTATCCAACCGATTTTTCCATAAATAGTTTTGACACTCTACTTCGGCCGTTAGCTAGGTTATCCTACAGGCTAGACTTGTGGGGTATCGCAACTGCTGAGCTCTGATACCACTCTGTAACACCCTCAGAATCGACCCTATGCAAGTTTGAGAGAAACCCGCCAAACCCGCATAGAAACGATTCAAAGGTACCCACCAGGCACTTTCGTGCGGGTGGAAAACGAAGTAATAACATTACACAATAGTCCTCGATGGGACCCATAGAACAGATATATATATAACAGCGACTCAAAGAGTCAAGAATACAGATATACGGTACAAAGATCCAAATCACCTTGAAAATGATACAACGTACGACTACGGACAAGATGCAAATGGGGCTAAGAGCCCTGAAGAATAACCAATGGCGTCCATAACCCTGCCCAGGCCAAGCCGGAAGGGTAACCCTGCTAACGACGTCGATCTGAAAACCTGCTTAAACGAAAGGGGTGCCGACAAAGGGCAAAGGAAAAAGAGAGAGCGGTCAGTACTGAGGCCAGTACACGGCGAGGCTAGAATTCGGCGATCCTCGCCTACATAGGTTTGGTGGACTGAGCGGCAGCGCAGCATGCACTAAACAATCTATAGAGACTCGATATAACTGTCGGCTATCAGAGAGGGATAAGAAAGACCTATTCGGAACCAACCTGATGCTACCATCAAACAAACCCATCCTGGTGTTTCCCCCTCGAGACCGAACGAGGAAGTCAACCGAGGAACTCACACAGTTGGCAGTTTTATTTATTCTGTTATCGTTGCAGCGATTACTAGTCAGGTATAGATAATCATCCTGAGATAATAAGCAGTGGGCCGTTTTAGTTATCCATTCCGTTGTAGTTGCAACACTTACTAGTCAAATACAATTAGCATGAGGTAACCCAAAACCCAGCAGTTGTTGGTACTTTTATTGAGCCATTCCGTTGTAGTTGCAATACTTACTAGTCAGGTACAATGGTCGCAAGCGACACTCCAAACAAGCAATTGTGGGCAGTATTAATTAGCCATTCCATTATAGTGAAGCTGATTACTAGTCATTATAAAGTCAAATTTATAGCAATAAACTTTAGTTATGCTTGTCTATGGTCGAGATACTGTGCTCCAAGTCGTCCATAACCGCGGACACGACTTTCAGAAAGTTTTAACCCGGCCGGGGTGCACAAATAGCAACACACACACGATCGACCTCGGAAAAACCAAATCAAAACCCAACGAGGCTTTCACGACAAAGCAATCACAGGATTCAGAAATATTTCAGGGGGCCAGCCCTTGGAGTACACCCGCAACGAAGTAAGCAAGCTCCGAGACGGACTCAAGGTTTGCGACAATGGCTGTAAACGACAGCAAATCCCCAAACGGGGACTGTCGATACCGCGAAAACACTCCGCTTCCAAAACAGTACAACGTGCTCCTCACACAATCGTAAATAAAGCAGTAAAGCATGGCATAGGTACAGGATAGTAAATAAAACCTCAAACTAGTTGTGGCCCCAAGAAATAAGACTGAATCAAGCTCTGGCTAAGGGGGGTCCCATAATTCCCCGTATGTGGATAGCGCGATAATTCAAGGAACAGGTATCAAGCACTCGGGGTCCTACGGGACACAAGTGGGCGTTCGGAAACCAAATATTATCTATCACCCACCGATGCCTCTGCTTACTTACTTAAATTTTAGTTGTTAAACAGGAATTAAAGTGAACGATAAATAAAGCCGAGATCATCTCCAACCTCAATCAGGTGGCAATGCTCCAACAATTGTGGTTCATGGCGACACACAACAGCATTTGAGCAAGCGACTACGACGCGCAAGTCCAACTATCTACCAAACAACAGGTAATAGGATGTGTCCGAGGCAATATATGGCTGCAAGGGGATATCACGGGTACGGAAACTAGAGCATCGCAACACAGATAGCAATAGATCAACAGGAGGGAAGTAAATACTATAAAAGTAAGATAGGTAGAAAGGGGGAGATGCTCGCCTGAAAACATGGTCGAAGGTTCAACCGAAGATCGGGTCGACACTCGCATCAACTCAACGGCCTTATCCGCGAAGAAGCAAAACACTAGAATAAACACCGGATGCAATATTTAATACAACGGCAGAAGATCGGCATGATGCATGTATGATGCATGACATGGCAAGGTGCGATGCAATTAGATCATATTAAGCGGAACCGGGGTCCCGACAATTAATTAGGTGGTTCACGTTGTTTAGATACCCCGCAATTAAATGTGGTTTTAGCATGGCAAAAGATAGCACCGGTTCGCTACACAAATTTAAATGAGGCCATTATGAGACTAGATTTGCCCGCATATGGGCCTCATATTTAATTATTAGGTGATTCGGCATAAGGCCCCCAAACCACACAAATATGCATGCATGAACATTTAATATGCGACAAGTTGTATTATATTATAAAATAGGGTTTCGGGAAGGGTTCACACATTAGGGGGGTCTCGACGAACTTGGGGTTCCGGGGTTCGGGGTTCGGTCTCAGGGTCCAGGGTTCGACGGGAACGTTCTCAGATAGCGGAGGTAGGTCTTATCGCATCCGTGGTCTTCGGATCCGGGGGAAGGTACTCGGCGTCCTCGAGGGAGTACTTGTCGCGTCCGTGAAGGAGATCGTGTCGGTCCACGGGGTCGATCTTGCCGTTGCGAGGGTCTTGTCGGGCCCGCGCCATCGAGTCGGACTCGGCATCCGGGGTGAAGTGCTTGTCGTCCCGGGTAGGCGATCTTGGCGGTTTCGAGGGTCTTGAGTTTGACGGGATTCGGGCGCGCCGTGATCGGTCTTCGAACCCGTGTAGATGGTCTTGGCGTTCCGGGAAGGCGATCATGACTCGGGCTGCGGATCCTCGAGATCGAGGCCTTCGGACCCGTGACGTAGACCTTGGCGTCCCGGCTTCAATTACCGGTGTAATTGGTTCCGGTAACGGTGGTCGCATGCAGAACTTGTCGAGAACACCAAGGATGACCTTGTCCGAAGGTATGACAGCATGAACACCAGCAAAAACAGGGGCTCCCGATGGTGGACCTGCAGGATGCGAGGCATGCTGGGCTGCACTTGTACTGGCAGACGGAGGCAGGCCGAGCGGGGAGGGCGCGCGGACGCAGACGGGCCACCGAGAGGCGCGAGCGAGGACGTCGGGGAGGTCAAGTGGCGGCGAGGTGGGGGCCCGCGCTGACGCGGTGGGGAGACGGTGGTGGGGCCCCGGGCGATGCGACGGGCTCGGGCGGACGATGGAGGACGGCGGCGGCCGGGGCGAGCTCGGCGAGCCGTCGCGGAGGCGGAGGATGGCCGGAGAGGGCGCGGCGTCGGGGCGGTCGGAGGAACTCCGCGAGGCGGCGGCGCTGGCGGGCCAGAACAGAGGCGGCGGCCGGCGGGGAGGGCGCCCGCTGGCGGGGAAGCAGGGCGGGGCCGCGGACGCTGGCGTGGGCGGAGGCGGCGCCGCGGACGGGAGACGACGAGCTTGGGCCGG
This sequence comes from Avena atlantica, assembly GCA_910589765.1. Lineage (NCBI taxonomy): Eukaryota > Viridiplantae > Streptophyta > Magnoliopsida > Poales > Poaceae > Avena > Avena atlantica. The sequence goes on from OU342738.1 coordinate 370,239,858, forward strand.
AGGGGGGTCGCGCGATGGGTCGAGGCGGGCGACGAGGCGCGGGTGAGGGCGGCGCCGGCAGGAGGGGCGAGGCGGTGACCAGCGGAAAGAGGAGGAGGGCCGCGGGGCGAGGCTCGGAAGGCGGTGGAGGTGGAAGCGGCGAGCGGCGGCGGAGGGACGGCCGGCCAGAGAGAAGAAGAAGGGGCGGCGAGGAGCTCGGGGAGAGGAGGGCCAAGCGGCGGGGGCGGTCACTGAGCGGGGGAGAGGGCGAGCGGCGAGAGAGGGGGAGGCGGCGCGCGGCGCAGAGGATGGAGGGTGGCCGGCGACCGGGGCGAGCACGGGGACGCGGAGGCGCCTGCAGGCGGTTGGCGGCGGGGGCTACCGACGAGGCAGAGGTTGGAGGGAGGAGGGAGAACGTGGGGTCGGGGAGGGGACAGGGCGCGGTTGGTGGGGGACGGGGTCGCGTGTGTGGGCCCTGGGGCGTGGGCCCGGGGTGGAAGGGGCGGTGTGGGACTGTGTGCGTGCGTGTGTGTAGCGCGTGGGGTGTGGGTGTGTTTGTGTGCGTGGCCTGAGAGGAGAGGGAGTGTTTGGGGGTGAGGCAGGGGTGAGGTGGCAGTTTCTTAGTGGTGGGGATTTGGGGAGAGGTGAGGTGGCGAGAGCCGATTGGAGGGAGTGATGTGGAGGAAGGGTGGGTAGACTAGGACTGGGTAGGTTAGGTATTTTAGGCGGACCGTTTTGTTTGGACTGGGGGTGGTCGTTCGGGTCGAATCGGCCCGTTCGACTGCCCCCACTAAAAATAATATAACTTTTATTTAATTTGCGATGAACTTTTGCAAATAGTTTTTAGACAAACAAAATATCCGGCCGCACCCGGGGTTTAATTTGAAATAGAAGGAGGGCTAGTTTCAGAAAATAGTTTACTTTCGCGACATAGTTTCAAGTAAAATAATATGCATGATGATGACGATGCTCAAATGCAATGTGGCATGATGACATGAGCATGCGGTCATGACGATGCAATGCACAAAAACAACGCGATTTTCTAGTAGTGGTTTTGCGGGATGCCACAACATCGCATCCCCAAACTTTAAGAAATGACAGCTTAGGTTTGTTTCCAAACCACAATTCATACGGTGTCTTTTCAACGGATTTAGATGGTGCCCGATTTAAAGTGAATGCAGCAGTTTCTAGTGCATAACCCCAAAATGACAACGGCAAGTCCGTCAGAGACATCATAGATCGAACCATATCTAATAAAGTACGATTACGACGTTCCGACACACCATTTCGCTGTGGTGTTCCGGCAGGTGTGAGTTGTGAAACAATTCCACACTCTTTCATGTGAGTGCTAAACTCGTAACTTAGATACTCAGCTCCACGATCGGATCGTAGAAATTTGATCTTTCTATTACGATGATTTTCCACTTCATTCTGAAATTCCTTGAACTTTTCAAAGGTTTCAGACTTGTGTTTCATCAAGTAGATATAACCGTATCTACTCAAATCATCCGTGAAAGTAACAAAATAACGATATCCACCTCGCGCCGACACACTCATTGGACCACATACATCAGAATGTATGATTTCCAATAAATCTGTCGCCCGTTCCATTGAACCGGAAAACGGCGTTCTAGTCATCTTGCCCATAAGGCATGGCTCACATGTATAAAATGATTCATAATCAAGTGATTCCAAAAGTCCATCCGAATGGAGCTTCTTCATGCGTTTAATGCCAATATGACCTAGACGACAGTGCCACATATATGCGGATATATCATCATTAAGTTTAATCCTTTTAGCATCCACATCATGAATATGTGTAACATTATCATCGAGATCTAATAGAAATAAACCATTCATCATCGGTGCATGACCATAAAAGATTTCATTCATATACACTTCGCATCAAACACGTTCCAGATACAATGTTCATGCTCAGTGCAGGCACCAGATAACATTTATTCAAGTTTATAACTAATCCCGATGGTAAGTGGAGAGGCAGCGTTCCGACGGCGATCACATCAACGCTTGATCCATTGTCGACACGCATCTTGACCTCACCCCTTGCTAGCGGTCGCTTGTTCCGCAGCCCCTGATTCGAGTTACAAATATTAGCAACTGAACCGGTATCAAATACCCAGGTGCTACTGCGAGCATTAGTCAAGTACACATCAATAACATGTATATCATATATACCTTTGTTTGCCTTGCCGGCCTTCTTGTCTGCCAGATACTTGGGGCAGTTGCGCTTCCAGTGGCCAGTCCCCTTACAATAGTAGCACTCAGAATCAGACTTAGGTCCAACTCGGGGTTTCTTTTCAGGCGCGGCAATAGGCTTGCCGCCCTTACTTCCCTTCCGTTTTCCCTTCTTGTCTTTCTTGAAACCAGTGTTCCTATTGATCATCAACACTTGATGTTCCTTTTTTATATCCACTTCTGCAGTTTTAAGCATTGACAGAAGCTCGGGGAGAGACTTCTTCATGCCTTGCATATTATAGTTCATCACGAAGCTCTTATAGCTAGGTAGCAGAGACTGCAGAACACGATGGATGCCTAAGTCAATGGGAATCGATATTCCCAAGGTCACAAGCTTATCGGCGTAACCCGACATCTTGAGTACATGCTCACTAACGGAGCTGTGCTCTTCCATCATGCAGATAAAGAACTTTTCTGAAGCGTTGTAGCTCTCTACAGCAGCATGTGTGTCGAAAATCATTTTTAACTCACCCATTGTATCAAATGCATTGCCGTTTTCGAAACGCTTTCGAAGTTCCGGCTCTAGCCCATACAATATGCCGCAATGAACTAAGTTGTGGTCCTCCTGACGAGTCTCATAGACATTCTTCTCCTCGTCAGGGGCATCATCAAAAGGTGGGGGGCCTAACGGCGCTTCTAGCACATATTGCTTTTGTGCAGCAGAGAGGAGAATCCTCAAATTCATGGCCCATTCGGTAAAGTTGCTACCGTTCGTTGCTAGTTTATCTTTCTCCATGAACACATTGAAATTAAAAGCAGGTGGTCCCATCTACAACAAAATTTGTAAAGTTTAGACTAAGTGTATGATAGATTGAGTTCAACTAATCGAATGAACTCCCACTCAAAAACGACATCCCACGTGCCTTTTTGGTGATTACATGAACCAAATCCACTACACCAAGTCCGATCATCACGTGAGTCGGTATAGCTTCAAAGGCGAGCATCAAATGGGCATCATATCAACTATATGACTCATGCTTAACCTTTCAGTCCGTGTTCCGAGGCCATGTCTGTACATGCTAGGCTCGCCAAGTTAGAACCTTAGTATTCGCGTGTGTAACTGTTTTACACCCGAAATATGGTCGTGGATCCAAGAACACCCGATCATCACGTGATTTCTTGGAGCGACGAAAACATAATCGGTGCATACTAAAGGAAGAACACATTCTTATCTTGATATTTAAATGAGGGATCATCTTATTATGCTAACAAAGCGCTAAACAAGCAATATAAGATGCTATCAAACATCATATGTTTATTAGTGAAATTATATGGTTCCCGCAGATGATCTCTATCATGTGCATCGTGGTATGATCACTATCATACCTATATGTGTAAATCCAAGGTCTATGGATTTTACATGCTATGTGTGTTGTAAGAGTATCATCTCATACTTCTACTTACAACACTACCATATCATAACACTATCCCAACAACAATCTAAACTAGACGCCTCTAATTTATCCATTGCAAGGTTTACATGGCTTAGGGCTTTCGAGATAGAACCGTTCTTACCTACGAACATGAACCACAACGAGGATAATCACATTGTTGACAACTCGCTTGCAAAATAGATATTGACTATAGTAGGAGAGACAGACACCCGCTAGCCACTTATGCAAACTAGTTGCATGTCAAGCGTGGAACAGGTCTCATGTGCGAGGATATGTAAAGTTTGTCCGGGCCGCTTCATCCCACTATGCCACCAATATCCAAAATTACAACAAAGGAGAAACAACATGATCATCATCGCCCACATACTCATATGTGTACTACTCGTGTAAAGTATCTACGCATAGATCCGGCTCTGATACCACTGTAGGGTTCGCAGCATAGAAAACAAAAAATTTCCTACGATGTGAACTATATACCAAGATCTATCTACTAGATACAAACAACGGGCGGATGTATATCCATAGATAACATACCCTTGAAGACCGACAAAGCTTAACGAGTTCAACTCGTGGTTGATGTAGACGATCTCTTGCCGATCTCAAGATCGAGAGGAAGTCCTAGCGCCGCAAATCAGCAGCGCATCCGTGCTCGCACACACGTTCGAGGTACCGAGAAACCTCCGCCTCCTCGCTCCAGCGATGCAGCGGAAGCACAACTCTTTCTTGCCGAATAGCCACCGGAAACATGTATCTCGCTAGTCCGAGACCATGGGGGATAAATTCTAGAGGGGGAGAGAGATCCTTCACGAGGAGGTGTGTGTGACAAGTGAGGAGGGGGGCTCCTTTTATAGGAGGAGGGGGGGCACCCAAGGGGGTGGCCGCCGGCCATGGGGGCTGCCCCTCCCCTCCTTCATTCATGTGGGTGGACACTCCACTCACAAAATGCCCTTTAAAATCCCTCCACTCAAAAGTCCACTCAAATTCCCATTAAATTTCCACCAAATTTAATGCAAACTCTCATTAAATAAAACTCTTTTATTTTATTCAGAATTTTGTCAATTAATTTAATGACAAACATTCACAAATAACCCCTTGCTAGAATTCTATTTCACATGCATAACCACTTTATGCAATTTCACCCGAAAACCTGTTTCGGTATCTAGTGAAATAAATTCCTGCGCTTGTTCATTCTTTCGGCATGAAACATTTGCTCCAATTGGATGTCGGTGTCTCTTAAGTGTGTCACTCTACGGTTCGTGAATAATGTGGACATGATCGAGACCCCTCTCGGATCAATAATCAGAAGCGGGATCTGTAGACCCATACTGACTCCCACACATTCAACGATGACTTTCTTGTGATCGTTGGAACCTTTTACGCTAGTATCTTAATCCCTTTGTTTCACGATATATTACATGTCCGAGATTCGATCATCGGTATCTCCATACCTAGTTTGATCTCGTTACCGACATGCACTCTTTTCTCGTTCCTGTGATATAACATTCTAGTGATCAAATCACTTGCTTGCAAGCTAATCAATGTGATATCACCGAGAGGGCCCAGAGTATATCTATCCGTCATCGGGATGAACAAATTACACTCTCGATACATCTTTATAATCACCCTGTTACGGTGTGACGTTTGATGTTATCAAGAAACTCTTCCGGTGTTAGTGATTGACATGATCTCATGGTCTAAGGATTAGGATCACTTCGTAAGTTGTTATAGCAATATAAACTCAATGACTTTGATCGTAATGCTATACTTCGGATGAATGTTCAGCACACCGTTACACTAATGTTGTGATCCCGTTATTAACAACATCCAATGTCCATGATCAGGAAACCTTGATCATCTTGTTAATCAACGAGCTAGTTTATGAGAGAGGCATAACTAGGAACTTTCTGTTTGTTTATTAAACACACATGTATTAACGTTTCCGTATTAATACAATTATAGCATGCAAAATAAACATATATCATATACTTGGAATACACATAATAAACACTTTATTATTGCCTCTCAGGGCATATTCCCTTCAGGAGAAGATGGTTTGCATCTGCACATAGTTAGCGATTGGCTTCTTCAGATATTCGACATCCTTTTAGTGATCCTGGGATAGGGAATTGCAGAGAGGTTAGTGCTAGTCTGAACAAAAGGGAGGTTAGTGGACGAACTAAAATTAGTTACTACCGAGATGTGGCCCATGTAGTGGGTGTCCTCCAAGATGATGGTGCAACTGTCCTCATCCCAGCTAGCTCTGCTAAGGTCTCTGAGCTTGGACACATGAATCCACATGGTCCTCCACTTACGCAGGTGGTTGTACACCTTCTATGAGGACACCTATATACCACAAAACTCAAACACCTTCCGGGCACAAGTGTTCAAGTTCACCTCCTTGAACCCTTTCTCTGTCCTCAAGCTGCTCTTGATGATCTCACACATCTTGTTCAACATGAAAGTGGAGTGGAATGGTTCCCACTTCATAGTTCCATTCACCCCTTATCATGGCCTATGATGTGGGCTTTGCCAACTTTGACGGCCTTCTTCTGGGTCATGATAAGTGCAACTTTATCTACAATCTTCTCCATCGTGTACGTAGTCATCGGAGGCAGAGACATGATCTCCGAGCGTTGCGGATAGGTGGGCATCAAAGCCAGGAGCTGGCGTTGAGTCTCAGTGACAAATGTCTCCTGAGGATCCATGAGTGCCTGGCTGAACTCATCAGGGGTCATGTCCTACATGTATCAAGTTGCACATATGAGGACCTAGACTAAATAACCTACACATGAACACAATCATATAGGACATAGACAAAATAACCTACCTAAACATGCAATAAGGCCACAAAATCATCGATATATGACTACATCAAGCAATTCATCAGGCATACTACCATATATCTACCACAAACTACACTCAGACCTAGCAGGTGCTAACAAATCGAAGCTCATGGAGGTGGGGTCTGTAAAAACTCAATAGTGTCGGAGGATTACAGAACATCGTCGATGAAGATCTTGACGGGCTTGAGAGATTGAAAAAGGGGGAAATGGTGGCGCGACAGTAGGGGTGAGGCAAGCGGTGATATATAGCAACATCAACATAAGAGTAATTTTCATCTACATAAGGAGAATGAGGATTCATTATACCATTGTAGATTGCAGCGTCTTGATGACCCTCTCTTCGTAGCAAGAAAGGGCTAGAGACCATTCAAAGCTCTGTACCTAGCGGAGTCGCTAATGACAACAAGTGCACTGATCAATTGTATCTAGCTTCAAAAGTAAGAGAATCGAACTACAGAGAGCTATTTGGTTAGGGTCTTTATGCCCCTCGGCACTATCTATCAAATGATACTTAGAGCTACCCTTGATCTCAAGTAAGAGTGTTTTGAAAGAGTTGTGTTTGGTTGCAAAAGATTAAAGAATGAAGTAGAGTAAAAAAGTGCAGTGAGAACTGCAATGGAACTTCAGTAAGGTGAAATGTTCTCAGGGATTTAGGATCCACCACTAGCATTGGTATTAACTACGAGTAGGATAAATCTATATCTTTTTGTTATGAAATGTGTGGGGAGAGCTCCATAATAAAATGTTCCTAGGAAACCATCGGTCATTACATCTCTAAATAACCACTACAAAGATCTTTGGTAACCACCTATGGATCCATTTCAATTAAGGGTTACCATGTGGATATCGATATGAGCTTAGTGAATCTCTCCTTATACCCCTTGTCCATATGGTAGAGCGCTAAACATGGTATGTCACATCATGCCTTTCACGATTCTGTACTTCCAAGTGTATTCCCTTCTCTAGTCCCAAAGGCAAATATTATGTGGCCGACTTCACATAATATGTAGTGAAAAAACTAACACACGTTCATAGCACAAGTTATAGATCATCTTCATTTCATATTATAAATATTGCCCAATATCGATTTGACCTCCCGAGAGGATCCCCGTTAGGGAGGCGCGGCAACTATGGGATTCCCTAGATCGGTTTGACCGCCCCTAGAGCCTTGTGGATTCGCAACCCTCCGATATAAAGAACTATAGATGAATGAGAAGAAAGATACAAGAGAGAGGGATAAAATGTAGACGAACATGACAAAGTAGTATATGTGTTTGTTTGATTGGTGTTGGTTCAATCGGCCTTCACCCCTCGCGTATATAAGGAGCGACGGGAATTTTTGTGCAAAAATAGGGATGAATTCATGTCGAAAATCGTAGTTAGGATCCAACTTGGACAAGCAAACCTGAAATTTGCATAACTGTTCGGTTAAAAACATGCATGCGTCTTCCTAACCCCTTTTTAGGTAGTAAAAAAGATCTGATCAAAATCTCGTAAAAAGCAAATTTGTTCATATTTCAAAATTAAGAACTTTGATGGTTGTCACTTTTCAATCCAACCTGATCTTGATGATCTTTTACCCTTGTTTTCGTATCAAACTCGGATTTTGACCGAATGAATTTAGTTCTGTTCGGTCATATTTTAGATATGGGTCCGTATACTTGCTCCAATGAATATGACTCCAAAACAAAGTCTATTCGTCTCAAAAAAGCGAAGAACTTTCTTGTTTAGCACTTTTTTTATCCAAATTGATCTTAACTGCTTATTTTAGGTTGCAAGCGATAGATCAAATTAGTAGTTTCGAGATTACCTTTGGGTTTTGGTCTCACCTTAGGACAAATATTGTCTTAGGTCCAGTGACCATCATAGCGATAATTCGGTCTCTAGAAGTATTTTAGCTCTCAAATTTGCATACTAACTCGGATCATGATAAATTAAAAATCGAAGTTACATGTCTTGATGAGATGCACGAATTTCATGTTGGGCACTTTTTACATTTGAGGTCATGTTAAAGGAGTCATATTGGAAGCCTCCATATATCGGTCTCCGAGTCTTCTCTAAATGCTAGCATAATTGGCTATCAAGCCTAATCATGGCTTAACTTGATATGGTGGATATGGTGTCTCTTCGGTGATGATTAATAACCCTTCGAGTGGACCTTTCTGAGTGTATAACACCATTTTTATTGGTTAGCTATGAGCCCAAAACGAGTGCATATGAGGCGATTGGACTTCCTGTACAAGTTTTCCGACAACAAGTTTACACGTTTATAAGGCGGAATCCTATTTAAACTGTAGCTCTAAAACTTGGTAAATCTTCATCCATCTTTATACTGGATCTGTACCCAAATGTCTACGTTGAATCCTTCGTGAAGCCACTGAAGGGTTTTGCAGCATAGTAAATCAAAAAAATTCTACGGATGCAAACGGGAAAGCCAAGATCTAATCTAGGAGATGCAAACAACGAGAGAGATTAGATGAGATCTTCATACCCTTGAAGATTCGCACAGCGGAACGTTCGTCGGAACGTGGGTGATGTAGTCGTACTCGCTTCTCCTCCTCGCGATCCGATCCGATCTAGCACCATAAGTGGCGATGCCTTCGAGAGATGCACACGTGCAACACCTCGACGTCTCCTCCTTCCTCGGTCCAGCAAGTATGGTGGAGAGACGGATTGGATCTACAACGCGACGGTGCGGTGGAAGTGGTGGAGAGTTTCTGCAGCAGGGCTTCGCCTACACGCAGTCGGGAGGGAGGGAGAGAGGAGGGCAGCAAGGCGGTTAGGGTTGAGGAGGAGGTGTAGGGGGGGGGGGGTGGTGCGCCCCATCCCTCTATATATAGAGGGGTGGGCGCCAGCCCTAGCCCCTCCCCCAAGCCTAGGCCGACGGACAAAGGAGGGAGGAGTGGGGGGCAAGTTTCCCCCCTCCTTCTAGAAGCTCCAATTAGGGTTTTCCCCTTGTTTGGCCGGCTGGGCCCTATGGGGCCTTGTGCCCCTGGCCCAATGCGGCCAGGGCACTCCCTCATAGGCCCATGCCCCCTCCCGGCAGGTGGGGACACGTTGGTCCCCCTCCGGAAGGTTCTAGAAGCTTCCGGTACAATACCGATTAACCTGAAACAATTCCGAACTCCAAAAACTGCATTGCCTTATATGAATCTTATTCTCCGGACCACTCCGGAACCTCTCGTGATGTCCCGGATCCCATCCGAGACTCCGAACAAAAACTCATAAACCAATTATCCAATCTATCCTAGCGTCGAGACACGTTATGTGTGTGATCCTTCGGGTTCGAGAACATGCAGACATGATCTTCTATCAATAATCAACGGCGGGGTCTGGAAACCCATATTGACTCCCACACATTCATCGATGATCATATCGGATGAACCACGATGCCAGGATTCATTCAATCCCATATATATATTCCCTTCGTCTCGCGATATTTTACTTGCCCGAGATTTGATCGTCGGTACCGTCATACCTAGTTCAATCTCGTTCACAGCAAGTACTTTACTCGTTCCGTAATCCGATATCACTTTGTGATTAACTCCTTAACCACATGCTTGCAAGCGGTGTTGATATCGATTACCGAGTGGGCCCGAAGTATATCTCTCCGACTTGGGAGGGACAAATCCCATCTCGATACATACAACCCAACAGGTACTTTCCGATCACCTGAGAGACACCTTTATGATCACCCTCTCATAGGATGATGTTTGATGACCTCAAAGCTTTCTTCCGATACCAGGGAGTTGTATTATCTCATGGTCTAAGGAATACAATATTTGACATAAGAAAAGCTTCGCAAAGATGAACACGATGACACGATCTAATTGCTTCGGTTAGTTTGGGTCTATCCATCATATCATTCTCCCAATGACATGATCTCATCATTAATCGACAACTCATGTCTATGGTTAGGAAACCTTAACCATCATTAATCAATGAGCTAGTCCATAGAGGCATACTAGGGACACGGTGTTGTTCACAAACCACACAAGTATTAAAGTTTCCGCTTAATACAATTCTAGCATGGAATATAGACATTATCATGAACAAGAATTATAATAATAACATCTTTATTATTGCCTCTAGGGCATAATTCCAACAGTCTCCCACTTGCACTAGAGTCAATAATCTAGTTTACATTTGGCAACAATCTCACACCCATGGCACTAAGGTGTTGATCATGTTTTACACGTGGAAGAGGTTTAGTCAATGGATCTGCGGCTTTCAGATCTGTATGTACTTTGCTAATCTTCAGATCTCCATCTGCTATATAATCTCGGATTATATGAAACTTGCGGTTGATATGCTTGGTCTTTGGATGATATCTTGGTTCCTTAGCGAGTGCTATGGCGCCAGTGTTGTCACACAATATCTCCAGTGGGTCCAATGCACTTGGAACCACGCCAAGCTCAGTGATGAAGTTCCTGATCCAAACTCCTTCACTTGACACTTCTGCAGCAGCCATGTATTCCGCTTCTACTGTAGATCCCGCGATCACGCTTTGCTTGCAGCTTCTCCAGCTCACAGCTCCTCCATTCAAAATATAAACGTATCCTGTCTGAGATTTAGAATCATCCTTGTCGGTGTCGAAACTAGCGTCGACGTAACCTTTTATGACGAGCTGTTCATCACCCCCATAGACTAAGAACATTTCTTTAGTCCTATTTAGGTACTTTAGGATGTTCTTCACGGTTGTCCAGTGTTCCACTCCTGGATCACTTTGATATCTGCTCGTCAAACTAAGAGCATTGGACACATCCGGTCTAGTACACAGCATGACATACATGATAGAACCTATGGCCGAGGCATAATGCACTTTGCTCATAGCTTCTCTATCATTTACCGTAGCTGGACACTGAGCCTTGCTCAATATATTACCTGACAACATAGGCACTGAACCTTTCTTTGCCTTATCCATTCTGAACCTTTTCAGAACTTTGTCTAGGTATGTACTCTGGCTTAAAGCTATCAGGCGTCTTTGTCTATCTCTATAGATTTTGATGCCCAATATATAAGCAGCTTCACCTAGGTCTTTCATTGAAAAACACTTGTTCAAATAACTCTTCACATCGTTAAGCATGTTAATGTCATTTCCAATAATCAATATGTCATCCACATATAGTACCAGAAATTTCACCGAGCTCCCACTCACTTTCTTGTAGATACAAGCTTTGTAGCAATTTGGAACAAATCCAAAGCTCTTGATCACTTGATCAAAACGAAGGTTCCAACTCCGAGATGCTTGCTTCAGTCCATAAATGGAACGCTGAAGTTTTCATACTTTATCAGCATCCTTAGGATCGACAAAACCTTCGGGTTGCATCATATACAACTCTTCATCAATGTTGCCATTGAGGAACGCAGTCTTGACATCCATGTGCCATATTTCATAATCATGAAACGCAGCAATTGCTAACAAAATCCGAATGGACTTAAACATCGCTACGGGAGAGAAAGTCTCATCGTAGTCAACACCTTGAACTTGTCGAAAACCTTTCGCGACAAGCCGTGCTTTATAGACGGTAACATTACCATCCGCGTTCATTTTCTTCTTGAAAATCCATTTGCACTCAACGGCCTTTCGGTCGCTAGGAGGGTCCACCAAAGTCCATACTTGGTTTTCGCTCATGGATCCCAATTCGGATTTCATGGCTTCTAGCCATTTCTCAGAGTCTGGGCTCATCATCGCTTCCTCATAGTTCGTAGGTTCACTGTCTTCTACCAACAAGACAGTCAAGACAGGGTTGCCGTACCACTCAGGAGGGGCACGCGACCTTGTCGACCTGCGACATTCAGTAGCAGCATCGTCCGAAGCTTCATGATCCTTGTCATTAGCTTCCTCTATTGTTGGTGCAGGCGGCACTGGAACAATTTCAGGTGCTGCGCTACTCTCCAATTCAAGAGAAGGTTCAACAACCTCGTCTAGCTCTACTTTCCTCCCACTCACTTCTTTCGAGAGAAACTCCTTCTCAAGAAAGGAACCGTTCTTTGCGACCAACACTTTGCCTTCGGTTCTGTGATAGAAGGTATACCCAATAGTTTCCTTAGGGTATCCTATGGAGACGCATTTCTCCGCTTTGGGTTCGAGCTTGTCCGGCATCAATTTCTTGACGTAAGCTTCGCAACCCCAAACTTTAAGAAACGACAACTTAGGTTTAGCACCAAACCACAGTTCATACGGTGTCGTCTCAACGGATTTAGATGGTGCCCTATTTAAAGTGAATGCAGCGGTTTCTAATGCATAACCCCTAAATGATAACGGCAAATCAGTAAGAGACATCATCGATCGGACCATTCTAATAGGGTTCGATTTCGGCGTTCAGACACACCATTGCGCTGTGGTGTTCTGGGTGGCGTGAGTTGCGAAACGATTCCGCTTGCTTTAAGATGCGTGAGAAAATCATAACTCAAATATTCACCTCCATGATCGGATCGTAGAAACTTAATCTTTCTGTTATGGTTCTCCATTTCATTCTGAAATTCTTTGAACTTTTCAAATGTTTTAGATTTATGTTTCATTAAATAGATATACCCATATCTACTTAAGTCATCGGTAAAAGTAAGAAAATAGCGATATCCACCACGCGTCGAAACACTCATCGGTCTGCATACATCGGTTGTATGATTTCCAACAAGTCCGTTGCTCGCTCCATCATACCGGAGAACGTAGTTTTGATCATCTTGCCCATGAGGCATGGTTCGCATGTGTCAAATGATTCAAAATCAAGAGACTCCAAAAGTCCATCAGAATGGAGTTTTTTCATGCGCTTTACTCCAATATGACCTAGACGACAGTGCCACAAATAAGTAGTATTATCACTATCTACTTTGCATCTCTTAGCCTCAATGTTATAGATGTGTGTTTCATCCCTTTCGAGATTTAGAAGAAATAAACCATTCACAATAGGTGCATGACCATAAAAGATGTTAATCATATAAATAGAACAACCATTATTCTCCGATTTAAATGAATAACCGTCTTGCAACAAACACGATCCAGAAATAATGTTCATGCTCAACGCAGGCACATAATAACACTTATTAAGGTTTAAAACTAATCCCAAAGGTAAAACTAAGGAGAGGGTGCCGGCGGCCATCACATCAACTCTTGATCCGTTGCCAACGCGCATCGTCACCTCATCCCTCGCAAGCCGCCGTCTATTCCGTAGCTCCTGTTTCGAGTTACAAATATTAGCAACTGAACCAGTATCAAATACCCAGGCACTACAACGAGGGCTAGTAAGGAAAACATCAATAACATGTATATCAAATATACCTTTGATGGTGCCAGCCTTCTTGTCCGCTAAGTACTTCGGACAGTTGCGCTTCCAGTGACCCTTGTCCTTGCAATAGAAGCACTCAGTGTCCGGCTTAGGACCAGACTTGAGCTTCTTCTCAGCAGGGGCAACGCGTTTGCCTCCTTTCTTGAAGGGCTTCTTTGCACCCTTACCTTTCTTGAAGGTGGGGGGATTGTTGACCATCAACACATGATTATCCTTTTTGATGTCCACCTCCGCAGCCTTCAGCTTTGCGAAGAGCTCGGTGATCGTATCAGTGGAACCAATCTGATTGTGAGTCACTACAAAACTTTTGTAGCTGGGAGGGAGTGATTGCAGAACCCTGTCAATCTTGAGCTCCTCTGGAATCTTGCAGTCCATTTGCTCAAGGCGTTGAGTGTAGCCCGACATCTTAATGGCGTGCTCACTAACGGAACTCCCTTCCTCCATCTTGCAGTTAAAGAACTTCTCAGAGATCTCATATCTCTCAGAATGGGCCTGAGTCTGAAACATGGTTTTCAGCTCCTCGAGAATCTCAAAGGGCCCGGGATAGTCTTCAAAACGATTTTGAAGGTCCGATTCCATAGCAAACAACATGGTGCTCTTAATCACACCATAATCATCTTTGCGCGACTGATAGACAGCTTTCTCATTAGCCGGCGCAGTTGCAGCAGGGGCGTCACCTAGCGCATTTTCAAGGACATAGTCCTTTTGACCGCCAGAGAGAATGATTCTCAGATTGCGGAACCAATTGGTGAAGTTAGACCCATTGTTTCTAAGCTTTTCTTTCTCAGCAAAAACGTTGAAGTTGAAGTTGGACTTAGCCATTTGATCTACAATATTTGCAAGTACAAATTAGACTATGTTCATGATAACTAGTTCAACTTTTAATCAAATTACTAGATGAACTCCCACTAAATTCAACATCCCTCAAGTTGTTTAGTGAACACGATCCAAATTCACCACACCTAATCCGATCTTCACGAGAAGAGATGTGGCTTCAATGGTGGAAAACAAAGTGTCGATCATATCATTCATATGACTCATGCTTAAGCTTTCGGTTCATGTGTTTCGAGGCCATGTCTGTACATGCTAGGCTCGTCAAGTTAGACTCAAGTATTTCCGCGTGTGCAAAACTGGCTTGCACCTGTTGTATGTGAACGTAGAGTATATCACCCGATCATCACGTGATGCTTGGACACGACGAACTTTCGCAACGGTGCATACATGGGGAGAACACAGTTTTATCTTGATCTTTAAGTGAGGAATCATCTTATAATGCTACCGCCGCGATCTAAGCATAATAAGATACATAAAAGGATAAACATCACATGCATATAACTTTATGTGACATGGTATAGCCAATCTTCGCGCAATGATCTCCATCTTGTGCGTGCCGGCATGATCTCCATCACTCCACCATGATTGCCTCCACCACGAATAGCAACTACAACTATTGCTAACTACTTAGCGATAAAGTGAAACTATTACATGGCGTATAACAAGTTGACACACAGGTCATACACAATTATAAAGACAACCATATGGCTCCTTCCGGTTGTGTACTCATCGACATGCAAGTCGTGAAACATTACAAAACATGATCATCGCATACAATATACACATCACATCTTGGGCCATACCATATCACAGAAAACACTCCCTGCAAAAACAAGTTAGACTCCTCTACTTTGTTGTTGCATGTTTTACGTGGCTTATGGGAGTACCAAGCTAAGAACGATTCTTACCTACGGAAAGCCACAACGGTGATATTATGGTTGCCAAACTCTGGTGTTAATCCCATGACAACTATAGTGAGAGAAACTGGCATCCACCAGCCGCATGTGTGGAACAAGCCACACGTCAAGCACGGAGCCGGTCTCGCGAACGACGTCGCGTAAGGTTGGCCTGGACCGCTTTGATCTCACTATCCCGCGTCATAAGAAGAACACAAACAAGGCTTGCAACAGAAAACATCAACGCCCGCAACAACCATGTGACAAATCCCATCTCGATACATACAACCCAACAGGTACTTTCCGATCACCTGAGAGACACCTTTATGATCACCCTCTCATAGGATGATGTTTGATGACCTCAAAGCTTTCTTCCGATACCAGGGAGTTGTATTATCTCATGGCCTAAGGAATACAATATTTGACATAAGAAAAGCTTCACAAAGATGAACACGATGACACGATCTAATTGCTTCGCTTAGTTTGGGTCTGTCCATCATATCATTCTCCCAATGACATGATCTCATCATTAATCGGCAACTCATGTCTATGGTTAGGAAACCTTAACCATCATTAATCAATGAGCTAGTCCATAGAGGCATACTAGGGACACGGTGTTGTTCACAAACCACACAAGTATTAAAGTTTCCGCTTAATACAATTCTAGCATGGAATATAAACATTATCATGAACAAGAATTATAATAATAACATCTTTATTATTGCCTCTAGGGCATAATTCCAACAGCCACTTCGATCCTTCGGTGTTGGAGTTAAAATTTTCTTTTCCTTCACACTTGAGTCAACTAGATTCTGGTCTTTAGGCATAAGGCAACTCTTGTTAGCCTTCTGAGAGTCGTTTCGTGTCTAAGACAGATTTTCCTTATCTTTGTGCTTTAATTTTCCAAACTTAGAATTTTCCTTGTTAAGGTGACCAGATTTCAGGATTTAGACCAAGGTAACCAAATTTCAGTCTTTGGTCAAGTCAGCTAGATTTTAGGCTTTGGGCCTAGTCTAATGAGGGACAACCAAGAAAAATGAATAAAATTGTAGGGGTTCGTAGCATGGAAAACAAAAATTTTCTATCGCATACAAACAAACAAGCCAAGATCTATCTACTAGATTGTAGCAACGAGTCGATGGAATAACTTACCCTCGAAGATTCCAAAGCGTTTAATGAGAGCGGATTCTCGTGGGTGATGTAGTCGTACTCTTCCCGATCTCAAGATCGTGTAGACGATCCTTCCGACGCTGCGTTCCGGCAGCGCTCCCGCAGTCGGTCACACGTTCGGTACTCGACGAAGACCTTCCTCTCCCTTGTTCCAGCAGGCAGCGGAGGTTGTAGCACTCTCCTCGCGATTCCGGCAGCACAACGGCGTGGTACCGGAAGTAGATGGGAAATCCCGCAGGGCTTCGCCTTAAGCCGGTGCGAGTATGGTGGAGTATGAGAGAGGCTATTAGTGGTCTAGTAATTAGACACACCAATTAGAAGGCTCTAAACCAATTAGAAGGCTCTAAACCGAAGGCTAAAGCAATTAGAAGCTCTAAACCCAAACGGCTCTAAACCGGAGGTAGAAGATAGGAACTTGTGTGTGCTAGGAGGGGAGCCCTGCCCCTCCTTATATAGATGGGAGGGGCCGGCGGCCAAGGGGAGGAGTCCCTCCCCACGTCGGCCTTGGGAGGCGTGCCGGCCAAGGGGACTCCTCCCCCAAGTCGGCCTCCACCAATCCTCCTTCTCCTCTTTCCGAAAACTGGCAGTTTGACTTTTCAAACTAGCCGTTTGACTTTTCAAACTAGGATTTGAATTAACCCTTTATTTCGGACAGCGATGACACTTAGTACATGATGCAATCATACCAACTTTGATATAACACATTCATGTACCCTCCCCCCCCCCCCCCGGAGTGCCGGACATTCCGGAACCTTCTAGAACATTCCCGATGAAATCACCGGAATCATTCCCGAACTCCGAAACGGGACTTTCCTTATATGAATCTTATTCTCCGGACCATTCCGGATAACCTCGTGATATCCCGGATCCCATCCGAGACTCCTAACAACATTCGGTCTCTTTCTCATAATACCATAACTACTCAAACAACGTCGAATCCTTAAGTGTGTCTCCCTACGGTTCGTGAATTATGCGGACATGATCGAGACACTTCTCCGAACAATAACCAATAGAGGAATCTGGAAATTCATATGGCTCCCACATATTTCTACGATTACTTTGCGATCGAATGAACCACTTACATACGATACCAATTTCCCTTTGTCTCACGATATGTTACTTATCCGAGGTTATGATCGTCGGTATCTCTGCATACCTAGTTCAACCTCGTTACTGATAAGTACTCTTTTCTCGTTCCCGTGATATG
This sequence comes from Avena atlantica, assembly GCA_910589765.1. Classification (NCBI taxonomy): domain Eukaryota; kingdom Viridiplantae; phylum Streptophyta; class Magnoliopsida; order Poales; family Poaceae; genus Avena; species Avena atlantica. The sequence goes on from OU342738.1 coordinate 370,257,726, forward strand.
TGATCCCTTGTGACCAAGTCACATGCTTGCAAGCTAATTGGATGACATTCCACTGAGAGGGCCCAGAGTATATCTATCCGTCATGTGGATGGACAAATCCCATTCTTGATCCATGTGTCTCAACCAATACTTTCCGAACACTCAATGCCACCTTTATAACCACCCAGTTACGGTGTGGTGTTTGATCTCATCAAAGCATCCATCTGGTATAAGTGATATGCATGATCTCATGGTCGAAGGAATTAGGTTACTATGTATCAGAAAGCATATAGCAATTGAACTATTGAAATGACTTGATCTTTATGCTACGCTTATCTATAGGAGTATGTCCACCATATCATTCTCCTAACGATATGATCTTGTTGTTGATAACATCTCAATGTTCATGATAGGGAAACCACAATCATTAATTAACCAACAAGCTAGTGAAGTATAGAGGCTATACTAGGGACTTCAAATTAAGTTTACAAATCACACAAGTATCAATGTTTCCTTGTTAATACTATTATAGCATGAATGTAAACATTTATCATAAACACAAAGATATAATAATAACTACATTTATTATTGCCTCTAGGGCATATCTCCAACAGTCTCCCACTTGCACTAGAGTCATCTAATCTAGATTACATGGTAATATACCGAACACCCATGGTAGTTTGGTGTTGGTCATGTTTTGCCCTCGGGAGAGGTTTAGTCAACGGATCCGCCACATTCAGATCTGTGTGTACTTTGCAAATCTTTATATCCCCATCCTGGATATGTTCTCGAATAGCGTGAAAACGTAGCTTGATATGCTTTAGCTTCTTGTGTGACCTTGGTTCTTGCGCATTGGCTATGGCGCCCATGTTATCACAGTAGATAGACATTGGGTCCAGCGCACTAGGAACCACACCCAGCTCTGTAATGAACTCTTTCATCCATATCGCTTCTTGTGAAGCCTCCGAAGCAGCCATGTATTCCGATTCAGTTGAAGATCTCGCCACAACGCTTTGCTTTGCACTCCTCCAGCTAACTGCTGCACCATTCAAAATAAATACGTATCCGGATTGTGATTTAGAATCATCTGGATCGGTGTTCCAACTAGCATCGGTGTAACCATTAACAACGAGCTGTTCATCACCTCCATAAGAAAGAACCATATCCTTAGTTCTTCTCAAGTACTTAAGGATGTTTTTGACCGCTGTCCAATGATCCACTCCTGGATCACTTTGATATCTGCTAGTTAAACTAACAGCATATGCAATGTCGGGTCTAGTACATAGCATGGCATACATTAGAGATCCTATGGCTGAGGCATAGGGAGTTTTACTCATCCTTTCTCTATCTTCTGCCGATGTCGGACTTTGAGTTTTACTCAAGGTCGTATTGGGCAACATGGGCAAGAACCCTTTCTTGCTTTCTTCCATTCCAAACCTCTTTAGAACTTTGTCCAAATATGTACTCTGTGACAATGATATTTGGCGTTTCGATCTATCTCTATAAATCTTTATGCCTAATATGTAAGCTGCTTCGCCAAGATCCTTCATTGAAAAACTATTATTCAAATATTCCTTGACACTATTAAGAAGGTCTACATCATTCCCAATCAACAATATGTCATCCACATATAGTATTAAGAATGCTACAGAGCTCCCACTCACTTTCTTGTAAATACAAGCTTCTCCATAAGTTTGTATAAAACCAAAACTTTTGATTACCTTATCAAAACGTTGATTCCAACTTCGGGATGCTTGCTTCAATCCATAGATGGACCGTTGAAGTTTGCATACCTTGTTAGCATCTTTAGGATCGACAAAACCTTTGGGTTGCATCATATACAACTCTTCATCAATGTCTCCATTGAGGAATGCTGTTTTGACATCCATCTGCCATATCTCATAATCATAATATGCAGCGATTGCTAACATAATCCTCACAGACTTTAGCTTCGCTACCGGTGAGAAAGTCTCATCGTAGTCAACTCCTTGAATTTGTCGAAACCCTTTTGCGACAAGTCGAGCTTTATAGACAATAACATTACCATCAGCATCTGTTTTCTTCTTGAAAATCCATTTGTTCTCGACAGCCTTCCGGCCATCCGGTAAGTCCACCAAAGTCCATACTTGGTTTTCGTACATGGATCCAATCTCGGATTTCATGGCTTCTTGCCATTTATTGGAATCTGGGCTCATCATCGCTTCCTCATATGTCTCGGGGTCATCGGTGTTGTCCACCAACATGACATTCATAACGGAATCATACCAATCTGGAGTGGTACGAGTTCTCGTTGACCTCCGAGGCTCTGTAGCAACTTCAACCGAAGTTTCATGATCACCATCATTAACTCCCTCTCTAATTGGTGCAGGCACCACAGGAACTTCTTCCGGTGCTGTGCTACTTGCAATTTCGAGAGAAGGTTCGATAACCTCGTCGAGTTCTACTTTCCTTCCAGTCACTTCTTTCGAGAGAAATTCCTTCTCTAGAAAGGATCCATTCTTGGCAACGAAGATTTTGCCTTCGGATCTATGATAGAAGGTATACCCAATGGTTTCCTTCGGGTATCCTATGAAGACGCATTTTTCCGCTTTGGGTTCAAGCTTGTCCGGCTGTAACTTCTTTACATAGGCTTCGCATCCCCAAACTTTAAGGAACGACAATTTAGGTTTCTTCCCAAACCATAATTCATACGGTGTCGTTTCAACGGATTTAGATGGTGCCCTATTTAAAGTGAATGCGGCTGTTTCTAATGCATAACCCCAAAATGATAGCGGTAAATCTGTAAGTGACATCATAGAACGAACCATATCTAAGAGAGTTCGATTACGACGTTCGGACACACCATTACGCTGTGGTGTTCCCGGCGGTGTCAATTGTGAAAGTATTCCGCATTTCTTCAAATGCTCGCCAAACTCGTAACTTAGATATTCACCTCCACGATCAGAACGTAGAAATTTAATCTTCTTGTTACGTTGATTCTCTACCTCACTTTGAAACTCCTTAAACTTCTCGAAAGTTTCGGACTTATGTTTCATGAAATAGATATACCCATATCTACTCAAATCATCCGTGAAGGTAAGAACATAACGATAACCACGCGCGATGCTACACTCATTGGACCACACACATCGGTATGTATGATTTCCAATAAGTCCGTAGCTCGCTCCATCATACCAGAAAATGGAGTCTTAGTCATTTTTCCCATCAGACATGCTTCGCATCTTTCAAGTGATTCAAAATCAAGTGATTCAAGAAGTCCATCGGAATGGAGTTTCTTCATACGTTTCACTCCAATGTGACCAAGACAACAGTGCCACATATAGGTCGAATTATCGCTTGATTTCAAACGTTTAGCCTCAATGTTGTTGATATGTGTATTTCCACTATCGAGATTCAATAAGAATAGACCATCTATCAAAGGTGCATGTGCATAAAACATATTACTCATATAAATCGAACAACCATTATTCTCGGACTTAAACAAGTAACCGTCTCGCAATAAACAAGATCCCGATATAATGTTCATGCTCAACGTAGGCACCAAATAACAATTATTTAAGTATAAAACTAATCCTGATGGTAGATGAAGGGGTAGCGTGCCGACCGCGATCACATCAACCTTTGATCCATTCCCACGCGCATCGTCACCTCGTTCTTCGCTAGCTTCCGTTTATTCTGCAGCACCTGTTTCGAGTTACAAATATGAGCAACCGAACCAGTATCAAATACCCAGGCACTACTACCGAGTACTAGTGAGATACACATCATAACATGTATATCAGATATACCTTTCTTCTTGATGTTGCCGTTCTTCAAATCCGCCAAGTACTTTGGGCAATTCCGCTTCCAGTGACCTTCTCCCTTGCAGTAAAAGCACTCAGTATCAGGCTTAGGTCCAGCCTTGGTCTTCTTCGCCGGCGTGGTAACTTTCTTACCACCCTTCTTGAAGTGTCCCTTTGGCTTAGACTTGCCTTTCTTGAATTTGGTGGTCTTATTGACCAACAACACTTGGTGCTCTTTCTTGATCTCCACTTCTGCAGATTTCAACATGGCAAAGAGTTCTGGCAACGTCTTGTTCATGTTCTGCATGTTGTAGTTCATCACAAAGTTCTTAACTTGGTGGTAGTGATTGGAGGACACGGTAAATCCCCAAGCATTAGGAATCACTATACCCAAGCTTTGAAGTTTGTTTGCGTGCCCAGACATCTTAAGCACATGCTCACTGACGGAGCTGCCCTCTTCCATCTTGCAGTTAAAGAACTTTTCAGAAGCCTCATAGCTTTCAATTGCCGCATGAGTCTCAAAAATCAATTTGAGATCCTCGACAATATCATATGGGTCTGAATCCTCAAACCTTTTCTGAAGCTCCGATTCCAAACCATACAAGATAGCACACTGAACTATGGAGTACTGATTCTTCCCGACGAGGTAAACATTCTTTACTTCATCGGGAGCATCAGCTGCAGGTGGGTCACCCAGCGTGCATCCAGCACATAGGTCAAATTACCAGCTGTGAGGACAATCCTCAATTGCGGAACCAATCCGCGAAGTTGCTTCCATTGTTTTTCAACTTTTCTTTCTCTAGGAACGCATTAAAATTGATGGTAGGGGCTGCCATTGATCTACAACATATTTGCATAGTTTTAGACTAAGTTTATGACAAATTGAGTTCAAATTAATTAATGTAATTAATCTAGGTGAACTCCCACTCAAAACAATATCCCTCACATTGTTTTTAGTGATCACACGAACCAAATCCACTACATCAAAAACGCCGATCATCACGAGAGTTGATATAGTTTCAATGGCGAACAATCGTCATGTTCATCATATCTACTATATGATTCATGCTTTACCTTTCGGTGATCCGTGTTCCGAGACCATGTCTGTTACATGCTAGGCTCGTCAAGATCAAACCTTAGTTTCCGCATGAGCAAATCTGGCTTGCTCACGTTGTATACACTTGCGGAATCTAACACACCCGATCATCACGTGGTGCTTCGAAACAACAAGCTTTAGCAACGGTGCTAACTAAGGGTGAACACTTTATGACTTGAAATTCATGTGCATGAGGGATCATCTTATAATGCTACCGTCGTCTCTAAGCATAAAGATGCATAAAGGATTAACATCACATGCAATTCAATATAAGATGTGATATGATATGGCTTTCTTCTTTTGTGCTTCCGATCTCCATCTTCAAGCACGAACATGATCTCCATCATCACCGGGCATTGCATCAAGGTCAATGACGCTACTCCATGGTTGTCGTCCACCGGCTTCAACTATTACAACTACTTTGAATAGACACGCGGGTCTTAACATAAATTAAAGACAACCATATGGCTCCTGCCGGTTGCCGACTTACAATAAGGAACATTGCATACATCAAATATAATCACATCATGGCCATATCACATCACTGCACACCCCTGCAAAACAAAGTTAGACGCCTCTACTTTCTTTGCATATTTTAAACGTGGTTTGGGGCTTTCAATAAGTGTCGTTCTAAACTTACGAACAAAACCACAACATTGATACTAGTATTGTTAATCACCCGTTGTAAATTGGATCTTAACTATGCTAGGAGAAACAGGCACCCGCAAAGCCACTTATGCAATACAAGTTGCATGTCAAGCGTGGAGCAAGTCTCATGAACGATGTCATGTAAGGTTAGCCCGGGCCGCTTCATCCCAACATACCGCAAGATGCATACACAAGAAGCAATCGACAAAAAGCATCAACCCCACAATGACCATTGTGTTCTACTCGTGCAACAGATCTACATATAGACACGGCTCTGATACCACTGTAGGGGTTCGTAGCATGGAAAACAAAAATTTTCTATCGCAATACAAACAAACAAGCCAAGATCTATCTACTAGATTGTAGCAACGAGTCGATGGAATAACTTACCCTCGAGAGTTCCAAAGCGTTTAACGAGAAGCGGATTCTCGTGGGTGATGTAGTCGTACTCTTTCCGATCTCAGATCGTGTAGAACGATCCTTCCGCCACGCTGCGTTTCGGCAGCGCTCCCCGCAGTCGGTCACACGTTCGGTACTCGACGAAGAACCTTCCTCTCCCTTGTTTCCAGCAGGCAGCGAGGTTGTAGAACTCTAGCACTCCTCCTCGCGATTCCGGCAGCACAACGGCGTGGTACCACGGAAGTAGAGGGGAAATCCCGCAGGGCTTCGCCTTAAGCCTGCGAGTATGGTGGAGTATGGAGAGGCGATTAGTGGTCTAGTAATTAGACACACACAATTAGAAGGCTCTAAACCAATTAGAAGGCGTCTAAACCGAAGGCCTAAAGCAATTAGAAGCTCTAAACCCAAACGGCTCTAAACCGGAGGTAAAGATAGGAACTTG